>OZ010791.1:398207169-399457169 GCA_963932465.1 Maratus speciosus
CGGCGGAGGCTGGGATGAGGGTGGAGCAGCTGAAGATTGGTGGTGAAAGGTATCTTTTAAACTTCATTAATACATATCTTTATTAACTATTCATGCCATTTGATTTTCTGATCTTTCAGCAATAATATATATATATATATATATATACAGACGTATACTTGCACTTATTTTAGTTCTGTTTGTCTTAAATATTATATTTAATTAATGCTTAAATTAAAAATATTCACTGCATATTTTATGCGAGTAAATCTCCCTCTCAATTTACATTAACAAGATATACTATGCGGGGCATTCTTGCTAACATGTAAAAAATTTCGGACCAAAACGATAGTATTCGAAGTTTTATACTAGCTGACACTGTAAAGAATTTTAAAATAATCTCTAAGCATAGGAAAATAATTAATAAAGTGTGCAATTGTCCATAAATTCCAGAACTACTTATGAATTACCAACAAGAGAAAAATCTCATGTGTCACGCATAGATTAGGAAATACGTCCTAATACAACTTCATCTTTTGATATAGTGACTTTACTTGACTTCCCCAACAATTTTCAAAACCAGTTATCGGACTATTAACATAGAAATTTTTTTTAAAGAAAAACATTTAAAAATGCAAATTAGTCAATAATAAGTATAAAATATTGAAAAAAGTTTAAAAATTCTTTCAAAAACCTTCAAATTTGGTTTTAAAAAATTACAACTTTATCTTCACATTTTGTGCGGGAAAAAAATTGGCGTATTTTTCAAAAGAAGAGCTTTCGGGCAACCCTAGCCGAATGTCATAGCTGCTTGTAGTGTTTGAGCAGAGCAGTGTTTTGGACTTCACTAGAAATTGTAATGTCCGACCTATTAGCACTGTAAATTTTCTTAATTGTATAAAAATATTAATTTACTTTTTTGATTAATTTACCAAAAGACACAACTTTTAATGCAACAACATTTCATTTTAAACATTCTAAACTTTATTCCATTGGACTTCAAAAGAATATAGTTTCCTTATTTTGTAGTTCACTAAAAAAACAGTTTTCAATGGTCTTCAAAATTTTTAGCAGAAATATATTTACTATTTATACATTTATCGTCTGCATAGAAAAAAAACTAATTCTTAACTTGTTTCTTATGCTATTATCAAAGAAATCGTAATCCGATTTAATTCTAATACGCACCGTACATATACTAGACACTAGAGGGATAAAGCAGGCAAAAAATGCTTAGCGCCATATTTGGCGACTTAACTCACTTTTGGCGTGAAATAAACAAATAAAAATCCAATAATAAAAAATTAAAAGTATAAAAAAGTATATAAAGTATGATTTTAACAGAGAAATTTTATCGATTCTCTAACTTTTATGTATAGGACTACAAAATGCACCAGGTGTCGATGCTAGGTTACGAGCAGCCCCAACAGTGGTTCTCTTGTTAGCCAGTTTCTATGTCTTTGCGCTATAAATTTCTTGTCATTCACGAATTGATGAAAGTGGGTACAATAAACTCATGGAGACCGGCTCAGTGTTGGAAAAAGAGTATCAGAGGAAGAAGTTGACGATTATCGCTTTGGCGTTTTTCGTGTAACCTATGCTGCACACATAGAGGGGTTTATTAACCCTTAACGTACCGTAACTTTAAATACATAATTCTATTTTTATATTCTATACGCACCACTGTATTTTAAAAGTAATTTTTTCAATAAATTTCTCTTTCACATGTTGTCAAAGTACAAGTAAAAGTGTTTCTGAAAACAAAAAAGTGGTGTAAATAAAAAATAGCGAATAAATTTAGTTAAGAGTGCCAATGCCGCTTATATGGCGGAATTGGACCGTTAAGTGTTAACTGATGCAAAAAAGTTCAATATATAAAGTCCTAATAGTTAAAATTATATAGTCCAACATGTATCATAATTAAACATGAATAAAAAGACCCTATTTTTGATACATGTATCTCTTCATTTGTTGTTATAATAAAAGCTTGAAATTGTAAAGAGACTTCATGGGCACCCTGTAGAACTTTCGAGAACTACCCTATAACTAAAACGTCAAGTGCTTCCGGCTCAATAGGAAGAATTGGTTGATTTTTTTATTATTAATTTTACAGTACATACATCGGGTTTAATACAAATTAAACAATTTAGTCTCTCTCCTTCTCACTAAGTTCCCTATTTCGGCAAGATAGATCAAATAATTTATTTCAAAAATGAGTTATATAAATTCATAAGTTAATTTAAAATTGATTTTAGTAGATAGCAAATGTATTAAGTTTTAGTGATACTTTACGAATTTACTTTTTCTTTCATATGAACTCAAATGTAGGAGTCCCCTGCTGAATTTTGTTCCCGGTCTCAAGCTGGCTCTCGCTATCTATTCTGCTGTCTGCGAAAATTTAGGGATTAAAATGCTTTCATAACTTCCAAAATTGTAAAGATCATTGAATAGATCATTTCAAAAACTACATGAGTACAATTTTTTTAAATGCTTTCTTTTTTTCTTTCTTTCTTTTTCTTTTTTTTTTTCAAGCGTTTCCTTCAAGGTAGGCTCTCATGTGTGGACAAAAATTATACAAGGTGTACACTCTCAATGGCTAATTTTTAAACCATTAGTCATAGACATATAGTTCTAATTACAAAAAAATTTCAAATGAGGTAGAAAATTATTTTAAAAGTCATTTTGATCAAGAAAAACATTTCTTAGAAAGTTACGAAATTTAAATTTTTATACGGTCTGTCTGTCCTATAAACAGTAGCGCTGACTTTTGAAAAATATTGGGTGGGCTGAAGAAAGTTTGAGTAATACACATACATACAAGTTATGTTTTCACATACAATTTTTTTCTCAGTGCGAGTGTGTGGGCAGAGGCGCCAGGGAGGAGCGAGTGATAAAGATTATAATTTGAAGTCAAATTATGGTTTTTCTAAGTAAAATATAAAATTATTATATTTTAATTATAATTTAATAAATAATTTATTATATTATATTCTTAGAACTTCTTTCTTATAAGTGCACTAATATATATTATAAATAACATAAACATCGCTACCTATTGAAGATGCAAAAAAGTAAATGTCATTTTAGTCACCTTCATCGATTCATCAAGACATCGAAACTGATGGCAAAATATGCCGGAAATTTGTTTTTGAGAGAAATGTATTTTGACATCCGCTGAAGGTGCTTTCAGTTCTCCTGTAATAAATACCCTGTTCACACTAGAAACTTAAGATATCTTAGACCGTCAGATTTTAAGTGGTACCCTCCCGGAATTGGATGCCTGTTCACATCGAGAAACTTACCTTAAGATATCTCAGTAGTGTCACTGTATCTGTGATCTGATCAAAAGTAAAGTATGCGCATGCACTTAAAATAAAAACGGCCGCAACAGCCAATCAGTAAAAGCAAAGATTCATAGCCAACGAGAGTGAGTCGTCATTCCTGTATCTAGCCGAAGTAAGTCGAAATTCACTGAGAGAGTTTGTGGAACTCTCTCAGAGAGTTCGGCGGCCTAAGATATCTTAAGTATCGTAGTGTGAACATAGTATAAGCCGTAAGAGATAGTCTCCTGTCCTTACTATTTTTCAAACAAAATTATTTTGAGAGCTTCAATGAAACCAAATTTTACTTCAACGATTAAATTAAAATTATAAAGAAATAAATCGATATATGTTGGGTGGGCGGGGAGATAAATTATTGGGTGGGCTCGCGCCCCACGGTCCCATATAAGTTGGTGACACTGCCTATAAGTGATATTCAGTAAAAATTTCCTATTACAATAATAAGTAAGACAAAAAAGTCCCATTCATTTAACACCAAAATTGACCGAGTTATGAAACTTTGAATGGCATGACTTATGCCAATTTTCTGCATTTGAACGCAAGAGTTGGGCGATGATCCGAGCGATCGTATACTTATAGTATTAAAAGGATTTAATTCGCGCGTACATTTCAGTCTTGCAGACGAAGGGAGTCACTGCGAGCAAGTTTTAAGATAACTTTTATTTTAATTAATTAAGTTTTAGATTAGGTAATCTAATAGCATTTAAAAATATGTATCATTTTGTAAAGTATTGCGACTTTTGCTTTTCATCATTTCATTTAACAAAAATTCTTCATTTTAACTTACATTTTTAGTACAAATTGTATATTTTTCTTTAATATGTCAGAATGAAAATAGATTTCAAATTTATATTGTAATGCTAACTTTACTCTCAACTATTATTTTCTTTTCCTATCTGACGATTATTTACATTTCTAGTAACCTTGTGAATTCCCCCTATTTCGGAGCAAAAAAAGGTGCTTCAACTTTAAGCAACTATTACTCGGTCAGTTTTAATTGTAGAAGAATGGGACTTTTTTTTGTCTTACTTCTTAGTGTAATAGGACATTTTTACTAAATATAACTTATAATATCAAGGGACGGTATAAAAATTTAAATTTCGTATTTTTTAAAGAAATGTTTTCTTTTACCCAAATCGCTTTAGAAGTACTTCTTTACCCCATTTGAAACATTTTTGTTATTGGAACTATATGTCTATGACTAACTGTTTAGGAATTCGCTATTGGACGCCGTTGAGAGTGGACACCCTGTATAGCTTTATTTATCCGTTGTCACTCAAAAGGCAGAGCAAAATATTGTTTATTGCAAAAATAGAATTAGTCTATGACAGGAATGGCGAACATTGTTCATGTGCACATGCCAAAAACTCATAAATGTATCTATCAATATTGTAACGCGCCAGAGTTCTATATAAAAAGCAGGGCTGCGGAGTCGGAATCGGAATCTGGCCCATTTTTGAGCAAAAGACTCGGAGTCGCTAAAAAACAAGCCGACTCCGGATTTTTTTGTTAGACATTTTAAAGTGGAATTAAACAAATTATATGTAAATTTAAATCTATAAAATGAATTATTATTGTTATTTATGAATATATCAGGCTACTCAAGTTAAAGGTGACAAATGCGGTGTACAAAGTAGATATAGGGGTAGGTACAGGGTACTTACCCATGTACAGATTAGATGAAAACTGTTTTAATTCAAAACTGTAGTAGATATTTTACATTTAGTAAGTACTTCCCCTCGTATTTTTGGGGTTTTCGGATAGAATTCGAGGTACAAAGGTCTGGTAGGACCGAAAGCCCGGAAAATGAAGGCAATTTTTCAAAAAGGCAGTGTAAATAGAATAAAGACAATTTATGTTAATGGGCCGGATCAGACTGATAAAAAAATGAGCAGGCTGGCAATCCCAGTATAACAAACGGCTGGATGGATTTTAATGAATAAGGTCTCTATCAATTCGTCTTTACGGCCCGTTGGTTATAGGGTAGGTTTTGTTTTTACAAATTCAAAATAGCAGCCGTAAAATAGAAAATAGCGGTAGAGACGAAAAAAATTTCACGTACCCTATTGAGTGGCATATCATTGGATAGGTCTTTCAAAATGAAGACGATGTTTCAATGACTATTTTACAGTCAGAAGCTCCATAAAATATTATACAACCTGGAAGTTGTGTATGTATCGTGGATCTCTAGCTTCATTGCAACTCTAACCATCATAGACATCTATAGACCTTATCAAAACAGTGTTTATAGATAGGAACTAACAGTTAAACACAACTTAAAAGTCATCAATACATGTAAATAAAAAATAAATAGTTAAGTAATATAAACAAGTAATACAAAATAAAATATTTTAAGTCAATTCCTACCTAGGTCAATAAGAGAATTTTTTTTCTCCCATTCTTCTTTCCTTTTGAGTGACGCTTAAAATGTTTTGATCATGAAGAGAGCTCTCTCGGTCTTAAAATACCTTAATCAAGAAGGGGGTTCTCTTGATTATTGAAAATTAATTAATTTAATTTAATTAATGAATTAATATTTGAAAAAAACTGGAATAACATCAAGTGTCATCCACTACAAGTTTAAAAAATTTTATTTGAGCTTGATTGGATGAATAATAAGTATTTTATTAACGATTGAAAATTTGAATAAGATATATATAGCGAGAGTGTGAGCTAATAGTAGGAATTGAAAAAAAAAATGTTTCACATTGATGAGAAATAATTAATTAGTTCGCTTTTTACGCAGTCGGGTTTTTTTATTTTTTTAAATTTAATTCTTTATTGTAACTTCTAAACTTCGCACATTTTTTATTCTTACACCGTCGAATAAAGGAAAAAATTCTCTTTCAAATGCAATTTGTTCGAAATCAGTATCGCAATTTTTTTGAAAACGTTATCGCAATGTACTCATTTTTTATTGTTTATGAAAACGTTATCGCAATGTACTCATTTTTTATTGTTTTAAAAATGATTTTCACACATTAATTTTTTTAATCTATCTCTATCGCGTGATTACGAAACTTAAATCCGTTTCCATTTAAATTAATATAAATACTGGTTCAGCATTTGTTTTCGGAACGAAATTAAAACTTCATCAATAAATAAATAAAATAATAAAATACAGTAAACCCCCCCTAATCCGAACTAATTGGGACCGGTTCCTGTTCGGATTACTCGAAATTACGATAAAAATAGAAAAGAAAAACATGTATGCTAAAAATAATCTAAGTTATCAGTAGTACAGTAAACATCCTCTAATCCGGCACGCTGGATAGTTCTGCTCGACTTTCGGAAAAACATAGTATTTCTTGTTTAATCATTCCTGATGTTTATAATAATCCAATGGAATTTCCGAATGTGGAATTACGTTACAACCCATTACAAACGGTTCAAAATCGCAAATCTATAAATAGCTCAGTCACCACGTCGACGAGGGGGGGGGGAGAAAAAAACATTTCTATACATAATTTGCGAAATCAAACTGTTGAAAGGAAAAACAAATTTTTATCATCTGAATTAAATACTTTTTACATTTTAGAAAAGAATTATATAGTGACTAGCAAACAAACTAATATTCTAGATTTATTTTAAGATGGCTTCCACGAGTAGGCCTACCGTGCACGTTTTCATTTTATATTCGTGTACATATATTGTACTTTTACATTATTGATATTTTTATATTCTATTCAAGCTGTTTAAAGAATTAAAAACATGCTTTATTGCCCTTTTTTGTTTAATTCTAACTTCTACACATTTTCCCCGACGTTCATCCTGTAATCCGGAAAATTTTGTTCTCTGCATGCTTCAAGTCCAGAACGAAAATAAAGTCGAAAATAAAATCGGTTCGGATTAGCGGGGTTCTACTGTACTTTAAAAAGTTGTTTTTTGATAGAATGGCCGGCATTAGAGCAAAAAAGTTCATCTTTTTGCAAACACTAAAAAATATTTAATCAATGAAAATTATATTTTTAGGTGGCATAAGCTCCAGCAAAAGCGATTAGCTTTCTTTTAAATAAAAAATTCAGACGATCGGCCCAATAGTTCTCGAGAAAAATGGCGCCCAGTTTGAAAAACAGAGTTTCGAGAAAAATAAGTGTAAAATTTTACAATAACGTTACGCTCAACGAGGGGTGTGACAATCTATGAGCAAAAAATGCTGCAAGGAATTAAAAAATCACGAAATCGCTTTACGGCAAAAATATATAATTTAAGGAATGCAAAAAATACAAAAATAGATAAATATTCAAAAATTTTGACCCAAAGAAGTAGAGCCCCCACCCCCTCCCTTCTTAAGAAAAAGTGACCCCCAAAAAAGCATTCTTAAAAATAGCATTTGTATGTAGCTCAGATTTGATCGACTTCTGAAATATATATATTTTTAATATTAAATATGTGAAATTTTTTCACATTGCTAACTAAGCGTAAACGAACTGAGTGAAAAATGTCCAACCCGGGAATCGAACTCGGATCCTTGGAATAACGCGCCTATGTTCTACCATTAAGCTACGAGGACGATACCCAGCTTGGCACCTCTCACTCTAAAATGTCAGTTAAGGCTGCAACCGCAGCACAAGATGGAATAGTTTTCATGAGCGCACAGCCCTTCGGAAAACATGGGTACAAATAAAGCCCAGCATAGGTGAACACATATGAGTATAATTTTAATTGATTTTTCAAGCCTTACCGACATTTAACAGTGAGAGATGCCAAGCTGGGTATCGTACTCATAGCTTAATGGTAGAGCATTGGAGCATTATTCCAAGGATCCGGGTTCGATTCCCGGCTTGGACATTTTTCACGCTATTGGTTTACGCTTAGTTAGCAATGTGAAAAATTTCACGTATTTAATATTCAATAATTCCGGGCGTAATTTCGCCGCTAAAAATTAATTAAAATTATACTCATAATATTTTTTTTTATTTGTGAGTTATATAGTTTTTTTAAATAACTAACTTTATATTCCATGTAATAAAAATCATGGTCATAAATTGATTAAAACTTCTTCTTTTCCAGATGCTTCTACATTAGAAGACCTCCAACACGAAATTATAGATGTGCTTTGCATGAAACATTCTCCCTATGAAAACCTTTGCCCACCAGAATTCAAGAACAAATGATAATACGTGAGCTACATGGTCTTGGTGCTACTTTGCCGGCTGGGACGGCTTTGCTTTTTTACAAAAAAGAAAGCCAGTATTTAATTTAATTTTTTTTTCAATCTAAATATATATTTTCTGTTGTCGCAAATTTAGCAATTCAGATTTTCAGAACTTTTTTTTTTTTTTGTACATTTCTTCTGGAGAGTCAATAAAAGAGATTTATACCACATGTTGATAGCTTTTTTCATTTCTTTTCACACTATAAAGGGAATAGAGTTCTGCATCGGGTCAGGTTAGCACTAGATTTTTTTTTTGTTGCGGATCGGGTTGATATCCACTTTTTTACTGCCGGTCGGGTTGACTTTCATTGTTTCGGGTTCGGGTTTGTGTTTGACTCTAGCAGGTCGGTTCGGGTTGACTCGAATATCAAAAGAATGGCCAAAGTATTTTTTCAGGTTAAAAATCTGTACAATAAGACTTCCATAATGACTTTTCTCCCGAAAGGCGGACAACTCTATTTAGTGAAAACTTTTTCAATTTCTAAAATTTATATATTTGAACGCTTATATCTCTGAATAGCAGGCACCTCTCAATCTACCGTACACGTAACATGTGTATGTCTACATAAACTATCAAAAATACGATACATGTGTTATTGTATGTTATCAAAAACGAAATGTTGATATTTTTCATATTTCGAAAGTAGAAAAAATAGTTTTTAAAGAATTAATAATCTATGGTAGCATTTCATAGTTCAGGTTTCATTTTTCAGGTATACATTTTATTTCTTTATGCAGTAAATTGAATATATACTCATACATATTCAAATACGTATTTATTTTCATCTAAAACATAGTTGTGCTCAAATTTTTAGTCCCAACAACCTGAGGGGCAAAAAACGTATATATGACCCACAAGAAGTCTTCTAATGTGAATCCGGCAAAATTACATTTATCCAGAGCCGAAAAAATGAAATTTGGGATAACCCGATCCTATGCTTGATTCTATTCAACGATGTCGAAGTGTCCGCTATTCAGAGATTTTATTTTATTTGAATATTAAAGAATATAGATTTGTTTATTCTTCTATGTGAAACATAAAATGGTATTAGAGATACAAATGTAGATTATATTTCATATGACATTAAAACATATGATTTACTTTCCTTTCGTTGCGAATTCAAATCGGGGGTTTCGGATTTAAATATTACGGGTTCGGGTCGGGTGCGTGTTGAAACACCTCTGGTTCGGTCGGGTAGCCGAAAATTATTTTTGCGTTATTGGGTCGAGGAATTTCTTTTTTCGAGTTTGGGTCAGGTTGTGGGTTGACTTAAAATGGAATTTCCGGGTTCGGGTCAGATACAACCCGACTAGCGTAGGACTCTAATTGGGAATAACATAATTTTTTTAATATGAAATATGAAGAAATATTTAACTAGATAAAATATTATGATTGTTTGAATGGATAACGTCTAACATTGTAAATGGTTTACCTCTTAACTTTTCCAAATATTACGGGCACCAAAGGGGTAATTTTATCTTAGAAACGTTTTCGTGAATTTTGAATTATATTCGCTTCTGAAATTTCTGACTAGTGGAAAGAGCAGATTTCAGTGAAGACTCAAAATTTCTGAAGGTAAGGGAAAAGTTTCCGGAATCACAAATATTTTTAAAGTTTCATATGGTTACATTTAGTTATCAAAAACATTTCGGAAAATTTTTCAGTGAAACATCTTTGTAAAGAACCTTTCTTATCGTGATCAAATTTGCAAATGTGTGATATTTTTACAAAAAATTTACCCTAGAAATAATTTTTAAATAGAAGTGAACTGAAACTCTAATTAACATACAATACAGGGTGATTCAAAAGTCCTTATAGACAAACTTTAAATCATGATTGATCACACAACAACAATTCAAAGTCGAATATAATTTATCCATTCAGAAATACAGGAAGTCTCACTCCAATCCGAACATAACTGTTTTTCTTAACTACAACAACAACAACGAAAGATACTTTAAAATTTTTTGAGCAGACTTACATTGTTTTGGATAAAGTACAATGACATTAGACTGGAATTATGAAGTATTTTGGTCGTGTAATGTAGATTACAATTAGAAATGTTGAGCTTCTAGTTCAGTGCTATTTGGATGTGAATGGAGATCACTTCTACTACTTCATGATAGAATTTTGCGCTGGTCGGGTTATCCCATCCGCACCCGAACCCGAACATTCGAATTTCAAGTGAGTTCGAAACCCGACCCGATTCCGATACACTACAACCCGACCCAAACTTAAAATACTTAGATACGAACCCGAAATGAAAGAAAATCAATTCATATTTAAATACAATTAATGAAAGAAAAAAACGATATTTCTAAAACCAATTTAATCTTTCATGTTGGAAAATGTATATATATATACTCATTAATATTCATATATATAATAGCTTTTTGTTCATTTGAAATAAATATCCTAGATATTTTTATTTAAAGTCGTGTCAACTCCACCCGATTCGCAAAGAATCAAATCCAAATCCGAAACCAAAACAAATAAAGTCAACCCGACCCGCAACGAAACAAATTAGAGTTAAACTCGCGGTTTGAGTTGGGTTTGGACAAAATCATTTTATTTGATACGGTGTAGGACTTCATAGTCACTATTTCTTGTCTTGATATCATTGCATGTCACACTAAATAGAATTAATTTTGCTAAAATACCTTTACTATTATTAAAAATATAATGAAAAATCTTGGTTCGAATTGGATTGGAGTGAAACAGCTTGTATTTTTGACTAAATAAATGGACTGTGATTGCGATTGTGTTTTATTATGCAAAATTGTTTGTTGTTGTTTTCTTTAACTGCCCCTTATAATCTGTCTAAGAGCTTTTCAATTAATATCTAATATACTCACATATTTCTGAATTAAAAAGAAAGATATTACGTATGAGTATTTCAGTCTGAAAAAAAAAAAAAAAAAAAAAAAAAAAATATTCAGTTTCTATTGAATCTAGTCTTATTTGGCATAAATGCAAGTTCTAATGTTACTTTGCATAATTTAAAAGATTATAAGATATGAAGCTGTGTGAAATTCAAAAGAAATCGGACTTCTGGTTTCAAGTTATAAATGCTCATGTTTAATCAATGGCAGACTTTTTAAAATAAAAATAAATAAATAAATAAATCCGCCAGCTATGTATTTTTTACTCTTTCTTTCTTTTTCTTTCTTCTTTTTTCGTCGAATTTGTAAAGATGACATGAAATCAGAAATATCTGATTTCAGATTTAAAAAATTGTCCGCCGGTTTATTATTAGTTATCAGTCAGTGCATGTATATTTTACAGACTTGTGTGTGAAAACTATAAGCACGCGAACGAAACTCTTTTTATAGTAAGGAATATCCTGAAAAAGTTTCAGTTTTTGATATAAGATACTATTATAAGTGCTTTACAGATTATAATAAGACTTTACTGATATAGCTGTTAAAAAAGGCTTTTTTCATACATGCATTTACAAGAAAAGATATAAGAAAACTTCATTAGTTTACAACAAAAAACGAAAAAAAAAACCTTTTTTTCCTTTTCCGAAAACAGATCTAATTAATCTAAAAGGTAGTTTAGCTTTCAATAGTAATCTTGATCATCTAGAAAACGAATTTTCAAAGTAAGCGTCTACTGAAATCAGAAATATTCAGAAACCCTAAGAAAAACGAAATATTATAGCTTTTTCTTAACCCTTCATGTTCCAAATTATAAAACTTTTACCAAAGTTTCGGTAATACATAACGTGATACTTATTTTCAAAATATCATGATATTTGTAGTGATGGGCGATTTCGAATTTTTAATCGATATAATCGATACTATGGCCAACTCGATTTAATCGATTCTATAAATTTTTTAATCGATGTCTCTAAAGGTCATGTCATTTTCATTTTCTTTAAAAAGTTGAAGGTAAAGTAGTCGGATGTCCCGATACCAAAACTTTCTTCTATCTCAAACATGTTAAAACTTCAAAATTCGCTATCACAGTGTCAAATTTAAATGATAACCTATGCCCATCATGAGGATTTAAAAAAGTATAGGTTCGTTGAAATATGTGCATTTTAAAAGAATTCAATTTGAAACAAATGATTGAATTTCAATCCACACCCTCTTAGATGTCTGCAACAGAAATTCCCAATTCAAGGAGCATAAAAGCGAAACCTGTTGGGCAGTATACATCCAACCCTAATAAGGATCTATTTATGTGATAGTGTAACAGTATATGAAGTTTGAATTAATTCCGTGCATTAGTTTTTAGATATAGCTATCACGAATATCGTGTAGAATGCAGTATAGCTGCGCTGCCTGTTATATGATTTACACGAAAACCTAATCAGGAACAACTTATGTCAATGTCTAACAGAATATTAGGTTTGATGAATTTCCGTTCATTAGTTCTTGAGATATTCTCGCTAACATCGTGTAAACCCTGAAAAACAGTTTTGAATTCAGGGGGTGGTACCGGAGGACATCCTCCTAGTGCATTGAAATTTCCCCCAGGAAGATTTGAGATTTTTTGTTTAATGGTCAAGTCTCCCCCCCCCCCCCCCAAACCCACGGAACTGTAGAATGCTTCCCTCCGGAACAGCAGCAATTCCTCCCAGAGAAAAATGTCTGAATTAAATTTGCTAAAACAGCAGCATAGCAGTGCAACCTGTTATATGATTTGCATGAAAACCTAATTAGAACAACATATAACAGTGTCTAACGGAATATTAAATTTGATGATTTTTCATTCATTAGTTCTTGAGATATGATCCCAAAAATCGTGTAAATCCTGAAAAACGTGATAAATTCTGGAGGTGCCCCCGAATGTACCCCCAAAAATTTTGGAATTGAAATGTACCCCCAAAAGGTTTGAGATTTTATGCTTAATGAACAAAAGTCCAACCCCCCTCCCTCCTCTGAAGTCTAGAATGTCCCTCGCTGGAGCCGCAGAAATCCCTCCCGGAGAAAAATGCTGAATTCAATTCAGCATAACAACGCCCCCCTGTTCGGTGATTTACACCGAAATCTAATAAGCAACAACTTATGCCAGCGTCTAACTGAATGGGAAGTTTGATGAAAATCCGTGCATTAGTTCTTGAGATAGAGCTGTTGCGAAAATCAGGGAAAATGCAGCATAGCAGCGCCACCTAGTAGTAAATTTACATCAAAACCTAATCATCAACAACTTACGTCAACGTCTAACCGAATCTGAAGTTTAGTAAAAATTCGTGCATTAGTTTTTGAGACAGCGATCATGCAGAAATCATGAAAAATGCAACTAAGCAGCGCCACCTGCAGGGCGATTTTCACCAAAAAGTAACCAGCTCCAATTTTTATGAAGGTCTAACTAAATCTAAAGTTTCAACAGATTCCATGCATTAGTTCTTTAAATAGACCGCCCACAATTTTTTTGTCAGAGACAAACAAATAGATATACTAACAGACAGACAATTTATAAAAATCGTCAAATCGTATTCCAGACAAGACCTTCGAAAACTATAAATCCTTCGAAAACCGGTAGTCGAAATTTTTCACGAATCCAACTCTTTTCTTTTTCTAAATACAAAAGAAAGCAAGAAAAAATGAACGAATCTATTCCACGCGTAACGTAGGATCAGAAAGAGCGAATCGATTCAGTACACAGGTTCGATGTCGATCTTTAGATGCGGGCTGAATCGTTTTCAAGACGATTCCTTAGATGCGGCAGAATCGTTGTGCGTACGATTCTTTAGATGCAGGCAGAATCGTGATTCTTTGATTTACTTCAATTCAAATCGAATCGCGGTCGATCCACGATTCGGGATCGGGTTGAATCGTAATATTTATTCTTCCAATTTTACTATTTTAGTGGCAGAATTGATATAAAATTTCGTATAAGGAAGGATTTTTTTTTCTCTTTTTTGGTTACATCAGTGCTGAATGCAGGTAATTTTCTACGGCGGAGGGGGGGGGGGGGGATTTTTGCGACTCCGGGGGAGAGCGTATTTTAGAGATCCGTAAGGGGAGGGGGGATTTCACATTTGCCATTAAAAAGCATAAAATCTTAAAACTCTTGGGGGGGGGGGGGGTTCAATGTTCCGGGGGGAATGTCCCCACCGGACCATCCTCTGAATTCAACACTATGTTAAATCGTTATACTTTTGTTTAGAAGCCCAGTTATTCGGGTTACTAGTTTATTATGTTGTATTTTTCAAGTTCTTCCCTTCCATATCCCTCCCCCCCCCCACCCCTCCCTTCCTCGCCAATTTTAATTTACAGGGCCATTCAAAATATGCATGCAATTTTTAAAATGGCAAATTCTCGTTCTACTTTATTATAAATCCACATTTTGAAACCTTGACCAAAGATACATTTGAGGTCGCCCCTCTGACTGTTTGGGACTTACCTGTCCCCCGGGGGCATAGTTATTGTTTCTTCCAAACCATCTCGTGTTGTCGTGAATTTGATTAATGTTTATTAATATTCACGGACAGAGGGCGGCACAATGCAGAGATGTACATGATTAAATGAAAAGAGAATATGTTTCCCCCCCGCGCCCTCTCTCTGTGGCAGTCTGTAAATTATGAGTGTGCGGTGAAGACGTGTCGAAATACTTCTCGGCACGAAAGCGGAAATAAAATGTTGTTGATTTTTACCTAAAATGATTTTCGTTTTCTTTCTAAGTAAAGAAATTATTTTCACGCGCTGATTTTTATGACGGTAAAGTTTTATCGGGTAGATATCATTTTATCGAGTCGCTACTTGTAAGCGACATTTTGGCGCCCGAACAGGGACGCGTGAAGTAATTAATTAGTTTTGATTCAAACCGGAACTTTTTAAAACACAAATTATGGATGCGTTAAAAATAAAGAGAACTCCTCTTAGAAGCGCATTTACGAAGACTCATAATGCATTAAATGATGCTTTAAATAATTCAAGCCCTGATATAAATTTGATTGAGCAAGCTTTAAATCAACTAGAAGACAAAAGTGTTAGACTGCGTGCGGTGGATGAAGAAATATTAAATTTTATGTTAAATAACAATGCTGTTGAAAAAGATTACTCTAAAGAATTTGAAGCTTGTGAAGAGTATACGGAAAAATTGATTGCAATAAAGCAAAAGGTGAAGCAAATTTTTACTAAGCCTATTGAAGAACAGCGTTTACAGAATTTTATAGATGGTGAAAGAACGACGTCCCGACCTCTTCGCCTACCCGAAATAAACCTACAGCCGTTTGATGGCGATGCAAGACTATGGTTGAATTTTTGGAACTCTTTTAGAAAAATCCATGAGGATAACGTTTTAGATGACCATTCAAAGTTTGTTTATCTTCTACAGGCGATAACGCCGAAATCTAAAGCCTCACCAATCGTGAATAGTTACCCAGTTTCAGCGGACAATTATCCGAAAGTAATTCAGCATCTTAAAGAACGATTTGGAAGAGAAGACACACCAATCCAAATATACGTGAGAGACTTATTACAACTAGTGTTGACCAATAACAGAGCATCAAAAAGAGAATTTAATTTATCATCTTTATATGATAACCTAGAGACAAAACTTAGGTCTTTGGAATCTCTAGGCGTTACAGAAGACAAGTACGCCAGTATTCTTTTTCCCCTTGTGGAATCCTGCTTGCCTCATGATGTGTTGCGTATATGGGAAAGACAGCGTGAGAAGACTGCTCAAGGTAAGAGTGAATTAAATTCTATTCTTGACTTTTTGAAAAACGAAGTAATTTCAGAAGAACGTGTTCTTTTAGCGCGTTCTATTCTTGGCTTTGATAACACTAAGAAATTTAATAAATTAAACAATGAAAGCAATTCTGTGCCAACTGCTAATGATTTGTTTATAAGTGATAAGTCTAAGGATAAAAATTTAGTCAAAAAGTGTGAGGACACATGTATATTTTGTGACAAGTGTTTTTTATCAGAAAAATGTTTTAAAGCTAATTCGCTTTCTTTTGATGAAAAACGTAGTTTAATTTTGAAAAGGGGGGCTTGTTTCCTTTGCTTGAAGAAGAATCACATTTCACGCAACTGTAGAGCTAAAATTAAATGTACAAATTGTGGGAAAAAACATAATTTTATATTATGTCAAAATGTTTTTAATGAAGAAGGTAATGCGGCGTTTGAAAGTCGCAAACATGAGTCAGGGAGTAGTAATACTGTTTTAACTACTCAAGGTTCGGATCCAACTGTGTTACTCCAAACTTTGAATGTACGTGTAAAGCACGATGGTAAAGAGAAAATAGTGCGTGGAGTTATCGACACTGGATCAGAGCGTTCGTATTTATCAGAAGATGTAATTAAGTATTTGAATTATAAAAGTATTGGTGAAATTAATTTAATTCACAAATTATTTGGTGGAGTTGAAACAAATGAAACAAAGCATAGTAAATATAGAATTCACTTGAGTAGTATGGATAATAGTTATAAATGTGATATGCATGTTTTAGGTGTTCCTGTTATTTGTTCTAAAATAAAAAAAGTGCCAAATGGGCCTTGGTTATCAGAACTGAATAAATGTGCTATTAAGATTTCTGATGTAGAAAATAGTGTATGTAAAACCGAAAATGAAATTAAATTATTAATTGGTTCTGATGTGGCGGGAAAATTACTCACCGGAAATATTAAAATTTTGAAAAGTGGTCCGGTTGCGGTAAAAACCCATTTGGGATGGACTCTAATGGGAAAAATTCCAGGTGTTAAATCTGAAACAAATGATTCTCTTATGGTTATTTCATCACTTTGGAACGATAGTTCCGTTGCTGATTTGTGGAAACTGGATATTATCGGTATAACTGATCCAGTAGAATCTAAAACTAAATCTGAGATTCATGAAGAAACTATGCAGCATTTTAAGAATAACATAAGAAGAGATTCAGAAGGGAGGTACGAAGTAGCATTGCCTTGGGTGCTAGATAATGCTCGCTTACCTAGTAACAGAGAATTGGCCGAAAAACGGCTTGCCACAACAAAGAAAAAGTTATCAAATTTGAATAAAACTGAGGTTTATAGCGAAGTATTTGATTCATGGATAAATGCAGGAATAATTGAAAGGGTGGTTGATAATAAACAAACTAACGTACATTATTTGCCACACAGGGCTGTATTTAAAGAATCGAGTGAAACTACTAAAGTTAGACCAGTTTTTGACGCGTCGACTCATGTTAAAGGCTCCCCCTCTCTAAATGATTGCCTGGATAAGGGATTAAATATGATTGAAATGATTCCTTCAATTTTGCACCGTTTTCGGAAATTTCCTATTGGTGCAGTATCTGATATAGAGAAGGCATTTCTACAAATTGGTATTAAAGAAAAGGATAGAGACTTTCTGCGATTTCTATGGGAAAATGATATAATTTATAGACATAAACGTGTAGTTTTTGGGATCAATTGCAGCCCGTTTTTACTAGCGGCTACATTGAAACATCACTTAGAAAGTGCGCCTGATGACTTTGCTTCTACAGCAGAGACTTTGAATGAATCTATGTATGTGGACAATTGTGTTTACAGTTTCAATACAGTTGAAGAATTAAACAAGTTTATATTTGAGTCTCAAATGTTACTGTCCTCTGCAAAATTTAATCTAAGGGGATGGCTGTCAAATTATCCCATTCCAATTATTTCTGAAACTTCAATAGTAAAGATGACACCAGTATTAGGTTTAAACTGGGATCTGGAAAACGATACCCTATCTTGCAAAATCGGCCCTATTGAGGAAGAACAAATTGTTCCTACAAAACGAGCTCTACTCTCATTGGCTCAGAAGGTTTTTGATCCTCTTGGATTTACCTCACCTGTGACTTTGCTCCCTAAATTTATTCTACAAGAATGCTGGAAGTTAAAAATTAAGTGGGATGAGTTAATGCCAGCAAATTTAGCTAAACAATTTTTAAAGTGGGTGCAGGGAATGAAACTGATTTCTGACATCAAATTACAGCGCTGGATGAATTTTGATAATTATGAACGTGATGATGTAGGTCTTCACATATTTTGTGACGGCAGTAAACATGCATATGCTACTTGCATTTTCCTGAGAGTAAAGACCAAAGATAAAATTCTGGTGACTTTTATACAGTCACGCGCAAGAGTAGCACCCCTTAAGAACCTAACTGTACCACGTTTAGAGCTGTTAGCATGTTGCATTGGGGCCAGGTTGGGAAGTCGGGTCATATCTGATTTACGAATTCCAAATTTGAAGATATTTTATTGGTCTGACGCAACCACCGCTTTAAGCTGGATAAAACGAGACGAAAGATGGGGAACATTCGTTTGGAACCGTGTAGAAGAAATCAGATCCTTAACTCAAAAGGACCAATGGCGACACATTTCAGGAAAATTTAACCCGGCTGATCTCCCTTCTAGAGGTTGTTCCGTAGAACAATTCTTACAGCTAAGATGGTGGGAGGGACCAGCCTGGTTGGCTGAACCAGAATTTACTTGGCCTCAAAGTGTCGAAGCTCCAGATGAAGAAGTTATTAATGCTGAAAAACGGAAGAGTGTCATTTCAGCAATGAACAAGAACATAAAATCTGATGATTGGTATTATCGACGGTTTTCATCATACAAGAAAATCATAAGATTGATCGCTTGGATCCTAAGATTCATAAACAATGCAAGAAAACCGAATTCAAAAGAAGTGTCTGAACTTACGTGTTTTGAACTAGAACAAGCTGAAAGAAGATTGGTGATTTTGATCCAGAGAGACAGATTCGATGAGAAGAGTAATCAGAAGATTCATAGTTTAAGACCAATTCTAGATGAAGATGGTATCATCATAAGAGTGAAGACGCAAGTTATTTATAGAGAAGATACTATCAATTTTAAGTATCCAGTTCTTTTGCCTTCTGACCATCCTGTAGTCCACCGACTGATCTCCTGGAAACACCAAGAGCTTTTACATGCTGGAGTGGCTCTTTTGATGACATCGTTACGAGAAGACTACTGGATCCTGAAAGCCAGGAAAACTATTCGAGCAGTAGTTCAGAAATGTGTGCGATGCAGAAGATTTAGTGCTCAGAAGACAGAGTCAATTCCTATTGCATTACCAGCCGATAGAGTTCAAGACGCTGCAGTGTTCCAAATAACTGGAGTTGATTTAGCCGGCCCGTTATATCTAAGGAATGAGAAAAAAGCATGGATTGTGCTGTACACTTGTGCGGTGTATAGGGCCATACACTTAGAATTAGTGACATCATTGTCAACTGATGCTTTTCTCCAGTCTTTCAGGCGTTTTATAGCCCGAAGAGGAAGACCAACCACAGTGTATTCTGACAACGGCCGAAATTTCGTCGGTGCAGACAAAGCCTTTTCAGAAATAGATTGGGAGCAAATCTCTGCCGTAGCAGCAACACAAAAGATTCGCTGGAAATTCAACCCGCCTACCGCTGCCTGGTGGGGTGGTTGGTGGGAGCGATTGATACAAATGGTGAAACGCATCTTGAGAAAAGTCCTAGGTAGAGCTTCATTATCTTATGAAGAACCGATCACTATTCTTTGTGATTGTGAACAAGTTGTGAATGCTAGACCATTAACGTATGTTACAGAAGATGTGAACGATCTAGCACCGTTAACACCATCAATGTTCCTACAGGAAATAAGATCTTCAGATGTGGTAGATTTTGATGCAATTGACGCACAAGAATTAAATAAAAGAGTTAAGTATAGGCAAAACGTTCGAGAACACCTTCGAAAACTATTCCGTATTGAGTACTTAGGGCAATTACGCCAACAAAGTTCTATACAAAAGAATGAGTCAATCAAGCAACTAACCATTGGTGATGTAGTACTCATAGAATCTGATAAAAAACGTGCATATTGGACTTTAGCCCGTGTGCAAGAACTTATTGCTGGAAAAGATGGTCATCCAAGAGTTGCACGGATAAAAACTGAAAGTGGTGAACTTTTAAGACCTGTGCAAAAACTGTATAATTTAGAGATCCCAAAAGAACTATCTAATGATCCAGTGATGCGAACAAGAAGTGGCAGAAAAGTGACTGTTCCAATTCGCTACAAACTTTAAATATCTTTGAACTGAATAGACATTTTCCTTCATTTTTATTATTTAGTGTAGACCTTATTTTTATTTTTTAGTATATTTCATATGTTTCATTGTGTTAATTTGAATCTGTAATAATATGTTTAATTTTATTTGAATTTTGCAGAAGAAAATGTTTATTTGCCTGTTTTGAAAAAAGTAATGTTAGAATTCTATGTTTTGGCTGTGTACTGTAAGTATTGGTCACATTTTATTTGATGTAGCATTTTGTTGTACCCATTGTTGAGTTTGTCTGACGAAAACTCAAGGTGGGAGGTTTTCGTGAATCTGATTAATGTTTATTAATATTCACGTACAGAGGGCGGCACAATGCAGAGATGTACATGATTAAATGAAAAGAGAATATGTTTCCCCCCCGCGCCCTCTCTCTGTGGCAGTCTGTAAATTATGAGTGTGCGGTGAAGACGTGTCGAAATACTTCTCGGCACGAAAGCGGAAATAAAATGTTGTTGATTTTTACCTAAAATGATTTTCGTTTTCCTTCTAAGTAAAGAAATTATTTTCACGCGCTGATTTTTATGACGGTAAAGTTTTATCGGGTAGATATCATTTTATCGAGTCGCTACTTGTAAGCGACACGTGTAACATATCGTTGTAAAGCTTTTAATCTCCTCTTTTATTTTCTGTCCCTCCTTCCCCCTCCCTCTAGTTACACGCTCTTGGCCCTTTTTAGCTCACAGGCTATCAAAGCCTGAGAGCTAATGTGCCCGCCGGTTCTGTATGTATGTATGCATGTACGTACTTACGTGTGTACGTAACGCGATAACTCTTGATAAAAATATCCGATTTGCTTAAAAAAAATTTCTATGTTCATTCTGATAGTTTTGGGGGTTCATTGGTTAAGTATAAGAGGGGAGGGGGCTAATCCCCCCTTAACTTAGATAAATGGGTTTTTCATGCAGAATTATGAAATTTTGGTATACCGGTTAATTTTGATAACGAGCTTTTCTGATCAGATTTGAAGGTTCATTGTTATAGTCTAAAGGGGGGTGGAACGGCGGGCTAATACCCGCTAATTTAGATAGATGGGTTTTTCTATCCGATTTGCTTCAAATTTGGTATACCGGTTTATTCTGATAAGGCACTTCCCTAATTAGATTTGGAAGTTCATTGGTTAAGCATAAAGGGGTGGGGGACGGGGGGCTAATACCCCTCTTAAATTTAGGTTAAAGGGTTTTTCTATCCGATTTGCTTCAAATTTGGTATACCGGTTTATTTCGATAAGGCGCTTTCCTGATGAGATTTGGAGGGTCATTGGTTAAGTATAAAGAGGGGAAACGGAGGGAGGCAATCCCCCCTAATTTATTTTTCGAGGGGCATTATTCTTTGAAATAAGAGTATAATATACAGTTAGTGTGAATAGTCTGCGAGCTCAATGCCATCAGTTTAACTGGGCACTTTTCTTTTTAGCTCACAGGCTATCAAAGCCTGAGAGCTAATGTGCCCGCAGGTTCTGCAAGTACGTATGTATGTATGTACGTAACGCGATAACTCTTGATAGAAGAAACATCCGATTTGTTTCAATTTTTTTTTCTAGGTTCACTCTGATAAGACGCTTCCCTGATTAGTTTTGGGGATTCATTGGTTAAGGATAAAGGGGAAAAGGGAGGCTAGTCCCTCCTTATTTTAGATAAATGGGTTTTTCATGCAGAATTATTCGATTTGCTCCAAATTCGGTATACTGGTTTATTATGCTAAAGAACTGCCTTGATTAGATTTGGAAGTTCCTTGGTTAAGTATAAAGGGTGGAAAGGGAGGCTAGACCTCCGCCCTTAATTTAGGTAAATGGGTTTTTCATGCAGAATTATTCGATTTGCTCCAAATTTGGTATACAGGTTTATTATGTTAAGGAGCTGACATGATTAGGTTTGGAGGTTCATTAGTTAAGTATAAAGGTGGCTAGACCCCCCACCCTTAATTTAGATAAATGGGTTTTTCATGCAGAGTTATTCGATTTGCTCCAAATTTGGTATACTGGTTTATTATGTTAAGAATCTGCCCTGATTAGATTTGGAAGTTTATTGGTTAAGTATAAAGTAAGGGGGGACGGGGGCTAGTCCCCCCTCCTTTTTAGATAAATGGGTTTTTCATGCAGAAGTATTCGATTTGCTTCAAATTTGATATACCGCTTTATTCCGATTTGGCGCTTCCTTCATTAGATTTGGAGGTTCATTAGTTAAGTATAAAAGGGGTAAAGGGCACCAAGTCCCCTCCCCTTAATTTAGATAAATGGGTTTTCATGCAGAATTATCCAATTTACTTTAATTTTTTTCTAGGTTCATTCTGATAAGGAGCTTTCCTGATTAGATTTGAAGGTTCATTCGTTGACATAAAAAGGGAAATGGGGGAGCTAATACCCCCCTTAATTTGCTTATTCATTGGGGGATAATTAGTATGTGGAATGTGATGATTGGTTAATTACATCATCACAGATATTTTAAAAGAAGATTTGCAATAATTGCATTTCCCCCACGCTTATATAGGAGGTCCTAAAAAGACTGAAAAACCGTTTAACTTTTTAAATAAATTTAGAGCCTTCAATATTTCGCTCATCTGCACATTTTTAAGAAGAATGACGTTTATCGGAAGTAAGTCCCCATCTGTTTGGTTCAAGGTAATAAGAGTAGAAAGTACATCTTTTCCGGATGAAAAAAAAAATCATTTCTTCCTCTTTTTTTTTTTTTTTTTTTTTTTTTTTTTTTTTTTTTATCTGACCGAGATCTTTCTTAAAAAATAAATTTAAATATAATATAAATTATTATTAAAATTACATCTTAAAAATAATAATTTTAAAAGTTAAAAAACCTTATTATTCGACTCAAAGGGAGCTTACTTCTGGGCCCCTGACATTGTATAGGGCCCCCATAAATGGGGGTAAGGGGTGAGAGGTAGTCGTTACGGTCCTGCTGATTCGCTACATTTTGGAATTACTATTTTTGAGCTTATCTCGTGAACATCGAAATATCGATTCAAGTATCGATTCTAGAATTTGGGAATCGATTCTTATTGTGATCGATTCTGTTTTATACGATGTCGATTTTAATCGATTCTCAAATTTTCCAGAATCGCCCATCACTATATTTGATATTTTCGATTTATTAACATATTTGATATTTATGTTCAAAATAGCATTGTGCATTATGTTTTTGATATTTTCAGTCAAAAAAAATTGTAAATGAATTTTTCAACTGTTATTGACTATATTGTTCCGTAGACAATATCTTTTACTTCTGGCAGTGAATTTTTATTTCTTCTTGTACAAAAAGGGGAGAAAAATCTTTTCCAAGTTTTATGTTTAAAACTGAATTTTTAAAGGTAAAACGAATAGAAATTATGTGAAACATATATTCACTTAGAAAGCCGTCGGAAGATAAATTGCCTAATTTAGATTATCAGTTATTTTACAGCTTCATTAGAAAAGAATCCTTTTTGGTTTTGCTTTAGTTCAGTTTAAACTGCACGCAACAGATTAGGGAATATAAAAGCAGACAATCTTACAATTATGTTCAAATTTTCCAATTAAAAATAATTATTTTGTATTTAAAATTTGATATATAACACACCCATTTCAAAAGCTCACAAATACCACACGGCGTATTTAAAAAATTACGCGTGCGAAGTCGAGGGTTTTGCTAGTATGGTTACAAACGACTGTCGCAAGGACTGTATAGATTTTCGTGCAAATCGAACAATGGAATAGGTATTAGTTAATCCATATTTAAACACTTTTTCAAACCATTTTGACACCGTTTCCATAGGGAAAATTACCAACGAAATGTGACAGAGTAGCAGAGATAAATAGTGCGGTCATGTAATTAAAGATTAGTAATTCCTCCAGTTTCAAAACGGTAGTTCCAATGTTCGATTCCAACGGATTCCATTTACTTGGCATACTTAAATTATGCCATTTACTTTCTGATGAGATTCAGCATAACTAGAATTTCCTGTAGGTTTATTACAGTGTGTGAATAGTTATGTTCATAAGAGTATGCAGGAAAATAAACTTTAAATATATTTAATGCTTTCTGCTAAAAATAATTGTATAGTTTAAAATATTTAAACTAATGACTTTTATTTAATGTAAATTGGATGAAAATATTTTAAGCAAATTTTACAAATTTCAGATATGTTGTGCACAAATTTTGAAGAAATTTCACACCACTTTCACCTTTTTGATATAGAATTAACTTATTTGAATATTTGATCTTACTTAGTATATATTCAGATACCTCATTATACTACATAATATAGTATAATAAAGATAAAATTGAAAAATGAAAAATAAGTTTTTAAGAGTATAATTGTTAATTTTTAAAAACACAATTTATAATGAAATTTTAATTTTTTTATTGGCTGTGATAGTGAATTTCATTTGTGTTTATAAATAAATCGAAAAAGATATATTCCTTTCATACTTTTTTTCATCGTCATAAATTAAATGGATCGCAGGGGAATAAAAATATACTTAAGTATGCCACAAAAGTGTGACTATGAGATGAAAAATTCCGATTTAGATAAAAAATATTGGCTTTAATTACATTTTCCAACTTTGTAATTTAGAAAGAGAGAAGATAAGGCACAGAAATAATTAAAGTTGAAGAATTTTACGCTTATGCAACCGTGACCACTAATCGAGAGGAAGATCTTGTTTTCCTATCATCTTCTCAAAAAAGTGGAGTTTGTTGACCTGAACTTGATCTGAGAAACTAGTTCATGCATTTCAAATGCTACTTTTAAGGGTAGAGAAGAGGGAAAGAAACGTTGCATACATTTTTAGGCATCACATCCGCATAGACTTCTTCATGAGCACATGTGTGTTGCGGTATAAGCCGTTGAACTCTCTGGAGAGAAATTAAAAAAAAAATTAAATCTCACACTAATTCCCTTTCCATACTTGAATAATAATAAAATCCCTTCAAACATACTTCTGAATGACCTCCTATTTCAGAAAGTGTCCTATAAAAAGCAATAAAAAGTTATTTGTGTCACATTCACACTTATTACAAATTCAGTTCACATATATATATATATATATATATATATATATCGTGCGTTTGAGTAAAGAGACTAAATTAAATATTATTTCTAGGTACTACTTTCAATAATAGTTCGTTCAAGAATTAGTACATTCCACATTACAAGGTCAAAAAGTAGGCATTTTTTTTTCTCAATGAAGGATCAATAAAACGGAACTGCATCCCCTTCCCTTCCTAGCTAGTCAAGTATACCTGTATATATTTTGACAGTTTCTTTTCAATATTATTTCTAGATATTATTTTCAAGAATTAGTACATTCCACATTACATGGCCAAAAAGTAGGCGTTTTTTTTTTCTCAATGAAGGACAAATAAAACGGAACTGCGTCCCATTTTCCCAACTACTTAAGTATATTTGCGCGACACAGTTTATATCTCGCAAATTGATCTTAAACACAAAAAATCCCTGCCGGCTCGGCCTACAGTCGGAGGTAGATTTCGAAGTTCAGTACTAATTTCACCAACAAAAACTAAATCAAGATTAGAGATAAACCCAGTTTAAGAATTATATCTGGACGCTTTTGACGAATTTTTAATTTTATTTTTCTGTAACAGCTCGTTTTATCAAAATCATATTAAGTCGGTATTAAAAAAATATTTTTTCCCGCTCAACAACTCGAAATTATCTGGCACATTTTCAGACTCATTTTTAAACATAAAAACATGAAACTTGCTGACGGGATTTTTTGAAGAGATTTATAAGCGACCTGTGTTTTTATTTTTCGTTCAATTAATTAGAACTTCATTAATAATTATTTTCTCAGTACGACCATTTTTTTCGTTTCCAGCACTATCACTTCGAGAAATTCGGTTCAAAATGCCGACTTTGACAGTCTTTTTTGAAATATATTCTGCGTTAATTTAAAGATCGATCAATACAGCACATTCTATAGTTTCTGAACAAGAAAACCTGCCAATTGGATGCATTTGAGAGCGAAAATGAATTTAAAACTGAATCAGAAAATAAGTCTTTTGGATTTGAGTACACCCTTAATACGATAATTCTTTCGTCAACCCCTATTTTTGTTTAATTTTTATTTATTTTTCTCTGTACGAGTTGATCCTATCTAAAACCTATCAGAACGAAAGTTGTAGATAATATTGATAAGATGTATAATAAATGTAAGCGGATTTGAATATCTTGTAAATTGACGAAGCTATGAACTTTTTTCTTCTTCATACCCCCCCCCCCCGCACTTTCTTTTGTTTTTATTTATTTATTTTATTTATTTTATTTTATTTTATTTATTTGTTTATTTATTTTTTGCAGGTAAGAGTTGGTCCTATCAAAAACTTGTCACTATAAAAGTTGTAGATAATATTACGAAGATTTATAATAAGTTTAAGTGAATTTTTGATATCTTAAGAATTGACGAAGTTATGAAATTTTTTCTCCCCTATTTTTGCGTCCCTTGAGCCCATTTTTAATTTTATCAAAAATCTGTGATACATAAATTTTTGGCCCTTTTCCTAGAAGTAATATAACTTTAAACTGATTTGATATGTATAAAAATTAAGAAGTTATGGGTTTTTTTCGGTTTTCACAAAACTCCTCCCTACTTCCATCCCCTTGGGTTCAATTTTGCCCATTAACGAACTTGACCGAGATTTTCTACCCCTTGATTTTATGTGCGAGTTTGGAAGAGATGTGTGCAGAATTACGGAAGTTATCGTGTCTATAAAAAAGGGATATACATATATAAGATAAAGTTTTGAACTGGGGGGTGGTTTTGGGTTCTAGGGGTCATGATCGGCGTAGATCTGCTAAAAAAAATTCAGAAATTCCAACATAGGGAAGATTGCAATAAGTAGTATTTCTTACGAAATCTACCTAAAACAGTTACGGATGTTGAAAGCCAATTAAATTTGACGGGGCACAAAGTGATTTTCAATGAAATTGATCCACGAAAAACAAATTGGCACTTGTTTGAAAATCAACGAATGGAATTCTTAGGGTTTCCATTTCTGAAAAATCTCGAGAGAAATATTTAACAGTTCATTTTTTAACTTTAAAGAAGTTGATGGCTCCCAGAAAAAAAAAATATTATCTTTCAAACCCGACTAATGAATTGATAATCGATTGATTAGTTCGAACACTTACGGTCCACCGCGTGATTAAAAAAAAAAAAAACGCAGTTTTGAGAAAAAGGATTTAAGAAAAACAAATTATGGTCTTTTCTGCAGATGTATGGCTCCGTTCAAAGGCTCGTAACTATGTAAATAATTTGATTAATCTTAAATTGTTTCAGTAAAAAAGAAAAAAATAAAATAAAATATATACAGGCATCCCCCGACTTGCGTATTACGCGACTTACGTAAATTCGCAGTTACGTAATAAATCTCGAAAATTACATTTGTGAGCATATTAGCGCGTTTGATACGCAGTTCCATACTTTTTATATTTATTTTATAAATAAAATATATGGATATAAACCACAACCGTAATATAGTTTATATATTTGATAGAGTTATATATTTTTATTGATATATAGATATACAATCAAATCTATTAAAAAAAAAAACTTAATCTTTACTGTTAGTTTTCCATAGTAGTCATCTAATTCCTAATAAATACAATTTATGCTTATCAAGGATTATTTTATTTTGTGAGTGCTATTCATTTGTCTTGCCATCAAAAATTCATGGAGAATAGGTTAAATTAGTCTTCTTTAAAACTATTTCTTATTTTTATAGTCGTTTGATGTAGATTCAAAATTGCTATAAATGAATTCATCAATGTTAGATTTATAAATCCCGTATTCCACAAGATATTTGAAAAGTGTGCTTTAAGTTTATTTTTATATTTTTTCATACGTTTATAGTTTATATACGAGTAAATACTGTCACATGATGATTTATTTATAAAATAATACGGTGTAAATAATATACATATATATACATAATAAATATTGCAGTTTCTTACAATATTTTACCTAAGCAACTTAAAAATTCGACTTACGTAAAATTCAAGTTACGTAAAACTTTACGGAACGCATTACTTACATAAGTAGAGGCATGCCTGTATATAAGCTTTTTTGGATCTAGCAAAATAGAATTTTTCATTAATGGCGGAAAATAATATTTTTCATTTAATTTTTCCTGCCATTGTTTTTCCCTTTTTTGTTATTGTACAGTTCAGTATATGTAACAATCCAGTAATATTTTTTGAAGTAAATATATTATGCATACAAAATAGTCAGTTACTGATAATGTTTATATTCATTGTCGTAATGCTTACATTTATTGTATGATAATAAATGGGGACAATTTATACTATGTTGCTTTGCGCTACAAAATTGTATTTAAAGTCTAATTCAGTAAAAACTAAATTATTAATTAAACATATTACCACACTTACCAAGCCTTCCGGATTTTGAGTACCACATTTTGCGAATAGAAATATTCACTGAATTTAAAGCAGAAATTCTGCGATTAAATAAATCTAATACTCAAAATACGGGAGATTTGGTAGTTATGAATCATGATTAAATCCAAGGTCGGAATACTATTGTATAATTAATGACATTGATGTCACTTACGCTTGTTTTTAATTACTGTGTAATCAATTGGCATGAGAAAGATAAACTACATACATATGTGTGCATTTCATTCTAATATGTCTATTGATTATTTGTCAATAATAAGTCAGCGTGAATGATGTTTTAAGACGGAACGCAATTCAGACATTATTGTTATCTATCAAATTACTTATCTATACTTCTATACTAATTTTATAAAGAAGTAAAGTTTGTTTGTTTGTTAGAGGTAATCTCTGGAGCTACCGAACCGATTTCAAAAGTAATGGTATAAAATGGTGGTGTTAGTCCAACTTAGAGCATAGGCTATATTTTATATCGGTGCTACTACCCCAAAGGGGGTGCAGGAGCAAAACACGTTCTAAAAATGCGATTTTTGTGTTACTGAAGGGCCTAGAAATATGAAATTTGGAATATTAGTTACTTATAAGATATAAATGATGTCTAAGAACAGTTCTTAAACAATTCGAAATTTAAAAGGGGTGAAATTGCACAAAAAGCGTTCTAAAAAACGTTTTAAATGGTATTTTCTACATAATCTCAGGAAATACCAAACCGATTAAAAAAATATTGATGTCAAAATGATGGTGACGACGCTTGCTCTAAGACAGGCTATATTTTATGTCGGTGCCACTACCCCAAAGGGCATGCAGGAGCAAAAAACGTTCTAAAAATGCGATTTTTGCGTTACTGAAGGGCCTAGAAATATGAAATTTGAAATATTAGCTACTTATTAGATATAAAGGATTTCTAAGAACAGTTCTTAAACAATTTGAAATTTAAAAGGGGGGAAAATGCGCGAAAAGCGTTCTAAAAAACGTTCTAAATGGTGGTTTCTACACAATCTCAGGAAATACTAAACAAATTTAAAAAATAATGGTGTCAAAATGACGGTGAGAACCCTTGCTCCAACATAGGCTATGTTTTATGTCGGTGCCACTACCCGAAAGGCGGTGCAGGAGCAAAAAACGTTCTAAAAATGCGATTTTTGCGTTACTGAAGGACCTAGAAATATGGAGTTTGAAATATTAGCTACTTATTAGATATAAAGGATTTCTAAGAACAGTTCTCAAACAATTCGAAATTTAAAAGGGGTGAAAATGCGCGAAAAGCGTTCTAAAAAACATTCTACATGGTGGTTTCCACACAATCTCAGGAAATACCAAACCGATTTAAAAAATAAAGGCGTCAAAATGATGGTGACAACTCTTGCTCCAACATAAGCTATGTTTTATGTCGGTGCCACTACCCCAAAGGGGGTGCAGGAGAAAAACGTTATAAATTGCGGTTTTTGCGTTACGGAAGGGCCAAGAATCGTGAAATTTGGAATGGTAGTTGGTTATAAGATATCAATGATCTCTAAGGACATTTCCTAAAAAAATCGAAATTTAAAAGGGGGTCAAAATGCGGAAAAAGCGTTGTTAAAACAGTTCCAAGTTGCGATTTCTATGCAATCTCAAGAAGTACTGAACCGATTTCAAATATAATGGTGTAAAAATGATGGTGACAGATCTTGCTCCAATATAGGCTATATTTTATATCTGTTTCCACTAATCCCAGAGGAGATGCAGGAGCAAAATGCTCGAAAAGCGTTCTAAAAACGTTCTAAATTCCGATTTGTCAGTAATATCTCAGGAAGAATCAAATTGATTTCAAAAGTAATGGTAGGAAATTGATGCTGACAACCTCTGCTCTAACATAGACTCGATTTTATGTCGGTATCACTATCACCTAGACATTGCAGGAGCAAAAAAGCGTTCTAAATTTTGATTTTTGTGATCGGTAGGGGCTAGCAACTTAAAATTAGGCAAGGTGCATATTTATTAGATATAAATGATCTTTAAGAACAGTTTCAAAAAAATTAGAAATTTAAAAAGGGTTGAAAATGCGCAAAAAAGCGTTCTAAATTGCGATTTCTACTCAATATCAGGAAATACCAAAGCTATTTCAAAAGTAATGGTTGCAAATCAATGGTGACAGTCCCTGCTATAACATAGGTTATATTTTATTTTGCTGTCACTACCATCTGAGGGTTGCAAAAGCAAAACATGTTCTAATCTGCGTTTTTTGCACAACTGAGGGGTCTAACACTTTGAAGTATGGCATGGTATTTACTTACAAGATGCAACTTCTTTCTAAGAACAGTCGAAAGAAAATCCCAAATTTAAAAAGATGAAGTGAGCGAAAAGTGTTATAAATTACAATTTTTATGCAATCTTATCAAATACCAAACCGATTAAAAAAATAATGCTGACAAATTGTTGATGATAGAACCTGCTCAAACATAAGCTATATTTTATGTCTGTGCCACTACCACCAGAGGATTGCAGGAGCTAAAGACGCTCTAAATTGCGATTGCTGTGATACTGAAAAGGCTAGAAACTTTAAATATGGCATGGTAGTTACTTATAAAATAAATATGCCCTCGAAGGACTGTCAAAAATAAATTCGGATTAAAAAGGGGTGAAGCGAAGGGGAGGTGCGAGAAGCATTCTAAAAAAGTCCTAAATTACGATTTCTAAGCGATTTCAGGGAATATAAACCGATTATAAAACTAATAGTTGCGAATCAATGGTAACAGCCTCTGATCCTACACAGGCTATACTTTATGCCGATGATTCTACCACCTGGGGTTCACAGGAACAACAAATGTTCTAAAAAAGGCCTTTAAAAGCTTTCTAAATTACGTTTCTGTGGAATATTAGGAAATAACAAACCGATTTCAAAATTAATGTTGGCATATTAATGGTGACAGTTCCTATTAAAACATAGCCTTTTTTGTTGAGAGAGGTGGTAGGACTTTGAATTTGACATGATAGTTAATTTTAAGATGTAAGAAGATGGTTTCTAAAAAATTCAAAACTTCAAATGAATACTGAAATGAGCGCATTAATTGAGCATAAAAGTTTCAAAATTTTTCAAAATTATCATTTATTTAGTTTTATTTCGTTTTATTAATTTAAGTCTCATTTCTGCCTAATGCACTGTAATAATGATGTTTAATCAAACTGTGTTTTAAATAGTAATTTTTGAATTATTCCTAAAAGTAATAAGTACCTTTTAATAAAATAAAATATTACCTTATAATAAAATAAAAATTTAGTTAGTACCTTTTACTAAAAATTAGACATATAAATATCACTTGGCATATTTCAACTATTACCCGAGCAAAGCCGCGGGGTTTGCTAGTTATTATTGTATTTATAAGAATAATATTAAAATATGTTAAATATTGTTAATTTTAGGTTAGCTTATGAATTTTCTGGTTTTTGCCAAATTCGAAGCTTTTAATAATTGTGAATGGCAACACTGAATTCGTGATATCTATTTCGCATATGTAAAAACGATGTTATGGATTTCAAACTTTTGTTAAGTATAACTGTAAATTGGTTCACAGTCGATCAAAAAAAAGTCGGAAATTGCACGTCAAACGGGGCATATGAAGTGCGTTTGTACCATAACTACTTTTATAAATATTCAGATCTTGGTGCAATAGCTGTTGCACTCTTATGCAAAAATGCATGAATACAACATTGATTACGATTATGTAATATTAAATTCAGAAATACGGAAATAATGTGACTCCATCTTAAATAGGACGTAATCACCAACCTAGAATCATTACCTATGGGATATCATTGAATTAATTACGTATGAGAGACTTTTAATAGAATGGAGAAAACTTTTATTAATATCTTTTTAAGTTTCGATTCGATTTTTATAAAATTTGAAATGACTCGACAAAATTCTGCAACGATTATGTATATTAAATTTCAAACCCTTCGGTTTGGTAGTTTTTGCGCTGTTATATGTGGACAGACGGACAGGCAGACGGACGCACAGTGGGGCAAAATCCCAAAAAGCTGGCCAAAAGTCGAAAAATAAAGTTACTATTTAGGAAATTTTGACTATGTAGATGGCTAGAATAATGTTTGGAGGGACAGAATCTATATTTATAAAAAGGTTTTCGTTTTGCGTTGGCAATCTGTATCATTTCAAAAGTGACGCTTGGAGGATTATCATATGAGGCGAACAAAAAGAGCAAAACAATGGTTCTTCTAAACACGTGCTACATTTTCCCATATCATCCTATTGTAATGCTTTTAAATGAATTCACACGATGATAGTGTGTAGTTTTTTGCGCATGTTACAAAAATTATATTAAGTACATAAAAATTAATAATTTAATGATTATTTTTGATAAAAAAATTAAAAAAAAATTATTATTTTTTGCTTTCAAACATCAAAAAGTTTATAAGTTCCACGGTGTTCCGCAACGACATATAATGGAAACAATAGCCTGAACTATTATCTAATGAATCATGAAAAAACCAGCTGCCATAAACTGCCATTCTGCATTTCGTGCAGGTTTTTGCAACCACAAATAAAAATATCACTTTTTGAGTCGTTTCAAAAGCTATGACATTTATTATTTTTCACAGTAATTTAGCTGGCAAACATTTTTGAAATTTTTAGATTATTCAGTTTTGTGATAGATTATTATGTATTATATTACAAATAAGTGTTATAATCACAGGCATAAAGGAATTTGATAAGCAAGTTTAGTAACAAAAAACAGAAAAGAATTCGCTATCATCGATACAATAGAAATACATTTTCTTATCTTTATAGACAATAATTTTGTGTATTCTATCGTAATTAGAAGAATTATCTTGTCAATTGCAATCTTTGCTAGATCATACTGCTGAACATATTTTATTAATGCAAACGGAAATTATTAAGAATCTGACATCTTAGAACATTAGAAATCTGAATTTGATTTGCAAGTGGGGGTGTGATAGTACATCTGGTCAAAGTACTTTTAAACAAAACATTTAGCGTTGAGGATGGTAGAAATTAGGTTCAAATAGCTTTTTCAGTTCTCTAGTGCCACTAGAACTTAAGTGTTGCGAAAAATTCAGAAATCGTTATCTCGAAAAATTCAAGATCTTCATCTCCTCGATTTTTTAGACCCATTAGAATCCATTTTTTGCACGAAAATACGGAAGCTACTGCCAGTGAAATGGATTATATTACAGATCAGGAGAGTAAACTTATTCCTTTTAAAACAATCATTGGTAGAAAATAAGTAGGCGTTAATTACTAACTAGATTTAACGATGATTGATTGTAAAATTTTTAATGCCATTGCTGGTAATTTGTCAACTCAACGTTGGTACCTATATCAGGCAACTAATACCTATATCAGTCAAACTATTTTCAAACTAAAAGTGAATATGAAAATCATTTACAATTCGGGATGTCCACATCACCTGCCTGTATAAGATCTTTTCAACATACCTTGCATTTGGCATACAAACGGGATATAAAGGAATTGCAAGTGTGCACTCCTGACGAGAAGAAAAAAATTAAATTTGCAAAACAAAATTTAGAAAAGAGATTTCGTTTACAATTAGGACTTCTTGCTGATAAATCAAACCTTGGATTTGGAAGCACAAATGCTTAAAATACAGCTCGTTGATTCTTTGAAAACGCAACTATTTCTGCTTCCTTAAGGAGCGTAGACGAAGATTTGACCAAACGATTCTACGTCATATTATAAGTAATTTCTTAACATTCATTTGATCAATTTTGTGGATTATTGCTCACAAACAGCTTGTAAATTCGTCGAATTGTATTCCTATTTCTATATGCCAACTTCAGTGCACAAACTACTTACTCATGGCACAGAAATAATAGCTTCCTCATTATTGCCTGTTGGGCAAATATCGGGAGACGCTCAAGAATCGTGCAACAAATTGATGAAAAGGTATCGAGACCATTTCTTCCTAAAATGCAGTAGGGCGTAAACAATGGAATATTTCTTTGCGGCTTTTAATGTTATTAGATCCCTTCATTTCAAGCTCACGTAAATTACCATTGAAGAAACTAATGTCCTTGTACCTAGAGGCACAGAAACTTCTGTAAAATGTATCGACACCTCCCCTTCTGAAGAGTCTTCTTAGTATACTACAGATTATTCAGAAGATGAATTTTAGAATATCCTTTCGTTTTATTTTAATAATATACCGAAATTAAACCTTGCAGAATTTTATTTTTCATTAATGTACTTAATTGCATTTCATAAATAAAGATTCATTGTTTAATTTCGATTAAAAACATCTTAGTTCCTTGAAAACACCTTATAACGTTTAGCCTCGAAACTTTTTAATTTCGCAACTCGAAATATTTTATTTAAATCTAATTGTTTTTATTTTTAATTCGCCATTTTTTTATTTAATTTTTGAATCGTACTTAGTATCCTGAAAAGTACCTGCATACGAAATTTCATAGAAGTTGAATAACTTTCAAAGCATTTTAATTTTAAATCCGCCATTTTGTATTTTGGAATTTTAATTTTAGAATCGAGATCAGAATCCTAAAAAACACCTGTGTACGAAATTTCGTGGCATTTAAATAACATTTTCATATTTTGGCCAGCTTTTCGGGATTTTGCTCCACTGTGGGACGGGCCAGACGACGACTATAGGTGCCACGTATTTATATAATTTCGAACGCATCTAAAAAAAGAAGCCTCCATCCAAATCATTGGAAAGAGATACAGGAGGTAACATTCGAAAGAGAAACGTGTCTATGCTTTTCGAATATGAATGCAATGTTTGGAATAGGGATCGTCTAAATATCGAAAACTGTAAAAACTTTGATATTTAAAAGGGTAACGCTCAATTTCGACACTTTTTGAGTTCTTTGGATCAAAGTGGCCCTGAAAAAGGATATAGTTTATATGTTTTTCTTGAATCTTCGTAGAGTCACAAGATGTGAAAGCTTGAGGATGCCAATGTTAAATGCAGGTGAGAAATTTTAATTTGTATCATTCCCAAAATATTACCCAACTGAAACATGTCTTTTCTAACTAGGTACAATCAGCAGAATCAAACGTATACCAAACATTTTTTTTTCGATTCAAAAGTGTATTTTTATTTGTAAAAACTACTAATAAATTCATTTTTAAAAAAATTATGAATTATGAAATACATCAATTTTTACATAAAAACAATCGTTGCAAGAAATCGTTCAAAAAATAACATTACCATGTGCTTTTATAACTCATTTCTTATCATTAGTATAGAGGCATTTTACTCTACGACTGTCTGAGATCATCTTCTGTTATAAAAATCTTCTTCTGTTATTATCATCTTCTGTTATACACAAAAAAGTCCTTCCGACCAGTGCCGGGAGGAAGAGGTAGCTTTCATATTCCTTATTTTTAAAAAGCAAGCTTATATTATTCAAACACACGAAGCTCAATTTAGTGGAAACCGATTATGGGAGATTCAATACTAATTTTTATCAGTACTAAATCATTATGAATGAGAATTTCGCGAAATTAGTCAGCTTTATCCAAGCTGATTTATTTAAAGTAACTTATATTTGGTTGCCAAATTCGGCGATATCTTGAAGAACCTGCAATTTTAAGACAACATGGTGGATGAAGCTAACGAGTGAACTTGGTCGAGGCCTTAGTAATTCCTGTACACATGCTCGCTCACATCGGAATCGGTTGATATATACAAGTGCTGTCGCAGGCAAAAAATCAGATTTTTCAAAATGTTAACCACATTAGAAATTCAAACTGCTATATCTGAGCCATTTTTTAAGATAAAGACAAAACAAAAAATGCTCCGGAATCCTTATATTATGGTCAAATACTTAAGAAAGAAATTTTTTTCAATTTCTAATTTTTTTGCTCCTCACTTTAAATATATATATATTTTTAATTTAATGGCCTCCATTTTGAAACAAGATGGCTGTTGAAGCTGGCCAGCGAACTTGGTCAAGACATTACGATGTACTATCCACATGCCTTCTTACATCGAAATAGGTTGATAAATACGCGTGTTATCACGTGACAAATATCAGATCGTTTCAAAATGTCAGCCATGCTAGAAATTCAAAGTGCTACAATTCAGCCATTTTCTAAGATATATACGAAACAAAAACTGCTCCGGAATCTTTGTATGAAGGTCAAACACATAAAAAAATCTTTTTCATTTTTCAGTTTCTTGATAACTTATTTTAAATTTAATTTTTTTTAAATGGCAGCCCTTTTGAAACAAGATGGCGAATGAAGCTGGCCAACGAACTCGGTCGAGACGATGGTATGTACTATGTAGACACCAAGGTACATCTAAATCGGTTCATAAATACGCCTGTTATCGCGTGACAAAAATCAGGCGTTTCAAAATGTCTGCCACAATAGAAATTCAAAATGCTATAACTCGGCCATTTTTTTAAGAGGAAATAAAAACTGTTCCGAAATCTTTGTATTAAGGTCAAACACATAAAAAAAATATTTTTCATTTTCCAATTTTTTCGTACCTCATTTTAAATTTTAAATTAAAAAAAAAATTTAAATGGCCGCCATTTTCAAACAAGATGGCGGATGAAGCTGGCAAACGAACGCGGTCGAGACATTGGTACGTATTATGTATACATCATGGTACATCCAAATCTGTTCATAAATACGCCTGTTATCGCATAGACGAAACAAAAACTGATCCAGAATCTTTGTATCAAGGTCAAGCATATAAGAAAAAATATTGTTCAATTTTCAATTTTTTGACACCACATTTCAAATTAAAAATTTTTTTTTTAAATTTAAATGGCCGCCATTTTGAAACAAAATGGCGGATGAAGCTGGCCAACGAACTCGGTCGAGACATTGGTACGTATTATGCATACACCAAAGTACATCCAAATCGGTTCATGAATACGCCTGTTATCGCGTGATAAAAATCAGGTCGTTTCAAAATGTCAGCCAAGCTAGAAATTCAAAGTGCTATAACTCAGCCATTTTTTAAGATATAGACGAAACAAAAAATGCTGCGGAATCTTTGTATCAAGGTCAAATACGTAAGGAAAAAATATTTTTCAATTTTCAATTTTTTGGTACCACATTTCAAATTTTAAATTTTTAATGAAAATTTAAATGGCCGACATTTTTAAACAAGATGGCGGATGAAGCTGGCCAACGAACTCGGTCGAGACATTGGTATGCACTATGTATGCACGAAATTTCATCCAAATCGGTTCATAAATACGAGAGTTATAATGTGACAAAGATCAGATATATATATATATATATATATATATATACAGGGTGATTCATAAGATGGGCAGAACTTTAAGGGGTTATAGTACACTTAAAGACAAATAATATTAAATAGGAGACTAAGGGTCCCAGACGTATTCCCAAGGAGATAGGGGGCATTAAAGTTTAGGGTCCGAAATTTCAAATGATTATAAAACATGGAAAAATTGGTCGATTCGTTTGCGGTTTTTGCAAAAAAATTTTTTTATGCCAGTATTTTCTTGAAATAAAATTTTAAAGTTCAATTTCAAAAATGCCGATAGGGGGCGCTTTAGACTTTGGAGTAACAAACAACTATTTTTTAACGTTATTTTTTGTATTTCTTTAAATGATTTCGAAAGCTTAGACTTAAACTTAAATTTTGATCTAAAAATCTGAGTCCTAACGAGTAGTTAAGTAGCGTAAACTGAAATTTGAAATTTGAAACCCTTCTCCCCCCAGAACAAAAATCAGTTATTCCCGATCTTTGTGTCGTAGATTAGGTTCTAACTACTGCCGCGTTTTGCTAAAATTATTCTTTATGTCAGTATTTTCTTGAAAATAAATTTTAAAGAAAATTTTCAAAAAATTCCGATAGAGGGCGCTTTAGACTTTGGAGTAACGAACAACTATTTTATACCGTTATTTTTTGTGTCTCATTAAATGCTTTCTAAAGCTTAGACTTAAATTTTCAGCCCAAAATCTGAATCGTTAGACGTGGTTAAGTTTCTGGGGAGAGGGGTTTGAAATTTCTACTCCTGAGCACAGTTCAGTTTACCATGTCCACACATTGTGTGCTGTGATACGAGGTAAAAAGACACAAATTAGGATTATGTTACCAAAGCATATTTATTAACATGTAATTACAATAAATGTTCAAAATTGTGACCACCAGAGGTTATGCACGCAGAACAACGGCGAAGAATGGAACGGCGAACATTCGCGAAAACATCAGGCTTTTCGAGCACTTCCCCTACAGCGGCGGAAAGTCTGGCGACCAGTTCCTCGGGGGATTCAATGGGTGTCTCATACATAAGAGCCTTCAATCGTCCCCAAAAAAAGAAATCGAGGGGTGAAAGATCTGGCGAGCGAGCAGGCCAAGCAACAGGACCACCTCGACCAATCCATCTGTTCGGAAATGTGATGTCCAGATAGTTGCGGACGTCTCGTACGTAATGGGCTGGCGCTCCATCGTGCTGGAACCACATGACCCGCCGGATGCGTGGAGGAACAACGTTTAACAGGTCTGGCAGCACATGTTGCAGAAATGTGAGGTATGTTTTACCGTTGAGGCGTTCAGGAAGAAGGTACGGTCCGATTAGGTGGTCTCCGAGGATTCCTGCCCAAACATTGATGGAAAAGCGTCTCTGATGAGCATGTGGATACGTAGCATGTGGATCGACATCCGCCCATACATGTGCATTGTGTGTGTTAAATGTACCTTCACGTGTGAAGGTACATTCATCGGTGAAAAGCACAGTTCGTCCAAAATGTGGATTTAGCGCGTTCTGCTGCAGAAACCACTGGGCGAATTCAATACGATTTGGATAATCCCCTGGAGACAGTTTCTGGACTCGTTGCACATGAAACGGGAGCAAATGTTCATCCTTCAGTACCCTCCAAGTCATGGACTGTGAGGTATCCACCTGCCTAGCCACTGTTCGTGTACTTGTACTTGGCTGCGCCGCTACTACATCCAGAATGGCTTCTGCAACAACTACTGATTCGTCCTTTTTTGCACGACCTGCATTCGACCGGGAAGCGAGAAATGATCCCGTCTCACACAACTGTCTGTGCAAGCGCTCGAAAGTTTTGCGGTTAGGCAACCGCCTGTTGGGAAATCGCTCTCCGTACATTCGTTGTGCCTCTGCACCATTTCCATCTGCCGCTCCGTAAATTAAATGCATCTCAGCCTTTTCCTTATTCGTGAAGGGCACCATCTTCCGATTCATTACTACAGCGACTTACACTTGACTCACCGTTCAGTGGTTTTTATGCCTGAATCGTGTCGAAATTTTGCATACGTGTTCTTCTTCTTCCCCATTTGACATTTGCATACTTTCTGTTTCCTTCTTCACCCGGTGACTAGCGTCAGGAATGGAGCTTTAACGTTTGCATGAGCGACGTTTCCAACTGTGCCAGTGCCTTTATGAGTGAATTCCGACTATGCAGTCCTTGACGAAAGTTGTATTTTTGCCTCGTATCACAGCACAGAATCGTTGGGCATGGTTAAGTAGTGCAAACTGAACTATGTTCAGAAGTTGAAATTTGAACCCCCTCCCCTCGCTACTGAACCACGCTCAGCGATTCAGATTTTGAGCTGAAAATTTAAGTTTAAGTCTAAGCTTTAGAAAGCATTTAATGAGACACAAAAAATAACGGTATAAAATAGTTGTTCGTTACTCCAAAGTCTAAAGCGCCCTCTATCGGAATTTTTTGAAAATTTTCTTTAAAATTTATTTTCAAGAAAATACTGACATAAAGAATAATTTTAGCAAAACGCGGCAGTAGTTAGAGCCTAATCTACGACACAAAGATCGGGAATAACTGTTTTTTGTTCTGGGGGGAGAAGGGTTTCAAATTTCAAATTTCAGTTTACGCTACTTAACTACTCGTTAGGACTCAGATTTTTAGATCAAAATTTAAGTTTAAGTCTAAGCTTTCGAAATCATTTAAAGAAATACAAAAAATAACGTTAAAAAATAGTTGTTTGTTACTCCAAAGTCTAAAGCGCCCCCTATCGGCCTTTTTTGAAATTGAACTTTAAAATTTTATTTCAAGAAAATACTGGCATAAAGAAAATTTTTTGCAAAAACCGCAAACGAATCGACCAATTTTTCCATGTTTTATAATCATTTGAAATTTCGGACCCTAAACTTTAATGCCCCCTATCTCCTTGGGAATACGTCTGGGACCCTTAGTCTCCTATTTAATATTATTTGTCTTTAAGTGTACTATAACCCCTTAAAGTTCTGCCCATCTTTTATGAATCACCCTGTATATAGGATGTTGATTTGATATTTTACATGTACTTGGTGACTTTCATCAATATTATATTTAGCTTAATTATTGTTTCATCTTATTTACAATCATTTGTTATTAAATTTTAATTTACTCAGGACAATATCATATTAATTACTAATAGTTTGCCATTTTTATAGTGATTAATATACATACAAGTATATTTAATATAAATAAAGCTATAATGTATGTATTAAAATGGGGTAATTATTTTTATTATTATTCCTCTATTCTTTTTAATATTGATCTATTTTCACTTTGTGTGATAAAATTTTTTATCCGTTTAATGTGTTCGAATGTCCCACACTCATACTTTTAGGATTTTTATGGCTGTATGAAAATAATCCACGCACTATATTTGAGTTTTTAGGTAATGGGAATTTAAGTATCTGATAATCTTCTATACCTCCATATGTTTATTTCCTGTTCATTTTATAATTATCTTATATAAAATAGTTTTCATTAACGATTTTTATGTTATTTTTAATATATTTTTATTAATTATTATTGAATTTTTTTTAATAGCATATAGCTATATGCTATGTATTCTCAATGTTATAGCATTATTTAAATTCTTAGTGTAGTTTAAATGAGTAAGATAATAGAATATTTTGTTTCCTTTTTTTTTTTTTTTTTTTTTAACAATAGTTTTTTAAAAAATATATAGTGTGGTTTATATTAGGTTTATAATTATCTATATATAAGGATTTGTTTGGTTTTGCTGTTAAACAAAAAAATTTTTACATTCTTAGGATTTCAAATGTTTACCTTGTGACATTTGAATAATAAAAATACTACTAGATGGCAGCACCAAAATTTGTCTGTTGACAATAAGATGTAACTTTTGTATTTTGCAACTCTTTTTAAGTTATAAATTACTACACCAGGTGGATTTTTAAGCTAAATTTTGACGATATTGTTATCTAGTTATTAATTAATTTAATTGTGCATTTTAGTTATTTTAAATAATGTAATTACTTTCTATTTATTTTATTTTATATTATATTAATTTTATTTTTCATGAGTTTTCAAAATGTATTAACTGCATCCTTTGGTCTCAATCACTGTGATTTCTTAACTGTTTTATTCACCTTAATCTTTACTATATTTGGGTGCCATGTGCGTGTGGTTATATTGAAAAATACTGAAATATTAATCGGTATGTTGTGTATTATTTCTATTTTATATCCTATAAATATTTAAACAGGTTTTATTGATTTTTCCATTTCATATTATTTGTTTTTATTCTGTTTTCATTTTTAATCTAATCACTCGATTATAATGGTTGTTTGGGCACAGGGAAAAATAATATTAGCTTTAGCTTATTTTTCTCACAGAAAACAATCATATTGCTTATATCATTGAATTCTGTGCCCTTGATAACGTAATTCAGTATATAAGCTTTTCCATTATTTGTCGGTGTCCACTTTCTTTTTTCTTCCATAATAATTCTTATAATAAATTATTTGGCACTTTTTATACTTACAGCTTTAATTCACAATATTACGGTTTTTGATGGTGGTAGGTTATGTTTAATTAATGTTTATATATATATATATATATCGATGAAAATATACCAAAATTTTTTGAAATCGCTTTCCTCGGAACGGCTGCAATAGGTAGCTTTTTGTAATGAAAGCTACCTAAAAGAAAACCTTAGAAATTCACTGAGAAAATGTTGTCGAATTTTATTTTAATCTAAGCGAGCGTATTTTATATTTAAAATCTTTGTTGCATAATTTTATTTGTATTTTGTTATCTAAATGATTATAACAGAACTCATTTTACTAATTTTAAAAAATTCGCCGCGAAATGTTTAAAAAACGCTAAAAGTTACATAAAAAAATTAAATAAAAAATTTGATAAAAAATAAAAAAACTGGCTTCAAAGTGCATAATTTTAGACACTCAGGTACCTTCCTGACAAACATATATTACAGAACATTATCGCCAATATCCACAATATCAGAATAACGTATATATATATATAAGGTCAGTGTGCCTAAATGTGATGACCCCTAAATGCGATAATGTTCTTTTACTTAAAATCTTAATGCAAGAATTTTAAATAAATGTTGTATCATGAGGCACCCGATTTTAATGAACAAAACCCAAAATATTTTTCTGCATTTAAAACGTTTTTTTTTTTTTTTTTTTTTTTTTTTTTTTAAACAAATTTTGAATCAAATACACATTGTCCATTTTATAGTGTCCCCATGTTTCGTAAATGCAACAAAAATTCTCGAAATTGGCTCACAGATTTTCTTTTTTAACTTTGAAGATCAAATAACTTTATGAACGTCAAGAACTACATTGTCTGTTTCAGTTACATGACTAGTTAAACTTAAGAAAAGACGACAAGTTTTCGTAATAGAATTTAAAATAGTCTACGCATTTCGCAGACTTTGTTCTCTGCAGGTACTTAATGCTGTCTCTGATTAAAACAGGATGCAATTGAGTTATGCCCTGGTTAAGAGTCCATAATTTTTATCAGCACTTTTTTAAAATTTAATATCTTAATTCTGTTTTCACTTTTTACTTTTATAATCGACGTTTTCTACTTTTAAATTAAAAAACCTTTAAAAAATAAATAAAACTATGTTTATCTAAATGAGTATTTGTTTCCATATACGTATTTTTCTGTACAGAAAATGTTAATTTTTTTAAGTGCAAGAAAAATGAAGAGGGGTGGGGGGGCAGAATACCAGGCACATGACTTCTCTTTCGCTTAATCCGAATTATTCGAAACATTATACAATATTATCTATTTATAAGGCTGATATATTAATCATGTGACCATTTTTTAATAAATAAAGTTATATGTAATAAATATTCTTGTTAACAATATTAGAAATATCTTGTAAATACTCTTTTAACCCGTAAACTCCACGCTAATGCGAATTCGCACCGGCTGAAATGTCAGTGTTATTTAATACATGCTTTAATTAATTCGTATTTTTCATTAACAAAATAAGACTTTTGATAAAATCCAATATCTCATTTTTATATCTTATTAAATTTCGTATATGAATAATGTAGTTATATTTCATTATCACTAGATTGTGAGCAAAATTATGCGGAGTTGAAGTTACGGAAACCCAAATTGTACTAGTGTAGAAATTATGGGTTAATATTCACGTGCGAATTCCATGAATTTTAAAAGAAGTTTTCCGCGACAATCTTTAATTATAGTTAGGGTCGTAGCTCTCTGGGAAAGAGAGATGAGAGTTATTTATATTAGGCACAGAAGCATTATGCACAATATTCAAATAACAACTCGGGGCTTTTGCATATTAACAGTGTGAAATTGGCAAACAGAACGATGCTGCGCCGCCCGTGATAAACAATTCAAACTTGATGGATCTGTTGTAAAGTATGAATATTTAAACGCGCGATGTTTAATTATAATTTATTTAAGATTATGCATTTCAGTTTATGTTTTATTATTTAAACTACTATTAAATAAAGTTTATTTAGTAATTCAATAATAAGCTATTTATCTTTTAATTTTATGTATTTCAACTCTTTATTAACCCTTAACTGCTGTTAGCGGTCTCGCAAACCACTATATATTTCAATTTTCACTGTTAAACTTCTAATTTCCAGTTAAGTCATGAATACTAGTGAAATTGTCTTTCATTTTGAGCTGTAGGACTATTGCTAGAAATTCTGAATATGTGAAGTTTAATTATAATAGTCCTGCACTAGTTTAGTGCAGAAACAGTACCCTGTAAGTTAATACAGCCTTTCATTCATATTTTAATCAAGCGGTCTCAGAGACCGCAGTTATGCGACAGATCCTGTCACAGCAGTTAAGGGTTAAGTAATTAAAAAAATAATTGCAATTAACCCTCAACTGCTGTTAGTGCTGCTTTTTTTAATTTTCACAGTTTAACTATCGATGCAGTGAAATTTTATTACATTTGGAGTCCAAGTACAATTGTTTGAAATATTTGAAAAAGCGAAATTTTATTAGACTAAGACTGTACAAACAGTTTAGTGCAAAAACAATATTTTATGATTAATCGCGACTTTTATTCATCTGTCAATCGAATGGTTTCGCAGAACGCCCACAATTGTTATGTGGCAATTTTCAGCAGTTAAGGTTAAATAAACTTTTTCAGATGAATTCTCATGTGTAAAATCCGTTATCATATTTAGAACTATGGACGTCTCATTTAGGTTTTAACTGCCGTAAAGGCGACAAAAATGACCTAAATGCGACAATCGTATATTGTTCTTTTATACTACAGATGATTATTAAATTTATACAAAATAAGTTAGTTTTGAACAATAGGTACAGTATTCATTAATTTGCTGCTTAATAAAATATATATCTATATTATAAAGGACAAACATATCTGTGCGTAACGCATACGTCATTTTACGAATGGCAACACTTTGAAATTTGATTTGAAATTTCGGTTTTGCAATTTTCTCTACTGGAAATTTTTAAACTTCTAAACATCGCGCATTTTCAATTTTTACACCGTCGTATGAGGAAAAAAATGCTCTTTTAAATGCAATTTGTTTGAAAGCTGTATCTCAGTTTATTTTTGAGATAATAATTTTTTTGTAGTTTTTAATACCATTTTTCTAATCGTGGCAACAAAAGTACCACATTTCTATTGAAAGTAAAGGGAAAATATTCAAAAATAGGAGATTACTGTATATTTTTGTTGCCATTTTCTCATAAAACCTGAAAAAAAAGTTGAAATTAAAATACGGGCTATGCCAAGAATATTGTCTGTTATTCCTCGATAATGACGTCATATGCATACTTTTCTATAGACGAAGTTTAAGGCTGGATTGCAAAAGTGGATTGCTTTATGCAAATGACGTCATTTTATAAAAAAGCGTGTATTTTAATTCTTAAAACTGAATTATGGTTTGTAGGAGTGCGTTATTTTCACTGTCCAGCTGCTTTGAAATTCTTCACAGATGAAAATGCTTCACTTTTGAAAATAATGTAATTGAAATCACACACTGATAAAACGCAATGTTTTGCAAAAATTTAGAGTGTCTTTATAAAAGAGAGGTGACATGCAAATAATAGCGATTTATATTACAGAAATTGATGATTCTCACCTGGATGGAATTGCTTCGCCCAGTTAGACAAGCAAACAAATAATTGTTTCTGACTATTTTTACATAACAAAATTAATACTTCCGATATAAACTAATAAAAGAATAATATTAAAAAAAAGACCTATCTAACATATTTGTGAAAGTCAAATTAACGAAATTAATACTTCTTTTATAAACAAATAAAAGAATAATATTAAAAAAAAACACAAATCTAACATATTTGTAATCGTACAATTTAAATTTTTAGATCACCAAATAGGATTTTTTTTCTTTAAAATGAAATTTGTTTGCAAAGTTCATCTCAATTTACTGATTGTTGTTTTTAAAAACAATTTTAAAGCCTGAAATATTTTTTTTAATTTATCTATATCGCGCGGAGCTCGATTACGAAAGATTAATCCGCTTGCCCTTAAAACAAAATAAAGAGTTCATCATTTCCTTACGGTTAATATCCGTTAAAATAAAACTTCCCTATGAATAAATAAATAAAATAATATAAATAAAACACAAATTTAACAGACATATATAAGCTCTGATATTATCAGAATATAAAAGGATGCCGCAAGTAGCAAAGTCTTGGTCAAATAACTCTTAGTATGCGGCTAATAAGAAAATATCGCTTTTGATAAATTTCAAAAATTTATTTGATTGTGTAATTCGTCTTTTTCATATGAAAAATGCTTTTTTAATGTAAGTGGGGAATCTAAAAAATTTATTGCAGATAAAAAATTATTAATTTTCAATTTAAAAAAATGTTTTCACCTATATTCTGTAACCCGGGAAGTCCGGGTACGATCCTCTAGTTTATATAATAAAATGCCAAATATACCCTAAATGCGATAAAACTATGGGGAATCGCGTCTCATTTAGGCACAATGACCTTATAGCTTTTTTATGGTTAATACGAAGATGAAACCACATACTTTATATGTAGTATCAACGCATTTAGGGCCTGATAAATCTGCCTTGGTTCTACAAATTTTCATTATATATATTGCATCCTATTTTTACTATGTTTTTATAATCGATGTTTAAAAATTGTTTAGGGGATCAGTCTTCATTACTTATACGTTCACAATCTTTGTTGGTAACTTGTAATTGTTATTAATGGTATTATATGTATATATATATATATATATATATAAGTGATTTCTTTAATCTCAGAATTCTGCTATTAAATAAATCATATTTTTCCATAAAGAAAAAGTATCTATGTGAAAAAATTATTATCTTCAGCACAAAAAATTCTGCTTATAAAAATAAATAAAATGGAATTAATATTTATAACGTAAACTGGCCAAAAACAATTTTGTCTGTGCTATCTTTTAGTCACAATTTTGTCTGTGATATCTTTTAGTCACAATTTTATGTGTGCTATCTTTTAGTCTTGATTTTATTAGACTTACTGAAAGGTATCTACTACAAGAAAAAGAAAATAAAATATTTCATATTTCAAAGAGAAAGACAATTCTTCATAGAAACATAATTCCCAATATAAATACATTTTAACAGAAATCAGTGAGTACTACTTTTATATATTAGACATACATATATCGTTTCCTCAATTTATTATTATTTTCTTCTTTCCCAGTATGAAAGTTTTGTGAGCACGCGATCCTAAAAAAGAACTAGTTGTTCTTTCTTTTTCAGATATGAGAGATGTCGGACTTTTTTTTTTTTTTTAACAATTTGTGTGGCTGACTGAATATCGTGACACAAACAAATTTATTTGGAAGATCGCTCATGCTAAAAATATGTCAAAGATATAAAAAGTTTGAGTGCCTCCAAAAAAATTTCCACAATCGGTATAGAAACAAGGATCGGAGTTTGGTTCAAGTTCATGAGAAATGTAGTCACTTTGGATTACTGATTTACATCATCATGTCATATTGGGTGAGTGGCTATATTTGTACGATATTATCTACTTCTTTCACTTTTTCCAAAAGTTATTTGTTTTAGGAATAAATAAAAAATAAAAAAAAAATATTTAAAAAATCGTATACTATTGGGTTGTTCAAAAAGTAGTTTTGTTTACACCACGATGATCGTTCCACGCATTATTAACCATCTAGCTTCATTATAAACCATATTTTTAATATATATTTTGGAAATAGACATTTCAAAGTTTGTTTATTTTTTTGATTCGGTAATATTATTTTATGGGGGAAGAGGAGGAGGGTGCCATATTGAAAATGGAACAGCAGAAGTGACTACCTTCTGCAACTTTAATTTTTATACCGAAATATAATAAATGCAGTACTTTTTTGTTAAGGCTGTTCTCAACTGCTCAGCTCAACAAGCGCAAAACGTTTTGACACATTTACAAATTAATTTTTTAACGGAAAGATATAAAACTGGGAAGCCTGACCATGGAAGTGATTTGGAATCGAACTGTGTTTTCCATTTTTGATCAACCAATTACCTATTGAGTTATAAGCGATTTTGATCACGTGACACGGCATTTTTCTTCCCTTACTGACTGGATTTTCTTCTTTCAATCGGAAGTTTTGTTCAAAATGCCAACTTTGACAATATTTTCTGAAAGATCTATTGCGTTTACAAGAAAACGGGAAAAACCGTTCGATGGCATAGTTTCTGAATAACAACACCTTCTAGTTTTCATGCGTTTCCGAACAAAAATGAATTAAAACTTATGTCAGAAAGTTGTCCCTTTGGATTTGATGCAGCCTTGGCAAAATCTAGCGACTCTGTTCTTTTTATAACTAAAAATACTATTTAAGGCTTTAAAATATGTCCCATTGTATGCACATGTCTGGGGTATAGTGGGACACCCAATGGGTCATAGTGAACCATGAATAGTGAAAAGTAAATTACAATCCTAATACAATTTAAATGACAAAATACTTTATTAGAAAAGTATATAGTCATAACTCTCAGTAACTCTCAGTTGACTTTACATGCATTAAAACATTTAACAGAATTTTTGCGCAGAATGACATAATATGCGGAAGGCACATTCTCAGAATCTTTTGACTTTCGGGAATAAAAATCTGGTGAAATTAAACTTGCTAAAATAACATTTTAATCTGATAAACGAATGCCTTAATGATTCAAAATAAAGAAAAAATGGTCAACGGCGAAATTTTTTTTATTTAACCAAGGTTTAAGTTAAACTTGCAAGTTTAATTTTCCTTACCATTTTCTACTGTAACTTTTTATTTTCTTTTAAATTTTTACTTATAATGAATTTGCATAGTACCCACAAAACATTCAAATAAGAAATAATAAAAATGAAGTACTTTTAATACAGAATTTTTGTATATCATTGTCTTAACAGAGTGTTTAAGAAGGGACGGTAAGGTTAAAAATGGGGACGGTATAGGAAAAAAGGGACGGTAAGGATGGAACGGTAAGGAAAATTACCACCTATTTTTAGGCAAATCTTGTTAAGACTAAGTGATAGCCACAATGTTCATTGATTTTTAGAAGCAGTTGTTAACATTGGATTAAATTATTATTATTTTTTTAATTTACCTCGAAAAGGGCAGGAATAAACCTTGGTGATGGTAAGACTACCAATAAAGCCACGATCTTGAAATTGATATTTAAATGCTGATTTAAATTCTGAAGTAAATTTCCTGCCAAAGAATTTTAGACATTCTTTCTCTAGCATACTTCTGCATGAGAAAAAAGTTTTTAAAAATTCTGTGGCTGCATCTGAAGTGATTTTCTGTATAAGTTTAGCCAGAGAGAGGGTAAGGAGGAAAAACCCAGGGACAGAGTTAAAACAATAATATCAATCGTAAAAATGTGTGCAGGTTCATTTTTTGCTACATCTATTATATATATACTAGAAAGGTAACCCGTCAAAAATGACGGAAATTTAGATATAAAGATATATAGAACTCATGTGCAAGGATATGAGTTTTCTCGCTTGTTCCGCAGTGATAGATGAAAATAACACATTTTAAGAACGAAACACATTTATGAAAATCTGTGTACAGTAATCTGCACAGTTTGGTTCCAAGTGTTATGCAGATTTGAGGCTTTTTGCGGTCATGTCTATTCAATCTTTGTTTACATTTTTTTTAATTCATATATTGGACAATTTAGATTATTGAGCCTTAAAAATAAATAAATAACACACTTGAAGTAAGGTTAAAAACTATTAAATTATCGTATACGATTTCATGAAATGGTATTATATGTGTGGGCTTTACGATCTTGGTTACGACGTTGGCGAAATTGGCTGCAGCTTGTCATAATTCTAATAGTGTGGTCCGCTATAACAAAAAAGTAACCAGTATTTAGTAAAATTTCTGATATAAAGTAGCTTTCAAAAACTTGTGTAAAATTGCAGGCCGTTCTCGTGTTATGTCAGTCCTAGGAATAATATTTCTAACACTGAAGATTTTCCATGTATATATGGAATTTAGAAAAGCTTCTCCAAAAGAAAGGTCCTGAAATGACATTGTAATTCCTCTAACTTCAAAGTTTAATCGGGCCCTGATGTTGAGTACTGAAATCCAATAAATACGGTTATTTTGAATATTACAACAGAATTAAACAGTTAAACTTATTTAACTTAAACCCGCTGTTACTTCCCGATGTTATTTTTTAGTATTAAGAAAGAAAATTATTTAAAATTTTCAAATCATGCATTTATGATTTTTTTCCGTCTTTAATAACTAAATAATGAAAAAATAGGCTTTTGTTCTGAGCTCATAAATATGACAATAAAATAATGTAACTAATAGACATTGCAAAATTAAATCTTTGTGATTACAAACCATAAACAAACGATACACTTTACCTACTATGACGTCATTAGAATATTGCCTATTGATTGTTGGAGAACTTACTTTGTGAATGATTACCTCAATGATTTAATATTTTTGACGTTTCACGATGAATGAATCACTTGTGTTTGTTTAGGTATATGGAATGCGATATTATGCTGTGAAACTAACTTCAAATGAAGTTATCCAAGGATATATGTATTTTTAATCGAAATTAAAAACAATGCTTTGATCTCGAAATGAAAAGTTTTAGTTTGTATAATTTGTTATTTCTGTTAATTATTTATTTAAGTACTTTTCCATTATAGCGCATTTTTAAAAAAAGCTTGGCGCGATTCGGGCATCAGATAGTGAGATATGTTGCGAAAATATATAAACAGCTATGAAAACAAATCTAATGAACTTTTACCTTTGTTTATATATGCACTTATATGCATAAAAATGTCGTTTCTAAATATATATATTTTTTTTTTATATATACAAATTACGGCACAGATTTCAGATATGAACCGGGATACCTAACTGGCGCCAAAATAGTGTTATTTTGCCTGCTATGGTAACCCGGCTATTGTTTTTTATTTATTAATAAATTGTTTATTTACTTTTATTTTCTGTTTTTTAATTATATAAACTGCTTTGTTCTATAGTTATTATTCAAACTTTTATTTATTTATAGTTATTTCCTTTTCAAAATGATAGCAAATAATTGAAAAATATATAAGTAACTGGTATTCGAAAGCGAGATTTCTGCCAAATTGGCGTCATAGAAAAATCACGCCAACCCCCATGCGTATATGACATCTGTGCAAAAATTACTTCTGTTTCTTTATAAAAATGGGTAAATAGCTTTTTTTGGTACTTTTCGGTTAGCCGGGCGCCAGTGTTATACATACATATATATTTACAAACATATGTGTATATGTTCATATATTTATATGTACATATATTGTATACATACACACATATATATATGTATATTTATATGTATATGTATATACATGTATATATACATAGGCATGTATATATAACACTGGCGCCCGGCTAACCGAAAAGTACCCTTCTTTTATATTAAATTGTCGGCACAGATGTCATATACGCCCATATTGGCGCGATTTTTTTTTTTTTTTTTTTTTTTTTCGACGCCGATGTCATGACACCGTGTACTTAACTGGCGCCAAAGTGTCGTTATTTTGCTTGTAATGGTAACCCGAATGTTGTTTATGCTGTTGATGTTTTCGCCAAATTGGCGTCGGAAAAAAATCGCGCCAATGTATTATATGACATCTGTGCCAAATTGTATACATATGGAAAAAATTGTTTGTGAGTATGAAGCAGTAAATAGGTTGTCAGAAAATACGTTGGCAAACTTCTTTCTCGCCAAGAAACTTTTATCCGAAGTATTGTACATAAGCAATGATTGCTATAATGCATTTTTAATTATGATATGCGCTTTTATGTTTCACTCATTTATGCATATTATACTGTGTGTATAAATGCTACAGTTCATATGCAGGGCTACACAAAAGAATTCGTAAGGGTTACTGAGTATGAGAGTAAATTGCTTAAAGATGGTTTTTAAAGGAGTTATGCATTTTTACGCTGAACTGCATTTAGTTTCCTAAGAAATGTTTGTGGAATATAGATAAAATGATATACATGGTCATGCAAAGAATTGGATACATAGTCTTTGGATGATAATATCTGGAAATGTGATTTCAGTAGTTTTAAGAGTAGTTTAAATTAAATTTTAGCTAAATAGTGGCATGTAATAACGGTACTATTGGCTATGGACGGTAACTGCTGAAATCAATTTTTAAATTTTTTTATGCGTTTTCTAAAATGTTTACTTAGTTATCTTGGTAGTTCTTAGTTATCCCGTCGACCAAATTACTGTCGCCAAATTGTAAGATTAATTGCCAATAATGGTTGCCATTAATTAATTAATTAAATGCCAATAATGGCCAATAAAACCATTAATTCGACGTTTTATTTGTATTTTTATTAATGTTTTACTATTGATTTGGCGATTTATATAATTTGGCGAAATTGGTCGACGGGATATCTAAGAAGTAACGTTATCTTATTTACCTTATTTCCCTAAATAGCGAAGTTTTGTTAAAGCATTCAGGATGTGTTGGAAAGTGTTTCATATTCTATGCTTAACGCATGGTTTTTCTTTCTTCTTTAGTCTTATTTTGCGTTAATTTTATTCTTAATTATATTGCTTATACTGCTTTATAGAAACTTATAGAAACTTTGGCACAGTTGTCATATACGTTATCATATATTGGCGCGATTTTTTTCCGACGCCAATTTGGCGAAAACATCAACAGCATAAACAACAACATCCGGATTACCATATCATGCAAAATTACAACACTTTGGCGCCAGTTAAGTACCCGTTGTGTATATGACATTGGCGTCAGAAAAAAAATCGCGCCAATATGGTGCGTATATGACATCTGTGCCGAAACTTTAATATCTAATGTTTAAACTCTTCGCTTCACTCCCCTTGCATATAGTACAAACTATAACACGGATAGCGCAAAATAATAGACAGTTTGGTACTTTTCCACTGTAGGGGCTTTGGCATTTTTTTAAAAAAAGCTTGGTGTAATTTGGGCATCAGAAGGTGAGATTTGGGTACTTTTCCGTTATGCGGACACCATTGTCGCCAAGCGTAATAGTTGGAGCAAAATCGTGAATTGAAGCATTTGAAAAATAAAAGAAAAAACATTGTCGATACTAAAGTGAGCATTTAAAAAATATAACATTTGAAAATTCCAGAATTTTACGAACTATTTCATCAAATCACAAATATATACTTAAAATAAGTGAACAAATAACTGCTATAAAATAAAGCAATAAAATAAAACTCATATTAAACTGCTGGCATAAAATTACAAATATCTTTTAGCATTTTGAAATAATTGGCGCATTAGCATACATTTTGGCATGGTGTCCGTATAACGGAAAAATATCGAGATTTGTTGTCAAATCATATAAACAGCTTTGAAAACAAATTTGATGAGCGTTTTTATTTGTTTTATATGTATATTATTGATGTTTTTATGTACAAATTGCATCTGTTTCTGTATAAAATTAGAGAAATGGCTTTTTTATGTTAAATAAATCGTATAAATATCGAAAAAAATGCATGTGAACATAAAATGAAACAGTGAATAGGTTCCCGGAAAATATGTTACCAAATTTCTTTTTTCGCCAAGGCACCTATACTGGAAAAGTACCTAAAGCACATTAAAATCGCGCAGTTAGGAGTTCACACAGTACACCGTTGTCTATTGGCGGTTATTGTATTAGTAGCATCGGGAGGAAGATGTAAAGATGTACTTTAAATTCTCACCCATAGATTTCGAAAAAATATCTTAAAAGAGCGGAGTTTAAATTAAATTTCAGTGACCTCCATTATGAAAGATTAATGGTTTTAAATGGGAATTTCGCCAAATTAGCCGGCGATCGCCAAGTTTGCTAACATTTGGCGCTACTGTGGTAACCCTGCATTAATATTTTTCAACAATTACTCATTTCAATGAGGCGGTCCTACCGGAATAGTGAGGGACACACAGAGACTTGGATTTTATATAAATAGATAATCCAAATGGAAATTTCGTTCCGAACGCCGAGATTTCGAGTTCTACCGCATGGATTTTTACGGAACTTATACCGTTAGATAGGTATCGTTCCAGGGAAGGTTTTAAGCTATAACACATCATTATACCTAGATTAGTTATAGAAGTATGACGGAAAGCTCTGTTATTTTGGACTTTGTTACTTCATATTTCCTTAAATATCTGGGCTCCTATTGGTCGTAGAGCTTAGATCTCGCGCCAAAAGTAGCTCCGAAGCACCCAAGCAAACTTTTCCCCGCGATTATTTTGCCGTCTTCCGATTTCCTCTAACTCTATTAGGGGCCCGCGTAGGACCCCTTTAAAATATTTTTCGTAGTAATTTCAGCAATTATCTTAAATTATTGGTTAAGACCGCCACCCTCCCGATTCATGTATCTACGGAAAGGTTGCATGAAGGAGTTTCGTTCAGATACGCTTTCGTTAAGAATAGAGTGCGCTCCCTGGTGGTGGAATGTGGAACTAACATAACGCGATATTGTTGAAATTAGGAAATCTAACAATGCGATCTGTTTTAAACTTTGAGATAGTTCATAACACATAACCTATTATCTATTCTATTATATATATATATATATATAATCTATTATCTATTCTATTATCTATTATATCTATTATATATATAAAATCCAAACGGAAATTTCGTTCCGAACGCCGAGATTTCGAGTTCTACCGCATGGATTTTGACGGAACTTATACCGTTAGATAGGTATCGTTTCAGGGAAGGTTTTAAGCTATGACACATCATTCTACCTAGATTAGTTATAGAATGATTACGGAAAATTTTGTTATTTTGGACTTTGTTACTTCATATTTCCTTAAATATCTGGTCTCCTATTGGTCGTAGAGCTTAGATCTCGCGCCAAAAGTAGCTCCGAAGCACCCAAGCAAACTTTTCCCCGCGATTATTTTGCCGTCTTCCGATTTCCTCTAACTCTATTAGGGGCCCGCGTAGGGCCCCTTTAAAATATTTTTCGTAGTAATTTCAGCAATTATATTAAATTATTGGTTAAGACCGCCACCCTCCCGATTCACGTATCTACGGAAAGGTTGCATGAAGGAGTTTCGTTCAGATACGCTTTCGTCAAGAATAGAGTGCGCTCCCTGGTGGTGGAATGTGGAACTAACATAACGCGATATTGTTAAAATTAGGAAATCTAACAATGCGATCTGTTTTAAACTTTGAGATAGTTCATAACACATAATCTATTATCTATTCTTCTATTATATATATAAAATCCAAATGGAAATCTATTATATATATAAAATCCAAATGGAAATTTCGTTCCGAACGCCTAGATTTCGAGTTCTACTGCATGGATTTTGACGGAACTTGCACTGTTAGATAGATATCGTTTCAAGGAAGGTTTTAAGCTATATCACATCGATCTACGTAGTTCAGTTATAGAATTATGATGGAAAGTTCTGTTATTTTGGACCAAAAGGTTGCCATTGGCATATGATTTTCATCTTGGTATGTTAAGCTATCTTTTTGTTAAATAATTGAAACGTCTATATGAATTAGAAATTAAAAAATACAAATTTGGTCGAAAAATAAAATGAAAAAAAAATATCGCTGATTATTTATAAATACAAAGAAATACACTTTTAAGGAGAAATAATGGTATAAAACGAAACTATTTAATTTAAACATAAGAGGAGTATGTTTGTTCTGCTTAAAAGAAGTATTTATTTTTTAAGTCGATCCGTAAAGCAATATTTCGATCTTTATCCTTTTTAATGTCTATATTTGGCACCTGTATAAGGAACAAATTATTGAAATTTTATTTAAATATAAAATCGCGTTTCCTTTTTTTTTAAAAGTATGTCAAGGTAATATTCAATATTTTAGGATATTATAACGATATATTTGGGATATATAAGTTTTTTTATTTTACTTTTTTCGCCAAACAATTTGATTTTAAGCTAGAAAGGCACAAGTGTGACATCGGTCCGGACGATATCCACAATAATGGAAAATGTCCAAGCGTACGACAGCTTTTTGTTGAGTAAATTGTTATATTCAAACGTAAATTATATAAATAGCAGTTATATTTTGAAAATGGAATTAGATATTTAAATTTTAGTGTAAACGTCTGCCGCACACATATAATGTAAAATAATTTAATTTGAGACATTTAAAAAAAAAATCACATTACTACGGAAACATGCCGATTTGTTTTCCGAAACTTGTGTATATATATGAAATATAAAAGGAAATTTCGTTTCGGCTGCATATAACTCGAGTTCGGGTAAGTGGATTTTGACGATTTTGTACTGTTAGGTAACTTTTCATGGAAGGTTTCAGTGCATGGCATAACATTCTGCGTTGATTATTTATAGAATAACAGTGAAAATTTCTATAATCAGATAAACCCGATTATGAAAGTTTAGCCTATAAAAAAGATTTCGGGGAATAGATTTCGATAGAACTTGCACTGTTAGCTAAATAATTTTCCAGGTAATGTTTTGTTATATAACATATTCTTCTACATTGCTTAGTTATAGAGTTATGGGGTGACTTCTCTAATCAGGTGACCCATTTTTAAAGTAATGGGGGAAAATTCCTGACTCATATTTGACGCCGAACTTGGCTATTATTTACTAATATAGTCGTCAGAGTGATATCTTTTTAGACTATCACTATTTCCTTACAAAAATTTTCGTTTTATATTTGTTACAAATATCTTTGAAACTCGCTATGTGAAGAGGTTTTTCTGTACATTTATGTTGGCCCGGCGAAAATTTCGCCATTAGCAATTTATTCCCGGCAATATCAGATTTATTTTTCGCGTATGTAAATTAGGAAAATTACTTTGATGGTGAAATAGATTCTTTTGGTTTATAGTATTATATCTGACTTTCATTTTTTTGTATTTTTAATGAAATGTGTGAAAGATATATGTTTGCAGTATGTGTCTTTTAAATATGTGTATTTTAAATAAAATAAGTGAAATGTGTATATTTTAAGTGAAACGAATCTAATAAGAATCATGGCGATATATTATAATATTTGGCGATTTATCACATGCTCCCGGATAACATAAAAGTACCGCTTTTCCTTGCAATTATTGTAGGAAACTATCACTAGAATAATTTAAAAAATATTTTGGTAGAAAAAAAAAATCACTATCTCTCCGAGTACTGTAAATAATGACAGAAATATTGCTAATATTAAGTTCTAGCTTCCCTTGGCGACCAGTTTGTTCTCCATTAAATATATGCTAAGCATTGATTGTATCATGCTACTTTTATTCATAATTTAATTTATTTTTTACTTGCTCAATCCTTCGCCAAATAGGAAGATTCTGACAGAGAAATCAAGAACTCGATATTTGGTACTAATTGATTATACCGTCGACCAAAAAACTATCGCCAAACTATAAGATTAAATGCCAATAATGGCTTATCGTAAATGTCACATTCACTTGACATTAAACACGTTACACGCGTTTGACACATAATTAAATTAAAGGACACAGATGTCATATACGCACAATATTGGCGCGATTTTTTTTCTGACGCCAACGTCATATACGCAACGGGTACTTAGCTGACTTTGCTTGATATGGTAACCCGGATATTGTTGTTTATGCTGTTGATGTTTTCGCCAAATTGGCGTCAGAAAAAAATTGCTTCAATATGGTGCGTATATGACATCTGTGCCACTTAAAGAAGGGTTATATTGTTTTTATATCTTTAAAGTGGCCCTATTCTATAGCAGAATCTACACAGAATTGGTGCATTTTTGAACAAAGTTTTTTTTTTTTTTTGGCTGCCTTATGGTATTTTCCTGTTATTGCAACATCCTGCCAAAATGTATGCTAATGCTCCATTTATTTCAACCCTGAACGTGAAAAGTATTTTTTTATTTCAAAGCATGCTAAACATTATGACCCTTTATTTATTGAAAGTTAATCTATTCTTTTTTTTAAGAAATATTATTTAATCATAACCTTGCAAAACTTTTTAATTTACTACTTTTTCGTTCGAAAATATTTTTTACTAAATTATAACTGGCATATTTCGCTTATTTAAAAATAAAAATGTTTAAAGTAGTCCTAAGAAATAATTGCACACCTGCAGTTTAAAGAGAAATTTTGACCAAAATAGTTTACTGAATAATATGGCACAGATGTCATATACGCTCCATACTGGAGCGATTTTTTTCTGATGCCAATGTCATATAAGCACAGGGTACTTAACTGGCGCTAAAGTGCCGTTATTTTGCTTGATATGGTAAACCGGATGTTAGTTTATTTACTAATAGTTATTAAGTTTTCGCCAAATTGTCATCGGGAAAAAAATCGCGTCAATATGGGGCGATTATGACATCTCTGCCAATAATATTTATTTGTGCTTTTATTTTAAATATATATTTGTAATAATTTAATAAAATAGTACTCCAAACTCTGTCATTTTGTAAATGTTATATATTTTTTAATTAATACTTTCGCACCAATGTTAGTTTTTTTTTAATGTTTCATTTGGCGCCAATTATTATGTTTGGCGACAATCGAGTTGATATAAAAGAAAGTAATGAACTTTTGGATTGCAACATGTAGACTGTGTTTTATAACATCGGCACGAACCATTACACAAAGAAGTAACTGGTATAGCTTTTAACTAGCATTAAGTTACTAAAATACTTTTTCTTTAAATAATTAAAAAAATATGATGAAAAAATATGAGTCAGAACCCGCAATCAATTGACTCAGTTTATCGAAAATGCTTTGATACAAAATTAATTACAATCGTTGTAACCATGATCGTAAATTTCAATACTTGCGGATTGAAATGTATTTAAAATTACGTCATTTTGATGCAATTACAGTATTTATTTAACAAAGACAATGAGAAATAATTTGTAGTTTCATAAACTTTTATGATCAGTACACTTATGACGTCAGATTGGATATAAAGATGAGATATTAATTGTTCATGGAGGCAAAGAAATGCGTTTTGGTATGATAATTCACAATCTAGCATACTGGTTAAATAAAATGTCCTCAAAGAAATGTATCATTGTCCATTGAGTCAGTAAAAAACAATAAATTTAAATTAAAAAAATCAAAATAGCATATTAACTATTAATCGAAAGATTTCTGCGTGTGGTTTTTATTTAAGAAACGGTTCATTTTCGTTAGTGCTGTTAAAAAAAAAAAAAAAAAAAAATGCTTGATTTTCTTTACAATGGAGTTTGTATTTGCGCCATTTTTTAAACGGTAATATTAATTTTATTATCTAATTTACATTTATTTTGTTTTTGAATGCTTAAAAAGCATAGCTTTCTAAAGTAGAATAATTTTGTAAACTTTTGTATGTCTCATTTGTTGAGACATTGTTGACCATTTTTATTTATGCATCGACGTCGCCAATCATCCTTGGGACGAAACACTGCCAATGCTAAAAGAATTCGCTTAATTAAGGAAAATCAAACACCATGCGAGAATGAAAAACGCTGTGAGCAGGACAGAGAACGGCATTTATCTCAAAAAATGCGTGAAACATCTGAAGAATGTCAGAGTCTTCTTATAACAGACAAAGCACAATACGCTTCTGAAGACCAATTTGAACCAAAACAAAGGCGCTCAGCCCGCTTGCAGGAATATAAAATGCGCCAAATTCAACAATGCGTAACTGCAAGTCTTCAACCATTCAAGACGAGCGTATCTTCTAATATAGATTGCACTGTATGGGCAGCCAAACACAATTCGGCTTTAAACTACGACGCAAACATAGAATATAAGAATAATAAATCTGTCAATTTAGGAAAAATGAATAATCAGTGTGGATTTTGCTCGGCTCTTAAATTTAACGATGAATCTGCCGGTTTATGTTGTCAGCAAGGCAAAATAAAGTTAGACACTATAGAGACACCTCCAGAACCACTCATGTCCTTATTATCAGGCCATCATTCTTCATCAAAAAAGTTCATGAAATATATAAGATATTACAATGATGCTTTTCAAATGACATCGTTTGGAGCGGAAAAAATAGTTAAATCCGGATTTATGCCTACCTTTAAGATACAAGGTCAAGTCTACCACCTAATTGGAAGCATCCTACCTTTAGAAAACAAACATCAGTTTTTACAAATGTATTTTATTGATGATTATAATGCCCAGGCGAATGCACGATGTAGTAATGTAAACAATTTAAATCAAGATTTAGTCCGTCATTTACAAGATCTTTTGCATGAAAACAATAGATATGTATCATCGTTCAAATCTACATTAGAATCTGTGCCACAAAAATGTCAGATTTTAAGATTATAATCCACGCTGACAAAACTCCTTCTAACCAACATGAACGTCGATATAATGAACCCACGACAAGTGAAGTGTCTTTATTGATGATCGGTCAAGAATTTGGGCCGAGAGACATCGTATTATGTAAACGCGATGATACAAAACAAAAAGTATCTTCTCTTCATCGCTCATATGATGCGCTTCAATATCCGTTGATGTTCTGCAGAGGTGAAGACGGATATTCAATAGATATTCCAAAAATTAACCCTGCAAGTGGAGACCAAGTACGAAACTCTGTTTCATGTAGAGAATTCTATGCTTACCGAATGATGGCACGTTATGGTGAATTTAATTCGATTTTACGGTATGGTAGATTAACAAATCAATTTTGGGTTGATATGTACGCAAAAATTGAAGAAGAAAGATTGTCATTTATACGAAGAAATCAAAACAAATTAAGGGCAGAAAATTATATCCACCTACAGGATGCATTAAGACAAGATGAAAATCCAAGTGATGTAGGACAGTTACTAATTTTACCTTCAACGTTCACAGCAGGGCCTCGCTATATGCACGAACGCACTCAAGACGCACTGGCCTATGTTCGGAAATACGGAAGACCTGACCTTTTTATTACTTTCACCTGCAATCCAAAATGGGAAGAAATAACTTCGAATTTATATCCTAACACCACCGCTCAAGATCGACACGATTTGATAAGTAGAGTATTTCATTTGAAACTTCAAAAACTACTATTTTTGATAAACAAAGCTGAAATTTTCGGATCGTGCAAATGTTTTATGTGCACCGTAGAATGGCAGAAAAGAGGGCTTCCACACGCTCATTTATTAGTTTGGCTCCAGAATAAAATACGACCTGATCAGATTGATAATATTATACAAGCAGAAATACCAGACCCTAATATAGATCCGAATCTACACACAATCGTCATTAGGCATATGTGTCATGGCCCTTGTGGTCATTTGAATGAAAGATCTCCATGTATGAAGGATGGAAGATGCAGTAAACATTATCCTAAAGAATTTCAACAAGAAACTTCGACTGCAAATTGTGGTTATCCGAGATACAAGAGACGTCCACCTGCATCTTTTGGTATCTTGGGAACAATCAATATGAAAGGGAACATCACTAATATCGATAATAGATGGATTGTTCCATACAATCCTGTATTACTCCGTGTATTTGATGCGCATGTAAACGTTGAATATTGTAGCTCAATCAAAGCCATAAAATATGTATGTAAATACATAAACAAAGGAAGTGACCAAGCAACTTTCTCTTTAACGTCCCGTGATGAAGTATCACAATTCCAGTCAGGGAGATATATAAGTTCATCTGAAGCTGTATGGAGAATACTACGATTTAGTATCCATGAAAGGTCACCAGCTGTAAACCACTTAGCTGTACACTTAGAAAATGGGCAACGTGTGTATTTTACAGCTGGTAATGCAGCCGAAATTGCAGCAAATCCTCCAAATACAACACTCACAGGTTTTTTTAAGTTGTGCATTCAGGATCCTTTTGCTAGGACTTTACTCTATTGTGACGTGCCATCATACTATAGATGGGTCAAAAACGCATTTTGTCGCCGAAAACAAGGCACTCCTGTAGACGGATATCCCGGAATTAGAAAAAGTAATGTACTTGGCCGAGTCTACTCTGTCCATCCAAGTAATACAGAATGCTTTTATTTGCGTCTTTTGCTGTACAAATTTAGAGGGCCTACGTCTTTTGATAGCTTACGAACTGTTGATGGAGTAGCTTATAATACTTATCAATCAGCATGTAGGGCTCTAGGATTGTTAGAAGGTGACTCTCATTGGGATGAAACCCTCAAAGAAGCTTCTGTTAGTCGAAGTGCTTCGTCTGTAAGAACTTTATTCTCTATAATGCTCACGTTTTGTCAGTTGTCAAATCCGCTATCATTATGGAATTCTCACAGAGAAAGTATGGCTGAAGACATTTTGCATCACAGGCAGAAAAATCAGAATCTACCTGATCTTGGTTACAACGATGAAATCTTCAATGCAGCATTATTGGATATTGAAATGCAAGTGCAATCGCTCTCAGGTAAAAGTATTAAGAGTATGGGTCTGCATCTTCCCGATAATGCTAATGTTATTTTAAAAGCCAATGAATCCCCATTATACAACGAACAAGAATTAAAGTTATTAGCTGCGAGGCAAGAAAATTTATTGAATGTAGATCAAAAACTAGCTTATGAATCTGTTCTTCAAAGTGTTCGTGAAAAATCTGGAAAAATTTTCTTCTTGGATGCACCCGGAGGAACTGGCAAAACTTTCCTCTTAAATTTGTTGTTGGCGAAAACTCGCTCCGAAGGTTTTATCGCAATAGCAGTTGCCTCATCTGGATTAGCGTCAACTTTACTTGATGGAGGGAGAACAGCGCATTCAATGTTCAAATTGCCTCTCAATGCAACTTCGAATGATTCTGCTATATGCAACATATCTAAACAAAGTGACACAGCAAAAATATTGCAAAAGTGTTCGTTAATTGTGTGGGATGAAAGTACTATGTCGCATAAAACATCCGTGGAAACACTTGATCGTACTCTGAAGGACCTCAGAAATAACAACAAGTTAATGGGTGGAGTCACAGTTCTATTTTCCGGAGACTTTAGACAAACATTGCCAGTAATCCCAAGAGGAACTCGTGCGGATGAGGTAAATGCCTGCCTCAAGCGTTCTTATATATGGTTTCATGTAAAAAAGTTATCACTCACAATAAATATGCGCTCTAGATTATCTGGAGATGAAAATAACAGTTTTGCTAATCAGTTACTCAAATTGGGAAACGGAACAATTGAATTACATGATGGCCAAATTTCATTAAACAATTCTAATTTATGTTTAAACGTTAATGACATTGAAAACCTGGTTAAGGCTGTGTATCCTGATATTAGTTCTTTATCCCATCGACCTTTGACATGGTTGGCCGAAAGAGCTATTTTAGCCCCAAGAAATGACTCTGTCGAAAGCGTCAATGATTTGATTTTGACGAAATTTGACACCGAGTCACATACATATATATCTGTTGATGTAGTAATGGATGAAGATGAAGCTGTGCACTACCCAACCGAATTCTTGAATTCAATAAATCCACCTGGTATACCATCACACAAACTTATACCTAAGTTGGAGCGCCAATCATATTGCTACTCAACCTAAATCCTCCAAAACTGTGCAAAGGGACACGTCTGAAAATTGTGAAATTGAACAAGCATCTCATAGAGGCTGTTGTTATCAGTGGTTGTGGTATTGGAGAAAAATATATAATACCTCGAATACCTCTTATTTCCTCCGATTTACCGTTCACCTTTAAAAGGCTACAATTTCCAGTTCGATTATGCTTTGCCATGACTATTAACAGAGCACAGGGTCAAACTTTAAAGATCGCTGGCATAAACTTAAACGCACCATGTTTTTCTCACGGTCAAATATACGTGGCATTCTCTAGAGTAGGTTCTTCAAACAATGTATATGTTTTGGCACCTAATTATAAAACAAAAAATATAGTTTACCAAGAAGCTCTTGCTTGAAATTGTTAACATATTTTTTAATAAATGTTGCTTTTTTATTACACTATTTATTTGTTACTTATTTTTTATTTTCTCTTTTTTAGTTTTTAAAATATTTCATAGTTAAGTTTCACAACCAAATAGATGTATTATGGCAAATGTGATTTGGCACATAATAAACTCCATTGTTGTAACTCAAATACAAAGTTAAACTCATAATTTTCTCAAAGTAAAAAATACAATAATTAAATCGATACTTTTTCCGTTAACAAGGTGCAAATCTTAACGATGGGAACTTTTACTTTTGCACTTAAATTTAGAAACAATGGTTTAAGATTGAAATAAAATGTCTTTTGCTTATAATATTATTTCTTATTAGCACATTTCCGCCCCCCCCCCTGAATTTTGAATGAAATAAGTGAAAAATATCCATTTTAAATGTATTTATGTATTAAAAACAGCATGCAGAATTTAAAAAAAAATTAAGTAACTTAAATGCAATGCGAAGGAAAAAATATTTCGCGATTTATCATCTGCGCCTGGCTAACGGGAAAATATCTTCAAATTTATTAAGTTATTTAATTTTGAAAATATTAATATGTTGTGTCGCCATCGGAAAGCCAACCAAAGTAAACCAACTAAAGTACCAACCAACTGTAAGTATTGTTTTTAGCAATTCTAGCAAATAAGGAAGTGAATGAAAAATCGATTTCAAATTTTCATTTTACATACATAAACCAAATTAAATTAGATAAAAGAACGTAAAAGTAAACTTATTCTAAAACCTAAGTGTCAGTAGTAGTAGTAATAATAATAATAATAATAATAAAACTTTCACATTTTTGAAAGTATTAATATTAAAAGTTGTTCAAAAAACGGTAGTACTTGATTATCCCGTTGACCAAAAAACTATCCCCAAACTAAGATTTAATTGCCAATAATGAATGATCGTAAATGTCACATTCAATTGACACTAAATACGTTACACGTGTTTGTTACGCCATCAAGTGAATTTTGATTCGACATTTTATTTGTATTTTTATTAATGTTTTACAAATTTATTTTTTCTTTCGTTATTTAAAATAAAAATTATGTCAATTTGTATAATTGGCGAATAGTTTGGCAATCTGTATAATTTGGCGAAATTGGTCGACGGGATTATCAAGTAGCGCCGGAAAAATTTAGATTCTGCGTGAGCGGAGCCATGGGTAAAAGCTAGTATTTATATAAAACAATTGTCCAATTTTCGGAAAAAAATTACATCGAATTACTGTTATTGAAACAATTTTATACAGACAGCTCCAAACTTAAGAATCAGCATCAGGGACACGGAACGGTATAGGCGTTTTCCTGGTATTTGGACCCCCAACATCGTCCAAAACTTATTTATCTCGTTAATATTGTTATGCAATCATGCAATGGGATGTTCCCCAGTATATGAAATGAAAAAAACACCAAAAATGTATTAAAATGAAAATTATTATTCAGGGACATAAAAGTCAAAAGATTATGAGAATGCCCCATAAATATAACTATCAAAGATTTACTTAGATATTTAGTTTTAAATGAAAATTATTTAGCATGTGTTAAACAATATATAAAAGGGATAATTTTAAGAATAATTTTCTTTGCAACTTCCTAATCACTCAGTTACAGTAAATTAAAAAGTACACCGTTAGACTTAGTTATTTATCGTTCAAGTTTATAATTGTTATGTTCTTTAAATCAAAAAAGTAAAAGTCATGCATCAAGCATAGATTATGAAACACTTTCCAACACAGTCAGAATAATGTAACACAACTTCGCCGTTTAATAAGTTGAAATAGGATGCGTAATTGAGCCGTTTGGAAACGCATAACACATTTGAAAACTCAATTTCAGCAATTTCCATCTACAGTCGGAAAATCATCTGAATTCTTTCAGCGACCCTGTATAAGATATATAAATTTGTATTTATGAACTACACACATACAAAAATTTAGTTCGGTTTGGAAATACATACCACAGTTGAAAATTCCCCTTTAGCAATTTCTAATAATAAGGAGAATAGTACGTGAATTCTTTTGTGCAGCCCCGTATATGAGGTATAGAATTTATACACGCCGAGTAACATGCAAAAAATTAGTTAAATTTAAAAGCGCATACCGAAATTGAAAACGCACTTCCAGCAATTATTGCTCAAAGACAATTGTTGATTTCTTTCGTGTGTTCCTGTAAATGAACGATAAATGCCATGAAGGCCCTATTCTATAGCAATCATCTTGTAGTAAAATTCAGTGATTTATATCAATTTCAATACATTTGAAATAGCGTAATGTCATTAAAACACGCTGCAAATGATTTTTCCCCATTGGCCACGAGATAACGGAATTCTTCCCCTGTAAATGAGCTATTAATGTTAAGCACTTCATATTCAATACCGAACATGCCATGGTAAACATCATTAACATTTATCAATTGAATGAAAATCCGAGTATATTTATGCGAGTTAGAGAGTGGACAGATAGATGGACATACAAACCGAATTCATAAACGCTTTTCAACTACGCTTGAAAGTGTTGAAATATAAAGAAGAAAAAGAAAAGAAAGCAAATATCCTTCTAAATAACTGTTTTTCGGTTTAAGAGCCCACTTCAGTCACGGCGAAATGGGAAAACGTTAATGTAAAGTCTATGGGGGCGTTATTTTCAAATTTCTCGCTCTAATTTTAATATTTTTGGATAATTTTTCTTGTATAAGATAGCTGAGGACGATCTACAACCGGGCTAGTTTTTACTTTTTCGATTTTGGTTATAGTTTTTTTATATTAGGATGGTTTCAATTTTGGAACCAGTTCCAACCGGTTCCGAAAGTAAAAGTGATTTTTTTTTTTTTAATCTAAAACAGAAATCGAAAATGTAAAAACTAGCCCGATTGTAGATCGTCCTCATCTATACCATGCAAAAAAATCATTCAAAAATATTAAAATTTGAGCGAGATATTTAAAAATAACACTCCCATAGACTTAGCATTAGCGTTTTCCTTTCTTCCCGTGACTGAAGTGGGCTCTTAATATGATTTAGTAGTCACATTCTTCAAGATATTAAAATTGACAGAACATAAAAGGATTTTTTTTTTTTTTTTCACAACAAAATATACTTAAAACATTTCTTGTGCTCCAGTTTTAATTTTGCCCCACCAGTGGCCGGGAGATTCTGCTCTCGAAGCTGGTAGACGGGAGGTGCTGGGTTCGATCCCAATCGCGCCCGTCGGCCTAATCGTTCGGAGTTTTCGTGGTTTTCTTCAGACCTTGGTTTTCCAAGCGTAAATACGGGTTAGGTTCCCTTAGAAAGACCCCAACGGAGGGCACTCCCCCACCTTAGGGCCTATATCCCTCGTGATGATAATTGGCCATCATAAAAACAACCAACCAACCAGTATTAATTTTTAATGAAAAGAGGAAACATTGTTGTGACTGTAGTTTTTCTATTGGAAATTTCTCTATTAAATCAGTGCAAAAAAAGTTCAGTGCGCTTCATTTTGCGGTGGTCCAGTCTCCAGTGTACCCCGTGTAGAGATGGAATAAGAAAATGTTAGAAACTATTTTATTTCATATAAAACCGCAAATTTTGCATAGATTTACCAATAAATGCGCGCCCTTTCAACTGTTTTTACTTTCTTCTATCTTTACAAGAAGAAAGTATTGGATTCGTGAAAATTTTCGACTTTCGGTTTTCGACGGATTTACACGTTTTAGGGATCGGAGATTCCGAAAAACATGTTTTTACAAAATGTCTGTCTGTCTCTATGTGACACAAATTTTGTGGGCGCTCTATCTCAAGAACTAATGCACGGAATTTAATAAAAATTTATATTCAGTTAGTCCCTGATATAAATTGGTGCTGATTAGTTTTTGGTGTAAATCGCTCAACGGGTGGCGCTGCTATGCAGCCTTTTTCACGATTTCCGCAATAGCTCAATCTCCAGAACTAATGCACGGATTTTCATCAAACTTCAGATTCAGTTAGTCCTTGACATGAATTGATGTTTTGTACATTTTTGTGTAAATCGCTCAACAGGTGGTGCTGCTATACTGCATTTTTTTACGATTTCCGCAATAGCTCTATCTCAGCAACTAATGCTTGGATTTTCATCAAACTTCAGATTCAAGTTTACTTTGATGTGAATTAGTGCTGTTTGTGTTTTGGTGCAAATCACTCTCAACAGGTGGCGCTGCTATGCTGCACTTTTCAGAATTTCCATTATAGCTGTATCTCAATAACTAATGCAAGAATTTTCACGAAACTTCGGACTCAAATAGTCCTTGACATGAATTGACATTTTGTACATTTTGGCGTAAATCGCTCAACAGGGGGCGCTGCTATGCAGCCTTTTTCACAATTTCCGCAATAGCTCAATCTCCAGAACTAATGCACGGATTTTCATCAAACTTCAGATTCAGTTAGTCCTTGACATGAATTGAAGTTTTGTACTTTTTTGTGTAAATCGCTCAATAGGTGGCTCTGCTATGCTGTTTTTCTGATTTCCGGAATAGCTCTATCTTAAGAACTAATGCTTGGATTTTCAACGAAATTCAGATCCGTGTATACCTGGATGTCAATTATTGCTCTTTATGTATTTGTGTAAATTACTCAACAGGAGGTGCTGCTATGCTACATTTTTCAGAATTTCCGCTATAGCTTTATCTCAAGAACCAAAGCACGAATTATATCAAACTTCAAATTCAGATATACTTTGATATGAATTGGTGCTAAATTGATGTAATTTCTTGTACTATTTAAATGATTTAATTGACGTGATTTATATAGAAGAAAGTTTTGTGATATGGCCACAACATACTAGTTTCTTATACACACTGTAAAAAAATTATGTAACGTTACTCCATAAAATTGGTGGCAACATGCTGCCTCCAATTTTATGGGGTAATTTAACTTATATAATGGTATAATTTAAACTGATACGATTAAATTACTCAATAAAATAGAAAAGCTGCCACCAATTTTATGGAGTAACGTTACATAGATTTTTTAGTGTACTTCTAATCTTTATTAGCTCAAAATCTAAAATTCTAAAGATGCAAAATTGTACTTTTGTGGCTATAAACAACAAACTTCTTCTAAAATGAATAAATTCTACTTTGATCATATGATTTAAGGCTGAAAGTATTCATTACTGAAGTGTCTTTTATGAGTATTAATATGGAGTTAAAATAATGAAATTAAATATAATTTGATTGGGTGGTCCACTATGTCCCGTTTCCCCCTACTTTTAAGTGTTTAATTTAATATAACTTATATATTGGGGAAATTACATACATTACAGCGCTATTTAATTCAGGGTCCATGGCTTCTTGTAAATAAATGTATCAAGAAGCTCCTAAATTTGTATATGTTGCAATTTAAATTTTAATGTATTGTAATTTCAATGTAGAATGATTTTTTACATTTTCTGTAATAAATTACCTTTTATGCCTCTTAGTTTTTTTAATTTAATAATTTAAAGCTTTGTTTGTTGATAAAAGTCTGATATCGGTTAACGTAGTATCCTGTCTAATAAAAAAATTTGCCAAAATCACTATTCCATTAAACGGGATCGACTGTAGTTGTAGTTTAAATACTTGTTAAATTATGCCGCTTTTACAGTAAGTTAGAAATAATAACTAGTTCAGAAGAGTATGCTATGCTTTAATAGTATTTGTGCAGTAATGTGTGCTGTAAATACTTCATACTTTATATAATGTTTCATCATAATAATTAACTTACATATTAAACCATTCATTACGGCAAACTTAATTAGAGAATAGTTTTTGGTCGTTGAGTATTTTAATTTAATATTTTGTTGGAGTCTTAAAATGAAACTATATATAATTACTGACATTTGGAGTTTAATTGTGATCTTAACACATAGTTAGGAACTACTCAACTCATTTATTTCTAGTACAATATTAAACATAATTTCGAAGGAAATAATAACAACACCAATGTTATAATTAAAGTTGTTATGTTTGTAGAAAGAAATTTAAGCAAATAATTCTATTGTATTTTCATTGAAAGACGAGCCACATTACGAGAATAAGGGAGGATGAAATCTGCATTAGTAAAAATATTATTTTCAGTTAATGCATAGTAGTGCATATACTTACTGTATTACAGCATAATTTTCGTCCTGAAGTATTTTACGCATCGTATATTGTGATTCTTTATGTTCAATAAAATGGGTTATCCATATTTTTTTGACATGAAAAATATATTTAAATCTCTGTCTTCAAATCACAGTCCAGAATTACTTGATTATTATGTCAAAAGAAAGAATAGATCCAGACGATGGCTATAACTTCATTTCAAATTAATGCAAAAAATGAAAGAAATTATATTTAAACTATAAGTGTTTTATTTTGACATACAAAGTCGTCTACATATTAAAAAAGACGCTTTCAGTCGTGACGTCAGATATGACGTTTTGCTTGGATTACTGACTCCAAACAAACCGTTACTATGCTGTGTTTTCTATTTTTATTATATTTTATAGCTATATCTTGCAGCTATATCTCATAGATATATGTTTCAATACTTTATATGCAGTGGTAACATATTCTACAATTTATATTTATAAGATATGATACATAGCAACCGTTTGTTTGGAGTCAGTTTCCAAGCAAAACGTCATGATTGACGTCACGCTGAAAGCGTCTAATACATATTGTACAGTGCTGGAAGAAAAAACGAAATAAAGAATCCTGATCATCCCATGCTATTTCATTACAAAATTCTCGACGGAAGATGAAAAAGATAACGTTCGACTGGGAGTTGCATCTACTTTCCCAATATAAATGCAATTTTTAAAATAAGAAACGTCAACATATTAAAAATGGTGCCATATATGAATTTCCAAATGGTAACATCCACTTTTAACTCCATTTTTGAGTTCCTTTGATCAAGACAACCCGGTTAAAGGCATAGTTTATACACATTTTGTTAAATGTTTATAGAGTTAGAGGAGGTCAAAATTTGAGGTTGTTAGACACAGTACCTTTTTTTTTAAATAATACTGTAATATCTGTGATGGCATTAAATTTAGTAATAAAAAGCAAATATGATTTTTAAAAAATCTTGTAGAACAGCGTGATTAACTAAAATTTAATGTTTTTAAAAAGTTAACTTTAAAAAAAAAATTCCTTTAAATATTCATATTTCTGCATCATCCCCCCCCCCCCCCCGTATTCCTTAGAATATAATACTAGATTAAACTGCGCATGGATTTTTAGTTGTATGGGATATTACACTTAACCCTTAAATGCCGGATTTTTCAAAAATCATTGTAATAATGTTTTTTGGCTTTCATTTTTAAAATAAATCATGGGAAAAATACTTTTAAAAAATCATATTTTGATTTAAGTATAGTTTACGGCTAAAAAACAGTTTGTTACTTATCGGCAATACTGGTGTTTAATTGAAAAAATAATTTTCCTTGATAAAATTCTATAACATTAAACACACAAGAATATTAGGAACTTTAATAAGAAATAAATTTTACTTGCTCACTGCAGGTCAAAATAGGGTATTTCGCAAGCTTCCAAGCAAAACAAAAAGAACAAGTAGAAACATTTGAAAAAATAAATTTATCTTTATTCTTAAACAGCCCAAGTATTGCCATCTAAATGTTGAAAATCGATTTAATAATATTTTCAGACTGCATTTTATCGGTAACATTAGGCATTATAGCTTCAATACTATTCTAATAGTATTTTAGAGCCTAAATTGTGTATGTTGCCGAAAAGCAACACCAGGCATTTAAGGGTTAATATATTTTTTTTTCTCTCGTGTATAGTAAAAATCAAGGAAATTCAACAAACTCATAATTTAAATATAAAAAAAAATAATTTTAAACTTGAATGCTAAATCCGTGCACAGAACTATAAAATACAGTATGGAAAAGAAGTAATAAAAATTTCAAACTTCTATTTGAATTAGAAAAAATGCCTTAGCATTTATCGAACAAGCAAGTTATGAAAATAGGAACATGGAGAAAAATCAGTTTAAAGTTTTAAGCAAAAATAACATGTTTTAACTTCTAACTTCAGTGAAGTTTATGCACAATTTTTTTCACACACATGAATTAAAATATATATAAACACTTGCATATAAATTAGTTACATATAATAACTGAGGTAATACAAGGTGGCCAAAAATAAACTGACTGTACTCAGAGTGTTCTGTAGCGCGATTTAATTGAGAGGATGGCGCCAAATTTTGTGGGAAGAAACAAGACGTGGGGACGAAGGATTCCGCGAAAAAAAAATCAGTTCCAAAAGTCACCACCAGGGGAATATATGCCCCTGTGTAATAGAAAAGATAGTTTTAAAAAATGCAGAATCAATACTGAAATAAAATTACCTCTTATTTAGCACATTCAAATCAGATTCAATGAGGCAGCCGTTTTTGTGGGCCACATATTGCATTCTGTGCAAAGCATGCACAACAGCAGAAAGTAAGTTGTCTGCAGGAAGCTCTCGTACACTCCGTGTTATGTTATCCTTCAACGTAGCCGGGTCCTGTACAACTCAGTGATAGACCTTGTACTTTAGGTAACCCCATAGACAGAAGTCGCATGAGGTAAGATCAGGGAACCAAGATGAACATGCAGTTAGAAAGCAGCAGCTAATGACTCTTTCTGTTATGAATTTCTGTCGTAGCAGCTGCTATACCCTCAAATCGATGTGTGAAGGGCCTACATATTGCATGAAATTGATTTTATCCAGGCATTGTCTTTACTGAAGTGCCGAAATGACAAAGTTGTTTAACATTTGGCGATATTTCTCCCCGGTAACAGAACAGGTTACTATCCTGTCGGAGTAATACTCTAATTGAAGAATGGACCTAGGATCATTTCCGATGTGAAATCACACCAAACAGCTTCCTTTGGTGAATGTAAGGGAATTAATTTGAATGCATTTGGTGATTTGTTATCTCAAATTCGGCAGTTCTGGGCATTTATAGTTTCATTCAGGTAAAAGTGGGCCTCGTCTCCCCATAAGATTTTTCACGGCCAAGCATCATTTACCTCCATTCTGGCAAGAAAGGTGAGAGCAAAAGTCAATCGCTTACCATGGTGCGTGTGACGTAGTTCTTGTACACGGCTGATCTTGTACGGATAGAAGCGGACAATCTTTCTTAACACTTTCCATACCATAAGGCTTATAGGGCATATTCAGATTCCGAACTACCCCACGACGCTGGAAGTTACAGCAATATTGACTTGTGCTGTTTTGACAATCGGCATTGCAACTTCTTTGATTGTATCCTATGGTACGGGTTTTCGTCCTCTACCTGACTGAACCTTCAGAGAACCGTTTTCTCAAATTTCGCAACCATTGCTTTTAAACTATTAACTGACAAAGGACTGTTACTTTTGCGCATTTTTTGTGCGTTTTAAAAGCACGAAGCGCGGCTGACGCGTTGCACTAGTCGAGGTAGAAGAATTTGACAAGTAACGCACGCTTGACTAACGAAGAAGACTATTTCACGTAACTTTCAATCAAATGGTATCTAAAAGTAACACATTGCCTTTAAAAGTCCAACAAGATGACATTGTGCCAAAGGATGTAACGTGAAATTTTAATAAAGAACTTCTGCTGCTGCTGCTTTCTTTGGGACTCAATAAGTGAAATTGCAGATAAAGAGCCTTTATCAGTGTTTATATAAAGTTTTAGCTTTTTTAAAAGTGTTGCCATATTGCGCTTGAATTAAATCGTTAAATGTGCTAAATAAAAGTTGATTTTATTTCAGTAATGATTCTGTATTTTTTAATCTCTTTTTTCTATTACACAGCGCCACATATTCCCCTAGTGGTGACTTTTGAGCTATTTTCTTTTCGCGGAATCGTTTGTCCCTCGACTTATTTAATCTTCCCTCAAAATTTGGTGCAATTCTCTCAATTAGATCGTGCTACAAAACACTCTGAGTACTGTCAATTTAATTATGGCCACCTTGTATTTTAAAATAATTAATCACCAAAAAATAAAAAATGAGAAAATTGTCTCATTTGTCGTTATTTATATAACATATTTCTTATTAATATAATTCGAGAACATGAATAAGTTGCATATAATATAAAATTTAAAAACAACCAGCCTTATATGTAAGCCCCTCATTTTTCATTTTTGAGGCATCTCAGTCTGCAAGCAAGCTTAATTATTTCCCGTGCTAATTCAGAAACTGTATTTGTTTTCCTCCTTCTTTGGTACATGCGACTGTAGTTTTTTGGCATGACCAAAATAACTCAAACTGTTACGGTTAAATCTTACCCTGACTTTTCGCCATGGAGTAAACAAAGTAATTCGCTATGACCTTGGGATTTTTTCATTACTGATTTAAATTAACCAGGATTGCTGAGTGGGTGTGGCTTCCTTTAAATTCTGTCATCGCGCATAAAATTTGTAATAACTTCTTTATTATTAAAGATACGCCTTTGAAATTTCTCCAGTTAATTTTTAAAAGATGTAGTTACACTTTAAGCCAATAATAAAAAAGGAAATCGATATTTTGACTATTTTCACGGTACTGTGTCTCTTTAAAAGTACGAGACAATTTTAATTTATATTTTCCCAAAAAATCATACAATTAAACTGAGTCGCATTTTTTAAACTAAAAAAATTATTTTAAATTATAAATATTAGTAATAAATTCATATTAAAAAAATAAATTGTGATCTACATCAATTTTTACTTAAAACGAGCAGCTAATATGAGCATGAAACATGGGTGTGTAAGTGTACAGCTCATTACTATCAGTATCTTTCGGAATTTAGATAAATTTTGCTTTTCTGTTGCCTGTTCTAAAGGGACCACCTCCTGTTATCAAGTCATCCACAGAAAAGAAAATCTTAAAAATAATTGAAAAAACTTTCTGTGATCTTTATTTTATAAGAAGTGAATTTGTTTCATATTAAATAGTACTGTATAATTTTTCTGGTAACAAAGTGGTTACTTCAGATATTTTAATTGTAGTTTTCGAAATTTATGGATAAATCCTAAAGCGTTTTCTTTTATAGCTCTATAAAAATTTAAATAAAAGTATATAAACTATACCTTTTTCTCGTCTGCCTTTAATCAAGGAAATCAAATATGGTGTTACCATTTTTAAATTCAAAGTTAGTGCGATTTTTGATAAGTACGTTACCCCTGTTACCTGAGAAATCGCTTTCATATTCAGAAAGTCGAATGGTACTGGTCCGATCTCCTCGGGATAATTTAGTAATGAAATAAGGCGAAGTTGTGAGTTGTCTTTCTTTGCTTTTTCTTTTTTTTCTTCACTACTGCACCAATTTCTATTTTTCAAATGTAATTTTGGATTTTAAATCACACACGATAGTACACAAATTTATTCGAATTAAAATATATTTATTTTTCTTTTACTCTTTCATTAATTAAAACTTAAGTTACCGACATCGTTTGATTTTTGATGCACTGAAATTTGTATTTCATACCACATTGTCCAGAAACTCTTATCAGAGATATTTTATTCTAAACAAAATTTTCTGACTGATAAGCTTATAGTTAAATGAGAGACCGCCGCCCCTTGGGTATATTCATATAACTTTTGGATAGTATATTAAAATAATTTTAAGTTTATGTATGTGTACTATTCAACACTTGAATAATTTTAGATTTAAAGAAATATTGAGGAATTAAAAGAACAGATTACTTCACCTCTAATACACGATTATTACTTATTTAATATTAAAATTTGTATAATGTTCATCGTACTTACACGTCTTACAGACCGAAGTAAGATCCACGTATATTTTAAATTATTTTTCTTTTTCATATTTTGCCTTCAAATGCTTTAGTTTAAAGACATTATTCATTTAAAATTTTAAAATATACATATATATTTTTATGATGTTTCTCAACTGAGAATATTGCCCACTTCTGATTATTGTTTTACACTCGATTCCAAAATGAAATATAATGATGAGTCGATTAGATTAACCCTCTCGCTGCATAATTGTTTTATCAAAATAGCTTCAAAAATTGCGTACTTAATTCCTTCGCGACGAGCATCTTTTAAGAATTTTTATTCTTTTGCCACCGGTTTTTCAAAACAAAAATTTTCGTCTGATTTTATCGGGAAAATGCTCCGATTAGATATGGCAAAATTTACAATAAAAAGTAACTGGTGGGAATGATCAACGCGGGTTAATTAGACGGAGAAAATTCATCCCCGATGATATCTCGGGTTGCGCAAATTTTGTTACTTTTACGTTGCCCGAGAAACTCTCGGGTTGCGCAGCGAGAGGGTTGAAAACAAAGTAACAAGCTAACAAGAGCTAATGAAAGATTTAATTTTGAAATTTAAGAAATAATATGACAAGCTGATTTTTTTTTTTTAATTTAAACGAAAACATTTCTTGTGAAAAATAATGAAAAATGTTATTTTTATGATTTTCTGTACATTTTCTTTTGATGACAATGAAATTTCTATAGTAGAATTCAAGCCTTTTTTCGATTATATCTGCTATTTTTTTTCTCGAATCAATATTGTTCCAATTTAATTCCTAAATGAATTTCAATTCAGTGTTCCCAATCAGGAACGTTGGTTAAACACTGAATGTTTAACTGATATTTTAATGCTCTATTGATGATAGCTAGTTCAACTGATGAGAGTAAGAATGCTTTAAGCACTTCCAATTACCCCAAATGTTTTATCACAGTAATTATCTTTCATATTAAGCCATTCATTATGGAAAACTTAATAGACTTTGGATTGTGAGTAATTTATTGATCTGAATATAATGGATATATAAATAGGAAATGGAACCGTTTTGAATTTTGCATAACCAAAACCCACTTAGGCAAACGGGAAAGGCTCGGATTTCTGCAAAATTCTAAAATTTATGTTTTGAAGTTAAGTTATGATGACTGAAATCCTAACTTCCCCTTCCTAAAAAAGTATACTATTGTACAGTACATTTTATTACTATGCAATAATGATTTCATTAATTTTTTTAAATATCAATAACTGTAGGTAATCCATGTGCCAGTCAGGTAATTAAAATATTATTATTATCTATGTTAGCTGGTGGCACGTCAAAAGATTGAATTTCGATTTAGTGGTGCGTCAGTCTAAATGTTTAGGAACAAATTAGTGGCGAAGCATCAATGCTTATATACAACACTGAAAGTCTTATCACAATTATTAAAGGTTGATAAATCAAACGTCAACAAACATTAGAAGTTGATAAGAATTATATTCAAAAGCATTCTTTTTTTAAACAGCAAAGGTGGAAATTAATTCAAGCACTTAATAGTTTATAAATATTATTTATACTCGCAAAAAGTTTGCCCTCGTGTACATTTTAAACGCTTTACTTGCGAAATTTTTTGATTTAAAATTATTTATACATTTTTTATATGGAAAATAGATTTAAATCTCTCGCAAAGACATTACTTCTCACATTATCTCCAATCTCCAACGCAAATCAAATAATAAAAAATAAATAAAAATAGTCAAACCACAGAAAATAACTTTACACAAAGTAAATATGCCCAATTAAAGAAACAGGTATCACAAATAATAAATATCTTTAAAAAAATTGTTCAAAAAAATTCATTTTTTCATTAATTACAAATCTTTTGAATATACACAATATCTTTTGAATGTTACACATTTTGTCATTTTTTTATTAGCTTTGTGTGCTTAACCCTCTCGCTGCGTAAGTAATTCTTCGCGATCAGCGTCTTTTACAGAATTTTTAATCTTTTATCACCGGTTCTTTAAAGGAGAAATTTTTGAATATCATAATCGGGGAAAATGTCCTGATTAAATCAGACAAAGTTTTCGCTAAAAGATAACTGGTGGGAATAACCAAATAGTATTAATTAGATGGAAAAATACATGCCCGAGAATATCTCGGGTTGCGCAGCGAGAAGGTTAATCTCTTCTTGACGAGCGTTTTTTTTTAATTTTTGGCACCAGTTTTCTCAATTGTAATTTTAAGCTCATTCAATCGTTCGAAATCTGTGGCTCGCTGCGGCAAAATTTTCTTTCTTTATATACTGTTTTTCAAATTCAAGTATTCTGCGCAACCTAAATGGCATGTATACATGCTTCTTGGCCCGAAAGTGATAATTCCAAATATCTAGATAATTTTACATCTAAAATAATTATTTTTTAAATAAAGTTGAATATATAGAAGACAGATATTTATATAGAAGCAGATGAATGTTATCATTTCATTAACTGAATACTTATAACATTCACCACATTCATATATTTTAATTAGCTAAATTTAATACCATTTAAATATTGATTGTTTAAATGGTTGCTTAATATGCGTGGTATGTAGTCAGAGGTAAAGTAGTATTGTGTATATTCAAAAGATTTGTAATTAATGAAGAAATGAAATTTTTTGAACAAATTTTTTAAAGATATTTATTATTTGTGATACCTGTTTCTTTAAGTTAGTTTAGTCTAATGAATACTTTAAACATTTCAATGATCCTACACGTTAAGTCATTCATTACGGAAAACTTAATCAGAGATAATGTTGTGTGATACTTGAAAGGATCCTGACATTCTGATTGTAGTTGATCTACTAATGCGCAATTAAGAAATATCTAACTCCTTTATTTCTAAGACAATATTATGCCGAGGGTACAAATGTCAAAATCAAATAAAAATTCAACAATTCCGAACGTCTAAGCATTTGAACAATACAGTTTACACAAAAATATACAGAAAGTCATGAGATTTTTTTTTAAACGGAAATTTTATTGCAGAATAATTACACTCTCCAATAACGAGTGGTGTTTCAGTTTTTGCATCAGTCTCTATTGTGGCGCATCATAGTTCGCAACGAAACTAGGATTACAAATGCTCAATTTAACAGATGGCATTGGTGAGAGTAGCTGTCAGATGTGGTAAGATGCTCTGCAGAGCATTGTAAATAATTTCTGCAGTAATTCCTGTTACGTTGTGGTTTAAGTAATCGCAGGCAGCAGCTTGGTTCACTACAGTGATAAATGTTGATGACATATGCAAATATTCTTATTCTATCACAAAAATCCTACGTCATTCTGCACATTTCTGTACAAACAGAATCGTCCTATAATCCATACTTTTAGAATTATTGAATTTCTTTTTCAGCTGTGATATTTGGATCACTCTGTGTGATAATTCGGAGTGTAATTGAGGCGACGCTATTATTATAACTTAAAATGCCTTTTTTAGAAGGGTAAACTGATAATAAACCCAGAAAAGGTTTAAAACCTAAAAAATCCATGTGATATTAAACATAGGAAAGTTACATATGGAAAGTTACATGAAATTCATTTCTTTTCCTATGACTCGAAAAAGCATTTTTCGTAAATGAAGCTATTTCCGATTGTTAATGTTTACACAGATGCTAACATCTCTTAATTATTCCGGAGTCTGATCCAAGAAAAACATGTTTTCAACCAGAAATTTTATTTAATTAAAAATGTAAAAACGAAATCTAATCAGTACCTTATAAAAAAAGACACATTTCCTTAGGTAAACTTTCCAGTTTTAAACACATTTGTTTTGGACCATATTCCAGAATAATTAAGAGATGTGGCATCTATGCTGTTCATCGTACTTCAAAGATGAACAGCATCATAAAGACATTATGTTAAGTCTACCGAAAAATTCTGTCCAATAATGTTATTTCACGCGTACTTTTTTTTAATTCAGATTTCTTCATTGGCACCACTTTTTTGTAATGGTAAAATTCGCATTTTTTTCACCTTAATATGAAATGTGAAAACAATGAGAATTTTACCATTTCAAAAAGTGTTGTCAATCAAAAAATCTGAATTTTAAAAAAGTACGCGTGAAGTAACATTATCGGACAAAACTTTCCGGTAAACCTAATATTTTTGAATTTGTTCCAAGTAGTTTGAAACATGTTATTGTGGCTCACAATCTTTTTTTAACCACGCCCAATCCAAGCATCTCTAAAATTATAGTATCACCCTCTCTATATGACATATTATTTTCATTATTTAAAAAGAGACTCTCACATTTGCCATTGAAAGCATTGATACATTTTATAACTGATTATAGTACTTCATTAAGAACAAGTGGAATATTTTAGGTAGATTTCGTATGAAATACTACCTATTGGGATCGTTCCTATGTTGGAATTTCTGAAAAATTTTTGCAGATCTACACCGATCATGACCCCTAGAACCCAAAACCACCCTCAGTAAAAAACTTTATATATCTATCTATCTATCTATCTATCTATATATATCACTTTCTTCTGGACACGATAACTTTCGTAATTCTGCACCAATCTCTTCCAAACTGATACATAAAATCAATGGGCATAAAATCTCGGTCAAGTTCGTTAATGGGCAAAATCGGACCAAGGGGAGGGGAATAGGGAGGGGTTTTGTGAAAACAGAAAACCCCCCATAACTTCTTAATTTTTGTACATATCAAATCAGTTTAAAGTTTTTATTACTTCTAAAAATAGGGCCAAAAATTTATATATCACAGATTTTTGATAAAGTTAAAAATGGGCTCAAGGGGCTCAAAAAATAGGGTTTTTGGGAGAAAAAAATTCATAACTTCGTCAATTCTCAAGATATTAAATTCAATTAATTTTATTATAAATCTCCTTAACATTGTCTAAAACTTTTATATTCACAAGTTTTTGATAGGAGCAATTCGTACCGCAAAAAAAAAATTAAAAACGAAAACAAAAAGGTCGTTTGAAGAAGAAAAAAATCCATAACTTCGTCAATTCTCAAGATATCAAATCCAATTAATTTTAACAGGAATCTCCTTAACATTATCTACAACTTTTATATTCACAAGTTTTTGATAGGACCAATTCGTACCGCAAAAAAAAATTAAAAACGAAAACAAAAAGGGGGTTTGAAGAAGAAAAAAATCTATAACTCCGTCAATTCAAAAGATATAAAATCCCCATGAATTTATCATATATCTTCTTAATATTGTCTACAACATCTATATAGGCAAGTTTTGGATAGGACCAATTCTTAGAGCAAAAACAAATTAAAAATACATACCGGTTGAAGTAAAAAATGATCTTAGTAAGGGTGTATTCAAATCCAAACTGCTTATTTTCTGACTCATTTTACAATTCATTTTTGCTCTCAAAGGCTTCCAATTGATACGTTTTCTTACTCAGAAACTATATAATGTACCGTAATGGTTGATTTTCTGATAGGGGCAGAATATATTTTTTTAAATGCTGTTAAAAAGGGCATTTTGAACAGAATTTACCGAAGCGGATTGTGTTGGAAAAATCATTGTATTAAGGATGCGCTTAAATCCAAACTGCTTATTTTCTGACTGGTTTTTAAATTCATTTTTGCTCTCAAACGCAATTAATTGGTAGATTCGCTTATTCAGAAACTATATAATGTACCGTAATAATCGATTTTTAGATAGAGGCAGAATATATTTCAAAAAATGATGTTAAAGTGGACATTTTGAACGGAATTTCCTGAAGCGATTGTGTTAGAAACGAAAAATATTGTCCTTCTGAGAAAATAATTGTTTATATATCAAGTTTTAATTAATTGAACAAAAAATAAAAACACAGGTCGCTTATAAATCTCTTCAAAAATCACGTCAGCAAGTTTCATATTTTTTTTTAATTAAAAATGAATCTGGAATTATGCCAGAAAATTTCGAGTTGTTGAGAATGGAAAAGTATTTTTTTGAATACCACCCTAACATGATTCTGATAAAACCAGCTATTATATGAAAATGAAATAAAAACTCATCAAGAGCGGCCAGATAAAATTGTTAAAGTGGATTTATCCATAATCATGATTTAGTTTTTGTTTGTGAAATTAGTATATTTGACTTCGAAATCTACCTCTGCCTGTAGGCCGGGCCGGCAGGGATTTTTTGGTTTCTAAGATCTCTTCATGAATAATACAATTTACAAGAAACCTTTCTGGATTACCATTTTAATGAATTTTAATTAGCCATTTTTCTTTTTAACCATAACAGGCTCCTCTTTTACCTCTCTCTCTCTATTACTTCTAGTTGATGTCATAGTTATTATTTCTAGTTGAGTATAATCTGATTTCAAGACTTAAAATTTATGTCATAATGTATAATTATATACTGATATTTGACGCCTGCACTAGAGCCAAGAGAATTTCAATCACATTTTTCTATGATGTCCATTTGGAATATTATTAATTTCATAACGCTAGTAGTCCTCATTTAGATATTTTCAGGTTAAAGATGTTTAATTCAGTCAGTTTTAGATTGTAACCTTAAGTAGTTTCATACGTAAAAAATTATTCGCGTGGCATCATGCAGTGTGAATAAAAATACAGGTCTCATTCAATAAATACTAAACAAACAAAAAAAATTGTACAAAAATTATAAAATATAACTAAAACCAGAAAAATTATGAAACATTTTTATATAAAAATTAGCTGTTCGTATTATTGTACTAATGTTATTAATTGTTTTTTCAATTTTAATTATTCCGGGTACTAACATTTTTAAAATTTAATAAAGAAAACTTAATTTTTAATTTTATTTTAAAAATCTGCATTTATTACTTCGCAAAAGAAAAAAAATGCCTGACAGGAAATGTGTTGATAACAAATCTGGAATTGCCCACCGTAAAATCAAATTCCCAACCACTCTTGTATTTATTAATTAATATTATTTATTTATCTATTTAATTCTTTGTAAAGTTCTCATATTTTCTGAAAGTGCAATATTATCGAGGTAAGTTCAAACATACTCCTGGAAGCTTTTGTCTGAGATTGGTTCAGGCAAATTGGTTCAAATGTATTATACATAGCTGTCAATAAACTCTTATGTAGACAGTACACAGAATAAGACCAATATTAACCCATTTGCACCACGGACATATATTTGCGCCCATTTCAATAATTTCTTCTTTATTTATGGATTCGGAAATTCCGAAAGAAGATCTTTTTTTTTTTTTTAAGAAATCACGAAACGCCTGTCATTAAATAAACCAAAAATTATAATTCATAATTTCGGGTATGAATGCGTAATTTCTGAATAAAAAATAAATTCCTGACATGCACGCTTTGGATTGCAAATAGGTTAACCTCCAAAATTGATCACAGGGCTTGCACTGATTATAAAAATACGTTATCACCTAGCGATTACTTTTCAAATTATATTTTTTAAACACAAATATCCATCTTATTAAATTTTGATGCGTCGATAAAATTAAGCATTAGATGAATAATCAGAATAACAGGGTAAGAAGTATATAGTGCCATCATAAGCACATAAGTTTAAAAATTTAGTAAACTGATGGCACAATATTTTCAAAACTGGAAAAAAAAAACTTTGGATAAGTAGTTACAGACTATTGATTTTGTGCACCCTGCTACCCTATTTAAATATGTGCGTCCTTTGTAACTTGAATCACATTCAAACGATAATCAAATTTCATTCCGCACATTGAAACATGGTAGTAGATTGTACATGTCTACAGCTGCTTATGTTGATTTCTTTTTATGTCTTAGAAGGCATAACGCCATCTATGTGGACAATTTTTAAAAATGAATTTTTGAAACAAAACTTTTGATCGTGAGAATCATTTTCGTCTAAATCGCACTCCCGTACGCTGATTACTTCATCTTTTATTCAACTGCAAAATGTGCCAAGAAAGTTTAGCCCGCTGTGTACTTTTACATTATTAGAACGGGCATGTCTTCAGATAAAAATATACCTAGTTTAGTTAAAAAAAAAAAAAAAAAACGTGTTTTGTAATTGAGATGAAATTTTCTCGCTCGAATGATGCAGATAAAAACGTGAGGAAAAACATGGCTAATATCAATTTTAACACTTTCAAACATAGTTGAAAATTGTTTATGACTTCGGTTTGTCTGGCCGCCAGATTGTCTGCCCGTGCTTTAACACGCGTAAATATATTTAGTTATGTATAACAAAATATAATAGTTATGTAATTGATGTATGTTATTGCGGTTTACTTTGGCATGTGCGGTATTGAAAATAAAGTATGTAGCATTTATAGTTCATTTACAGGGATACCCAAAAGAGTTCCATTACTTTGGTCTATGGGGGAAAATCGTTTTAATCCTTTATGTACTGAATTATGAATTCATGAAAATTTTAATAACTCAACTAATTATTAGAAATTTAAAATTCTGACTCTCAGGTGCATCAGGAGACACTTTGAGCTTTCCTCACAAAAATGTTGACCCTTGTACGTGCCGCAGATTTTGCTATCAATCGTGAACAGACAGACAGGCACACACACAAAGCGAAACTTCTTTTTATTAGTATCTGGTGAATATTTTCATAACCAGATAAGTCAAACATCATTTTCGAAGTTATTCTATTTAAAACACAACTGGTGATTGGATACGGTAGCTTAAGAAGACCCTCAGAAGAATTAATGTTATAACTATAGCAAAATCTGTGCGATATTTGTATATTATGCATAGAATATAAATACTCAAGGAGAATATTTATGTAACAGTATACATTTAAATAAATAAAGTTTAACTATAAATGTTTATGTAGCTGTATTCTGAATAATTGTTCCGAACTGTAAAATTCATTTGTTCTAATTTATACTTTACATAGTTTATTAACAGGTTTTTATTTTTTTAATTGGAATATTCCATTATAATCCACATTTTAAAAACGTTTAAATGAAATATGCTACTAATTACTGAAATAAATCTGGAATAAATGAATCATTATCATTTTTGATAAAGTAAAACCCAATTATTAAAATGTGCTAAAATTGCACTAGTAGAAAAACGAGAAATTTTACCCGGGTCAAACATTTTCAAATGAAGCGGGTGAAATATCCCGTAATTACAGTTTTAAAAAAATAAATAAATAAATACATGGCAATAGCAATACCGTGTCCTAATTAACTATATTATCTGTTAGATTAATGAATATAGTACACTATAAAGCATAAAGGTCTTATTTCACTCTATTTACAAAAAGCCTTCCACTTTGTATTTTAACATTCCCCATAAATGGCTGAAAAAACATTTACTAGTAGAAAAGACTTATAATAATAATACGCTTCTGTGTTGTGCTTATCACCAAAAAAGATTTTTTGTAATTGAAATAAAGGCATTAGGTCAAACCTGACCGTATAGTCGAATACCCCAAGTTTCTTTCAATATCTTTTGTTATTTTTTTTTTAAATATTTTACCAATTCTTATCATTACACCTTACTTAAGTAAAAGAAAGTTTTTATAAATTTATATGTTTATGAAAAGGTGATGTCCTCTTCTTAAATTTAAAGATTTAAAAAACATTTTTAGTTATAGTATAGCGTCTCTAGAAGATAGTGTGTGAACCGGCTATACTAGTGATGCTTTAAAAAATGCTAAAAAATTTAATTCGATAAATGTCGAACGATGCTGAACAAAGAACTTGGAAATAAGTAGAAGGAAAATGACAAGCCAGTTTAGCTGCGAAGCAGGCTCAGGCTGTTGGGATTTATTTATGAGAGATATCAGCTATTACTATTTCATGTCGCGGAACGATAAATGACGATCGAAGCGACAACTGCTAGCTCATCACCGGCTGAAACTTATTCTCAATTCAATCCTTATATAATATGTACGTTTGAGCTAACAGACGTCGCGTCGCTGTGATCGATATGTGCCGTTCAGTATCACTAGGCATTTATCGGATTCAATTTTTTAGCACTTTTTGGAATAGTCGGTTTCCACACTATATCTTCTAGACCAGCCATACTCAACCTGCGGCCCGCAGGCCGCATGTGGCCCGGTGGCCTTTTATATGCGGCCCGAAACACGTAATCATTAATTCATATTTAGAAAATTAAAAAAGATGTGTATAAAAAGTAATGAACTTCGCTGTTGTTTTACATATTTTCATGGCAAGGCAGCAAAATCTGTCCATATGTTATTTAGAATTAATTTAAAATTATGTTAAAACACCTTAAATGTTGTTTTCTTTGTAAAACATTCTTTTTTCATGCCTTTGTAGCTTTATTAGTGTTACAGAAGTGTATATATTTCTTAATCTTCAACATTAATCAAACATTAGTCCTAAAATAATTGAATTTGCACTATATTTCTGAAAATGAAAAAAAAAATTTAAAAATACATTGAGCAAAAGATTTATAAGATAAAACTTGCTAATTTATTTTCGTTAGAACTTGGAAATTCTGTATTATTATATTATTAGTTTTGAGCTTATTACATAGCTAATACTGGTTAGCTATTAGGTTTTAATGATTGTCGGAAAAAAAAAATTGATATACCAAAAATTCCAAGCAACAAACTTTCCCGTACATTTCTACAACATTTGCCGTAGGAATCTTCTAAAAAGTTTATTGTTTTGAAATAATGGTGTTAAAACTTTTTGGTATCATTTCTTTGTCGACAAATGTTCAACCTTACTGATAATGTTAACTTTGTTACACTACTTATGTTACTAATGTTGACTGTGTTACACTGTTATCTTACTATTTCAATTACTCTCTTTTTTTTTTTTTTTACACTTTTATACATGTGTGGCGACCCGCCTAATGTCGCAAATCTATGCTTGCGGCCCACAAGAACAACAGATTGAGTATGGCTGTTATAGACGCTATAATTGTAGATAAAAAATGTGATAGAAGAACTAAAAAAACGTTTAAGGCTGTTCCCAAATCCAAAAGGACAACTTTATGACATAAGTTTAAATTTATTTTTGTTCGGAAATGCATGAAACTAGCAGGTGCTGTTGTTCAGAAACTACGTAATCGAACTGTTTTTTTTTTTCGTTTTTTTATTTTTTTTTGCAAACGCAATAGATCCTCCAGAAAATATAGTCAAAGTGGTCGTTTTCAGCCGAATTTCAGCACGAATGAAGAATAACCATTCAAAACAGTGTTTAAAGCGTCTTTGTCACATGATCAAAATCGCTTATAACTCAATATGTATTTTATTTATCAAAAAAACACAATTCGAAAATACACAACTGGAAAACACAATTCGATTCCAAATCTTTTTTTGCAAACGCAATAGATCCTTCAGAAAATATAGTCAAAGTGGTCGTTTTCAGCCGAATTTCAGCACGAATGAAGAATAACCATTCAAAACAGGGTGAAAAGCGTCTTTGTCACATGATCAAAATCGCTTATAACTCAATATGTATTTTATTTATCAAAAAAAAAAAAACAATTCGAAAATACACAATTGGAAAACACAATTCGATTCCAAATCGCTTCCATAGTCAGGCCTTCCAATTTTATATCTTTAAGTTGAAAAATGAATTTGTAAATGTGTCAAAACGTTTTGGGCTTGTTGAGCAGAGCAGGTGAGAATAGCCGTAAGTTAAGAAGAAAATATATCACTTTTTATGGTCTGTAAATTTAAATGGATTTTTTAACTAAAATATTTAGTAATTGGCGAATAAAACACCCCTTGTGCTTCAAAGTCTTTGACATTTTAATTGTACAAACAGAAGCGGCAGAAGTTTCTTGTTGGAACACTGTACAAAATTTCTAAAATATTACGAAATTCCTGAAGGTTTGCAAATATATAATATAAATATAATCCCTACCCATAAATCTGAAAAGCGCTCCTGCATCTTCAAAAACTACAGATCCCAAAATCAGACCAGTGATCCCGAAAAAAAGCAGGGATCCAGTGAAAAGCTCGAAAAAAAGCAGGCTTTATACAAAAACTGGTATATTACCGTGCAAGCACTGGGCGCACATCTCCAAGCTCATTTAGTACGCCTCGGGTGGGTAAGAAGTTGTCCTCGCTGTCCACAAGGGCATTCGAACTTGTAACCTCAGATACGGGGCAATGGGAACAGCCAGGAACAGGAGATCTGGATCGGACGACTACATTCGGAGACTCACACTGGACAATAGACTTAGAAGTACGCTCTTTTTGCTCCACCACCTCACCCTCTTCCACATCTTCGTTGTGTGAGGTGGCACTCGCATTCAGATTCAAACCTTCGTGCTTTATCAGCATGTCCAGTACTGCGTGTTGTTTGGCTGGGGTCTGAGTCTCTCTGTATATGATGGTTGAGGACCGAAGAAGTCGTATATACTAAACCTAGCCCGTAACGCGTCTAAAGTAATACTTGTGAAGCATTCTTTCATTTGAAAATTAGAAGTTACAATAATGCGCTTGGGCCTTATAAGAATAGTACCCCCTTTAATTTCCGCGCTGAAGGGGTACATATCAGCCCAAATTTTCAAAAAACTGGCAAGCCAGACACAGTGGGAAATGTCTACGTCAGATATCAGAACATAGTCTTGGTTGACGTAGCCATCCCACCATTTGTTCAAACTTTTAATAAACAAAGTACTAAAATGCCTCACAGCGTAATCCTTACTGATCCGGGGCGGACCGCAAATCCAGACTCCACAGGAATTTGGAAGCGGATCGTTGTTAAAAAGCTGACAAGAGTGTAAACACGTCTTGTAGCGGATATAGAGCCCCGGATAATCGGCCTTAATGGAGGTGATCTCACCGCGCTCAGCCTTATCGAGTACGTCTCTAAACGCATTAATTTTTCGCGTATCTGCTGGAATAGAGCCAAATTCGGTGAAATTACCATCCTTTTTACAGTACGACGAAGCCTCTGCCACAGTTCCTTTAGCTCTTTCAAAATGAGCACCAGGAATCCAGCGCTTAACTGTGCAGAGGTTCCTTCCATTCTTAAAACAAACAAAACCTTGGCGATGTGCGCGTCCCGTATCCGGGCAAGTCTCTCCACCATATACAAGATACTCCTGTACATTGCTATCAAACACAGGCTCGGTAGAGAGATCAAAAGATGTAAAAACCCAGCGCTTACACAGCAGGCAGACTGATTTTACAAGCGTATACGCTCTCTATATATACCAGTTATTTATCTAAAGTGCGATTAAACACTCAGCCTATCATTACGCAGGCGCTCAGCAGTTTTTATGCAAGCAAATCAAGCATACTATCAACACAGGTTCGATTGCGCCTGACTAAGCAGAACTACATTCCATAAACACTCGAAACACGCACATTCAGCAATTTACAATGTATCAAGTGCGAGATCACTTTTCAGACCGAGCAGGACTCGACCCGAGATTTAGAGAAACCTATCCTAAAGAAATATTTCTTTTTTTTCTGCCAGTAATTTTCGGAAAAGTTTCAGAGTAGTTATTGCAGTAATTACATTGAAAAGTTTTCTGAAAAAAAAACTGTCTCTTTTTTTGATTCTATCAATTAACAAGTAAACATTTCCATAAATGTGTTCAATAGACAAGCATGCGCATGCTAAATTAACAACATCAACATTATTTTCAATACTGGCAATTTTTTTTTATTATTATTATTTACTCAGGCATGTAAAAATTCTGTTACGCAGATAAAAATGTTTTCTTAAGAATTGATACGATCAGAAAAAACGATATTTTGTGTTGAGAAAACTGATTAATACAATGTAAAATCCACTCGGAAATATTCCTAAAAATTACAGACAGCAAGAAAAGAAAAGAAAAAAAAATTCTTTCAAAAATGCTTCTTTAAAAATCGGAAATTAATTTTTTTCGGAAGTTTTGGAAGTTGAAGGAAAGCTTTCCGGATTGGTGGGTTGCTCAGTAGAGGTTATAACATATATTTTCATACACAGTATTAATTTTCATAATATTTTTAAAAACATTTTTCTTTTTTTCTCCTTTTTCAATGTATCAAGAAATCTAGAATTATGGTTAAGAAAAGTAGAACCTCGTTGAATCGATAATCTTCAAGTAGAAATGTTCTCTGATACCCACCACATGATGAATTACTAAAAAATTATTTTTTAGACGATTTCAGTTATTTTCTTTAACTGAATTCCTTTTCTTTTGCTTTTAGCATCAGTATATTAGATTTTGTAAGAAATATTACCTGTTACTACAATTACAATCTCCCCTATGTTGGAATTTTTGAAATTTTTTTGCAGATCTACACCGATTATGACCGCTAAAACTCAAAACCACCACCAGTTCAAGATTATATATATATAATATATACATCACTTTTTTATGAACTTCCATAATTTTGCACAAATCTCTTCCAAACTAATACATAAAATCAAGGGGCAGAAAATCTCGGTCAAGTTCGTTAATGGGCAAAATCGGATCGGAAGGGGGGGGGGGGGGGATAGGGAGAGATTTTGGGAAAACCGCAAAAATCACATAAATTCTTAATTATAATACATATCAAATCAGTTTGAAGTTATTATTACTTCTAGGAAAAGGTCCAAAAATTTGTGTATGACAATTTTTTTATAAAATAAAAAATGAGCTCAAGGGGCGAAAATATAGGGTTTTAGGGAGAAAAAAATTCATAACTTCGTCAATTCTCAAGATATCAAATTCACTTAAACTTATTATAAATCTTCTTAATATTGTCTACAACTTTTATATTGACAAGTTTTTTGATAGGACCAACTCTTACCGCAAAAAAATAATAATAAAAAAATAAAAACGAAAATAAAAAGGAGGTTGAAGAAGAAAAAAGTTCGTAACTTCGTCAATTAACAAGATATCAAATCCGCTTAAACTTATCATAAATCTTCTTAATATTATCTACAACTTTTACATTGGCAAGTTTTTGATAGGAACAACTCTTACGGCAAAAACAAATTTAAAAAAGTCCTTCCGGCCAGTGCCGGGAGGAAGAGGTAGCTTTCATAATCCTTATTTAAAAAAAGCCAACTTATATCATGCAAACACACGAAGCTCAATTTAGTGGAAACCGAATATAGGAGATTCAATACTAATTTTTATCAATATAATGAATGAGAATTTCGCGAAATTAGTCAGCTTTATCCAAGCTGCTTTTCTTTAAAGTAACTTATATTTGGCTGCCAAATTCGGCAATTTCTTAAAGTGCCTGTCATTTTAATACAACATGGTGGATGAGGCTAAGCAGTGAACTTGGTCGAGACCTTAGTAATTGCTGTGCACATGCTCACTCACATCGGAATCGGTTAATATATAGGAGTGCTGTCGCATGCAAAAAATTAGATTTTTCAAAATGTCACCCACAATAGAAATTGAAACTGCTATATCTGAGCCATTTTTTAAGGTAAAGACAAACAAAAAATGCTCCTGAATCCTTATATCAAGATCAAATACTTAAGAAAGAAACCTTTTTCAATTTCTAATTTTTTTGCGCCTCACTTTAAATATATATATATTTTTTAATTTAATGGTCGCCATTTTGAAACAAGATGGCTGATGAATCTGGCCAGAGAATTTGGTCGAGGTGTTGATGTATACTATCCACATGCCTTCTTACATCGAAATAGGCGAATACGTGTGTTATCGCATGACAAATACAAGATCGTTTCAAAACGTTAGCCATGCTAGAAATTCAAAGTGCTATAAATCAACCATTTTTTAAGATATCAACAAAAGAACAAATTTTCAGAAACAAAAACTGCTCCGGAATCTTTGTATCAAGGCCAAACACATAAAAAAAAATCTTTTTCATTTTCCAATTTTTTAATACCTCATTTTGAATTTTAAATTTAATTTTTTTTAAATGACAACCCTTTTGAAACAAGATGGCGAGAGAAGCTGGCCAACGAACTCGGTCGAGACATTGGTATGTACTATGTACAGACCAAGTTACATGCAAATAGGTTCATAAATACGGATGTTATCGCGTGATAAAAATCAGGTCGTTTTAAAATGTCAGCCACAAGAGAAATTCAAAATGCTATTACTCAGCCATTTTTTTTTAGATATAGACGAAATAAAAACTGTTCCGGAATCTTTGTATTAAGGTCAAACACATACAAAAAAAATCTTTTTCATTTTCCAATTTTTTGGTATCTCATTTAAATTTTTTATTTTTTTAATTTTTTTAAATGGCCGCCATTTTGAAACAAGATGGCGGATGAAGCTGGCCAACGAACTCGGTCGAGATATTTGTATGTACTATGTACACACCAAGGTACATCCAAATCGGTTCATAAATACGCCTGTTATTACGTGAGAAAAATCAGGACGTTTCAAAATGTCAGCCACGCTAGAAATTCAAAATGCTATAACTCAGCCATTTCTTAAGATATAGACGAAACAAAAACTGCTCCCGAATCTATTTATCAAGGTCAAACACATAAGAAGAAAATATTTTTTCAATTTTCAATTTTTGGTACCACATTTCAAATTTAAATTTTTCTTAAAAATTTAAATGGCCGCCATTTTGAAACAAAATGGCGGATGAAGCTGGTCAACGAACTCGGTCGAGAGATTGGTATGTACTATGTACACACCGAATTACATCCAAATCGGTTCATAAATACGCCTTTTATCGCGTGACAAAATTCAGGACGTTTCAAAATGTCAGCCACGCTAGAAATTCAAAATGCTATAACTCAGCCATTTTTTAAGATATAGACGAAACAAAAACTGCTCCGAAATCTTTGTATAAAGGTCAAATACATAAGAAAAAAATATTTTTCCATTTTCAATTTTTTGGTACCACATTTCAAATTTTAAATTTTTTAAAAAATTTTAAATGGCCGCCATTTTGAAACAAAATGGCGGATGAAGCTGGCCAACGAACTCGGTCGAGAGACTGGTATGTACTATGTACATACCGAATTACATCCAAATCGGTTCATAAATACGCCTTTTATCGCGTGACAAAATTCAGGACGTTTCAAAATGTCAGCCACGCTAGAAATTCAAAATGCTATAACTCAGCCATTCTTTAAGATATAGACGAAACAAAAACTGCTCCGGAATCTTTGTATAAAGGTCAAATACATAAGAAAAAAATATTTTCACATTTTTAATTTTTTGTTACCATATTTCAAGTTTAAAATTTTTTTAAAAATTTTAAATGGCCGCCATTTTGAAACAAAACGGCGGATGAAGCTGGCCAACGAACTCGGTCGAGACATTAATATGTACTATGTACTCACCGAATTACATCGAAATCGGTTCATAATTACGGGAGTTACAGTGTGACATAGGTCAGATATATATATATATATATATATATCAATTTTGAACGGAGGGTGGTTTCGGGGTCTGGGGGTCATGATCGATGAAAATATACCAAAATTTTTTTAAATCGCTTTCCTCCGAACGGCTGCAATAGGTAGCTTTTTTGTAAAGAAAGCTACCTAAAAATAGGGGTTGAAGAAAAAAATTATCGTATTAACATGGTTAAGATAAAAGCAGCTGTTACAGTAAAATGATATTAAAAACTCGCAAAAAGCGGCCAGATAAAGTTGTTAAACTGGGTTTATCTCTAATATTGATTGAGTTTTTGTTGGTGAAATTAGTACTTAACTTCGAAATCTACCTCTGCCTGGCTGAACAGGCAGGATTTTTTTTTTCATTATTCTTTTAAGCTTTTTAAAACAATTCAGTAATTTATGCAGTAGAAATATCATATAAGTGATAATTAAAATAAAAAGAATTTTGAAAAGGCACTACTTACGCTAAAACAATTAAATTAAATTTATTTTATTTCAAAAATTTCATAGCAAGATCTAAAGTAAGAAACGAAGTACAAAGAAATTATTAACAGTAGTTTTAAGATTTAAAAATTTCTAGATTTAAAAAATATAAGATTGACCACGCCATGAAAACTGATCGTTTTCCGAGTTTTGAGAATGCTTATATAATTAGATCAGGCTGCAGCATTTATGCAAGTCGTATTTTTTTTGGAAGCTTGGCACAAGAGAACTGCTGATTTAGCAATTAACGAGGCTGCATCTATACCAATAGAGTATTCAATTTTGTTTTAATTATAATTTTTTGGCAACTTGATGTAATGTTTTTCTACTTGTTGAACTTTAAAACCTTGTATGACTTTTACGTTAAGAATTAGCTGATGAGGGATTCAGAATGAATCCGAAACGTCCTTTTAAATTGTTTTGAGTTTTTATATCCTTTAAGGTAATGTAATGTAATGTCTGTTATTTTGAAAAGTTTTTATTATTTTTATAATTTAAAAATAAGCTTACACTAATAAAAAAAATTAACATTGGGGAAAAAGAAATTGTTTTTTCTCGTTAATTAAATACAAATATATAATTAGACGTTTCTTTTCCTTACATAATTACAGGTCAATATCATTTCCTTGTTTATGTACTAATTTATGGAAACGTTAATAAAACTTTAATGATTTATTTGCTTGTTATCATGAAAGTTTAAAAAATACATTGCGAAATTGTCTAGACTTCTTATGGAAGTTTAGGGGGAAAACTTCTTTATTGTGTTCTTAATAAGTATGAATAATTTTTTTTCTTTTTTTAGTTATTCCAGAATCATAATTGGAAGAATTTTTCCCCCGCCTAACATAACTTTTAATTTTGTTTTGAAAGGCAAAATTTTTACATTGAAAAACAGGAATTGAAATGCATAATTTTATTCTTTTATAAAATATTAACTTTTAATTTTAATATGGAATCAAATCTTCAGAAAATATTGTACATTTCCTACACTGGTTTGAGAAAATAGATTAATACACTATGAAAACTTCTCGGAAACGTCACCGAAAATCTGTGGCAGAAGAAGGAACTTATTTTTTACAGATGCTTCTTTAAATCTCGAAAATATGTTGTTTTCTGTGGTTTCTAAAAATAAAGAATGCTTTTCGGGATCGTGGGTAACTCAGAAGACGTTATTGAACATTTTCGTAATAGACCGGGAAGCGGCAAGCACAAACCATCACCTCATCGAGTTGGCGGCTGAAATTCAGGATTAGCTAAAACGCGATTTGCATATTAAAATGCCACTGGTTTGGCAAGTCATATCTTGGAAGAAAACACCTGCTAACCCAATTTTAGTGGTTGACTGGCAGGTTTACTATTGTGTTTTCCCGCTCCCAGTCCTCCATGTTTTCATACCTTTGAGTACATAAAAACACAATGGTAAACCTATCGGTCAACCGCTCAAATTGGGTTTGCAAGTGTTTTCCTCCAAGATATGACTTGGCAGACCAGTTGCATTTCAATATGCTAATCGAGTTCTATCACATCTTGGAATTTCAGTCGTCAACTCGATGAGGTGATGCAGCCACCTCCGGGCTATAAGTGGTTGTATTATATTTTCGTAGATTGAATAATTGTCTTTTTTTTTTACAGTGTATACAAAATAAATTAAATGATTAAAATTTATTTTATTTTCGTAGGTTTCGTAGATTGAACAATTGTCTTTTTTTTTTACAGTGTTTGCAAAATAAACATGTAAAAAAATAATTATTATAATTATAATATATGAATAACTGCATAAATTGAAATAGTTTATATTAATTTTATTATTATTGCATTAGACTGGATATATTTAGTATTATTTATCTTTTTAGATTATCCTCTGTTCCTGTTATGTAGCCATTTCATCACTTGTGACACCTAATGTTGCAGAACCTTCAAAACCTCTTATTATTGCATTGCCGATTAGGATTCAGGGGCCAAGGCAGCCTCTTATGATGGCAGCAACCGAAAACGAAGAAGAGGATAGTGAAGAAGAGCAACAAACAGAACAGAGATTAGTTCCGAGGACATACATTCCGAACAGAGAACCCAGATATTCTAGTCAACAACAAGAAAATAATCAGCCAAATAGACAAACAGGATTTCTCACGTGGAATCCGGGTAATAAATTCATGGTTCTTCAAATTAATGACTTCATAGGAATAAAAAATGCAGAAAGTGAAGAGTCTGAAGAAAATGAAAGAAATGAAGAACCACCGACATTAAGCAAACCGCAGCGGAATTGGGGATTTCAAGGACCTTATAACTTAGAAGAAGCCAGGTATCCAAACTCTGGCAACAACGATGATTTTAAAAATGTCAGATCTCCGAACAAAAAGAAAAGAAAGAACTTCGTGAATCCTAGTGTCGAAGACCATGAAAGCGATGTGTATGGAACTGACCCCGTAGTTCATTTTCTGAGAAATAAAAATAAGAAAAAAATAAGTCAATTTGAATTTGCAGAGATTCCAGAAGAAGATGATGAATATGGTATACAAGATTGGTGGCGATATTAACCCATTTAACTATTTTCGCTTTTTCATGGGATTAAAGACATTTGGCAGTAGTCAGATGAATGAAGTGGTCGGTTTTAAATAACTTACACTGGATTTCAAACTGAAATGTAAATTGACTAAACACAAATTTCACCCTTCCAATTTCAGAACGTTTCAAAACCAGACTTCACTGCATCATTAATGGCGTTGAAGAAAATCATCGTGTAATAAATTCTTGATGAGCATCTCTGTACATATTTAAATAAAAATGAAAAATGAAGTTCATAGAAAAATTAATAAAATAAATGTGGTTTTACACTTATATTTAGAAACGCATACTGACAATGTGGCAATCATCTATACTTGCATCGAGTGCAACGCCACGTGTACAGGGTGCATATACAAAGTGTCCCTACTCACCGCTGACAAATAGCCAATTCCTAAACCATTAATTTTAGAGGTATAGTTCTAGTTGCAAAAATGTTTCAAATGTTGTTTATCATATGAAAATTCATTTACGTCAAAATAGTTATTTTTTTTAAGTTACGAAATTTAAGTTTTTAGTAGCCTTTGGGTATTATAAGTTATATTTAGAAAAACTTTCTCCGTGATGTAATATGGTGTTTCTGAAGCTGTTTTATTTTACGCCGCACCGGAACCAATGATTCAACTTTTGCTGCGCACTATACATATTAGATGAAAAACATATGAAAAGTATAGACGCTTTTTTAAGTTTACGTAATGACATAAACTAAATGCAACAGCCAAAAAGTAAAATATTTTGTTACAATTTGTTTCAAATATATCATCATCAACAACAACAACCGTTTTCAATCCACTCCTGGATGTAGGTCTACCCCAGATTTTTCCAATGTTTCCTGTTTAGTTGTTTAGTCATCCAATTAACACTTTCCACTTTTCTGATTTCGTCACACCATTTTACTTGAGGTCGTCTTCTTGGTCGTTTTACATCCCTGGGATACCACTGTTAGGTGTTTGTGCTCCATTTATTATCTTATTTTCTTGCAATATGCCCAGCCCATTTCCATTTTAGCCGTTTAATTCTTTCAATGATGTCAAAAACTTTCGTCTGACTTCTTATCCAGGTTATTGTCTTTCTGTCTCTTCTAGTTATGCCTAGCATACATTTTTCCATACTTCGCAGTGTTGTTTGTAATCTTTTACCATCCGTTTTGTTAGCGTCCATGTTTCTGTTCCATAAGTTAGTGCAGGCAAAACACATTGGTTAAACACCTTTCTTTTCAAACAAAGGGGCATGCTACTCTTCAGAATAATATTGTTCTTGCCAAAAGCACTCCATCCATTTCTTATTCTTCTATTGATTTCGTTCATGATACTATTATCCGATGATATTTTCTATCCAAGGTACACATAACTTTTCACTTCTTTAATCACTCCATCCTTTAATCTTTTCACTCCATCCATTTCTTATTCTTCTATTGATTTCGTTCATGATACTATTATCCGATGATATTTTCTATCCAAGGTACACATAACTTTTCACTTCTTTAATCTGCTTTAATTGCCTTCGAGGAGGACTTAAAAGAATCGACTGGGAGCTGAGGCTTATCCAATTCGTACCTTCCACCGGTGCAGCCTGTTAGTACCCTTTCCTAGTGCATGGGGAACGAAAGCGGATAGGCTTCCTCCAACCCGCTGCCCCACCAGTGGCCGAGAGGTTCTGCTCTCGAAGCTGGTAGATGGGAGCTGCTGGGTTCGATCCCAATCAAGCCCGTCGGCCTAATCGTTCGGAGTTTTTGTGGTTTTCTTCGAACCTTGGATTTCCCTGTGTAAATACGGGTTAAGTTCCCTTAGAAAGGCCGTCACGGAGGGCACTTCCCCCTCGGGCCTATATCCCTCGAGTAGATAATCAGCCGTCAAAAATCAACTAACCAACCCCCAACCTGCTTGGCCAGCGTGGATGAATTTGGCCACCCCCCTTCTTTTACCATGACTTTTACCAGTTTCAAATATATATGCATATATATATTAGAATGTATATATTAGAATATATATTAGAATCTTCTTCCAAGGATCAAGAATGATTTATCTTTGTTTTAAACAATATTCATTGCAGAAAAGTTTCTTCCTTATACTATAATGCTAAGAGCAAAATATTTTCTTTGCAATATTTATAAATCTACAATTGAGAGAAACTCAATAGATTTTAATATCTGTTTTTTATACCTTTTCATTGCAGTTCCCTACTGTTTTTTATTTCTGATATCTTTTCCTCTTTTGCAACATTTAAACTGTGTGCTGAAACACATACACACGACACATAAAGCAAAGAATTTCTCTTCTAAACTATAGAGGATGCATCAAGTGTTGATGGATGATTGTGTTCGACAATTTAGCACCATAAATCTAAAGTTTTTAGAAATTTGTTCACCACATTTTATGTCATTTTGTTAATTCATAAAATCTTGATAAAACTTTACAGAAAATTTTCGCGTTACACCTGAAGTCTTCTCACGGCGCACCAGTGTACCACGGCAACTAGTTGAGAAACACTGTCTCTAACAAGTATTAAATAATGCAGTAAAATTCCCATTCTTCGACGGCCAAAACTTGGCGAGTTGTTATACTTTAAATTTTTATGAATTTTCGGAATTTCCTCGTATTAAAAACGGAAATACATGCTTCCGTCGTTGACTGCATAAATGATAATCACTTTCAATGGTATACCTTTCGCCGCCGCAATATATTCTCTACGTGATGCGGGAGGGGACACGCATGAGCTTAGAGGGTTTAATTTTACAGGGAACAGACTCGGGTTTCTCACTTGTTTTTGTCTAACCGTTTCATGGATAATCAGCAAAGATAAACTATAGCCAAATTAAAATAATGGTAGCAAGATATTCGTCGTGAAAAACAAATTCTAAAACCTTTCATTAACCTCCTAACGTATGTCTATTTTAATTTTTCAGTGAGCGCGAATTTCTTGCAATTGCCTTTAGACCAGCTATTGAATTAATTTCAACTATCAGCTACAGAAAATAATAAAACAATTATATTTTAGAGTATTTGTAAGGTAGGGAAAAAAGTTATAATTCAATTTATCTCTAAATAGTGTTACGAATGCATTGTTAACCCGAATTAATTTGGAATTTGTTGTAGTATGTTAGTCAGTTAAATAAAAAGGAGGGGGAAATATGAATTAGTTCTGAAAAAATACAAGTGCAAATAATAAGTTACATAAAAAAATAACTTTGAATCATTGAATAAAATGATTGAAAATGTCGCCAAAAGAAAAGAACAAAACGCTTTCAGTAGCTCTTGCAATTTGGCAATTTTAATCTTTAATTTTCTCGCCAAATGATATAGTTTGTCGCGATTTGCCGCAATATCCATCGTCAGCGACGTCCCCGCATTGAACGCAGCAAATTGATTAAATGGTTTTTCAGTCGTTAAAAGGGAAGAAAAAAGAAAGAGGAGGTCACAGAAAACACCCCAAATATTTTAATGACCAAGTTGTCTCAAAGAAAAATGAAAATGGCCATTCGATTGGGGTTTATATCTCCTTTCAATTTATTTAAAAAATAATAATCCTTGGCCTTCCAGAATTTAGATATACGTATTTAAATTATAAAACTAATATTATAAAAAAATAGAAGAATTTTACCAGAAATTAATTTCTGGAAGCTTTAAATATGCGAATCCAAAATTACATTTCATTCCGCCAAGTAGTTCTTGAGTTATGTTTAAAATATTACCCGCATTGTGGTTTGTTTTGCAACTATTAAAAAGGATTTTAACATTGGGATTATCAAATTTTACATTTGCATAATTGCTAAAATACTTCATCGAATGATTTCTTAAAAGGTATCCGAAGGTAAAATTAAAAAAAATAAATCCAAATGTGATGTCAAAATTGGGTGCTCGTATTGAAAATTTCAAAAATTGTTACAATTTCAATAGGGTGACGACTCTCTATACTTGCATTTTTTTTATGTAAGTTGGAAGAAGACATAATTGCCAATCGAATGGCTATTTGCGTTTTCTTCTGCAATAATTTGGCGATACTATTTTACAAAAATAACAACGCAGCTTAATAATACAAATCAAGTAAACTATATTGGACGTAACTATATTAGACATAAATGTATTATACTGTTGTAATTACAGTGCTTCTCAAAAGTATATGGGCAAGCAATTTTTTGAAATAGCCGCTCAAAAAAAGGAAGCCAGAATCCCGAAAAAAATAATAAGCATATGGAATCTTAATATATATTTATTACAACAACGAAATACAGTATAGGTTTTACAGAATTTTTGTAAAAAAATAAAATTCAAAATAGGCTTGACCAAAAATACAGTCGGACCTCTATTTAACGAAGTCGCTAAATACCGAAAAAAAGTTCGTTATGTGGAAAATTCGTTAAATGGAGATGAACCTTTTTAAATACTTTAAACTACACAAAACAGATTTTTAATTCATAAACATTAAACATTATTAAAAAACTCAACTAATCACACTTTTTTGTAAATCATGCTTCTTTTTTTTTTTTTTCCTTATTATTCATTTTACCCATCAAAAAGAAATCTGTAATGACAAGAATTTTAAAAAATATTGTCCGGAAATGGTCGGTATTTTCAGTTTTAAGAAAATATTTACATTAAAATTAATGAATTTTAATGACATTACCGTATTTATTACACTGTAAAAAAAAAAAAAAAAAAAAAAAAAAAAAATCTGTACAGTTACTAAAATTTTTCAAGGAAACTGGGATTCCTAGAACTTTTTATGTAACGGCAACGGCAACAACAAAAATTCCTCTAACAGACGCTGTTACAGGAATTTTTGTTGTTGCCGTTACATAAAATGCTCTAGGAATCCCAGTTTCCTAGCAATACTTTAGTAACTTTACAGATTTGTTTTTACAGTGTATAACAAGTAATTTTAAGCATTGTATTACTACATGCGTCCTTCAATTTAATTACTGAAACTTATTTACTACAAAACAGTCCTTTTGAGTGTGAAAGGGGGATATTGAAAAATTGCATTTCCTGGATGAAATACAAAGAATGACAGTGATTTTATTGCTCTCGTTGAGTTAGGCACCTGGTTAAAATAATTCAAGGTTATTGAGCATTATAACATGTGTAACAGAAAGAATAAGTTTGAAGTGTTCGGAAATATTTTGAGAAATAGAGAGAGAAAAAGAAAATTATATCAGAAGAAAAAGTTCGTTAAATAGAAAATACACTTCGCTATTTGGAGGTTATTTTACGAAGAAATTAGCAGAATGTTGTTGGTTCCGAGAAAAAGTTCGGAAAATAGAGGTTCGTTAAATAGAGGTCCGACTGTATATGGACAATGAAGCTAATCGCTTTTATTACCACTGTATAAAAAAAATTGCATTTTCTGCGCTTTGTACATGTGAAGTAACCACTTCAAAATATAAAATCACTGGTCGTTCTTCAATTGTCGAATAGTGGGGAAATGCCTCGCAACGTTCATTTCTTTGCTGCTGATATAGCTACAGTTTGGCGTTTAAAGGTTCAAAATGTTAAAATTTCTGATATTGCTAAAAAAATGAAGGGTAGCAGATCCGGAATTTATGAAATTTTATCAAAAAATGACAATGCTATTTCACAACAACGTTAAGGACGACCAAGAAAAACATCTCTACGACAAGACAGAGAGATTTTGCGAGCAGTTTCAACCCAAAAGGTGTCTGTTCAGGAAATTTCTAGTTAGCGTTTCTTTTTACGAGATCTACTGTTCACCGTTGCATACAGGCAAGCAAAATTCATAAATATCGAAGAATGTTTCTGTCACCTATTCTGGAAGTGCACCATGGAAATGTACGCATTCTTTGAACTAAAAAACACATGCCTTGGGTAGATGAATTGTTAAGTGTTTCTTCAGTGACGCAAGCAAAATCAATTTGGATGGCCCTGATGGTTGGGCATATTATTGGCATGATCTGCCGCGAGAATTTCGCGAGTTCTTTAGTCGACAACAAGGAGGAGATTCTCTCATGGTGTGGGGGGGGCTATTTCTTTCATTGAAACGACAGACATTGCTTTTCAAAATGAGCGACGGTGCTCTTAAGATTATTAAAATGTCCTTAAAAGCAATCTGCTTTCATTTGGAAACATTTTTGGAAGGGAAAACCAAAAATCCCAAGAGGGCAGTGCGTCGATTCACACCTGTCACTCAACAACAGCTTGGTTTACGCAGAATCAAGTGACTGTTATAGACTGGTCAGCCATCAGCCCAGACCTATTTCCAATTGAAAACCTTTAGGGAGTTCTTGCACGAGATGTGTATGCTCATGGTCGTCAATTTTCTACCATCCAGGAATTAAAGCAACAAGTAAAGCAGAAGTGGTTATCTTTACAGCCACACATTGTCCAAACACTAGTTTGAAGCATACTTGATAAGGTTTTCAAGATAATTCAAAGGAACGGATCCAAAATTTGAATTTAAATGCAAAATACTCGAAAAGTTCATATATTTTTAGGACAGTCTATTTTGATTTCTATTTTTTTTTTTTTTTTTTTTTTTGCAAAAATTCTGTAAAACCTATATTGTATTTCTTTGTTGTCATAAACTCAAATTATGATTCCACATTTTTTTCCGTAATTATGGCTTCATTTTTTGAATTGTTATTTAAAAAAAATCGCCTTTCCATATACTTTTGAGTCGCACTGTAGTGTTGCTAGTTGTCCCGCGTAAATCGGAGCTCCAAAGCCTCTGAACACCAATATTTTAAAATAATTTTCTTCGTCTTATCTAATGGAAGATCTATCTGCGATTAAAGATAGCGAAATAAACTGTATGAAATTAGTGGTATCCAGAGCATTTTGCGCCCTGATTTATGCGGGGCACGTAGCATCACTAGTCGTAATATTTCACAGAAAATATGGATATAAAAATATTATTATATTGAATTTGCTTCGTAGTTTCCTTAATTCCCAGGTAATCAAAAGTAAAAAGAAGATAATATAAAATGATGAGTGTAAAGATTCATAAAATCTGCCAGCTTATTAAAAGTTTTATCATTTACAAATATTATACATTTTTAACACAAGTGTAAATCTGAAAGTTGATTTCGTTGCCATGGTCAGAGTGGAGTTTTGCCTTTCAGTTTTGTTTTTTAGGGTAATGCTCGCCAACGTTTATGATGATCCCCTGGTTGTGTGTCCCTTTAAACACCTCCAACGTATACTTTTCCCTTAGAAGAGACTGAAAAAGAAAATATATTTTTTGATATATATACTTATATTTTAATATTATATATATATTATATATATATTTTTTAATATTTTACTTTTTTGTTGTTTCTTAATCTCTAAAATTTTAAATGCATCATCTATGATTGTGAAAAATATTCACTGTACATATTTTTAACACTTTCTAACAAAGTTAAAAAGTGTTTACGCATTCGGTTTGTCTGGCCGTCTGCTCACGTAAATGTACTCGGATTTTCATGAAATTGATGAAGGTTATTTAGGGTCACCAAAGCATGTTTGGTATTGTATATGAAGTATGTAGGATTAATAGTTCAATTACAGGGGCACTCAAAAGTATTCCATCACATTATGGTATATGGGGAAAAATCGTTTGCAGAGTATTTTAATGACATGACGTTATTTCAAATGTATTGAAACTGATATATATCACTGAATTTCCATACGATCACTTTAGAACAAGGCATTCGTGGCATTTTTTATTCATTTACAGGAACACACAAAATGAATCGGTTACAGTACTGTCTTTGAGTAATAATTGCTGGAGTGTACGGTTTAAAATTCGGTTTGCGCTTTTAAATTTAATTAATTCTTTGTATGTTACTCATCATATATAAATTTTATATCTCATATACAGGCTTGCACAAAAGTATTCACGTACCATTCTCCTTATTAGAGGAAATTGCTGAAGGGAAATTTTTAACTGAAGTATATATGTATCTCTTAAGTGAGCTAAATTTTGGTATGTATGTAGTTAAGATACAAATATATATATCCTATACAGGGCTGCTAAAAAATTCGGTTAATTTTCCGATTGTAGATGGGAACAGCTGATATTGGATTTTGAAATGTGTTATGTGTTTCCATATGGTTGAATTAGACGTAATATTTTAATTTTTAAAATGGTGCAGTTATTTTGTTACATTATTCTGAATGTGTTGGAAAGTGTTTCATAATCTATGCTTGATGCATGATTTTTTCTTTCTTGTTTTATTTTAACTGATAAAACACAATAACGCAAAATTTGACACTTTACGGAATTGAAATCATTGATTATACGTTATGTTGTTTATCTCATTAAACGAGTCATGAAAAATTAAATGTCAAACTTAAAATTACACTATGTGCAAATTACTTAAAAGATGAAAATTATATAAAAAGGTCGTCAAACAAGGATGTAGGCAAAAAAAAAAAAAAAAAAAAAAAAAAAATGCTAGATGGTTATTTTGTGGGCTCAGAACTAATACTGTTCCGTTGATGCATTAACGTTCATATAATCGAAATTAATACTTTATGCATAGTTGCCAAGTCATTTTGGCTGCCGCTTTTTCCTTCTAGAAAAATTCTTTTTACATAGTAATAGATTTCTGCGATTAAATAAAGCAAATATTTCTATTTTGAATTATTGAGAGTAAAAAATCGGGAGAGTTGGCAAATATGCTTTATGAAATTTTACGCACGTATATTCAAATTAGTTGTCTTTTCAAAAACTACGTCTATTTTTTTCGAAATGCACTTCTTTGTTGAAAACGTGACTTTGAAGATAGGCTCACATGTGTAAACATAAGTTAACAACATTTGTTAATGATGTACAACTTTAGCCCAAGGTACAGTCCAACGGCCAACAACAGAACAATGGAAAATGTGCACATGAGAGAGTGATTCCATTTTCTCATCTTTAAAAATTATAATAATTGTTTATACAGGGTGTATCTAAACTCTTGTGAAAAACTTTAAGGGGTGATAGTACACATCAAGACAAACAATATTAAATGGGAAACTAAGGGTCCCAAACGTCTTCCGAAGGAGATAGGCGCCATTAAAGTTTAGGGTCCAAAATTTCAAATGATTATAAAAAACAGAAAAATAGAGCTCAAAATTTAAGTTTAAGTCTAAGCTTTTGAAAGCATTTAATGAGATACAAAAAATAACGTTTAAAAATAGTTGTTCATTACTCCAAAGTCTAAAGCGCCCTCTATCAGCATGTTTTGAACTTTATCTTTAAGATTTATTTTCAAGAAAATACTGACATAAAGAATAGTTTTAGCGAAAACCGCAAACGAATCGATCAAATTTTCCGTTTTTTATAATAATTTGAAATTTTGGACCCTAAACTTAAATGGCTTTTATCTACTTCGGAAGACGTTTGGGACCCTTATTTTCCCATTTAATATTGTTTGTCTTGATGCGTACTATCACCCTTTAAAGTTTTGCCCAAGAGTTTACATACACCCTGTATAAAGTTGGAAATTTTGCTTATTAATAAACAAGAAAAACTAAAGAAAGAAAAAAAAACACTTTATCATCAAATTATCTCAGAGAGATGCGAGAAGTAGCCATTCGACAGCGAATCGATCCACATTCGACACCCAGGACGGTACCCATTCGACAGGGACTATCCAAATATAAATAAAATTTTTGAAATAAGAGTTGTTTTCATATTGAAAATTGCACGAAGTTTGAATTTTCGAATGGTAACACCCACTTTTTTTTTTTTTAGTTCCTTGTATCAAAACAACCCGATAAAAAGGTACAGTTTATATATTTTTTTTTCTTAAATTTTATAAGAGTTACAAGATGTCAAAGTTTCAAGAGATGGTGTAAATGCATGTGATAAAGTTTAATTTACATCTTCCCAAAATATCATTCAATTGAATTTTATTTTCTTTAATGAGATGGATATACCCAAACATATTCTAGAAATTTTTTAGTTTCAAAAACATATTTTTAGTTATGCAAATTATTAAAAAATGCATATTAAAAAGTTATAACTTATGGCATTACTTTAAATTTTACATAAAACAGACCACAGTCATCAAAAACATGGGTGTGTCAATTTACAGCTTATTAGAAGTATTAGTTTTTGAGATATAAAGGAAGTTTACATTTCAGGCGTAGAAGGGGGCTGTGTTCAGTTGCAAAAATATCCATCAAATTGATGGATGAATTTGTTGAAATTGTTAAAAATGAACTGAATGAATATAGTAGCTTTCTTATTTCGTACAAAGTAAATTTTATATATAAAAATTTTACATAATTTTACTGGTGACTTATTGAATGTTTTTGGTACTGTTTTTGATAAAATCTTAACCCTTTGCACTCGAGAGGTGAGTGAGAGTCACCTCTTGAGTGCAAAGGGTTAATTTTATTTTCCGAAAATTATATGAATCTTTAAAATATTTTCTTTTATAACTATGTGTAGCTTTAAAAAGAATTATATAAACTATACTTTTCTGTGCGCTGTTTTCACCCACGAAACTGAAAATGAAAGTGCCAAAAGTGTGTGTAACCATTGGAAAAATCAAAGTTGCTGCAATTTTTAATATATAGATGATTCGTATTACAAAAATTGCTTTCATATTTAGAAAGTAGGCAAATTCCCTGTAGAATGGTATCTCTCCCATCCCTCTGTGATAGTTTGTCGATAAGATTGTAGGGGGTGCTCTTTTCTTTTCTTTTTTTATAACTGTACAATTACTCCTTGTTGTATATTTACATATACACATTCACAATTTCGATAGATACATGCACACACTGTAGAGGTCTGCAGGTGCCGAAATTTCCAGGCCCGTGCCCGACCCGACTCACGGAAAAATAATTCGGCCCTGCCCGGCCCGGAAAAAAGTTAAAATCTCGGTCCGAGTGAATTTCTATAAAACATTGATTTTTACGTCGATCTGGTTAAAAATTTGTCTCGTACGAGGAGTTCTGACCAAAATTATTTATCTTAACTTTTTTTTCATGTTTATAATCTTAATTTTTATAGAAGTGACGCAGGCTGCGATATTTATTTTTTTTCATCAATTTCTATTTCTTGTATGCAAATGTTTCAGTTATCATTAATCCATATTCCATGTATTGAAGTGTTAAAAATTTGAAAAATCCTACACAGTAAAATTTTCTAAGACGTTATTGCATAGAAAAAAAAAATGCAAGTTCCTTTCTTAGCAACTTGTAAATGTATTATGTATCCTTTTCTTACGTATTAGTATATTAATTTTGCATGAATCAACACGTTTTTGAGTTTAAATTTGAGTAGGATTCCGTCATAGGCAGGGTCTTTTTCACACGTATTATTATATTTTCATGTAGCTATATTTTAATAAGCGTAGAAAGCGATTATTCTTTAAAAAAGAATAAATTTGAATGTTTAATTGTAGAATAATGATGATTTAAAAATGCATGTATTTTTTGCAAAAAATTTTGGGGCAGGTCTAATTTTACTGACCTTTGAACGGACCAGGCCACGCCGAGACAATGGTTTTCATACGGGCTGGGTCAAAACTAGGACTGAAAATTTTGGGCCTTGAAGACTAGGAATGAAACCAGACCAGGCTCTGTACAGAAAAAAAAGTTAGTCTCGGCCCGTCCCGATCAACCAGGAAAAAGTAAGGCTCGAACCCGGCCCGGCCCGACCGACCCTTCAGAAAAAAGTTTGCTCTGAACCCGGCCCAAAAAGAGTGAAGACTAGGCCCAGCCCGAGTGCCGTGAATGGAAATAGGCCCGAGCGGCTTCGGGCCACAGCCCACATACATATCTCGTATTTTCAAAGTTGTGGTCGATAACTTCGAAATTTTGCCAATAAGGATCGCTGTTATAGGTTGCTTTAGGTCTTCATTTTACTATACCATTGTCACCCTTACATAGCTGCAGCTCCCTGCGTTCCCGTTCACAAGATTTTTAAGAATAAAGGATCTTTCCTATGCAACCTGTATATTTTTATTAGTTTATATACCCTCTATCTGAATAGAATCAGAAATATCAGTCTTAAGGGGGCTGGTCACTCAGCTTCCGATTTTCCCTCACTAACGTAAAGTCTATGGGCATTGGATGCATTCGTATATTTAAAATATCTCCTCTGAAAATTAAAGTTTTTAACTTCTATTTTTTTGTGTAAGTTTCCTAAAAGATGTCTCTTTTTTCCTTAGTTTTCAAAATATTTCTAAAGAATAGACTTAATTTTATAGGAAGTGTTAAAATCATACTCACAGTTTGCCCGCTTTTAACGCATAAAATATTAAATTCAGCATAAATTTTAGAAATATTTTGAAAACTAAGAAAAAAAAGAGACATCCTTTAAGAAGAGTACACAGAAAAAAGATGTTAAAAATATGAATTTTCCGAGAAGATATTTTGAATATACGAATGCATCAAAAGTCCATAGACTTAACATTAGTTTCGGAAGCTGAGTGACTAGCAGCCTTAACTTCAAAATTTAAAAATACAATTTTTTCGTGGTTTAATAATTAAATAGAATACAAATTAAACTCTGAGTCCGAATCTGAGTGACCAGCACCCTTCAATCTTAAGGTTCTACAAAAACAGAGGAAATTCGAAAAGTGCTACATGCTAAGTAAGAGATAAAGCGAATTAACTAATATGCGTATTAACAAATACGCAATAAACCAGATTTAGAGAAATGTTGTCATTTTTTTTAATATAGAGATTTTTTTTATTAATTATTTATTATTAAATATTTTTTGTTTAATTAATCTTTATAAACTTACACATAAATAATCCTAAAATGAATTTTTTATTGCATAAAATAATATATCGTATAAATCTAAAAGGTCAAGTATAATATTCATTTTTATCATTAAATTTAAATATCATTCTTACATAATTAACAACAGAAATCTTCAAACGTATAAAACTCAAAAAAGGGACATAAAAAGAAAGGAAAATACAGGCATTGGACATGCAGATATTTAAAAAAAAAAAAAAAAAAAAAAAAAAAGGAAGAGCTACCGTGAAAAATATTTAAAATCACAAGAAACAGTATATACACTAGGGTGGTCCTTAAAAAATTAACTTTAAAAATTTCTATGGGGCACCCTCCTATTTTGTTCTATGTATAAAATAAAGACTACCACAAAAATTTCAAAATTTTAAAACATTTTTTAAGGGTCGCTACCAAGGTTTGAATATTTAGAAAAAAATTAAAATTTGACTTATTTTGTAATTTAATATATTATTAATACAAATCCATAGTCATTGCCAAATTGAATCATGGTATGATATTAGGTTGTAAAGAATGTCATTTGTTTCAAGTTTCAACATATTTACGTGGTCTATTGTCCAAACACAGACAGGAGTATTTCATGTCTACACTCTATTTCAACTCAACTTGGCAGCATTGTGAAAGGTAGAGAACCTAACATTCCGCCTTGAAAAGTAGTTCTCCGTTATTTTTTAATCTTAAATAGCTGAAATGCGTAGGAATTTATAAGATAATGTTTATAAATTATAGAATTTGATTTTTTTATATTCGTAAAATATATACTAAATGGCCATATTCGTATCAAAAGCAGAGCACCAAGCTAAAAAAAAGAGTTTTCGGCAAGCGTTCCTTTGACTGTTCACTGGAATTGCAAAATTTTAGAATACATTTCAGGATCTATAACTGTAGCCAGATTACCCATTATTATTTCAGGTAAAGGTACTGACCATTTAACTAGCTATTCCAAAGCTTCAATCAGGAACAGGTGAGGCAATAGCTTCTGCTGTGAACGAAACATTGGAGTTGTGGGGATTACAAGCAAGTAAAATGTATGACTTTTGATATAACCTTTGTCAGTACCCGATTATCAGGAGAAGCTTGTTCTCTTCTGGATTAGAATATGAACAAAGAAGTGATTTGGCTTGCCATCATCACATCCTTGAAATTATGCTTGAGGAAGTTGTTGTTAAGTCTCTCGGAGTTCCAAGCGAATCAGACATACTGTTATTCAAACGATTTAAAATTTCGTGGATGTCTATAGATTATGGCATATTTTAGACAATTTAATGAATGAAAAAAATAACGCATAGTGCGTCTGAAATTACGGAATTTTCTCAAAATCATCTTAATGATTTTACAACAAAGGGACGATTACAAGGAACTGATAGTGCTTGCCATCATTTTCTTAGGAGGAGTACCCGAAAGAGGTTTTACATTAGAACCCCAGGTGGGTTGCATCGTGTTCCATGGATGGTGACGGCCATATACTCGCTCAAGGTTTATTTATTTAGAGATCAGTTTAAACTCTCTACGCAGGAAGAATCTGGTGTTCGTCAATTTTGCTCGTTTGTAGTGAAAATCTACATTCACAGCTGGTATCAGGCCCAATGACTTATTGCTCCTGAAGAACTCGAAAAAAGACGAAAATTTAAATGAAATCATTTCTTTTTGTGCTTTGAAGAAGTTCCTAGAACATTTCTGTACTTCACAGAAGAACTGGTTGCTTTTGAATTTTTCGATGATGTCTTTTTTAAAAGTGAAAAAAAAATGGTGCATGCTTCGAAAAATGAAGAAAATTATGAGCCCTTGAACCGTACACGTGCTGATCCTGATGTCATTCTCCAAAATGACTTGCAATATTTTCTAACAAGCAGCACTCTCAGGGCTTTTTTTAATTATGGCTTAACCTTCAGACTTTTAGGTAGCTTTCTTTACAAAAAGCTACCTATTGCAGCCGTTCGGAGGAAAGCGATTTCAAAAAATTTTGGTATATTTTCATCGATCATGACCCCCAGACCCCGAAACCACCCTCCGTTCAAAATTTATATATATATATATATATATATATATATATATATATATCTGACTTATGTCACACTGTAACTCTCGTATTTATGAACCGATTTGGATGTAATTCGGTGTGTACATAGTACATACCAATGTCTCGACCGAGTTCGTTGGCCAGCTTCATCTGCCATTTTGTTTCAAAATGGCGGCCATTTAAAAAATTTAAAAAAATTTAAAATTTAAAATGTGGTACCAAAAAATTGAAAATGGAAAAATATTTTTTTCTTATGTATTTGACCTTTATACAAAGACTCCGTAGCAGGTTTTGTTTCGTCTATATCTTAAAAAATGGCTGAGTTATAGCATTTTGAACTTCTAGCGAAGCTGACATTTTGAAACGTCCTGAATTTTGTAACGCGATAAAAGGCGTATTTATGAACCGATTTGGATGTAACTTCGTTTATACATAGTACAGACCAATGTCTCGACCGAGTTCGTTGGCCAGCTTCATCCGCCATTTTGTTTAAAAATGGCGGTCATTTAAAATTTTAAGAAAAATTTACATTTGAAATGTGGTACCAAAAAATTGAAAATTGAAAAAATATTTTTTTTTTATGTGTTTGACCTCGATAAAAAGGTTCGGGAGCAGTTTTTGTTTAGTCTATATCTTAAAAAATGGCTGAGTTATAGCATTTTGAATTTCTAGCGTGGCTGACATTTTGAAACGCCATGATTTTTGTCACGCGATAACAGGCGTATTTATGAACCGATTTGAATGTAACTTGGTCTGTACACAGTACATACCAATGTTTCGACCGAGTTTGTTGGCCAGCTTCATTCGCCATCTTGTTTCAAAAGGGTTGCCATTTTTAAAACAAAAATGTAATTTAAAATTTAAAATGAGGTATTAAAAAATTGGAAAATGAAAAAGATTTTTTTTATGTGTTTGGCCTTGATACAAAGATTCTGGAGCAGTTTTTGTTTCTGAAAATTTGTTCTTTTGTTTATATCTTAAAAAGTGGTTGAATTATAGCACTTTGAATTTCTATTATGGCTAACACTTTGAAACGATCATGTATTTGTCTCGCGATACCACACGTATTCGCCTATTTCGATGGAAGAAGGCATGTGGATAGTATACATCAATATCTCGACCAAGTTCGCTGGCCAGCTTCATCAGCCATCTTGTTTCAAAATGGCGGCCATTAAATTAAAAATATATATATTTAAAGTGAGGTGCAAAAAAATTAGAAATTGAAAAAGGTTTCTTTCTTAAGTATTTGACCTTGATATAAGGATTCAGGAGCATTTTTTGTTTGTCTTTATCTTAAAAAATGGCTCAGATATAGCAGTTTCAATTTCTAACGTGGGTGACATTTTGAAAAATCTGATTTTTTGCCTGCGACAGCACTCGTATGTATCAACCGATTCCGATGTGAGTGAGCATGTGCACAGCAATTACTAAGGTCTCGACCAAGTTCACTGGTTAGCCTCATCCACCATGTTGTCTTAAAATAATGGCAGGCACTTTAAGAAATCGCCGAATTTGGTAGCCAAATATAAGTTACTTTAAATGAAAGCAGCTTAAATAAAGCTGACTAATTTCGCGAAATTCTCATTCATAATGATTTAGCATTGATAAATATTAGTATTAAATCTCCTACATTCGGTTTCCACTTAATTGAGCTTCGTGTGTTTGAATAATATAAGTTGGCTTTTTTAAAATAAGGAATATGAAAGCTACCTCTTCCTCCGGGCACTGGCCGGAAGGACTTTTTTGAAACAGATGTGACTAACTGGAATGAAAATGAAACCTACAAAACATGTAAGGCACTAGCGACTTCAGTCAAAGTTGTTAATGATGTAGCCGAAAGTGGGGTAGCACTCATAGAGTTATCCAATAAACTTCATACAAAAGATAAAGAGCAAAAACAGCATTTCAAGAATGTGATGATGGCAATCCAAATCATTTCTTTGTTCATATTCTGTTCCAGAAGAACACAAGCTTCTCTTGATAATCCGGTATTAACAAAGGTTGTATCAAAACTTGCATGTTACTTGCTAGGTACTCCACACGACTGCAATATTTCGTTAACAGCAGAAGCTATTGCCTCGCCTGTTACTGATTGAAGTTTTGGAACAGTTAGTTAAATGGTCAGTACCTTTACATGAAACAATAATGGGTAATCTGTCTACAGTTTCAGATCCTGAAATGTCTTCTAAAATTTTGCAATCCCAGTGAACAGTCAAAGGAACGCTTGCTAAAAACTCTTTTTTTAAGTTGTGTGCTCTGCTTTTGATACGAATATGGCCATTTAGTATATATTTTACGAATATAAAAAAATCAAATTCTATAATTTATAAACATTATCTTATAAATTCCTACGCATTTCAGCTATTTAAGATTAAAAAATAACGGAGAACTACTTTTCAAGGCGGAATGTTAGGTTCTCTACCTTTCACAATGCTGCCAAGTTGAGATGAAATAGAGTGTAGACATGAAATACTCTTGTCTGTGTTTGGACAATAGACCACGTAAATATGTTTAAACTTGAAACAAATGACAGTCTTTACAACCTAATATCATACCATGATTCAATTTGGCAATTACTATGGATTTGCATTAATAATATATTATTAAATTACAAAATATGTCAATTTTTAATTTTTTTTATAAATATTCAAACCTTGGTAGCGACCCTTAAAAAATGTTTTAAAAATTTGAAATTTTTGTGGAAGTCTTTGTTTTATACATAGAACAAAATAGGAGGGTGCCCCATAGAAAATTTAAAAGTTAATTTTTTAAGGGCCACCCCAATATACACTCTTGGTCAAAATTATAAACTCAGAAAATTTTTAATTTGTTTAAAATATAATATAAATAAGCTTAGCTTTACATTAATTAAATAAAGATGAATACTTATAAAATGACATCTAAACTTAATGTAACTCATTAATAAAATGGAGCAAATAATTTAAATAAGAAAATACGTAACTTAAAAAAATAACATTATGTGAGATCGTGGACAAAATTAAAAACTCAAAGTTATGAATTTCTATACTCTGTTATTTTTGATCTGAATAAATGCATTTTATGATAAGAAACTAATAAATGGAGTCACTAGGGATTAATACATTTCAATACGTCAATGCGTTTTTTAATTTTTCTCAAAAATAACATTATGTGAGACCCGGACAAGATTATAAACTCAAAGTTATGAATTTTTATATTCTGGTATTTTTGATCTGAATAAATTCATTTTAGGATAAGAAACTAATTCAGTAAATTAATTTTGCACATTGGTATTAATGATAGAAGAAAGTATTGTAATCGAAATTTTTTTCGACTTCCGGTTTTCGACGGATTTGCATGCTTTAGGGGTCAGAGATTCCAAAAAACATGTTTATAGAAAATGTCTGTCTGTCTGTGTGTCCGTCCGTCCGCCTGTCCGTCTGTCTGTCGCCATTGTACCATCAAAAAGTGTATGAAGTTATGTATAGAATTAAACCAAAATTTTATTATAAGTTTTTGGCTATGGCAAGCAGGTCCTCCCGGAATTTGGAAAAAATTCGCCGGTAGGGGGCGCTGATATAACAATTTTTGTACGATTTTGAATATTGTACCATCCAAAAGTGTATGGAGTTATGCATAGAATTGAACCAAATTTTTAGTTTAAGTTTTTGGATGTGACAAGCAGGTCCTCCCTGAATTTGGAAAAAAGTCGCCGATAGGGGGCGCTGTAAATGCGTTTTTTGTGCGATTTTGAATATTGTACCATCGAAAAGTGTATGAAGTTATGCATAGAATTGAACCAAATTTTTATTTTAAGTTTTTGGCTATGGCAAACAGGTCCTCCCTGAATTTGGAAAAAATTCGCCGGTAGGGGGCGCTGTAATAGCGATTTTTGTGCGATTTTGAATATTGTACCGTCCAAAAGTGTATGAAGTTATGCATAGAATTAAACCAAATTTTTATTTTAAGTTTTTGGATATGGCAAGCAGGTCCTCCATGAATTTGCAAAAAATTCGCCGTTAGGGGGCGCTGTAATAGCGATTTTTGTGCGATTTTGAATATTGCACCATCGAAAAGTGTATGAAGTTATGCATAGAATTGAACCAAAAAAAAAAATTTTAAGTTCTTGGCTATGGCAAGGAGGAGGTCCCTTAATTTGTAAAAAAATCGCTCGTAGAGGGCGCTGTAATAGCGATTTTTGTACAATTTTTGTGCCATTTTGAATATTGTACCGCCGAAAAGTGTATGAAGTTATGCATAGAATTGAACCAAATTTTACGTGTTTATTTTTGGTCATGTCACGAAGGTCCTCCCTGAATTTGGAAAAATTCTGCCGGAAGGGGGCACTATAATTGCGATGTCTGTACCATTTTCATTATTGTACCATCGAAAAGTGTATGAAGTTATCCATATAATTGAACCAAATTTTTTGTGCATGTTTCTGGCTATGGCAAACAAGTCCTCCCTGAACTTGAAAAAATTCCGAAAGAAGGGGGCGCTATAATTCCGATCTCTGTGCCATTTTCATTATTGTACCATCGAATAGCGTATAAAATTATGCATACAATTGAACCAAAATGTTTGTGCTTGTTTTTGGCTTTGGCCAACAGGTTCTCCTTGAATTTGGAAATATTGCGCGGTAAAGGGGCTCCGTGCTAGCGATTTTTGTATACTTTTCTTGATTTTTCGTAGTTCTATTGTGCATCGACGGCTCATTCAGCGGCGGGAACTCGCTTCCTGCTATGCCGGCTATTCGCAAACAGCTGATAACGACAGAATAAGGAAAAATTAATAATTTTAACAAATATCATGATATAGATTAACTCGTTTTTAGTCCGTTTAATTGACTTGAGCAGAAATTTAAGATGAAAATCAAAGTTGGTATAGTATTGAACTAATAATATTGAAGTATTAACATGTGTAACTAGGTTTTGAAATATTAAGATGTATAAGATAGAAGAAAGTTTTGGGATTGGCACATCCAACTAATTTTCAATGGTTTTATTAAAAATCTTTTATCGTCTGCCTTTGAATTACTTTCAGAATAATTTTGAGTCTCTTTTAATTCATCTTGTTTATCTTGTCGTGTCGTTAAATGTTATTCTTAGAACAGTGAAAATAAATAAGTTTTTAAATGCCTCGAGGAAAGGTTCTCACACAGATACAAGTTGGTAAAATTTTGCCTTTCAGAACTTCTTGAAAACCTAACGTCAAATTGCTTTGTTAGTTAAATGATCACAAGGGGCAGTAAAAAATGTTTTAAAGAACCCGCCAGGCTATGGAAAGAAAAAACGCAGTGGTCGACGTCCAAAGATAACAGAACGAAATCGAAGATCTATCTGACGAACAGCATCTAGTACTAGAGCTTCTTCTAGCCAAATTGTAAATGATTTAATTAAAGCTAAATGTAAGTTCTCGAACTGTTAAACGAATTCTTCAACGAGCCCCAAACATGATATGGAAGAAAATGAAATTTAAGCCAAAACTTGAGCCTCATCACATGAAAGCCAAATTTCAATTTGCACAGCAACACATGTCTTGGACAACGGAGTGGAGCACAGTCATCTGGATAGATGAAAAGAAGTTTAATTTAGGCGGCCTAGATGGCTTAAGATACTACTGGCACGATATTATTTATGAAGAACGGCATATCTTTAGTCGAAACTTTGGTGGAAAATCCGTGATGGTATGGGATGGGTTTTCTCAGGATGGTAAAACTGATCTGGCTTTCCTTAATGGAAAACAAAAAGCAGAAGACTACCAGTTAATGCTGAAAGAGAATCTATTGCCTTATGCACCGTTGATTGCTGGAGTAAACTGGGTTTTCTAGCAAGATAAAGCAGAAATACACTCTTCAAAAAGTACAAAAGAGTGGCAGGAACGTTAGCATGTGAATGTCATGAAATGGCCAGCCCGGAGCTCTGATCTAAACCCCATTGAAAATTGTTGGGGTACAATGGATCGAATAGTCTATCATGATGGACGTCAATATCAAAACACAAACGATTTAAAAATAGCTTTTCTTTCAATATAGAACCAGTTGTCAATGGAACAGTTAGAAAAACTTGTTCAATCTGTGCCGAGCCGCATATTCGAAGTAATTCAGAAAAATGGCAGTCCAACTCATTTTTGAATGTGTGAATTAATACTTACACCAGGATTCAAATTATGTTCATTTCTTAAACTCAGTAATTTACTGTTTTCGGTTTAGCCATGTGTTATATTAAAATTACACATCTTTTTGATAAAATTAAAAAAAAAATGCATTGATGCATTGAAATGTATTGATCCCTAATGAATCTATTTATTAGTTTCTTATCATAAAATGTATTTATTCAGATCAAAAATATCAGAATATAGAAATTCGTAACTTTGAGTTTATAATTTTGTCCAGGTCTCACATAATGTTATTTTTTTAAGCTATGTATTGTCTTATTTAAATTATTTGATCTTTTTTTTTACGATTTATATTAAATTTAGGTGTCTTTTTATAAATATTCATCTTTATTTTATTAATGTAGAGTTAAGCTTATTTATATTACGACTAGCAAACCCCGCGGCTTTGCTCGCGTAATATTTGAAATATGCCAAGTGATATTTATACGTCTAATTTTTATTAAAAGGAATTATACTTTTAGGAATAATTCAAAAATTAGTATTTAAAACACAGTTTGACTAAACTTCATTATTACACTGCATTAGGCAGAAATGAGACTTAAATTAATAAAAAGAAATAAAACTAAATAAATGATAATTTAGAAAATATTTTGAAACTTCTATGCTCAATTAATACGCTCATTTCAGTATTCATTTGAAGTTTTGAAATTTTTAGAAACCACCTTCTTACATCTTAAAATTAACCATCATGTCAAATTCCAAGTCCTACCACCTCTCTCACCATAAAGGGCTATATTAAAATAGGAACTGTCACGATTAATTTGCCTACATTAATTTTTAAATCGATTTGTTATTTCCTAATATTCCACAGAAACGTAATTTAGAAAGCTTTCAAAAGCCTTTTTTAGAACGTTTGTTTTTCCTGTGAACCCCAGGTGGTAGAATCATCGGCATAAAATTAGCCTGTGTAGGATCAGAGACTGTTACCATTGATTCGCAACTATTAGTTTTATAATCGGTTTATATTCCCTGAAATCGCATAGAAATCGTAATTTAGGACTTTTTTAGAATGCTTCTCGCACCTCCCCTTCGCTTCACCCCTTTTTAATCCGAATTTATTTTTGACAGTCCTTCGAGGGCATATTTATTTTATAAGTAACTACCATGCCATATTTAAAGTTTCTAGCCTTTTCAGTATCACAGCAATCGCAATTTAGAGCGTCTTTAGCTCCTGCAATCCTCTGGTGGTAGTGGCACAGACATAAAATATAGCTTATGTTTGAGCAGGTTCTATCATCAACAATTTGTCAGCATTATTTTTTTAATCGGTTTGGTATTTGATAAGATTGCATAAAAATTGTAATTTATAACACTTTTCGCTCACTTCATCTTTTTAAATTTGGGATTTTCTTTCGACTGTTCTTAGAAAGAAGTTGCATCTTGTAAGTAAATACCATGCCATACTTCAAAGTGTTAGACCCCCTCAGTTGTTCGAAAAACGCAAATTAGAACATGTTTTGCTTTTGCAACCTCAGATGGTAGTGACAGCAACTTAGAATATAGTTTATGTTGGAGCAGGGACTGCCACCATCAATTTGCAACCATTACTTTTGAAATAGGTTTGGTATTTCCTGAGATTGAGTAGAAATCGCAACTTCAAACGTTTTTAGAACGCTTTTCGCGCATTTTCACCACTTTTAAATTTCCATTTTTTTTTAACTGTTCTTAAAGATAATTTATATCTAATAAATATGTACATTGCCTAATTTCAAGTTGCTAGCCCCTACCGATAACAAAAATCGAAATTTGGAACGTTTTTTGCTCCTGCAACCTCTAGGTGATAGTGGCACCGACATGAAATAGCGCCTATGTTAAAGCAGAGGCTGTCAGCATCAATTTGACTACCATTACTTTCGAAATCAGATTTATTCTTCCTGAGATTGCTCACAAATCGGTATTTAGAACGTTTTTAGAACGCTTTTCGCGCATTTTCACCCATTTTAAATTTCAGTTTTTTAAAGAAATGTTCTAGATCATTTATATCTAATAAATATATACAATGCAAAATTTCATGAATCTGCGTCCTTCCATAATTCAAAAATAGCATTTTTAGAACGTTTTTCGCTCCTGCATCTTTTCTGGGGTAGTGGTAACAGACATAAAATATAGCCTATCTTGAAGCTTAGAGTTGTCACCATCATTTTTACACCATTATATTTGAAATCGGTTAAGTACTTCCAGAGACTGCACAGAAGTCGCAATTTAGAACGTTTTTTACAACGCGCTTTTTGCGCATTTTCACCCCTTTTAAATTTCGATTTTTTTAGGAAATGTCCTTAGTGATCATTGATATCTTATAAGTAGCTACCATTGCAAATTTCATGATTCTAAGCCCTTCCATAACACAAAAACCGCAATTTAGAACGTTTTTTTCTCCTGCAACCCCGAGGTGGTAGTGATACAAACATAAAACAGAGTCTATGTTAGAGCAAGGTCTGTCACCATCAATTTACAACCATTACTTTTGAAATCGATTTGATACTTCCCAAAATTGAGTAAAATCGCTATTTAGAATGTTTTTTAGAATGCTTTTTGTGCATTTTCACCCCTTTTAAATTTCGAATTGTTTAGAAAATGTTCTTAGACATCATTTATATCTTATAAGTTACTAATATTCCAAATTTCATATTTCTAGGCCCTTCAGTAACACAAAAATTGCATTTTTAGAACGTTTTCTGCTCCTGCACCCCTTTTGGGGTAGTGGCATCGACATAAAATATAGCCTATGTTCTAAGTTGGACTAACACCATCATTTTGATACCATTACTTTTGAAATCGGTTCGGTAGCTCCAGAGATTACCTCTAACAAACACACAATTTTTACTTCTTTATAATATTAGTATAGATTTAAACAAATTGAAAATTTTCGGAGTTTATAATTTTGTCCGGGTCTCACATAATGTTACTTTTTGAGGAAAATTAAAAAATGCATTGATGTATTGAAATGTTTTGATCCTTAATGACTCCATTTATTAGTTTCTTATCATAAAATATATTTATTCAGATCAAAAATACCAGAGTATAGAAATTCATAACTTTGAGTTTTTAATTTTGTCCACGGTCTCACATAATGTTATTTTTTTAAGTTACGTATTTTCTTATTTAAATTATTTGTTCCATTTTATTTATGAGTTATATTAAATTTAGATGTCTCTTTATAAATATTCATCTTTATTTTATTAGGGCTGTTCTTAGCTGCTCTGCTCAACAAGCGCAAAACGTTTTGACACATTCACAAATTCATTTTTTAACGGAAAGATATAAAATTGGAAAGCCTGGCCATGGTAGCGATTTGGAATTGAACAGTTTTTTCCATTTTTTGATCAATCAATTTCCTATTGAGTTATAAGAGATTTTGTTCACGTGACAAATACGTTTTTCGTCCGCTCTTGAGTGCTCTTTCTTCCTTCGCGCGGAAATTCGGTTCAAAACGCCCACTTTAACACTATTTTCTGAAAGATCTATTACGTTTGCAAAAAAATGGAAAAAACAGCTCAATTACATAATTTCTGAGCAATAACACCAGCTAGTTTCATGCAATTTCGAACAAAAATAAATTAAAAGTTATGTCAGAAAGTTGCCCTTTAGAATTTGAGTACATCCTTAATGTAAAGCTAAGCTTATATTTATTACGATCTAAACAAATTGAAAATTTTCTGAGTTTATAATTTTGACCAGGGGTGTATATAGCATTATTTTATTTTACTAGGATATTTTATTTATTTTCCTTGGTGAGATTGTTCATCTTTCGAATTACAAATGACAATATTTTACATTGGGGCCAAATGGTGATACATGTTCTTTTCTAAGAATTCTCTCCGTTTTGTATTTTATGATACTTTTATATGGGAGTCCTGCTGGGATTGAGCAGTTAAATTTTATATTATCCGCTTATATGTGTATACTTTTACCTGTTTGTTTTTTTTTTCGTATTATTTGCCTTTTATATGCTCCGATTCCCGTATAATATTTTTAAAATATTCATACTTACCTACAAAACCACCTTTTCCATTGCTATTTACGGCGTCACTTACGCTATATCCAGTCCACCAGCAAAATATGCTTTTCCGGCTTCATCAGTTCCTTCTTTTATAGTTCTTCCACAATGCACCATTTCTGGTCTTCTGAATCTTTCGTGTTGAATATTTCCAAAACCTCTATTTCCATTTGACTGATATTTTAATTCATCCTGATAAAGTCCTCCTCCGAAATCCTGTTTCCATTTCTTACATTAAAATAATGGTTTACTATAGGTCTTCTTAGTCCTGAAAATCCCCCATTATAGTTGTTCATTTCATTTTCTTTAGCATTTCCTTGACCGAATTCTCCAAATCCTAAACTTGGCCTTCTCTCTTTCCCGTCTTCTATACTAAATTTTTCAATTCCCTTACTATGAAAGTTTTCAACAAAACATTTTTCATTCCCAAATACGCCAAAATTATCAATGTTACCTCTTTGCTGGCTACCATGTTGAAATACTTCCATTAAACCTCCGTAACTGTTGCTTCCAAAACTTTTTCCATTTTCTTTATTTCCGAATCCTCCAAAATTTCCAGCATAATCAATTCCTAGATTAACTTCTTTCACGTTTTCTATCTGAAACCCTCCCAATCCTATGTTATGACTATTTTCTCTTCCACCTGCCTTATATCCTTCTAAATTTTCACTATTGTCATTTGCTGCCGCGTTACCTTTTCCAAATACTTCATCACCAAGCATTAAAAATCCAGTAAATCCATTTTTTCCATTAACAACTCGGTTGGGAACAAAGCCTTTATTGTCACTTTCATCTACGTTTCCAGCACTCGCTAAAGGTATTAGAATTCTATAGATATATTTATTAGTTGCCGTTGCATATTTTATACCATCATCCCCTGGGAGCATAATTTTCTCAGGATCCTCATTTCTTCTAGCGTTTCTTCCCAAATAACCTGTTTTTGTTTCTCCATTAACTCTTGCACTATGTTTAGTATCGAACGGAAACGGAATTAGCAGAAGTTTTACTTTTCCATAACCTAGTTGTTTCCCAAGCTGTTCGTCATTTGTTTTAGAATTTATAGAGTTTTCAACATATTTAGACTCCAATGCATGAAAATTGAAAAAACATAGCATGCAGAAATTTCTGAAAATCTGTAAAATAAACGCAACTTATCAATATAAAATTGAACATACATGATAATCACAAATACTTTTTTTATATTCACACATATCTTGTAATATTAGATTGGTGCAACAATAATGCATGATTTTTCAATTCAAATTTAAAACATTATAACTTTTTCAAACTAAATATAGGGTAGATGTGCCAGTAATGGACAGCCCTTGATGTTTTTGGTTCATAAAAAAATAACAAATAAATATTTAGCTGTAATTATTTTTTTTATAATTCCCTCTTGCATGTTTTATAAAACTGGGTTATTGTTGACACTTTTAATCAAACCAATCAAGAAGCAGAAAATAATGTTTCAGAGTTTTCTGTGAAAATCTTACTGAAGAGGCTAAGAGCAGGCTTCGTTTAATTAATTTATATATTATTTATTTTCTAGCAAAATTTGAATGTTTTTCTTTGAGTAGCAATAGAAAACTTAGAATTTTATATACTAACGGCCATCTACAAAATTTCATTTATTTTTAAGGTTTTAAGAGAGGGTGTCCATTACTGGGATGGTTAATTAGTCATTTGCCAGTAATAAACACCCCATGTAGACATTGGTAAAAATGCAATTTCAGTAATGTTAAGGTATAGTGCATAAAATATTTTGACAACTGCAAACTTAAATAATCAAATTTAATTTTTTAATTATACTTGCCAAAATGTAATAACACCAAAACTTTTATAAATAGCTGCTTTTAAGTTATTTTATGTGATTAATAAAATTTAGTTTTTTATGCATAAATAAGTTAACTTGCATATTTTATAATCTGGCAATCAAACCAGCCAGGAAACAGAAAATATTGTTTAAATCAATTCGAGATTATATTATTGCAACTTTAAGGCACAATGAACATTAAATTAAAGAAGAGTTAGAATAATTAAGTTAAGTAGTTCAAAGTTAAGTAATTAAGTCAGAATAAACGCTTTTCTTTAATTAAAAATAAATTAAATTTCCGAAAACATATCTCTTAAAAATAGATAATGAAACTGTATAAAACTACTTTAAAATACACTGAGTATCAATCCAAAACTTACCAATTTTTCCTTCATAACGACGTTGAAGTTAGCTGAGATTAGAGAATTTGGAAATATTTACACTTATATAGACTGAAAAGCAGCTAATTCAGGTCAGGTTATATAAACTTGCTGACGGGTTCTATCACTTTCCTCAAAATACTTTTTGTCATAAATTATTGTGTTTGATTTAGTCATCTAATTTGTTACAATTACTATCCCCTTGATGGCACAATTTAAAGAATCGCGAACATATAAATCTATATGTCTTCTATCGTCTAAGTCTCATTAACGAAAATTCTAGCCCATCACTAAAATTAAGCATGATGTTTCTTTGTAATATTTCCTTTCTGCTAATTAGTATTAAGCATACCGGTTATTTTACTCAAGTTTTACATGAATATTTCACACCAGAATTTTTATTTAAAACTATATAGCTAAATAAAATAGTCTTATACGAAATAAAATATTTATGTATTTGACAAGTGGAAATAAAAATATCGATTATGCTTTTGCATGCAACTATAATAATACTAGAAAGGTAGCCCGTCAAAAATGACGGAAATTTAGATATAAAGATATAAACAACTCATGTGCAAGAATATGAGTTTTCTCGCTTGTTCCGCAGTGATAGATGAAAATAACACATTTTAAGAACGAAACACATTTATGAAAAACTGTGTACAGTAGAAGACCACTAATCTGCACAGTTTGGTTCCAATGCAGATTTGAGGCTTTTTGCGGTCATGTCTATTCAATCTTTGTTTACATTTTTTTTAAATTCATATATTGGACAATTTAGATTGTTAAGCCTTAAAAATAAATAAATAACACACTTGAAATAAGGTTAAAAACTATTAAATTATCATATACGATTTCATGAAATGGTATTATATGTGTGTACTTCACGATCTTGGTTACGACGTTGGCGAAATTGGCTGCAACTTGTCATAATCCTAATAGTGTGGGCCGCTATAACAAAAAAGTAACCAGTTTTTAGTAAAATTTCTGATATAAAGTAGCTTTCAAAAACTTGTGTAAAATTGCAGGCCGTTCTCGTGTTATGTCAGCCCTAGGAATAATATTTCTAACACTGAAGATTTTTCATGTGTATATGGAATTTAGAAAAGCTTCTCCAAAAGAAAGGTCCTGAAATGACATTTTAATTCCTCTAATTTCCTCTAACTCCTTTAATTCCTCTAAGTTTAATCGGGCCCTGATGTTGAGTACTGAAATCTAATAAATACCGTTATTTTGAATATTACAACAGAATTAAACAGTTAAACTTATTTAACTTAAACCCGCTGTTACTTCCCAATGTTATTTTTTAGTATTAAGAAAAAAAAATATTTAAAATTTTCAAATCATGCATTTATGATTTTTTTCCGTCTTTAATAACTAAATAATGAAAAAATAGGTTTTTTGTTCTGAGCTCATAAATATGACAATAAAATAATGTAAATAAGAGACATTACAAAATTAAATCTTTGTGATTACAAACCATAAACAAATGATACCGCCACCATTTTACCTACTATGACGCCATTAGAATATTGCCCATTGATTGTTGGAGAACTTACTTTGTGAATGATTACCTCAATGATTTAATATTTTTGACGTTTCACGATGAATGAATCACTTGTGTTTGTTTAGGTTTATGGAATGAGATATTAAGCTGTGAAACTAATTTCAATTGAAGTTATCCAAGGATATATGTATTTTTAATCGAAATTAAAAGCAATGCTTTGATCTCGAAATAAAAAGGGTACAGATGTCATATTCGCCCCATATTGGCGCGATTTTGTTCTGTCGCCAATATCATATAGGCAACGGGTACTTAACTTGCGCCAAAGGGCTTGATGTGGTAACCCGGATTATGTTGTTTATGCTGTTGATGTTTTCGCCAAATTGGCAACCGGAAAAAATCGCGCCAATATGGGGCGAATATGACATCTGTTCCATAAAAAGTTTTAGTTTGTATAATTTGTTATTTCTGTTAATTATTTATTTAAGTACTTTTCCATTATAGCGCATTTTGAAAAAAAGCTTGGCGCGATTCGGGCATCAGAAAGTGAGATATGTTGCGAAAATATATAAACAGCTATGAAAACAAATCTAATGAACTTTTATCTTTGTTTATATATGCACTTATATGCATAAAAAATCGTTTCTAAATATATATAATTTTGGAACAGATGTCATATTCGCCCCATATTGGCGCGATTTTTTTCTGTCGCCAATATCATATAGGCAACAGGTACTTAACTTGCGCCAAAGTGTCGTTATTTTGCTTGATGTGGTAACCCGGATTATGTTGTTTATGCTGTTGATGTTTTCGCCAAATTGGCAACCGAAAAAAGTCGCGCCAATATGGGGCGAATATGACATCTGTACCATAATTTTTTTTTATATACAAATTACGGCACAGATTTCAGATATGAACCGGGATACCTAACTGGCGCCAAAATGGCGTTATTTTGCCTGCTATGGTAACCCGGCTATTGTTTTTTATTTATTAATAAATTGTTTATTTACTTTTATTTTTTGTTTTTTAATTATATAAACTGCTTTGTTCGGTACAGATGTCATATTCGCCCCATATTGGCGCGATTTTTTTAGGTTGCCAATTTGGCGAAAACATCAACAGCATAAACAACATAATCCGGGTTACCACATCAAACAAAATAACGACACTTTGACGCAAGTTAAGTACCTGTTGCCTATATGATATTGGCGACAGAAAAAAATCGCGCCAATATGGGGCGAATATGACATCTGTTCCCTTTGTTCTATAGTTATTATTCAAACTTTTATTTATTTGTAGTTATTTCCTTTTCAAAATGATAGCAAATAATTGAAAAATATATAAGTAACTGGTATTCAAAAGCGAGATTTCTGCCAAATTGGCGTCATAGAAAAATCACGCCAACCCCCATGCGTATATGACATCTGTGCAAAAATTATTTCTGTTTCTTTATAAAAATGGGTAAATAGCTTTTTTTAAATTAAATTGTCGGCACAGATGTCATATACGCACATATTGGCGCGATTTTTTTTTACGCCGATGTCATATACGCACATATTGGCGCGATTTTTTTTACGCCGATGTCATATACGCACATATTGGCGCGATTTTTTTTTTACGCCGATGTCATATACGCACCGGTTACTTAACAGGCGCCAAGGTGTCGCTATTTTGCTTGTAATAGTAACCCGAATGTTGTTTATGCTGTTAATGTTTTCGTCAAATTGGCGTCGGAAAAAAATCGCGCCAATATCGTATATGACATCTGTGCCAAATTGTATACATATGGAAAAAATTGCTTGTGAGTATGAAGCAGTAAATAGGTTGCCAGAAAATACGTTCGCAATCTTCTTTCTCGCCAAGAACCTTTACTCCGAAGTATTGTACATAAGCAATGATTGCTAGAAATGCATTTTAAAGTATGATATGCGCTTTTATGTTTCACTATGGGCACAGATGTCATATTCGCCCCATATTGGCGCGATTTTTTTCCGACGCCAATGTCATATACGCAATGTATACATAACCGGCGCCAAAGTGTCGTTATTTTACTTGATATGGTAACCCGGATGTTGTTGTTTATGCTGTTGACGTTTTCGCCAAATCGGCGTCGAAAAAAAATCGCGCCAATATGGGGCGAATATGACATCTGTACCCATTTATGCATACTATACTATGTGTATAAATGCTACAGTTCATATGCAGGGCTGCACAAAACAATTCGTAAGGGTTACTGAGTATGAGAGTAAATTGCTTAAAGGTGGTTTTTAAAGGAGTTATGCATTTTTACGCTGAACTGCATTTAGTTTCCTAAGAAATGTTTGTAGAATATAGATAAAATGATATACAGGGTCACTCAAAGAATTGGATACATAACCGTCTATGGATGATAATATCTGGAAATGTGATTTCAGTAGTTTTAAGAGTAATTTAAATTAAATTTCAGCTAAAAAGTGGCATGTAATAACGGTACTATTGGCTATGGACGGTAACTACTGAAATCAATTTTTAAATTTTTTTATGCGTTTTCTAAAATGTTTACTTAGTTATCTTGGTACTTCTTAGTTATCTCGTCGACCAAATTACTGTCGCCAAATTGTAAGATTAATTGCCAATAATGGTTGCCATTAATTAATTAATTAAATGCCAATAATGGTCAATAAAACCATTAATTCGACGTTTTATTTGTATTTTTATTAATGTTTTACTATTGATTTGGCGATTTATATAATTTGGCGAAATTGGTCGACGGGATATCTAAGAAGTAACGTTATCTTATTTACCTTATTTCCCTAAATAACGAAGTTTTGTTAAAGCACTTAGGATGTGTTGGAAAGTGTTTCATATTCTATGCTTAACGCATGATTTTTCTTTCTTCTTTAGTCTTATTTTGCATTTATTTTATTCTTAATTTTTTAGTCTTATACTGCTTTATAGAAACTTTGGCACAGTTGTCATATACGTTATCATATATTGGCGCGATTTTTTTCCGACGCCAATTTGGCGAAAACATCAACAGCATAAACAACAACATCCGGATTACCATATCAAGCAAAATTACGACACTTTGGCGCCAGTTAAGTACCCGTTGTGTATACGACATTGGCGTCAGAAAAAAATCGCGCCAATATGGGGCGTATATGACAACTGTGCCGAAACTTTAATATTTAATGTTTAAACTCTTCGCTCCACTCCCCTTGCATATAGTACAAACTATAACACGGATAGCGCAAAATAATAGACAGTTTGGTACTTTTCCACTGTAGGGGCTTTGGCATTTTTTTTAAAAAGCTTGGTGTAATTTGGGCATCAGAAAGTGAGATTTGGGTACTTTTCCGTTATGCGGAAACCATTGTCGCCAAGCGTAATAGTTGGCGCAAAATCGTGAATTGAAGCATTTGGAAAATAAAAGAAAAACCATTGTCGATACTAAAGTGAGCATTTAAAAAATATAACATTTGAAAATTCCAGACTTTTACGAACTATTTCATCAAATCACAAATAAATACTTAAAATAAGTGAACAAATAACTGCTATAAAATAAAGCAATAAAATAAAACTCATATTAAACTGCTGGCATAAAATTACAAATATCTTTTAGCATTTTGAAATAATTGGCGCATTAGCATACATTTTGGCATGGTGTCCGTATAACGGAAAAATATCGAGATTTGTTGTCAAATCATATAAACAGCTATGAAAACAAATTTGATGAGCGTTTTTATTTGTTTTATATGTATATTATTGATGTTTTTATGTACAAATTACATCTGTTTCTGTATAAAATTAGAGAAACGGCTTTTTTATGTTAAATAAATCGTATAAATATCGAAAAAAATGCGTGTGTATATAAATCGAAACAGTGAATAGGTTCCCGGAAAATATGTTACCAAATTTCCTTTTTTGCCAAGGCACCTATACTGGAAAAGTACCTAAAGCACATTAAAATCGCGCAGTTAGGAGGTCACACAGTACACCGTTGTTGGCGTTTATTTTATTAGTAGCATCGGGAGGAAGATGTAAAGATGTACTTTAAATTCTCACCCATAGATTTCGAAAAAATATCTTAAAAGCGTGGAGTTTAAATTAAATTTCGGTGACCTCCATTATGAAAGATTAATAATTTTAAATGGTAATTTCGCCAAATTAGCCAGCTATCGCCAAGTTGGCTAACATTTGGCGCTATTGTGGTAACCCTGCATTAATATTTTTCAACAATTACTCATTTCAATGAGGCGGTCCTACCGGAATAGTGAGGGACACACAGAGACTTGGATTTTATATAAATAGATACTTAATCAGGGTAAATTTATGTACATTACGTTAATACTACTATTCAAATTCGGCAATGAAAATTAGCAAAGGTTGTATAATATATTAGTTTAAAAGGGGGAAAGGGAAGTAAAGACAACCATAAATGCCGCTTATCATCACACGATATTTCAATATATATATTTATTTGAACTCAAGTTGAATATAGATTTCCCCCCCTTAAGGGTGTATTCGAAAAAATATTTTTCCACCCTCAACAGCTCGAAATTTTCTGAGACATTTTCAGACTCATTTTTAAAAGTAAAAACATGAAACTTGCTGGGGTGATTTCTGAAGACATGTTTAACATGCCGTGTGATTTCATTTTCAGCTCAATTAATTAGAATTTGATTTTTAAACAATTATTTTCTCAGTATGACCATTTTTTTCATTCCCAGATCGCCCGCTTCGGAAAATTCGGTTCAAAACGCCAATTTTGACAGCGTTTTTTACAGTATTTTCTGCATTTATCAAAAAATTAAGAAGCACGGCACATCATATAGTTTCTAAATAAGAGAATTTCCCAGTTTGATGCGTTTGAGAGCAAAAATGAATTTTAAAATGAATCAGAAAATAAGCAGTTTGGATCGGAATACACCCTTAAAATCTTATTCAAACGTCTGCATTAAGAACAAGCGTTTTCTGTAAAAAAAAAATTCAATTTTTTAAAAATTTGATTTTTAGCTTATTTTTATTTATTTACTAATATTGCAAACCCATTATTTACAAACACATAAAAAAAGACGAAAAGAAAACATTTTATTGAAAACGTAATTACTTTATTTAAGAAAGATCATATGGGGATATAGACTCAATATATTTACACACACATAATAAAAGAAAAAAAGAAAAATATTTTGTTGAAAACATAAGTATTTTATTAAAGAAAGATGATATGAGAATAGAAGCTCAATAGCAGAAATATTCCGTGGATGAAAAGTTTCTTCCCCCTTGTTACTACAGGCGCTGTGATCGTCATAGCATTACCATTATACTCTATGATAGTGTGCAATCTTGTATGTTTATCTCTGGTACGATTACGAATGGACTTGAAATAATATTCACTATTAAATGGTATACATGGATTAGGATTCAGAAGTCCTCTATATATCAAAATTCGAACTTACTTTTAACTTTTATGAAATACGGATTCGTATTAGAAATTACTTTCGATCCCAGTTATTTTAAAAGTAGGACCAAAAATTCATTGCTTTCTCAATTTTCGTCCCGAAGTTTCTTATGACAATAAATATATTTATATTTAAAAATATAAATTATTTAGTATTACGATTTCTTATTTAGATAACAGAAGGATGAAAATAGTGTAAGGGTGATAGTTATAAAAGCTGAAAATCCTAATGACATTTTTAAAAAGTACTTTTAAAAGTATAGTCGTGGAAAAAATAAAAAAGTAAGCACACCCTACTATCTCTGCAACTATATATAACAGAAGAAAGCTATTGGTACCAAATGATTGGAAATAAAGTATACTTTTAAATGATGCATATAAAACTTTCCTACGGGAATCACAAATTACCCATCTACAAATTAAAACCGGACCATTTTTTTTTTTTAATCGCAACACCAAATTTTGACACTATATTTTAAATCTTTGGTCAAAACCATGCCTAGAAATGAAATTTCATGTCAGTTGGATGATAAGTTTTTGAATTACAAACATTCAAAATTTAGATATCTAATGTTAAATTACATTTTCATATTTTTATTAATATCTCCCTAAATTATAATCCTAATTTGACAATTTTTGTGTAGTTCTAATACTAAAAATCCCAAACATAAATACATTGAATTTGTAATTAAAAAAATTATAATATGAATTATGAAATTAATATTCGAAAATAATATGAATTGGAACATACAATTTTTTGATGTATTTGTGTTTATTACTAGCTGAGTCGCCCGGCCGGCGTTGCCTGGGCCCGTAGTAATAATCTTAAATGAACCTGAAATCTGTACTGCAAAATCTCATAAAAAGACCCAATCTCGAACCAGGACCCCTACAGCACCGTTTAGCAGGGTTGCTGCGCACGCACTGCACAATCTTGCAAAAAAAAAAAAAAAAAAAAAAAAAAACAATCCTCGAATCTTTTAGTTCTACCTTCCACCACCAGGGGGCGAACTCTATTCTTAACAAAACTGTTTCTGAACGAAACTCCATTAAACAACCTACCAGTAGATATATTAGTCAAGGGGGTGACAGTCTTAAGCAAGAATTTAAGATATTAGTTGAAATTGCTATTCGAAAATAGTGGTAAATACACTTTTGAAATTTTATATTAAATAAGTAATATTTATTCCAGGGCTCTGTCAAAAGTCCGTATCTAAAACGGTAGAAAACGGTACAGTTTTAAACATTTGATCTCGCCTCCCTAAAAAATTGTTATTGCCCCCTTCTGAAAATTGATGTCCCCTACTCTTTAAAATCTTTATTATGTGTCATAAACTATCTGAAAGTTCCACATCGATCAGTTCGTCAGTTATCTTAATTTTAATAAATTCGCGTTTCAACAAAGCATTTCTTTTCCTTTTTAAAAATCGAATTTTTTATAAAACAAAAACTTGCGGATCAATTTTTATAAAATTTAGATATTATTAAACAGCGTTTAAAGATAGGGCTAGATGCATTGCGGTTTCGGAGACCGGCTTTTAAAATAAGGGTTTGAAAGGAGTCATTCAATTAATCAAAAAATAATCAATAACTAATATCTAATTAATTGAGCTACCATGAAAAAATTTACATATCTGAAATCAGCGAAAGATTCTACATCTGAATGCATGAAAATTAAAACTATAAATTTAATATTTTAAATTTTTCATATTCGTTCGAAAATGTCCACTAATGAAAGGTGTCTACGGCTATCTGCAATGAACTCCTGCGTCCATGGCAGAAATTTCGAACCTTCTTTCGAAGGAAATAAACAGATTTTTTAATAAATCGATTTTTCGGGGATTTTTTGACTTTTTGAAATCGAAGAACAATAATTTTTAGAAATTCTCAAAGGGAAATTCTTTTTTTTTTTTTTTTTTTTTTTTTTTTTTTTTTTGCGTCTGGCTGTGCAATTTTTAAATTTTCAGGCCCAATAGAATTTAAGATACAGTCCTTTAAAAGAAAAAAAAAAAGTACATTTATCGTTCTGGCAGTGCTATAACTATAATAACCCCTCCCCCTCTCTTCCAGTTTTCGAAGAAACATTCTGCGGTTTAATAAAAATCTATGCTTTTTCTAATCTTTTAATTTGGGGGTTTTAATTAATTTCTCAACTAAATTAGAACATATTCAAGCCCGGGGTAGCACAGCTGAAGCGTGCTCCAACAAAAGTATTTCAACAGAGCGAAAAATGTCCAGACCAGGAATCGAACCTGGATACTTGGCGTGCCGTGCCAATGCTTTGCCTGTTAAGCTATCCGGACGGTACCTGGCCGATATAATTCACTCTTATTTGTTGGACATGGCTGCGAACTGCAGCGCTAGTTTCATTCATCCGAGCTATAACAGTATTTACCTGATGAAAGTGTGTTTTAACACGGAAACTCCTGCATATTACCATGTAATTTGGTCATAATGAAGAGAACGAATATTTTTCCAACAGGATTAAATCATATTCAAGACCGGAGTAGCACAGTTGAAGTTTATTCCAACAAAGCGAAAAATGTCCAGACCAGGAATCGCACCTGAATACTTGGCGTGCCGTCCCAATGCTTTACCTGTTAAGCTATCCGGGCGACACCTGGCTGACATAATTCACTCTTATTTGTTGGACATGGCTGCGAACTGCAGCGCTAGTTTCATTCATCCGAGCTATAACTGCATTTACCTGATGAAAGCGTGTTTTAACACGGAAACTCCTGCATATTACCATGTAATTTGGTCATAATGAAGAGAACGAATATTTTTTCCAACTGGATTAGATAATATTCAAGGCACGCCAAGTATCCAGGTTCGATTCCCGGTCTGGACATTTTTCGCTTTGTTAGCGTGAACTTCAACTGTGCTACTCTGGCCTTGAATATGATTTAATCCAGTTGGAAAAAAATATTCGTTCTCTTCATTATGACCTAATTACATGGTATACAGGAGTTTCCGTGTTAAAACACACTTTCATCATGTAAATGCTATAGTTATAGCTCGGATTAATGAAACTAGCGCTGCAGTTCGCAACCATGTCCAACAAATAAGAGTGAATTATGTCAGGAAGGTATCGTCCGGATAACTTAACAGGTAAAGCATTGGCACGGCGGCGCGCCAAGTTATAGCGCCTAGAATATACAGTGTGGAAATCGACTATTCCTGTAATACTTAAATAGCGCTATCCCTTAAATGTGCAATGATACTGCTGCAATATGCAGATCGCAGCGACATCTGCAGGATATTTTCTATAACTGCAAGAAATTGCTAGTCTATACAATGTAATACTAGTAATACGAAAATCCCGCAGGTGTCGCTGCGATCGGCACTTGAAATTTTATCAGTATCGTCGCACATTTAAGGGATACAAATTTTTAGCACTGTTTGGATAGCATATTTCCACACTAGGTATTCTAGGCGCTGTAGCCAAGTATCCAGGTTCGATTCCTGGTCTGGACATTTTTCGCTCTGTTGGAATAAAGTTCAACTGTGCTACTCCGGCCTTGAATATGATTTAATCTAGTTGAAAAATTATTCGTTCTCTTCATTAATTATCAGAAAATTGAAATTCTGAAGCTCATGTGCACCAGCAGAGGATATATACAAAAGAGATATTTTTTCCTAATCAGCTCATATTTAAATAACTAGTGTACAGGAATATTCTAAAAATTAGAAATTGTCTAAACAATTATCCAAAAATCCTTAATAATGTATATTTAAATTCCGTCGTATCAAAAATTAGTATAATGAAAACGCATTGTGCAAATACACTATATGGCCAAAGGTGACCGGTCACTTGCAATTTTAGACGTTTTGTCAAATATCTAGAAAAATACATGAGGAATTAACCTGAAACTGCAGGTGTGTAAACAGTATAGTATAAGTCATATATTTCGGCGAAGATATTTTCCCGAAAACCCATAGGGGACCGTCAACATATTGAAAAATAATGAATATATTTTGGATAACCCTGTAAAAACTAATGTAGCAAAAACGTTTAAACTCGAGATTATTAATAAGTGGCTTATTGTGATATACTGTCTTCATTTTTATGAGGATAGCACATGTATACTTGTAGAGAAATTAAGGTTTTTATAAAAACAGACCCAAATTTCGCCAAGTTTTTTGCTTATAGTTTACAGAGTTCTTAATATAAAACTAGTTGGATATGCCAATCCTAAAACTTTCTTCTATCTTATACATAATATTTCAAAAACTAGTTACGCATGTATTTTAGGTAGCTTTCTTTACAAAAAAGCTACCTATTGCAGCCGTTCGGAGGAAAGCGATTTCAAAAAATTTTGGTATATTTTCATCGATCATGACCCCCAGACCCCGAAACCACCCTCCGTTCAAAATTGATATATATATATATATATAGATATATATATATATATATATCTATATATATATATATATATATATATATATATATCTGACCTATGTCACACTGTAACTCCCGTAATTATGAACCGATTTCGATGTAATTCGGTGTGTACATAGTACATACCAATGTCTCGACCGAGTTCGTTGGCCAGCATCATCCGCCGTTTTGTTTCAAAATGGCGGCCATTTAAAATTTTTAAAAAAATTTAAAACTTGAAATGTGGTACCAAAAAATTAAAAATGGAAATATATTTTTTTCTTATGTATTTGACCTTTATACAAAGATTCCGGAGCAGTTTTTCTTTCGTCTATATCTTAAAAAATGGCTGAGTTATAGCATTTTGAATATCTAGCGTGGCTGACATTTTGAAACATCCTGAAATTTGTCACGCGATAAAAGGCGTATTTATGAACCGATTTGGATGTAATTCGGTGTGTACATAGTACATACCAATCTCTCGACCGAGTTCGTTGGCCAGCTTCATCCGCCATTTTGTTTCAAAATGGCGGCCATTTAAAATTTCTTTAAAAATTTAAAATTTGAAATGTGGTACCAAAAAATTTAAAATGGAAAAATATTTTTTCCTTATGTATTTGACCTTTATACAAAGATTTCGGAGCAGTTTTTGTTTCGTCTATATCTTAAAAAATGGCTGAGTTATAGCATTTTGAATTTCTAGCGTGGCTGACATTTTGAAACGTCCTGAATTTTGTCACGCGATAAAAGGCGTATTTATGAACCGATTTGGATGTAACTTCGTTTATACATTGTACATACCAATGTCTCGACCGGGTTCGTTGGCCAGCTTCACCCGCCATCTTGTTTAAAAATGGCGGCCATTTAAATTTTTAAGAAAAATTTAAATTTGAAATGTGGTACCAAAAATTGAAAATTGAAAAAATATTTTCTTCTTATGTGTTTGACCTTGATAAAAAGATTCGGGAGCAGTTTTTGTTTCGTCTATATCTTAAGAAATGGCTGAGTTATAAGCATTATAAATTTCTAGCGTGGATGACATTTTGAAACGTCCTGATTTTTCTCACGTAATAACAGGCGTATTTATGAACCGACTTGGATGTACCTTGGTGTGTACATAGTACATACAAATATCTCGACCGAGTTCGTTGGCCAGCTACATCCGCCATCTTGTTTCAAAATGGCGGCCATTTAAAAAAATTAAAAAATTAAAAAATTTAAATGAGATACCAAAAAATTGGAAAATGAAAAAGATTTTTTTTGTATGTGTTTGACCTTAATACAAAGATTCCGGAACAGTTTTTCTTTCGTCTATATAAAAAAAAAATGGCTGAGTAATAGCATTTTGAATTTCTCTTGTGGCTGACATTTTAAAACGACCTGATTTTTGTCACGCGATAACAGGCGTATTTATGAACCTATTTGGATGTAACTTGGTATGTACATAGTACATACCAATGTCTCGACCGAGTTCGTTGGCCAGCTTCATTCGCCATCTTGTTTCAAAAGGGTTGCCATTTAAAAAAAATTAAATTTAAAATTCAAAATGAGGTATTAAAAAATTGGAAAATGAAAAAGATTTTTTTTATGTGTTTGGCCTTGATACAAAGATTCCGGAGCAGTTTTTGTTTCTGAAAATTTGTTCTTTTGTTGATATCTTAAATGGTTGATTTAAAGCACTTTGAATTTCTAGCATGGCTAACATTTTGAAACGATCTTGTATTTGTCACGCGATAACACACGTATTCGCCTATTTCGATGTAAGAACGCATGTGGATAGTATATATCAATACCTCGACCAAGTTAGCTGGCCAGATTCATCAGCCATCTTGTTTCAAAATGGCGGCCATTAAATTAAAATATATATATATATTTAAAGTGAGGTGCAAAAAAAATAGAAATTGAAAAAAGTTTCTTTCTTAAGTATTTGATCTTGATATAAGGATTCAGGAGCATTTTTTGTTTGTCTTTACCTTAAAAAATGGCTCAGATATAGCAGTTTCAATTTCTATTGTGGGTGACATTTTGAAAAATCTGATTTTTTGCATGCGACAGCACTCCTATATATTAACCGATTCCGATGTGAGTGAGCATGTGCACAGCAATTACTAAGGTCTCGACCAAGTTCACTGCTTAGCCTCATCCACCATGTTGTCTTAAAATGACAGGCACTTTAAGAAATTGCCGAATTTGGCAGCCAAATATAAGTTACTTTAAAGAAAAGCAGCTTGGATAAAGCTGACTAATTTCGCGAAATTCTCATTCATTATATTGATAAAAATTAGTATTGAATCTCCTATATTCGGTTTCCACTAAATTGAGCTTCGTGTGTTTGCATGATATAAGTTGGCTTTTTTTAAATAAGGATTATGAAAGCTACCTCTTCCTCCCGGCACTGGCCGGAAGGACTTTTTTACTTCAATATTTTTAGTTCAATACTATAACAACTTTGATTTTCATCTTAAATTTCTGCTTCAGTCAATTAAACGGACTAAAAACGAGTTAATCAATATCATGATATTTGTTAAAATTAATAGTTTTTCCTTATTCTGTTGTTATCAGATGTTTGCGAATAGCCGGCTTAGAGAAAAGCGAGTTCCTGCCTCTGCACGAGCCGCCGATGGACAACAGAACTACAAAAAATGAAGAAAAGCATACAAAAATCGCTATCGCAGAGCCCATTTACCGCACAATATTTCCAAATTCCTGTTGGCCAAAGCCAAAAACATGTACGAAAAAATTTGATTCAATTGTATGCATAATTTTATACACTTTTCGATGGTACAATAAAGAAAATGGCACAAACATCGCTATTACAACGTCCCCCTTCCGGCAGGTTTTTTTTTTAATTCAGGGAGGACTTGTTTGCCTTAGCCAGAAACTTACACAAAATATTTGGTTCAATTCTATGCATAACTTCATACAATTTTTGATGGTACAATAATGAAAATGGTAGAGACATCGCAAATATAGCGCCCCCTTCCAGCGGAATTTTTCCAAATTCAGGGAGGACCTTCGTGCCATGACCAAAAACAAACACAAAATATTTGGCTCAATTCTATGTATAACTTCATACATTTTTCGATGGTACAATATTCAAAATCGCACAAAAATTGCGATAACAGCGCCCCCTAGCGGCGATTTTTTTCCAAATTTAGGGAGGACATGCTTGCCATAGTCAAAAACTTAAAATAAAAATTTTATTCAATTCTATGCACAACTTCATACACTTTTGGATGGTACAATATTCAAAATTGCACAAAAATCGCTGTTACAGCGCCCCCTAACGGCGATTTTTTTTCTAAATTCAGGGAGGACGTACTTGCCATATCCAAAAATTTAAAATAAAAATTTTATTCAATTCCATGCATAACTTCATACACTTTTGAATGGTACAATATTCAAAATCGCACAAAAATCGCTGTTACAGCGCCCCCTACAGGCGAATTCTTTCCAAATTCAGAAAGGACCTACTTGCCATATCCAAAAACTTAAAATAAAAATTTGGTTCAATTCTATGCATAACTTCATACACTTTTGGATGGTACAATATTCAAAATCACACAAAAATCACTATTACAGCACCCCCTACCGGCGAATTTTTTCCAAATTCAGGGAGGATCTGCTTGCCATATCCAAAAACTTAAAATAAAAATTTGGTTCAATTCCATGCATAACTTTATACACTTTTGGATGGTATATTATTCAAAATCGAAAAAAAACCGCTATTACAGCTCCCCCTACCGGCGAATTTTTTCTAAATTCAGGGAGGATCTGCTTGCCATAGCCAAAAACTTAAAATAAAAATTTGGTTCAATTCTATGCATAACTTCATATACTTTTTGATGGTACAATGGCGACAGACACACGGACAGACGGACACACGGACAGACAGACATTTTCTATAAACATGTTTTTTGGGATCTCTGACCCCTAAAACGTGTAAATCCGTCGAAAAAATTTTCGATTACAATACTTTCTTCTATTAAAGATAGAAGAAAGTAAAAAAGTTCTTTTCAGAAAATATGACAAACGATATTGTACACAATACCCTGTAATCAGAATGAAGTAATAATAATAATTGTATGAAAAATGAGCAGGTTTACTAAATAAAGATTGACTGCGCATGCTCGGACGTAATCAAAATATAATTTGCATAATGTGTTAGCTAAATGTATAGAGTAACTTTTGTGAAAGTCTCAAAAACATAGTTTGAAAAGTCTGATAATAATCGTTTATAGAATAAGCTCACAATCCGTTATTCCTAAAAAGAAGCAAAAAGATGAAGGGCTGTATCCAAATACAGTAGTACGCGCAATATTGTGTATGCTATATTGGCACTAATCAATGGACATATGATACAACCCCTCATATTTTTGCTTCATTTTGGGAATAAAGGATTTTGAGCTTATTCTATAAACGATTATTATCAGACTTTTCAAACTATGTTTTTGAGACTTTTACAAAAGTTGCTCTATACATTTAGCTAACACATTATGCGCATTATATTTTGATTACATTCGCGCATGCGCAGTGAAATATTTTTTAGTAAACCTGCTCATTTTTCCTCCAATTTTTCTTATTCTTTAAATCTGATTGCATAGTTTTCTGTGCAATATTTTTAGTCATATTTTCTGAAAAGAACTTTTTTTTATATTAAGAACTGTGCAAATTATAAGCGAAAAACTTGGTGAAATTTGGGACTGTTTTTTATAAAAACCTTAATTTCTCTACGAGTATACATGCTATCCTCATAAAAATGAACACAGTTTATTACAATAAGCCACTTATTAATAATCCCGAGTTTGAACGCTTTTGCTGCATTAGTTTTTACAGGGTTATCCAAAAGTTATTCATTCTTTTTCAATTTGTTTACGGTCCCCTAGGGGGTTTCGGAAAAAAAAAAAAAACTTGGCGAAAATATATGACCTATACTATACTGTTTGCACACCTGCACTTTCAGGTCAATTCCTTATGTATTTTTCTAGATATTTAACAAAACGTCTAAAATCGCAAGTGACCGGTCACCTTTGGCCACATAGTGTATTTACTATACTTAATATAAATTGAATTCCAGAAATTAACAAATAGTAAAGATGCTTAACTAATTATTTTCCAAACAAATTTGTACCCAATATTCTGCAAAACGTTGCGCAAAAAAGCTACCAACTAACAGATCTAACGCATAGATCTTTATTTTATATCGACTCCACCAGTTTTTTGCTTAATTTCTACTCATACTAAAAATTTAATAACATAAAGAAAAAAAAAAGGCTTATTAAAAAATTTGATATTCACTTCTTTTAAATGATTATCTCTCAGGCTTAACTCTTTATTTTTCTCTAAGAAATGAATTGTATGTAAACAAAAAGTACATAAATTATGTTTACTCTGATGAAAAAAGTTCTAGGAGAGATCATGTTAATTTCGGTGAGTAAATTATTTAAATTGTATAAACTTTTTAAAAGTCATTCAAGATGGCCGCAAACCCATCATGCATGACTTTTGAAAATTTAAAATTTTAGAAACACATTATGATGTATTTAGTGCAAAGGATTTCTATCAACATATCATATGTAGGCTCTTAAATTACATATAACTTAGTTAATGGGAAATGTTAAATAAATAACAGAATATAAGCTTGGAAATATGATATCACGCCATTTTTTAGATACAACTTTCACCAACTTTCACGTTCATCTTTCTTTTTTTTTTTTACTTTTTTTAAAGCTTGGCTTTATTATTATTTTTTTTTTTTTTTGGTACTTTTTAAAAGTTTTTTTTTTTTTTTTTTTTTAGATTCTATGTACTCGGAGTCACGTAAATATTTCCGGGTGAAAAGGAGTTGCAAATAGGAAAAGTTAAAGAAGCTCTGTATTCGACTCATTTAATTTCCTTTGAAATAATCTAGACATTCTGTTTAAGTATGTAAATATCGTTTGCATACTGCCAGTGAATAACTATGTGTAATCAACTTTTATTTGTTTCTTGGGAATTCTATTACTTTCGATAGGTAAACAAAGTTCTGTGACGCAGTAAATTAAAGTAAACTCTTCCTGCTTTCCGGTAAGGAAAATCCGGTGCTTTTTAGGCAAGGGGCTTGACTTGATTTTCTTATACTTGCCACTCTGACAATGTTAGATCGGAAATAAACTATGCCTCAGACAAGAGTCTACAAGAAAATATAAACTTAGATTGCTAAACTTTTGTTTTTAACTAACGTTATTGTTTTCAAAGATATTGCTTATTGCTTGATATAAACTTATGCCCTTTTTCTAGCTTACCCCATCTATCAAAGAAGCAAAGTCAATAATTCCTGGTAATTATAATCAAATTTCAAAATCCTTTTGTTAAATATATGTATGTTACGATAATTTGGTAACATGTCATGAAATTTGAAGTAAATAAAGCAGAGATCGCTCTAAAACACTCTATTATAAGGCTTTAAAATAAAGCTTTGTATCGTTCTGTATTTAAGAAAGGTAAAGCACCATTCAATAAAATTTTTAGTGGATATCCCGGAAATTGCTATTTTAAATAGCACTTAATCAGTCGTTCGTTATTATGCCGGTTGGCTTTTGGTCGAAATACGGTGGCAATTTTCCGAGGGAAAAATATAGCTCTTCATAACAGAAGAAAATTTATTGGTACCTTCTCGTAGTAAGCAGTTGTAAGCAGTTCAGTAATTAGTTCAGTAAATAAGTAGTAAGTAGTTCAGTTGTAAGCATCCACCACAAATCACAGCTTGTTGCGATATTCCACAACATCTACCTTAGTAGTTAGTTCAGCTGAAACTACCTTTAGGATAACACAACTTAAAAATATTCTATTACTCCCATGAATCGCTTTCAGGAAGCAGCTTAGCATTTAATGTAAGGATCGACCAAAACAGGTTTATAAGACCGAAACCGAATTTCGGTAATCTTCCTGTTTTCGGTCGAAAACGAAAATGTCCAAAAAACATTTTAAGTAATTAATACGTGCATAAATATATATAATTATTAATTAATTATACGTGTAGCCCAAGTATCTCTATGCCTCTGACAAAACCGTTTTATTTTAGTATAAAATGAAATATGATTAATTCATCAACGACACAGAATGATCTTCTAATTATACGAATTTCATCTCATTTAAAAAATGTTTAGGTGTACACATCTCGATTTAATCGTTTATAATGATTTTTTTAGAGGGTCATTCATTATACTAGAACTTTCTCAAAGAGTATTCGAAACACTTCTTCTGTTTCAAACTAAAAATTTTCTATTACTGCTAAGTCTGTAAATTTTAATGAGCACGTGAAAAGCGTCTTCAAAGTTTAGTCATATATGCATTGCTTGCTTTATAATTTGCACTCACGTCTTGTGTCCGCTATGACTGATAATTTTAAGCATTGAAGTTCATAGCAATAAATAAAGAGTGTCTCATTTGAGCCGATACAGCTCAAATCAATGACTGTAACGTTGAAAGTTTCCGAAGGAAGAAACGAGATTTTTTTAATATAGATAGTTTCGATCCGGCCAAATTTTAGGCAGCATTTTTACCGAAAACGAATTTTCGGCGAAACTCAGATTTTGGGCCGAAAACGAAACCGAATTTTTGGTCGATCTCTAGTTTTAAGACAACTGCTGCCATGAAATCTGAGCTCCTAAACTCATGTTTTGATGTTTTATAATTAGACGCATAGAGTTTTTACGGTATTGCAGATGGGTAAAACGACCAACAGCAGATCGAAGCTGGAGAGAACTATATTTTAAAGGCGTAAGAAAAAAGGACTCGTGCAGCTTCGCCGGAAAAAGAGGGCCAAATGGTTTTCAGAATAAAATAAAATAAGATAGTACAAACAGATCATTTTAATAGAATTCATAGCGGCCTTTTAAAATTGAGAAATAAAAGACCTTGAAAGCAAATAATGATTACAGGAAATGTTTTTTAGAATAGATTTTAAAAGGAAATAAAATATTAAAATATGCATTTTAAATAGAAATGAATTTAAGTAAACGGAATGAATGGGATATTATTTAAGTTAGGGAATAATTTAGTAAACTAGGATTATAGAATAATTTTAGAAAGGAAATTTTTATTGACTAAATTTAATAAAGCACAGAAATTTAATTTTCGTAATATATCCCCCCTCCCAAACAACGGATGAATCTTGGATATCCTATGATCTACAAGTTCACTAAAGGGGAAGAAAAAACATGAGTTCGGATTACAAGAATTGCTTCAGGAAGTCACTTAAAAGCAAGGCTTATTAAGAGTGGAAATGCCAAAAGTAAAAAAAATAATAATAACTACCTTATAAAACGCGAAGTTGTGGATAATGCTTTAGATAAAATACAGTAAAATACTTACATTTTGTAAGTATAGCAATAAAGAAATAATAATAACATAACAAACAACAAGAAATAGCATAATAAAGATCTAAAAAAAAGTATCGTTACTGTACAAAAAAGGTGCATTACGTTTATTCTTTTTTTTTAATCATAGTTCCAGTTCCGTTATAAATCTACCTTTATTGTTCTGGTAGACTCTCATTATAATTATAAAATCTCCAGTTGTGATGAAAAAGAAAAAGTAAATTATTTATCTTATTGTAGCATCATTTACCATATTCCAATTACAAAACAATTATCTAACAATCCAGTACAATTATCCACGATAATTGTCGTTTAATAATGGTAATTGTGGCTTATTAATAGTAATTGGGTACTTAATTACCTGGGAGAGCTCTCTTCATATACATTCACTTATAGATGAGGTGAATCACAGTCGTACGGAATCTTTGTCTATCATGGCAAAAGAGTTGTCATAATTGTTCAAGCATGCTTATAATTTTAATAACAATAATCAATAAATAATCAATAAATAATAACAACAATAATAAAGTAATAAGAATAATGACCGTCAAATTACTGCCTGTACTTTTTACATTTTTTTAAAGTGCGTATTTAATTTATGAACTGAACTTTTTGCACACAGAACTTTGTATACTATAGTACTTTTCCTGACCAGAACCGAAACCAGATAGCAGCAGGGTGGGCTGAGATGTCGTGCAACATCTTGCGTCCCATCTAACCTTCATAATATTTTAATAATTCAATATAACTTTAAATCATTTGATTGTAAACACTTTAAAATTATCCATATACAGAAATACACCAAACATCGCAAAAACTAAGAAACATTTTAGGTACAGTATTTCATCATAAAAATTTTTAAAAGTATTCAGAATTATCCCAACGAAAAATTAACAGAGTTCCCTTTCTCTTCTCTGACTGGTTACAGCTCTGCTCAAGTCACCAGAAAAAATGTAAGTCAGGACCCGACCCAACCCGGCCCGGTCCATCCTATCAAATGAAAGAAAATTGGATTGAGCTCGGCCGCGGACCGGGACAGATCTGTACACAAGTAGACCGCTAAAATATACTAGCCCCCTCCAAAACATAATCCTGAGTATGCCACTATGTGAATCTTTTATTATTTTTTATTTATTTTATTTTATTTTTATTTATACACATTTATACATGTTATAGCTGTTGTCGTTGTTGTTTTTACCAGGACCTTTCCCAAATTGTGATCTCAGCTAGTAGTGCCTTGTGCTTGTGTAGATCTTGACCTCGCTACTCCGCTAATCAAATATATATGTATTAAAAAAAATCAAAGAGTGATAAAACTCCTTAAAAATAGTAATAGTTTGAGCAAATGCAAATGTAAAAAAAAAGTAAAATTTTTCATTTTGAGTATCCCGTAATTATGCTTTTTAAAAAAATTCTTTAATCAACAAATTTGTCTCTAGATGGCAGCACTAAAGCTAAAAAAAAGACTACTGAATGAAATTTTGGAGTATGTGATATGTAGATACGTTCAATAAATAGGGGGGGGGGGGGGGATAACAGTATGAAACGTTAAAGAGCACAAGTTGGTCATCAGTAGTCCAGGATTATGTAAATAAAACTAAAATTGAGTATAAATTTTCATTGCTGCTAGATATTCTGCAATTAAAAAAATAATAATAATTTAAGTAACAATATTGCCAGTAGATGGCGACACTAAAGATCGGAAAATGAAGAGTATCCAAAATTGTACTGTGAAAAAAAAATGAAAAGAATAAAGAAAAGAAAAAAAAAAAGTAAACTAAATCCTCTACTATAAGATACACCAAATTATCAATATATATATACATATATATATGTATATTGAAACTAAACTGGTGTACCAGATTGAATGTAGTACCCTTTGCCAGATAAAGCTGTTAGAGATCCCTTTTCCCAACCACAAATTTCAAAACTAGATTTTAACTTTAAGTGTTTTTAATTTAACTTTTACGTGTCACGAGCGACACATATGAGGACGCATATACCATTTTATACCCTCTACAACATCCTCTGTATCCTGTATTGGATAAAAAGAAAATTAAGGCTGTTCTCAAAAATACAAACTAGAACTAGCTACTTTTTAACGGCAGAAAATGCTGTTAAAGTTAATGTTTTGAACTGACTTTTCAGTCGCAACAGCGTAGGAAAGGAAAAAAACTGCCGTCAAGACAATAATCGCCTATAACTGAATATGTAATTCCTTTAGTGGAAAGTGAAAAAAAAACACAGCTCGATTACAAATCTTTTTAATAATCATGCGTGCAAATAACATGCTTTCATGTTTTAAAAATGAGATAAAAGAGTGTATTGTAAGTTACTTTGATACACAAAACAGAAACACTTATCAGATAAACATTATTAAAATTACTCGAAATTATCAATTTAAACGATGCAATCGTTCAAGAAAGCAGCTAGTGTAATTCTTTGTGCAATAATAATAACACAACCCTAATAATAATAGAACACTGATGACGATGAGAAAATCTGCACATTTTATATTTAAAGTCTCCATCTTTTAATAAAATTATAAAAATACATAAGATTAAACTTGTAAAAGGAAAAAGGTAATTAACGAAGAAAAATTATTTATACTAATTTTTAAATGAAATTTTTTCTTAATTATTTTTTTACAGTAATTTTTTTAATATATCTTGAAAATCATTAAAAAAAAAAAAAAAGAAATCAACAGTATTTTAGGAACTTTAATTTTGAAAAACTACGACCACCAATACAATAGATTATTGCATTATATAAATCTGGATAAAAATAAACAAACATCGTTGAACATGGTGTTTTCTTATGTTAAATTTTAGTAAGTATTTAAATTATCTGTGGCCTTCTTTATTAATCAAATCTTTAAACAGGGATTCTTAAATATGGTAAAAGAGAAATGCAACCAAAGAAAAGGCGTCTGAACAACTTAAAAAACAAATACCTCCTTTGTAAATATTTTTTTAATAAGTTAGTTAAGTTCTATGGCAAAGTACACGAAATTTGAACTTGTCATGCCGGAAATTCAGATTTATTGGAAGACAATTCTTTGCTCTTGATATGTTTAAACTATAATGCATTTGTAAATTCGATTATATTTCTCTCATACAAATTGTTTTTTCTTATTCGAATACACCCTCTGCATTTATTTATATTGCATCTCCACAAAATACAATTATTAATGTACAATTTCATTTCGTGAGAAGTAGATAGATTTGAAAAGACTAAAAATAACCCCTTTTAAACCTGGGTATAAACCAAATTTTGGGAGAATAAACTAGGTTTTCTGGGAATCAACTGATTTTTTGCAACTCTCGAAGAAGAGCACTCACCTATTTTTGGAATAATGGTATCACATTCATGGAAATAAAGAATAGCTTCTAGTTTTTCTGAATTTTGCAAGCTTTAAATCTATAAGTTGTTCGAACATTCTTTGAACTATTATGATAATATGAAGAAGAACAGTACGTTACGACTTTTTTCCCACTGATGTAAAACTTCAAAAGTATAAATTATTTTCGTACCCTCTTTTTTGTTTACTTTTAAACTTACTATCTTCTCCGTAGTAGGAGCACCCTTCCATAGTCAAGATCCTACATGGATTACGAGCAGGCTGTTTAGCGATAGTTTCTAGCTGCTGTTAATGGACAAATGTTCATTGTTGAGATTTTTTTTTTTTTTTTTTTTTTTTCGCTGCTGAAAATTACATAACTTATCATAAAAAACTAAAATTTGATTTACAGTTTTCTAACTAATTGCATGTGAAAGTACATTATTTTCTATTCGATAATGTATAGATGTGTACATAGACCATTTTATTTATTTATTTATTGATAGATTTTTAAATTCGTTATGGAATATATTACCTGGAAACAAATGCTGAATTACTGATGTTGCTTTAAGTGCAAACTGGTTTATTTTCCGCTGCATGCAATAGAAACAGATTTTTAAAAAATCATGCTTGAAAGTTACATACTTTATCTAAAAAACAATAAATTAAGTTAGTTTTCCAACAAATTGCATATAAAAGAACATTATTTTCTATTCGACTATGTATAGATGTGTACATAGACTTATTTATTTATTTATTGATGAAGTTTTAAATTCGTTGTGGGATATATTAGCTGGAAACAAATGCTAAATTATTCATATTGTTTTAAGCGTAAAAGATTTATTTTCCACTGCATGCGAGAAAGACAGATTATTTAAAAATTCATGCTTGAAACGCCCCACCAGTGGTGGACAGGTTCTGCTCTCAAAGCTTGTAGATGGGAGGTGCTGGGTTCGAACCCAATCGCACCCTTCGGCCTAATCGTTCCGAGTTTTCCGTAGTTTTCTTCGAACCTTAGATTTCCTTGCGTAAATATAGGTTAGGTTCAATTAGAAAGACCCACACGGAGAGCACATCCCCCTTTGGGCCCATATCCCTCGTGTTGATAATTGGCCGTCATAAAACAACACCAACAACAACATCATGCTTGAAAATTGTTTTAAATCTATGAAAAAATGAGTAAATTGAGATACAGTTTTCAAACAAATTGCATTTGAAAAAGCATTCCCTTCCTATTCTACGGCGTAAAAATTGAAATTGAGCTACACTGTTAAAAATATCCTGAAACATTACCTCTGTTTTTAAAGGCTATCTATTTTCTGACCAATGAGAACGCTCCATAGGCGATTATGGAGCGTTCTCATTTGTTACAGTGTATGTCTTGAAGTTTAAAAAAAAAAATGGCCATTTTTTTTTTTGCAAAAAAAAAAAAAAAAAAAAAAAAAAAAATATGGCCATTTTTTTTTATTTCATTCGGACCAGAAAATCAGAGTTCTAACCTTTTACGGCTGCTCTTTCATCTTCACCTAACACTTCATTTATAATGGCTGTTTCATAATAATGGAAGCCATCAGTCCATCAGAAGAAAATAACTCGGTGAAAGCGGAAACTCGGTTAGGCGGGACTCGGATAATCGGGACTCTACTGAATATGTCATTTTAAAAATGATCTTTAGAATATTTTTGTTGATTTTCAGAGGTACCTCCCACTTGGATCTGCCACTGTAGATTACGTAGCTCAGTATTACATATTTTATGATTACATATTTTAAATTTTAAAATAAGTCGTCTATTATAAAATTAATAAAATTCTCTTTGTAAATATACTTTGTGGAAGAGGGGGGGGGGGCGCCCCGGGTGCAACAAAGGCTAGTTTCGGTCCTGGTTCCGACGATACATTCTATGACGAAATTGGCTCGTTCAGCTGCGCTCTATCCTCCTGATACGTTTTGCCCCCTTTTTCAGATACATCCTGTATACAGGCTCAGGTTATACAGCGAGCAAAAAAAGTATTTGCACGCAGACGATTTTTTGCATAAGTAACAATAGAAAGCAAAATTGATACTATCCTCCTGATTATTCATTTATTTAAATAAGAAGAAAATAAAAATACCCATTTTCCTTAAACAGTAATATTACACATTTTATAAAAATAAATTAATATTTTCTCATACCAAAAAAGTATTCGCACAAGAAGCATTGACTGTTAAAAAAGGTATTAAATGTGAAAATAATGCAAATGTTTAGCATATCAGTCCCGCAGTACATTAGCCCCGCACTTTAAAGTCACGTAATATATTAACTCTGGAGCAGGGATTCTGGGGAGTTTTTGTTCTAATGGCGCCGAAAACGTGTGAACTGTCTGTTGCTACACGTGAGAAGAATATATTTCTTCACAATTCTGGATTAAGTTACCGAGGAATAGGTAAAAAATTAAATCTAAACTTTTCTAGTGTTCGTTATGTAATTAGGAAGAAAAAAGAAACTGGTTCGATATTAAATAAGCCGCGAACTGGGCGTCTAAGAAAGCTAAATACCAGGCAAAGGAGAGCCATCATAAAAGAATCTTCAAAAAACCCTTTTCTAAGTGCTCGAGAATTGGCTGTTGATGTCGCTTCAACGTCGGGAACAATAGTTACACCACAATCAATTAGTAATATTCTTCATGATGCAAATATACGAGGAAGAGCCCCTCGAAAAAAAACTTATTAGTGAAACAAATAGGGTGAAAAGACTTGAATTTGCAAAAGCTTATGTCAGCAAACCACTAGAGTTTTGGAAAACTGTTATTTTTTCCGATGAAAGCAAGTTCAATATTTTTGGCTCAGATGGTAAGAAAACTGTATGGTGAAAGCCAAATAGTTGTCTTCAAATTAAAAGCTTGAAACCAACTGTAAAACATGGCGGTGGTCATGTAATGATTTGGGGATGCATGTCTTTTAACGGAGTTGGCGAAATGACCTTTATTGAAGGCAATTTGAATGCTAAACAATATATTAATATATTGCGAGATCATTTATCCAATAGTGTTCTGAAATTAGGAATTCCTAATTCATATTATTTCCAACAGGATAACGATCCGAAACACACTGCATATATTACGAGGTTATGGTTGCTTTATAATGTAAAAAATCAATTGAAAACGCCATCACAATCACCAGACCTCAATCCTATTGAAAGTTTATGGCATATTTTGGATGTGAAAATAAGGAAAAAGAAAATTTCTAACAAATCAGAACTTAAGAAAGCTCTTAGGGAAGAATGGCTACAAATCAGCAGTGAAACATGTCAAAAATTAATAGAATCAATGCCCGGACGATTACAAGCTGTAACTGAAGCAAAGGGCATGCATACTAAATATTAGCACTGTTTTTAACTTATAAATAATTCCTCTAGTTCTATTTTTATTGCTAGTGTGCAAATATTTTTTTGGCAGTCCAAATGCTACATTTTATGTTTTCATATTTTAAATATAATTATTAAGTCAGATATTAAATATGCTTATTTGTTTTGTAAAAGTGTTGGTATTTTTAATTCTTAGTTGCTTTTTATTTATTTATACATATGGTACAACAAATTTACCTGGTGTGCAAATACTTTTTTTGCTCACTGTACATATTTTATTGTAATTTAATTACTTATCTTTAAAACTTTGGCAGTACCCCTAAAATCTTCTCATGGCACACCATTTGAGAAATGCTGACCTAAACAATCTTTTCAGCTAGTATAATAAAAGTAAAAGGATATTTTATTTACCGTATTTTATGGAAGAAACGCCGCACTCCTCAAATTGGCCTGAATAAACTTAAAAATATCGTAATCGCCACATCTGTTGTAAACTCCGCATCCGTCGGAACGCTATTCTTGTGGACAGCGTCACATTGACCTAACTTTAATCAAAGTTTTCTGAGCAGTTTAGGATGCCTCGTTTTGAATATCTTAAGATGTCTGAAGTTTTATTTAAAATATTCAAATCCGATTTTAAATATTTTTATGAATTTTTCAATTAAGAAAACTCAGTTGGTATTTAAAAAAATCGTAAACGCCGCACATGGCGGAAAAAAATTAACTTTTAAACTCGTAAACGCCGCGGCGTTTCTTCCATAAAATACGGTAATTTTTTTAAAAAATTAATATAATATTTAGTACGTCGAGAAATCAAAAGCACTTTGGTGTTAAAAAGCACAAATGGGAAGAGATTAAAGAACTTAAATATTTAAATATGTTAATGAATTTAAAAAATATTCAAATGCATTTACTACATAATTTTTTTAGATTATTTTTTAAATTAATAATAATAATTTGATCAATGAGCGTGAAGTCGCGGTTTATGAATAAAATAATTAGAAATTATAATCAAGCGTTATAACAATATTTAAGATAAAGTTGAATATCAGTAGAATAGAAAGAATTTGGCTTGCTTAAGAAAGAAAGAAAGAACTTTGTTCTAAATTGAATTACAGAATAATTTTAAATGATTTAAACAAAATTATAAATTACCTAACAATAAACAACTTTTGTAGTTCATTATGCCATAGATATGCAATTATGGTGATAACAGATTTTCATAAACAAGATAATTAGAATAAGAGGAATCATATCTTTTTGCAATAATTAAAATTATTGAAACATAAAATGATTGTAAATTGTTCACTAAAGCTTATTTTCAACTAATAAAATAATGAGCAAAAGTGCAAATTAATTCAGCTCACTAAAATTAAATTGGTTTACATTGAATTATTTGTGGATTTCATTAAATGATTTTAAAAGAATCATTAGTTTGACAAACGCAATCTGAGAAATGACCCATTTTCTACTTTTTAATTAAGGAATAATGGCAAACTTTTATTAAACAACGCTTTTTAAAGCTTTTTGTTGGAAACTGGGCTACATCGACAGCTTTAATCTCTATTTATCATTCAAACAAAAGTTATTCTTGATTAAATCTGACATTTTTCGTATAATTATCGTTAAAAATATATAGATAACATTTATTGAATACTTTCCAAATATTTTCGATTTCATTAAATAATTGGGAAATTTTGTCTATTTGTTTAATTGATTTATTTCTTAACACAATTTAGGTCACTATTTGATACGAAGCTGAGACAAAATTCCACCCATTTTATATTGATAGAAATAAGTTTTAACAACAAGGGATTATTCCTTATCTTCATGTTTTTGTGACAATCCTAATTGCTATATAGATTAGAGTCGGGTTTGTTATCCAGATTAGAGACTGCATGAGTCGGGTTATACCTACCCAAACGCGAAAATTTTATTTAAAGCCAGCCCGAACCCTATGCTCTTCAACTGCATAGTTTAATGCATTAATTCACACTTTAATTCAATTGTGAAAAAATTTGCTGTAATTATATTTCTTATATGAAATTTTTATGGGAAAAAATAAAAATATAAACACATTTATATTCAAATATAGTTTCTTTTTTTTTTTTTTTTTTTTTTTTTTTGTCTTAATCAATATTGTGGACATTCTTATGTATTAATATTATATGTATGTATGTATTCTTAACCATATTGTGGACAAACCGAATTTCCAAACCCTAGTCGCAATAGTCAAAACTCAACCGAAACAATTAGAGTCAACTCCTCCTACAACAATAATTTTAAAAATATATCGCGAACCCGACCGTGCAGTGTTGAATTCAGACACATTTCTCCGGGAGGGATTTCTGTGACATTATAGAGTTCCGGGGAGAGATTCCACTTTTTGACTATTGAAAACACAACATCTCAAATCTTCTGGGGGGGGGGGCATCTAATTGCTCTGGGGGAAAGTGTCCTTCCGGGCCACTGAATTCAACCCCCCCCCCCCTCCTGAATTCAACACTGCGCACGTGCTCAAACTGCAGATCGAGTCAGCTTCGGGTGAATTCAAAGTTACCCGACTGTAGAACTGTAAATGGACGTTCATTTTAAATAACACTGTTGTCAACATCTCTTATTTTGACGCGTAATGGGCAACATTTTAGGTGCCCCTGTAAAAACTATACATCATATATAACTATTTTAAAAACGTAAAATGTTAAACGTTCAACACCACTTGTAGCTCTTAAGGCGCTTCTCAAAAATTATTTTTCTCCTCTCAACAAGGCGAAACTTTCTGATACATTTTCTGATTATTTTTAAACATAGAAGCAGGATACGTACAAGCATGATAACTGAAGTGATTTGAAATCGAACAGAATTTTTTTTTCCATTTTTCAATAAATTAATCAAATCTTGAGTTATTATTGATTGTTGTCTCAGGACGGCAGTTTTTCTTTCTTTCCAGCTCTCTTGCATTCGCAAATTCTGTTGAAAAAGACCACTTTGACAGCCTTTCTGAAAAATCTTCTACTTTTACCGGAAAACGGAAAAGTAGTTGGATAGTTTCTTAATAAGAGCATTTGTTAAGAAGCATTCTTAACATGAGCATTCATTTGCGGACAAAAATTAATTAAAAAATATGCCTGAAAGTAACCAGTTTGGATTCGAGAACAGCCTTAACACCATATAAAAATTTCGTGACGATTGGTCATTTTTGGTGAAAGTTAAAACCCAAAAAATTTTAAAGTGATATGAAATTAGACAGACAGCAAACATATGTGTAGGAACCCAATTAAATTGATAATTGGACCATCTGCAGATCGAGACCTTTCAAACAAGCGCAACAAAAAATGTTATGAAAATCGGATCATCCGTTCAAGATTTGCGCGTGGACATACGACATACATATAAAAATACAACAAGAAAGAAAAATCATGCGTCAAGCATAGATTATGAAACATTTTCAAACACTTCCAGAACACATTAACAAAACGTTTCTGTTTAATCGCTTTTACACAGTATAATGTAACCGAAATCTTTTGTGTGTCCCTGTAAATGAACAATAAATGATATGTACATCCTATTCTATAGCAAATATCTTGTAGAGAACCTCAGTAATGTAAATCAATTTCATTATTGTTGAAATAGTGTAATATCATATCCAAGGCTGAAGTAGCTCAGTTGAAGTTTATTCCAACAGAGCGAAAAATGTCCAGACCAGGAATCGATCCTGGATACTTGGCGTGCCGTGCCAATGCTTTACCTGTTAAGCTATCCGGATGATACCTGGCTGACATAATTGTTAAAACACACTTTCATCACGTAAATGTTATAGTTATAGCTCGGATGAATGAAACTAGCGCTGCAGTTTGCAGCCATGTCCAACAGATCAGAGTGAATTATGTCAGCCACCTATCGTCCAGATAGCTTAACAAGTAAAGCATTAGAACAGCACACTGAGTATCCAGGTTCGATTCCTGGTCTGGACATTTTTCGCTCTGTTGGAATAAACTCCAACTGTGCTACTCCATCCTTGAATATGATTTAATCCAGTTGGAAGAAATATTCGTTCCCTTCATAGCGTAATATCATTAAAATACTCCGGAAACAGATTTGCCCCGTAGGCCATTATGTAACTGAATTATTCCGTATTACCCTGTAAATGAATGATAAATGCTTTGCCTTCCATATTCTACAGAGAGCGTGCTGTTTTCGCGCACCTGAGAATTTAATATCAATTTCCTTATGTTTGTAATAGTGTAACGACATTAAAATACATCGTAAAAGATTTTCCCCCATAGACCGTAATGTAATGGAATTCGTTTCAGTGTCCTGTAAACGAAGTATAAATTCTATAGCGAATATTGAATAATGCCATAGTAAACAGTAACACATATGAAATACATGGCAACCTAAGTATATTCACGAGAATTAGAACACGGCCATACAGATGGGGGAAAAAAATCGAATTCATAAACTTTTTTTAACTATGTTGGAAAGCCTTAAAAAGGATACAAAAGAATTGGGAATTTTTGGGTTATAGTGGCCCCCACGATTCCGATTATGTCAAGATTGCAATTACGATTTCACCAAGATCCTCGAAAACCTTATATATGCATCATATATACGCAACGCATACATATATTTCAAACGATCATATGTGTGCCATATACGTCATTATAAACCGATTATTTACGTGTTATATGCCATATATACATCATACATTACATATTATACACATGTCATATACCGGGTGTCCCAAAAATGACTGATGGATTTTAAAATTCAATAACTTCCAAACGGTGACAGATATTAAAAAAATTCTTGCAGGAGGGTTATGTATGATGTCAGGAGTTTTTTTACTGTGATTCTTGATTTTAGTTCGAATTTCAAGCAGTAGATGGCGCTGAGAGCAATAGGCGCTCAGTCCAGACCCAATTTTTGGTACTTCCGGATCCATTCAATACATTTTAATCTCCTTTTTTCGCATGGAAGAAGCGAGAGACCAAAAAGTCGAGCCTGGATTTAGCGGTTATTGCTTGTAGCGCCATCTATCGGTGCTATTTGTAACTAAAACTAAGAATCGCAGCATAAAAACTCCTGACATCTTACATAACACTCCTGCAAAAAAATTTTAAATATCTGTCACCGTTTGCAAGTTATGGAATTTTAAAATCCATCAGTCATTTTTGGGACACCGGGTATATACGTCATGTATGTGCCATACATACCTACTGGGCTATATGCGTCACGAAATGCTAGATGCATCATATATTATTATAATGTCATGCTTTATAATATGGTAATAGTCTGCACAGGCCGGGGCGCAAACGGTTTCGAAAGTGAAAGCATCCTCATAAAAAAACCTGTAAGCAAAATCGAAAAAGTAAACAATCTATTTGTAAAAGTCGACAAAAAATCTATTTGTAAAAGTCGACTTCAGCTATCCAATGAAAAAAAATCATTTAAAAATATTGAAAGGTAAACGAGATATTGTACCGTCGTGAGTCAAGAATGCAGGATGGTCTAGCGACAAAAAGCAATTTATTAAAGCAGCACGGCACAGCTACAAAAAAAATATTCAGAAGTTAAGATGAAGAGATGGGGTTTCACAACTTAGAGCTTAAGTAAGCCCTGTCCGCAGTATTGTCAGTACCGCGCGTGGGTTACAGCTTAGAGTACTCTGTACTCTGTCCGGAGATATTAGCTCCGCAACCTGCCCTAAACCTGGACAGACCTACGCCGGGAGCGTAGAAAAGGAAAGTGTTCACTTTCGAAGTTTTCAGCCGAGAGTCCCTGAAACGGCCTCAGGCCTTTAGGTATATGTAAGTTAGATTTCTTTGATATCCGGCGGCACTATCCGGCGGCACTTGAGAATGCTTGAGGAGTGTTTCAAGTATTGTAAGAATTATTATACCCAAAATGTCTAAAGCTAAGTTCTTGGCTTAAAATATGATTTCCAGTCTGACAGTTGGAGAGAGTTGAAGTGGAATATATTGCACGTTTAATTGGGTTGTTAAAGATTTTATGATACACAAAATGTATCGGTCTTGTAGCAAAAGAGGGATATTTAGGAGCCACATCTGCTTCTATTGACAGAGTGCTATTGAATAAAACCAGGACTTTACAGTCCTCCCCTCTTAGCAAGAATTTTTCTTACAGGAAAAATTCATATAACCAGGGTTTATTCAACACACAAAAAGAACTTGAGTTAATCTGCATTTTTTTGGCAAACAGCCTGAACACAATTTAAGGTCAATTTAAAATTTAAATTTTTTGAAAAACCCTTAATTAGAGGACAACACAAGTACCCATAAGGAAAGTTCACAATATAAAATAAAATAGACACACATTCTAAAATTATACTTACACATAAACAACTTGAACCTTCTTATGGAAAGAATTTATGCAAATTCAGAACATTTCTAAGCTTGTTATTTTAAACATCAAAACACAAACACATATGTTATAGTTGCATAACATTCTTAAACAATAACAACAAAATAAAATAGTAAAAATTCAATAAACAAAACTTTCTACCTAAAAGATCTTCACTCTTTTTTCTCTACTATTTCTGCTCTACTCAACCCGTCTGCATTTTTGTTGTTTTTGCCTGCCCTATGGATTATTTCAAACTCGTAGGGTTGTAAGGCTAAAGCCCATCTCATAAGTCTAGGATTAGAACCAGCATTTGTCCTCAGCCACCGTAAAGGATTATGGTCTGTGAACACTTTGAACTTCCTACCGTCCAAATAGTAATGCAATTTCTTTATTGCAAAAACTATACTCAGACATTCGCGTTCGGTAGCACTATAATGTTTTTCCGTTTCTGAAAACTTTCTGCTTAAATAAAGAATTGGATGTTCGTCGCCTGTTCTATCATCCTTTTGACTTAACACAATTCCCATGCCTCTACTTGAAGCATCGGTTTGAACTAAGAACTCTTTTTCAAAGTTCGGTGCATGCAAAACTGGGCTGTCTGTTAACCTTTTTTTCAATTCTTGGAATGCTTCTTCGCATTCAGCTGTCCAAGTGACTTCGCCTTTTTTTGTTTTCCCCTTTAGCGCGTCAGTTAAGGGCGCAGCTATTACGGAATAATTTTTGATGTACCTGCCATAATATCCTGCTAAACCTAGGAAAGCGCGTATCTGCGTTTTTGTTCTAGGGGTCGGAAAGTTTTTTACACTTTCTATTTTTGCCTCCGCGGGTGACCTGGTACCGGTTCCCACAATATGTCCCAAATACTTGACATGATTTTGCGCGAACTTACACTTCGAAAGTTTTATTTTCAAATTTGCTTTCTCAATTCGATCCAAAACCAAACTTAAATGTTTCAAATGATCTTCCCATGTATCTGAAAATATAGCCACATCGTCTAAGTATGGAACAGCGAATTCCTCAAACTCTCTCAATAATCCAGACATGAGTTTACTAAAGAAATACGGAGCATTTTTAAACCGAAACTCATTCTTAAACATCTAAAAGAACCAAAGGTTGTACAAAACGCTGCATATCGTTGGGCTTTTGGACTCAAGGGAATCTGCCAATAACCCTTTGCTAGATCTAGGACAGTTATAAATTTAGCTGATGATACTTTCTCAACTCTTTCTTCTATATTCGGGAGTGGAAAATATTCTGTTCTAATGATCTTATTTAAGCGACGATAGTCAATGCATGGTCGGGGGTCTTTTCCGGAAACCTCTACTAATATCATCGGAGAGGTATAATCCGACTCACCTACCTCTATAACACCTAACTTTAACATTTTCTGGATTTCATCTTTCAAAATCTCAGTTTGTCTTTGAGAGGATCTATACGGTTTTGACCTAATTGGAGTATCGCTAATAAGAGTGATATCGTGTTCAACTAAATCTGTAAGACCAGGGTTGTTTGAAAAGCACTTCTCAAATCTATTCAACACCTCATGCAATTGATTTATCTGACTTTTCCTCAACAGAATTTCTAACTCACTGTTACGAATTATTTCTTCGAAATCATATACTGTAGGACCATTTTCTAAATATGGAATATCTAAGTCTTGTTCTTCCGTTAATTTAGGATTTTCTTCGAAGTCTAGTAGATTTACATGCTCCGGTCGCGTGTAATATGGTTTCAACATATTTACGTGATATATTTGGGTCCTATCTTTTTTTCCAGGTATTTCGACTACATAATTCGTTTCCGAAAGTTTACTCCTTACTGTTCCTGGACCTATCCATTGAACGGACAATTTATTTGGTCTCGATGTCGCCAAGACTAAAACTAGGTCTCCTGCTTTAAATTCTCGTTTGATAGCATTTTTGTCGTACCAATTCTTTCTTTTAATTTGTACCTCCTCCATACGTGTAATTGCTATCTCTCGACATCGTTTTAACCTGTTAATTAAATTAAACATATGTTCTGTAACTAAATCGCTTTCAGACGATGGCTCTAACCAATTTTCCGCAATTAATGTTTCCGGTGTACGCAAATTTTTTCCGTACACTAATTCTGATGGAGTGTAACCGGTACTCTCATGCGTTACAGTTCTGAGTGCTAACAGTATCGCTGGCAAATGCTTATCCCAATCCGCACCGGACTCTAAGCATAATGCTCTCAAAAGCCGTTTCATTGTCCTATGAAAACGCTCAACAGGATTACTCTGTGGATGGTGTACAGAACTATGGCTTACTTTTATTCCGAATTTCTCTAGAAATTCTGTCGTTAATGCCGAAGTAAATGATTTTCCCTGATCACACTGTAACTCAGAAGGGAAACCTGTGCGACAAAAAATGTCTAATAACGCCTCGGTTACTTTCAACGAAGTTAAATCTGCTAAGGGAATTGCCTCAGGATATTTCGATGCCATACACATCGCGGTTAAAATGTAACGGTTCCCGTTTGTGGTTAGTGGTAACGGACCGCAAGCGTCAATGTTTAACTTGGAAAACACCTCCTGGATCACTGGTACTAATTTTAAGGGGGCTTTCTTTTTTTCATTCGGCCGTCCTGCTCTCTGACAGAAATCGCAAGAACGTACAAATTCTTCCATCTCCTTATTGCAATTTGGCCAGAAAAAATATCTATTTAGCTTATCTTTGGATTTAGTACAACCCAAATGTGCCGACGTTCCTTCGTGACACAGCGATTTTACTGCTTCCCTTAATGATTTTGGAATCACCAGCAATCGCGTTACATTTCCAAATCGATCCTCGCGATTTTTCACTAACAAATCATCCTTCACGGAATATACCCGATTTGCTTTTTCCGCGTTTGGTTTATCCAAACGACTCCGCAATTCCATTACTTCCGCGCACTTTCGTTGTGCATCTATAAACTCTCGTTTATTTATCTTCAACAATTTTAACTCTGGCGCTCCGGCCTCCAACGCGGGAATTTCTATCGGTTCCTCCTCTACCGTCGGAACGAAAATCCCTGCTTCATTATTTTTCTCCAAATTCAACCCTTCTAAATCTTCCGCTACCCGTTCTTCTGGTTGATTATTTTCAACCTCTTTCCCCATGCGTTTTGCGCGCGCTCGCGTTTGCACGGCATTTATTTGTCCTACCGAAAAAAACTCATATCCCGTTTTTTCCTTAATCAATTCCGCAGTTTTATTCCCTAGCAAATATCGATTCTGATTCAAGTGGTTTCCACACACGGCAGCCTTTGTCTGCAATCTACCAAAATCTCCCGATATTTCTACAACTGCTAACGGTAGACAAACTAAATCTAAACTTAAGGGTTGCTTAATCCATATTTTCTCATTGCAAAAATAATTTCGCTTTATGTACTTCCTACACACCAAATCTAATGTTGCCCCCGAATCTCTTAAGATATCTATTTTCTGTCCATTTACAGTTCCCTGAAACGTATATGTTTCTAACAAATCCTCTCCTTTCTTTTCCTGGAGGTTGCTCACTGACCCTGAAGGTGTTTTTTTCTGCAATTTCGGACAAGAACTTTTCAGATGATTTTCAGAGTTGCAAATAAAACATTTTAATTTAACTCTTCTTTCGAATGCTCTGTCTCTAGCTGTATCCGCGTGTGTATTAGTAGCGCCTATGGGGGGAGTATATCTAGGTCTATTTTCCCTAAACTTCTCGTTAAATGACGTACGCGTTTTTTCTTGCTTATTGTCTCTATTCCTATGCGTCGACGCTCGGATGCTATCGAAACCGTCCAGAAGTTCAGTAATTTCGGCCTCACTTTTAATTAACGGCCACTTATCTAAGAAATGCTCTCTCATTTCTGGTTTAGCGCGTTTTTTAATTTGGTCCGCAATTAAAATTTCGATAAGTTGATCCATCGATTTTATTTCCAAACCTGCAAGCCATTCTTGCAAATAATTCCTTAACTCAAAACCGAAGTCCTTCCATGTGTCATTCGGACGTTTGACGTGCTGTAAAAATTTAATCTTAAATGATTCTGGATTTAATTTATATCGTTTTAAAAGAACTTTCTTAATATGGTCATAATTCTCTGCTAAATCTTCTGATTCACGAGCTATAATTGTAACAACATCAATTGGCAATAAACTAATTAAATGGGACACCAAATTTTCTTTATTAATTTTAGCCCTTTTAACCTGACGTTCAAAAAGAACTAAATACAAACTAATATCTGTTTGATTCGGATCAAACTCGGGAATTAGTTTTTTAAGGCTAGGTTCCTTGTTTATGGGGCGGTTGATATTCGCTGATTGTTCGGAAGCAGAGGCACTTGATTCAATTTTCAATTTTTCTAACTGAAATTGATTATCCAGTTCTTTTTGCTTTAACTCCCTCTCCGCATTTTCTCTTTCACGCTCTAATTCCAAGCGTTTAATTTCTCTGTCTAAATTTTCCTTCCTAACTAATTCCTCACGTTCCAAATTCTCTTTTCTAACTAATTCCTCACGTTCCAATTTCTCTTTACGAATTCTAATCTGCTCCTCTTTATGTAATTCTTCCAGTTTCTCCTGGAGAATAGTATCATACAGGGAACTTATGAAGTCCTCATCGTAATCTTCTAGGCTTGTAATTAAATTTTTTAACTGTAATGGGGCTTCATCGCCCTTTAAAGGTATTTCTAGTTCATGCGCCAATTTAATAATGTCTTCCTTTTTCCCTTTCCCAAGGAAAGACATATTCCCTCACTAATTATTCTCAATAAAATATGAATAAAAAATATTACAGAATATTACAATAAAAATTAATTTAACACTTAGCAAAATTAAAATTCCTATCAATAAAATAATTTTACTAAAACATATATTCCAAGAAAATTCGACATATACAAAAATTAGAAAAAATATCAGATATTTTATACACTATAATATATAATGGAAACTTTCCTTAAAAGATATTGCGTGTACCTGTAATTAAATTTAAGTTCAAAAATTTATAAATTTTTCCCCAACATATATATTTAAATATAAAAATAATTCTTTTCACACTCAAGAACTTTTTGAAATGAACTGACTTACCCCACTAAAAGCCTTTAGACACGAACGGATGGTAATCCAAATAGGCTGTAAACACTTCCACAAATGCACAATATCGCGCACAATTCACAGAATCACACTGCACTGGGGAACACACGAGCTCTTCTTTTCTCACAAAAATAGGTCAAAACACAACTCTTTTTTTCACCACAGCTGACAAGGGTCAGGGTCGGAAAACACCCTCACTCTTCTTCACTCGCACACGAGCACACGAACTTGAATTTCCTTGCTTCTGTCAACACTAAGAGAAGGGAAATCTTCGTTCAACACAGAGGGGTCCGAGAGATAAAATTCCGTCTTCCGCAAGATGAAACTTTCTTTTCTTTTCGTCTGCAGAAAAAAAAAAACGAACAGCAACTTCGGACTTGTTTTCTAATAGAACCTAGGAGCTTCTTCTTCTTTTCCTTCGCTAAAAGAAAATTTCTTCTAGAATTCCTTCATTTACTTCTTCTGAATAAAAAAAAAAATAAATCCCAGTTCGATGACACCAGTTTACTTGCTGTACCGTCGTGAGTCAAGAATGCAGGATGGTCTAGCGACAAAAAGCAATTTATTAAAGCAGCACGGCACAGCTACAAAAAAAATATTCAGAAGTTAAGATGAAGAGATGGGGTTTCACAACTTAGAGCTTAAGTAAGCCCTGTCCGCAGTATTGTCAGTACCGCGCGTGGGTTACAGCTTAGAGTACTCTGTACTCTGTCCGGAGATATTAGCTCCGCAACCTGCCCTAAACCTGGACAGACCTACGCCGGGAGCGTAGAAAAGGAAAGTGTTCACTTTCGAAGTTTTCAGCCGAGAGTCCCTGAAACGGCCTCAGGCCTTTAGGTATATGTAAGTTAGATTTCTTTGATATCCGGCGGCACTATCCGGCGGCACTTGAGAATGCTTGAGGAGTGTTTCAAGTATTGTAAGAATTATTATACCCAAAATGTCTAAAGCTAAGTTCTTGGCTTAAAATATGATTTCCAGTCTGACAGTTGGAGAGAGTTGAAGTGGAATATATTGCACGTTTAATTGGGTTGTTAAAGATTTTATGATACACAAAATGTATCGGTCTTGTAGCAAAAGAGGGATATTTAGGAGCCACATCTGCTTCTATTGACAGAGTGCTATTGAATAAAACCAGGACTTTACAATATCTTAAGAAAATTTTCCCATTGATTAACATTAGCGCGTGTGTTTTTGCGCGAATTAAGATATCTTTCGCATGCCATTCAGCCAAAGAAAACTCGGTCACATCATCTACAGATTTTATTGACACATCAATGATGGAGGGGAACAAAGTAGATCTTTTATAACAAAAATTAAAAAGTGTTTCCCAGTAACTACACTGGTTATCAAAAATTCAGGAAAAGTCACAAAATGCTAATTTTGAAATACGCGACCACTCAAAAGGAAATAATATAATTCGAGTAATTACTATCTCTGCAACACAGCTAGCCCATATAACATCTCATTCATGTCACACATGGTCACAAGTGTAACAGTCACTACGGTGAAGCAAAAAAATAGGAAATTCCATACATCTCATTATGAGTCTCAAATGATCACTATATGTGACTCCACTGAGAAGTCAATGTGACTGCTGCTTTGTAACGAGTCACCAGGTGACTTTACAATGTAGTTAAATTGTGACTCTCATGTGACTGTCATTTTTGGGCTCAATTTCATAGTCATCATGAAAGTTGCATTATGATAAGTCACCAAATAATATCATATTATAGTCACATGGAGACTTTTCCCAAAAGAGCACAATGGTGACTTCACAATAGTCTCTCTGTCACCTGAAAGTCATCATGTGACTTTAATGTGACATTATTTGGTAACTTACCACAATGCAGCGTTCACGATGACTTTGAGTCTACAAATGACAGTCACATGAGAGTCACAATGTAACTACATTGTAAAGTCACATGGTGACTCGTCGCAAAGCAGCAGTCACAGTGACGTCTCAGTGGAGTCACATATAGTGATAATTTGAGACTCATAATGAGATGTATGGAATTTCCTATTTTTTTGCTTCACCGTAGTGACTGTGACACTTGTGACCATGTGTGACATGAATGAGATGTTATATGGACTAGCTGTGTTGTAAAGATAGTATTTACTCGAATTATATTATTTCCTTTTGAGTGTTCGCGTATTTGAAAATTAGCATTTTGTGACTTTTCCTTAATTTTTGCACACCAGTGTATATCGTTAATGAAATCTGCCAATCATGTCATTTTTCAAACGTGTTTTTTATTATTATTATTTATTTATTTATTACTTATCCAAAGAGAACTTGTATCACTCTATTTTGATTTCATCCTTGTTAGAAATAGTGGAATAAAAATGGAAAAGAGGTAAATGTCACAAGCTGGCATTTGCCAACTTGCTCTTTGTACCGGATTTTTATACAAATGACAGATGAATGAAATGACAGATGAAATGATCTATAATACTAATCGACTTCTGTAATGAACAAATAACTTTTGCAATATAAACAAATTTAATTTGTTTGATAAATAAAGAAATTTTATACAGTCTTTTAAAAGGAAAAAAATCTGGTAAAATATTAGCACAATATCTTGAATACAAAAAATTAGGAAAATACTTTTTTCCATCGTCCGAATGATGATGTTTCGTTGTTTTTATGCTATATTTTGCATAGCATGCATAGAGCGAAGAAGAACCTTGATTATGCAAAGAGAACGAAGCTAAATGTCAGAAAATTTCCAGAGTTTTTCAAATGAAAACATCTGAAATCTGCCAAGTTTGTAGATATTATTAAGACATTAGAGAAGCGAGTTGAAAGAAAACTGAATATATCTTTTAAAATAAAAAATTAAAAGTGTTTACCAATCTTCACCTTTCTGGAGCATAAATAAAATATATTCATAACACAGTTTCTTTATGGTTTATTATTATTATCACTATTGTTATTATCACTATTATTATACATAATTTGCCTTAAAGACCTTAACACTAGCTTGAAGCTTTCAAAATATAATTTTCTTTTCTGCTAGCTTATAGTATCTAGAAAGTAGTTCCAAAACAATTTTTGAAATTCACATTAGCAGAAAAGTTACAGAGACAAATATGTCGAGAAAGAAAACTGTAAACTTCAAGCGCATTCGTCTGAAAACGATATTTTTTTTTTAACCTGGCTGTTTGGATTACTCAAAAACTCCTCGACCGATTTCCTTTAAATTTTAATACAAATATTTAGAATGAAATTTTCTATGTCGTTATTTCCATTTTCCGATTTTTTACAAGGATTTTAAGGTCTTTTTTTATGTTGGATCAAAATGATTTTTTTTTAATACCGCTATTTTCACAAATATTTAATTTTTTGAAACTGTCTTACGCTACCCCATAGTCAATGCGCTAAAGATTAGTTGCATTAAGATATTCATTATTATTATTTTTTTGACATTTAGGAATACTCAGTGCAAGCGGGTAGCTGACACTGCATTTTCATGACACCGACCTTCGTTTATATGAATGCCAAAGACGAAGTATGAAAATGTTAGCAAATAAATAAATTGAATGCTAAATTCATCTTTAAAAAGTTAAAATTACAACTATAAAATTCAACTATATACATAGCCTTCGTCAGAGAATACAAAAATACTGTTATTAGCGTCTTATTTTCAAATTTCACGTAGTTGGTGTCGAAAGGAGTGAAAGTGCAAGCCAATTCTTAGATCCGGAAAACATTGGGAAAATAAAAATATGGATACAGGGGGAAGTGGAATATTACGTGTTTATGATTGTTTAAGCAAACTGAGCCAAATTCTGGGTATGTTGTAGGATAAAACGTCATCACAAACAGTATTTTCTTCAGTAATAATTTCTATGCATTCACGGATAATTAAATCATGATAATTCTTTAAGGGCATATTTTTTTTGTATCTTCGAAATTAACTTGTATATTCTGCTTCTGGTTAAGTCAGTCTTGACAAGGATGTTAACCAGAAACAGAATATGCAAGTTAATTTCGAACATACAAAAAATATACCCAGAATTTGGCTCAGTTTGCTTAAACAATCATAAAACACGTAATATTCCACTTCCGTCTGTATCCATATTTTTATTTTGCCAATGTTTTCGGGATCTAAGAATTGACTTTCACTTTCACTCCTTTCGACACAGACTACGTGAAATTTGAAAATAAGACGCTAATAAAAGTATTTTTGTATTCTCTGACGAAGGCTATGTATATAGTTGAAAGTGCTAAGAAGCATTAAAGTAATTTAACACCTTTTTTAATATTTTGTCATCTTTTAAGTAATTTGCACATAGTGTAATTTTAACTTTATGAAAATGTTTTTTACTGAAAATATTAAGAAATATTTTCCACGCATGACGTTCAGGGACGCCATTTCAGAATTTTCTTGGGGGGGGGGGGGTGCAAAGCTGTCTTTGAGGACAGTGGCATAGCCAAGGGTGGGGGGGGGGTTCGGCGGCGGCGGGGGGAGCCTGTACTCTCTCCCATCAAAACGAAAACCTATGAAAAATTCCGTTTTAAACAGGTTTTTTTTTATCTTAGCAGGTATAATTTCAAGATAGTGACTAACATTTTTTCCGTTTAAGACAGTATCCTATTATAGACAGTTTCCCTTTTTACAAGTATTCTTAAAGGCATTTAAAACATCCTTTCTATAGTATACCTCTGTAGAGTATAGGTATATTACATTTATTGTAAAACTTGCGAATACGAAACCTGTCAAAAAAAGAATTGTTTCGCAAACGGAAAAAAAATTAAGTTTCTATGAATAAAGCACTATATAATTATACTTGCTAAGAAGGGTACCTGTCTAAAACGGAGATTTTTTTTTTTTTACTTTGCAGGCTTTACGGGCAGGACAGGGAGCCATTTAATAAGTTTTTTAGAGTGGGGAAAGGAGGCAAGATTTTGTTTGAGGGGAAGGGTTTGAAATAGCATGCCATTCTTAACAGTTTCATAAGCATGGGATTCTTCAAGAAATATTTTTAACACTTTCCAACGCAGTTGAAAATTGAATTGGGTTTGTCTGCCCGTCTGGTCATGCTCTAACTAACGTAAATATACTGGGATTGATGCGTAATTGATATATGTTATTAATGTTTACAATGGAATGTTCGGTATTCAAAATGAAGTGTGTATCATTCATAGTTCATTTACAGGAGGACTCAAAAGTATTCCGTTAGATTATGGTCTATCGGGTAAAATCATTTGCGGTATATTTTAATATTCTTGTATTACAGTATTTAAACATAATAACATTTATATACATTATTGGGGCGTACTAAAGGATGACTACTACATGTAATGTTGTGTTTAGCACTTACAGTTCGCGTCCAGGAGAACTCACAAGTATTCCGTTATATTATAGTCTATGAAGAAAGAATATTTGTGACGTATTTTAATAGTGTTACTCCGTTACAAACATAATGAAATTGATAAAAATTTCTGAGATGTGCTAATTAGAGATGAGTTCGGGCTCATTTTTCAGAGCCCGGGGTCAACAATTTTAAATCCGAATCCGAAAAAGTTTGTGCCATCAGAGCCGATTCCGATACCGAAAGTATGCACGGGAAAAAAAAGGTCTAACAAAAATACATATTTAAAAGCTGTTCTAAATGTAATAGATCTCATTTTTTAACAACTGTTAATCTCTAACACATAATTAGTTTTATGAAATTTACATTAAATCTTATCAAAAGAGACGTTTAGTGTCAAATAGAAATATACTTCCCTAAAAAGATTTTTTAATTTTTCTCCCGCAACAAGTAGGTATCTCTGATGGACACAATAACGAAGAGCATTTTATGTATAAATTAATGAAATTTGCAGAAATTATGATTTATATGACGAAGAATCGAACAGCGTTTTTGTTTCCTATAGAAGGTGTACATCTTTCGCATTTATCATAGCTTTTAAAATCAGTTTAAATTATAAATTTAACACCGTTAACGAAAAGATCCGATGCTTTTATAGAAAAAGAGGAAACGCTGCTTGATTGCTTTCAATCGGGAATAACAACGCATGCCAATTTTATCTGCTTACGTATGAAAGTGATTGTATGAATATGAAGAACAGAGCCACAGAATGAGCAGACTTCAAGAAGAAGCATGAATAAAATCACCAACATTATTTTCATATAAAGAGCGATTACAATCGCAGACAATAGGCGACTAAAAATTTGCAAATCTTAGGCTAATGCTGATTGGCGTAAAAGAAAATATTTATTTCGTGCTAGATCTTTTAAAAAAGTAATAATAAATAAACATTCCAATTAAACATTATCCTAATGGCGCCATATTCTGATTGCCACCAACATCAACAGGTCGTTACTCGCATTAAACTACATACATAAATCATCAAATATCACAAGTTTTCTTTCAAAATAATGTTCGACAAATACTAAAGAAAAAAAAAATCTATTTCTCTTTCCTCCTGATCAAAATAGCATTAAAAAGGCTTGCAATGGGATAATTAATTTTTAAGGGGTAAAAAAGTTATTTTTTGTTTCTATACGAGTACGAGAATAAATAAAATTGCCAATTTGAGAAAGAATGGACCCGAGCCCGAAGGCTGGTATAAAAATCAAACCCGTGTCAGGTCCGGGTTGAGTCCGTCTCATCTCTAGTGCTAATACATACTTTCTGTAGAATATGGGGTGCGAAGCATTCATCACTCATTTACAAGGTTATGCAAAAGAGTTCGATTATATGATGGTCTACGGGTAAAAACTGTTCGCAGCGTATTTCAATTATGTTGCACTATTTCAAACATGATGAAACTGATATACATTACTGAAGCTAACAACAAAATGCTTGCAGTAAAATAGGATGGGGATTGCATTTATCATTCATTTACAGGGACACATAAAAGATTCCGGGAACAAATCTGTATGCGAAGTTTGGCTATTAGGAATGATTGCTGCAAGTCAGTTTTCACTTATGGTATGGTTTTTTAGTTTAACTAAATTTTTGAATACTACATAGTGTGCATAAATTCAATAGAACATATACAGAGCAATTTTTAAATTTGTAAGACACACAGAAAAATTCGTAAGCATTATTGAGAAAGAGCAGGAATTGCTTAAAGATGTTATTTTTAATTTGAGTTATGCAGCTTCAAGTTGTCCTTCCAGCTCAACTATATATTAAGGTAAGTTTGCTGCATATAAATAAAATCATATACAGGACTATGCAAAGAACTGGATATATAATCGCCTATGGATATTAACTCATGGAAGCGTAATTTAAGTAGCTTAAGTATTGCTTGAATTAAATTTCAGCATTAATATGCGGCGTGTATTAAAATCTGTATGTCATATACAGGGCTGTACAAAAGAATTAAAGTACGTTTCCTCCTATCGGTAATATTTTATGTTCAGGTTCTTAGTGATTGTCTTTTGTTGATGGTTAGGTGAAACACTGTATTTCGAAGGCATGGGATGGATTAATACTCGGTCGTTTTCGTCAAACAGTCCTTTCAACTGCTCTAACTCTGGCTTGGAGATTTTTTTTTTTTTGGCCTTCCTACCCGATCCCAGTTCTTTTTTGGCCGAGAGTCCCTCCTAGTAACATTCTAGAACATCGTATGTAGTTCGTTTGGTGATATTTTCGGAAAATAAATGGTTCACGATGGACTTGCTCCTTGATGAATATTGCTTTCGTAAAACTTGTACACAATAATACATAGACACTCCTCTTGTGGCTCTATTCTTGGAAAACACAGATTACTTAATGATCTCTTGGCTAATGGCTATGCTCTTATATACCATAGCACAACACTTCACGCGCAAGTTTCACCTGATTCGATTTCCTTTGCTATTTTACATAATTGCAAAGTTTGTGCGGATTTCTAGGAAAAAGTCCTTATGTTTTCTAAAATGTTTAATTAGATACATTATTTACCTTATTGAAAGGCTAAGTTTTGCTAAAGCATTCTTGATGTGTTGGAAAGTGTTTCATAATCTATGCTTGACGCATGTTTTTTCTCTTTTGTTTAATTTTCAAGGGAAGACCATGCTATTTTATTTATTTATTTGCTTTTTTTTTTTTTTTTTTTTTTTTTTTTTTTTTTTTTTTGCAGAGCAACGCAAAATTAATTCGTCAATTGACCGCAGAAAAAAATTGCGAAATTTGCAAATTAGACTTGGAAAAAATAGATAAATTGGCAAATTAGAAATTTTTTTTTTTATAATTATTAGTTTATGTACCTAAAGTGTTTACTTATACGTGTTTTTATTGTAAATAAAATTTTACAAGCTATTTTAGGTTTTGAGTAATTTTTTAAAATTCTTTTGAGTCTGACCTGCGATGACAGATAAATTTTCTAAAATATCAAATTCCTTGGGGGGGGGGGTGCCCCCCCCCCCCAGCCCCCTCAAATGACGCCCCTGATAACGTTACATGAGCAGTAATTTTTTCATCTGAGGGAAAACGTGCCCAGGCTGTGGCACGAACCCAGAACCACTGTCTTTAATTGTTACTGCTCTTCCATTTCAGCTATCTGTGCGACACCCCAGCCAACACAATATTCGCCCAGAAATAATTTATTGGAAGAATAATGAAGAGTACATCAGAAACAATTTATTAGAATTACTATAATAAATAATTTATTAAAAAGTTATATAACTTTAAATATTTAAAAAAAAAACAAAAAAAAACAAAAAAAAAAAAAACGAACACTTTATGTTGTCAATGAAACCCACAAAAATTCGTAAAGTACGACCGTGTTGTTGACCTTTAAATTGATGCCCCCTCCCCCTCCCTTCCGACTTTTTCTGTTCATTCATCTTTCTGGGTTGTTCATACTTCAGACTAAAAGAATAAATGCACGTAGTAATGTGTTTTCAGTACATATTTGAAATCCAAATTGCAACATAATTAAAAAATTAAATTAAAAAATAAATTTAAGTTTAAATTCAAAATTCAAAATTAAATTCAATATCACAAAAATTTTATTTATTTTTTTCTTTTAACCTAACTGGGAAAATTTTTACAACTCAGAGAAATAAATGCTCAAGGGAATTTTCTAAAGAATGACAGACAGGTTTTAACTACAATGTTAAATTTGAATTTCTGGAATAATAGTGAATCAAAACGAGGGAGGGGGGATGATAAACCGAGTTCTTTTCTAGTTGAATTTAAATTTAAGGTAAAGTCGTAATAATAATAAAAAAAAAAATACATTGCACTTGCAGCGTAAATATATCAGAAATTCCATTTACCCTATAAAATATTTTCAATGGATAATTTATAATCTAAGCGAGAGCTGATTTCAGTATCATTATACAATTCAAATATAATTATTTTAGAATATTTTGTAGGTTAACCTAAATTTCTACAATTCAGTTTAGCATGAATAAACTATTTAACAACTTTTAAATTTAAGCATTATATATAGATTTCTTATTTTCTGAAAAGTATTCTCAGAAAAAATAGAAATAATTTATTTTTATTATTTATTTATTTATTTAATGCTGAGTAACTTTGGTTTAGGATATTAATCAGTCTGTTTTCAGCGATGAATCTGCTATTGCTGAAAATAATTTTAAGTTAAATAATTTCACAAAATTGTGGAATACATTTTATCAACTTCTAATGTATATCTTTATTGTTTTTGGGAAAAAACTTAATTTGGTTTCCATAAAGTAGCGAAGAGCAGCAAAAAAGGTATTTATTATTATTATTACTATTTAATGCTGTAATTTTGCTTAACTAATGCAGTCCATAAATTTAAATTTACTTGATTTGAGTTATTAAAAAAATAGATTTGCTCTGAAAAAATCATCAGATAATAACAACGACGTATTATGAAAAATGAATTTTTTATGAAATAAATTTCCAAAAATTGCTATTACTAGCTATTAAACATTACATTTATTAATTATTATTATTAAATTTTTATTACTGTAAATTATTATTATTACTGATATTTATTATTTTTGTTGTTATTATCATCATTAAACTGCTGTTACTAGTTACATTCATGCATGAAATAAAGTGAAACGTTTTTCTCTTTGTTACAATTATCTTCACTAGCTTACACACTCAAATATTTTAATAATTGATAAAAAATTAAAAATTCTATATGAAAGCAAAGATTGAAATTGAAAAATTTCCGTTGCATTCTTTTATATATAAATGACACTGACACCATGTTAAGTTAAAAACATTTTATTTCATTAAAATCCATCCTTAAGTAAAGTTTACAATGTGCAGATTTTGGAACATAAAGAAGTTGAACTATTTCTACGATTTCAACGTAGAAAACAGTAGCTTCAGAATATCAATTGCAATCTGAAACAGTAAAGACATTTCTTTTACAGAAAATGAATACAGTGACGGCTACAACTGCTTAAAAATTTGCATAAACTTTCACACCATTGATAAATTAATACTGACTTCGTTTCTTTCACAGTCCAGTAGTTTAAAAACAAAAGGTGGAAATATGAAATAAAATTCACAGGCGAAGAAAGATTTATGTACAAAAAAAAAATCACATTATTATTGCAGCACGGTACTTCCGATGGTCGCTTAATTCAAGCGGTGAAGTCCATGTACTTGGTTTGAGTGTTTGTTCGACGGAGCATTATATTTCTTCTTTTGTAGATTCAAGATATCACTTTATCTTTGATGGAATGTTTGGAAGTGAGCTTTGAGGAACTGTACATCATGCGACATAATGCCTTCCTTTAGACGTAAAGACGTTGACGTTTATTGCGGTGACTGAAAAAGGAGAAAATGACACATACTTTATTAACAGTTGCTTTTCATTTAAAACAACAAATTAGAATAAAAGAAATTATATATATTATTCATTGGGGGTTCTTAGCGGTATACGAAAAGCTGAATTACTTTTACGGCATGCCACTGTACGAGGCAGGGCCGAAACTAGCCTTTTTTGCACCTGGGTCAAACATGGATTTTGCCCCCCCCCCCCCTTTCTTCCGCAAAGTATATTTACAAAGAGAATTTTACTAATTTTCTAATAGCCGACTTATTTTAGAATTTAAAATATGTAATTATAAAATATGTAATACTGAACTACGTAACTACAATGGCGGATCCAAGGAGGAGGTCACGGGGGTCATGACCCCCCTTCTGAACCCCACCAAAAATATTCTAAAGATCATTTTTAAATTGAAATATACAGTAGAGCCCCGGTTATCCTAGTCTCGCTTAACCGAGTTTCCGTTTTAACCGACTTATTTTCTTTTGTTGGACTGATGGCTTCCATTATTATGAAATAGCCATTATAAATGAAGTGTTAGGTAAAGATAAAAGAGCCAAAAAAAATATGGCCATCTTTTCCCCATTCTGACCAGAAAATCAGAGTTCTAACTTTTTGCGGCAGCTCATTCATCTTCACCTAACACTTTATTTATAATGGCTGTTTCATAATAATGGAAGCCATCACTCCATCCAAAGAAAATGATCCATCCCAAAGGTATAATCCTTCATTTGGCGCCCCTTCGTTCTGGCGCCCTGGGCACATGCCCCCCTGCCCAACCCCCTCCCTTAGTTTCGGCCCTGAATGACTATTCTGGATATGATTGAATTAAAGCTTATATCCAAATGCATATTCTGGATTTTTAAGTGGTGCAGAAATTTAACCTTTCAGATACTTTTTTATTTAAGGTTAACTATCAATGGTAACTATTGATTGCTTGTAAAACCAATCTCAGTACATTGATTATATGTATATTTCTTATCACTTTAGGTAAAGTATTTACAACAAACTTTTCTGCCTAAGAATTAAAGAACGTGAAATGCCCCATTTGCACCATTCTAGTTACGCTCATGATTATATCGCTATCATTGTCGAGCTCATATATGCTCATAAACTCATAGTCACAAAGGTTTTAAAACTTTTTTTTGCTTATGAAGAAATCTTCATAAGTAAAATGTTGAGCCAGACAAAGGCACCAAAAGATTCTAGACACCATTGTTTTTTTTATACTCAGAGTTCTGGGTATTTGAATTTGAATTACATCTCAAGTACTGATTCCTTGAATAAGACCATTCGTTAAGATATTTTTCTTCCTTTTTCCACTTAATTAATAATTAATACTGGCTATCCCTTTCAATTACCTTTCTATTGAATCAAGATTAGAATCCCTCTATAGATGATTAGTGCTTGATGACTTTTGTCGTATGATGAACGTATTTCGTAAAAAGAAGGAAAATGTAATACGATTTTAATTGGATATATATTTTTTTTCATTTTGTAACTTATTAATGTAGATAATTAAGCTAATTATTAATAAAAGCCAATCTGAATTTTTCATATTCTAAACTTCGCAAATTTTCAAACCCTTAGCATTAATCTACCTAATTGGCTATTGGCTATAAGCAGCAATTTCCAAGCATACAAGCATACTTATCTGCAAAAGTGTTTTAGAGATGTCTACTTGTTTGTTCTCAATAAGAATTTTTAAGGGGGCTAATTATTCTTAATTATTTTCATTTGTATTTCCTGGAGCTAACCTAGTGCTTCGGATACAGATTTATTTAATAAGAAATCATTGTTTTCTAACTTTATTTATTCATAATATTATAAAGTTATTTATTCAGAAAGATCCTCTTCTAACCTCTTAATTAATTCTTAATACATATACAGCTACGTAAAACAGTTTAAATTTCAAAGTGTTGACCGGGTGTACGTTATAATCTATAGCTTAATTCATTATGTCTGCTAATTTTAATGTTATCGGATGAAGTTCTAAATATTAGGCTTCGAAAGGTCTAAGAAAAATACTTCAAATAACCATAAAATAAATATCTAAGCGTAATCAATTATTTTCTGATAGAATTTTCATTTAAATTCTTACATAATTTAAAAGAAATAAAATAAATATAAAACACCCTTCCTTTAATTAGGGGTTTCTTAAAATGTATAATTAATTGATTTTATTTTTGTGCTTATTCAGCACCAAAAATACACCAACAATTTTTAATACGAAAATAAAAGGTATGGTATACAAAGATACTGTAAAATAAATTAGAAAACTGAACAGCGTGCTATCACTTTTTCATTTAAATCTATATTTAGGATAATCAAGAAATACTTTAAATGTTCAACTAAACACTGCTTAAGGTATACTACGATTTTAATCCATAAAATAAGTTCTAAAACATTAAGAAAGGAATATATGTCTTAATTTCACTGTAATTTTTACCGGCAAGTTTGAAAATACATATATTTTGGCTTATAGATTATAAATATCCTTTTAATATATTAAAACCTATACCTAAGTGCCTAAATTTTGTTCAATAGATAATATACAGTTCTGACGCAAAATAATAATGTAAGAAATAAATTAAAATATTAATGATATTTAAGTGATGTTTATTATACGTCTTAATTATTATCGACTAGCACTTAGAAGTTGTTTTTTTCAATATTTTCCCTAACAATTCTAATAAATTCTCAGTGTAAAATAGTTTTTCATTATTTTTATTATTAATAATTTTGATGTATTTCAGTATGTCTTTTTAATAGTAGTGCTTTCAATTCTCTAAAATTGTTATCACAAGTGTGCTTTGAGATAATCGATGTAAAAAATTAATAATGGCTAAAATTTATGTTGTTTAAAAAAATACTCGTGTGCGGACTACACGAAGAGAAGCAGATATAAAACTGTGCTGTTTAATTTTTCTTTTCTATAAATTTGAAATTCTATGTCCTTTTCTTAATCCCCCCCCCCCCCCCACTTGGACTAAGGATTCGTCCCGACCATATGCCAAAAGCGGGTCCCCAGGGAGGGTGCTGTCCCTCTCTTAAAGAAGTAGCATATAAGCATTTGAAATTAATGTCTATTAAATATAAGTGAATATTCATCTTTGTGGTTAATTTTGAGGGGGTTAATTTTGTTAAACTTAAAAATGTCCCCATCTTATTATAAGCAAGGCAGTGAGAGAATGTGTAAGTACAGGCAGTGAGAAATGTACATATATATATTTTAACATAAAACAAGATGCTACTCACCTACTTTGTTCAATAGCCGCTGCTACCTCCACCGCCATATCCTCCTCCGCCGCCACCTCCTTTTCCACCACCATATCCTCCCCCGGAGCCGCCGCCATAGCCTCCAGAGCTACCACCACCATATCCTCCTCCGCTTGATCCACCACCATATCCTCCTCCGCCGGATCCACCACCATATCCTCCTCCTCCGCCGCCGCTTCCTCCGTATCCACCACCGCCTCCACCGAGGCTTGTCAAGCTAATTCCAACAATGGCGACTCCACCGCCACCTTTTCCTCCACCACCGGATCCACCTCCGTATCCTCCTCCTCCACTGCTACCGCCGTATCCTCCACCTCCACTGCTACCGCCATAACCTCCTCCTCCGCTGCTACCACCGTAGCCTCCTCCACCACCTCCTTTAAGGAAAAAATAGGCATTATTGTTAAATATCATACTCTTAACAAGATACAAACTAAAAATCCTAATTGGAAATTAAAACTTTTCTGTATAAATTAGTTATAATAGTTAAATAAAAATGTCCCTCAATTGTAAGATTTTTTTACTACAAAAAGGACATTTTTTTTAGATAAATTGATTAATTTAATGGAATTTTCATTTAAAATTAATACCTTTAACCTAAAAGATCTAAGATCTATTTCTTTCACTGTTATTTCACTTTTAACTTGAAAATTTAAAAACATCTTACCATATCCGCCGCCTCCAAGGCTCACGATGGAATATCCGCCTCCTCCACCGCCTTTTCCTCCACCACCATATCCACCACCTCCACCACCTCCTTTGCCACCACCGTATCCTCCTCCTCCGCCGCCTCCTTTTCCACCTCCGTATCCACCGCCGCCGCCACCGCCATATCCTCCTCCGCCACCTCCTTTGCCACCACCGTATCCTCCTCCTCCTCCACCGCCGTATCCTCCTCCTCCTCCTCCTCCAATACTTTGGATAGGAACAGCAATAAAGATGGTATCGCCTCCTTTACCACCTCCTCCACCGCCTCCATATCCTCCGCCGCCGCCACCGCCACCATATCCTCCACCTCCTCCACCATATCCGCCACCGCCGCCTCCGCCTCCGTATCCTCCACCGCCTCCACCATATCCTCCGCCACTTGCAAGGCTAAGGTATCCAGCGGATACAGAAAGAACCAAACAACTTAAGGTGGCCCATGAGGCCCAATTCTGAAAAGAGATTTTTAAAAAGACAAAATTATTAAATGCTTCATTTAAACATATAAAATGAGAATGTGACAAAACTAATCCTGAATTTAGAAAAAAGCTAAAAAATTTAGTTTTGTAAACAGTTTTTCAAATTAAAGATTTCATGAATTAAATACTAATTTTTTTTAGTAAGACAAGTGGAATTCGACTAAAAGTTATCTTGTTACAAACAAAATTAAAAGAAAATCCTAAAACATTTTTGCTCTTCCCAATTTTAAAAAATGCATTAACTGTACATTTAGTTACTTGTAAAATATTTTGAAATAAATAAATCGACGTACAGTGTATCTTTTTTCCATTCACTCTAAGTACAGGGATTAGATTAAAATTTTTTTAGATGTAAAGCAGTACATAGTGTTGAATTCAAGAGAAGGTGCGTTGCCTGCGAGGGTCAGGTGTACCCCTCCCCCCTCCCGTGGCATCAAAATTTCTTCCCGGAATGTTTCGTCTTTTGTAATGTTTTGTCGCTTATTAATGGTACAGATCTGTCCCCATCGGGACTCTATAATGCCCGCTCCCGTTCTTGCAGCTTCATAAATAATTTCTGATAAAAAGTGCCTGAATTCAACACTGATAATAAATATGGCAGCCGGAAAAGTTATACTCAATGCCACAACGTCTTGTTTTTACTGGGAATAAAATTTAACAGCAATATGCGCAGGAAAAGGGGTGTTATTACTGTCCGAATCACTCTCAGCTTATATAAGAATATAATTTTTATCCTTAGCTACTGAGATTGTCTTTTAGTTAAACTTTAAATTCGGCTTTCTCCATTAAAAAAATGTGTTGATATTTACTTAACTTCTTTTTTAATCTCTTTTCTTTTTTGCAAATTAGATATTATTGTGAATAATTAAAATATATATGTTCCATCCAATTTAAATTTTCTTTAAATAATCAAAACAATAAGAGACCAAATATTAGTCTAATTTCATTTCTATTTCCGGTATTCCAATAAAAAAAAAAAAATAAAAAAAAAAAAAAAGGCAAAAAATTCAATATCGATTTCTTAAACTTATCTACTTATCCAGTTGTGCTTGTGTATCTAAATTATTTTCTAAATAGGAGTGAGTGGGGGAAAACGTAATTTTTATAAAATATTAAAATTTTCAAGGACTATAATTATTTATATTTAAAAATTGAGGATCGATAAAGATGTAAATTTGTTTTTCGTTACTGTAAATTCCGGGCAAAATATGCGAAATACTTTTATTTTTTAAAAAGGCAGAAAAAAAATTCATTTTCTATTTAAGTTTTCCAGATTAGGACAAAGAATCCGAAAAAGTTTAAGAGATATCTGTAAAATTTAATTTAATCAATATTTTTGGTTTATTATCATTACGTTCAAACTGAAAATTCTAAAACTCAAGCAATCAGAATTTTAAGAGAAATAAAAAGTATTTAGTATTTAAAAAAAAAAAAAAAAAAAAAAAAAAAAAAAAACTACATTCTTCATAAGTTATACTGGCAAAATAATATTTCAATTATATAATCCGTATTACATATAATTAACCTAATCAGATGAAAAAATTCTGGCAAAATAATGTTTTAATTATATAAGCCGCATTACATTATAATTAATCCAACGAAATGGGAAAATTCTGGCAGAATAGTATTCAGATTATGTAAGCTGTATTGTATTAATATATAATCCAACCAGAAGAAAAAGTCTGACGATTAATCATGGGACGGACTGATCCTGCTGAGACAGCAGAAGTAGACCCATGGAGATGCACTCTAAGAAAGTTGATGACTTACCTTAGAAGCTCCCATGATGAGAGGATTCTGCCAGTCCAGCGTTCTCTCTGGGCTTATATAGGGATTGTGGCTAGTCCAGAAACGGGGTCAGTTGGTCTCGATGTGACGTTATTGTTTCAAACTCCCTTTCACCCGTCCATTGCTCTCCACGGCTGACCTCTTCATGACCTTTTTTTTTTGTTACTTTTCGCTCTCTATCTCTCTCTGTATCCTTCTCTTCCTACTCACTGATTCTTCAGGAAGGAAAAATCTTGGGCTCTCCACAGAAAGCCCTCAGGTCCTGATAGTTACTTTGCACTCTCACGCGAGATTGAATATGATGGAAGAGTGGAGAAAGATTATGAAAAAATAGTTCTTCAGTAATGGAAGATTTCTCTTTGGATCAGTATTTGAGTTTTCACAGTCCTTGGAATAACGTCTACGGTTTCTATAAAGTAAATGGTTGTTTACATAAGGATATGCGGAAAAAAAAAGGATATACAGCAACAGAAAGTGTTTGATTATAAATTTTTATATAATATTAAAACCCAATAATATATATTTTATCTTTACCAAAATGACACTAATATCACGCCTCAAACTCTCTTTTAAAATCAATAAACCGGCAAACTGTAGTAAAATTCAGTCAGGAGTAAAGACATTTATTTTCGTTTGAATATTTTAATATGATCTAACGTACTTTTTCTTACAACAGTATAATACTACGCGGTATATTTTGGCATATGAATTAATTAATTGTGGAAAATTTTCTGGTTTCAAAAGTTTAAGGTATGTATGCCTGCAGTGTAAGTAAAACATCTCGAAGTCCATAATTCTTTTTAAACAAATTAACTAATAAAAAATTAATAGTCTTTTTTGCAATATGTCGATATTCTTTCATAAATTGTTGATATGATCTAATACATTTTTTAGAGTATTATAATATTGTATAACATATTCTGTTGCATAAACTAATTCTAAGCTGGAAATTTTTTCTTGTTTAACCATTATTTGTATGAATTCAATTAGTTTACATACCGTGATATTGATTTAATAATGTCTGTATCTAAAAATGTTATATCCTATTTTCTGTTCGATAAGTACAGTAGTTCAAGAGTGTTTTTTTTTCTTCTTAATTGAAATTATAAAGAATTAAAATCATAATTATGTGCATTGAAAGGATATTCTTGTAATTTGTCCAAAGGAAATTATTGAATTATTATATTTCTATATTTCAGAATTACATAAAAATTCTTCAGTTTAAAATTTTGTAGCCCCCATGTCCTGCCAGATACTTTGCATTCTTACGCGAGATCGATTATGGTAGAAAACTGTAGAAAGATTATTAAAAAGAAAAAAATATTCAATGATGAAAAATTTATCTATCGGTCAGTATTGGATCTCTTGGCTTTCGTAGTTCTTAAAATATCGTTATCGTGTCTGGTTAAGATATGGAGTTATTTATATTAGGGACTTATTGAGACTATAAGGATATACAACACCAAACAGAGTGTGAAAGAATGAAAAGATAAATTCATGTTCAATATCGAATTTCAGTTGTGTTTTAAATTAAACCAAAATTTCACTGATATGACGCTTTAAACCTCTAGTTTAATTTTAAATCAATGACTGGATAATCTGAAGTAAAGTTCTATCAGGTTTTCATCTGGTTTAGTACTAATGAGAAATAATGTACTTTCATCTGGACGTTAAAGTACTATGTACCACATTTCGGTGAATGATTAATTACAAGCTATAGAAATTTTACAGTTTAAAAAGCTTATTGTATTTGTGCATTCAGTTTAAACATATTAAGACATTTCAAACCTCGCATGTCTTTTAACGGGTCATTCCATGTCCCTTGTGGGACAGCTTTTCTACATTATACACATTTCTGCTGTTTTAACAATGTTATTTTATCCTCAAATTTAAAAAAAAACCATGCTAATATGAAAATCTAGAAATTTTTGTTATTTTTAATCTACAGTTTATGTTTTAACAACTTATAAGTCAATGATATAAGTATATATGTAAGGGTCGCGCACAGGGCATTTTGAGTTTTTCATGGAATGACCCTGAAACGGGCAGATTACTTAGGTCCAGGGTTTAAAATGTGGAGATTTTTATTATCTATTATTTTATTATTTATTAATTATTAAAAACGGGCAGCTTATTAAGGTCTAGGGTTTAACATGTGGAGGTTTTTAAACCTATTAAAGGGCCATTCCCTATCACGTATGAAACAGCTTTTCTACCTATTACTGCTATTTCAACAATGCTATTGTACCTCAAATTAAAACAATTATGCTAATATGAAAATATAGATTATTTATTTGTTAATTTCAATGTATAGTTTATATTTCAATAACTTATAAGTTAATAAACATAGGTATTTATGTAAGCGTCACGTGCGGGGCATTTTGTCCGTTTGTCATGGAATGGCCCTAATATAAACCAGTCAGTAATACTAAAATACTTTTTGTCTTTTCAATATGTAAATTTGTTTCGCTTAAATGTTTTGGTATGATCTAATACATTTTTTTATAGTATAGTATAATAATATTGTGTAACATATTCTGAAGCATAAATTAATTACAAATGGAGAATTTTTATCATTTGATCATTATTTCCACCAATTTAGTTTGTTCAAATATAGTGATATTGATTTATAAATAATTACTGTATCTGGCAAACTTATATTCTATTTTCTGTTCATTGGGTAAAATGTACAGTAATTGAGAAGATTTTTTTTTTTTTTTTTTTTTTAAGTTATTAATTGAAATTTCAAAGATTCAAAACTATACTGTGTACATTAGTTGGACATTTATATAATTTATGCAAAGAAAATTACTAAATTATTATAACTTATTTCTACATTTCAAAATTACATCAAAATTACATTAATATTCTTTAGTTTAGAGCTCCGAAATTCTCATATCCTTATTAATATTTTGTATTCTCACGCAAGATTGCATAATATGGAGAACTGGAGAAAGATTATAAAAATAAGGAGTAATTGTAAATTTCTCTTTTGTTCCGTGGTAGATTTTTCATGGTTCTTGGGATATCGCCTACCATGTCTATCTTGTAAATGGTTAAGATTTGGAATTATTTACATTAAAGATTTTCGTAAATTACAAAGATGTATGGCAAAAGAAAGCGTACAAAGATAAATTTTTATTTAATATTAAAAACTAATAATATAGTTTAAATTCATCGGAATTAATAATAAAGTCTTTCATGTCTACTGAATCTCATCTATCTTTCTAAATCAGTTAATTTATAATATGAAATAAAATTCTCTCATTCGTAAACAGACCTAAATGATTTACCCAAATAATTCAATGTAATTTAACGCATTTTTTTTTTTTTTTTTTATTGATTTATAACTTTTTAAAAATTTTACGTTATAATACTATGTATAATCTAGTTATTGAATTAATTGCAAACTGTAGGATTTTCGATGCTAGTTAAAAAACTGTTTTGTTTTGTTTTTGTTTTTTAATCTGTACATACAATTAAAATGTATTAAAAGTGATCAAAATATCCCAAATTTTCATATTTCCTTATAAATACATCAATTGGTAATATTGCTAATTTTTTTTTAAATCAGTGGATCCCAGCCATTTTTTCTCACGCCTTACGTAAGCATCTTTAAAATCATGATCCCCCCCCCCCCCCTCTGTTACATATAACCCTTATTATTTAAAAAGTGAACTCTTATTCATAAGGTGGAAGACTAAAAGCCCAATAATTATGACATGTCATTTTACTTTTTTTTTTTTTTAGATTATCAAACAGTTCTTTTGTTACAAATATGATTTTAACACAATTCTATTAATGCAATGAGCCACGCATCTTCTCCTTTACACCTAGAAGAGCTTTATTGTTCTTTGGCAAATTACTTCAGTGTGAAACGAAGGTGTTATATGTTTCACATTATTATTTTCAATACAACCAAACTGATTGGGAAGGAAATTGCACAAGTTGTAATTTCTGCAACTAACAAAGAGAGGGCCAATCTTGTTAATCACAGATTTTGATTATTTTAATATATGTTGTAGGGTATAGACCCCTTAGTCTCAGGTTCAACGGATTTTATACAACGCTCGTTAGTTCTTGAGAAACCGCGGGGTCTAATATTAGTATACGATTTAAATACTTACTTTGTAACAACAAGGATAGGTTGGGCGTAGCTCAGTTGGTACGGCGTTTGCAGGCTGATCGGCGGGCTCGGGTTCGAAGCACGAAAGCTGTAAATTTGTTTTTTTTTCATATTTTTTTTTTTGTTTTATAAATATACTTGTAATTATAACTTAATAATGACATTGTCAATTAAAATTTATAATATTGCATTTCAATCATAATTTTAACCTATTTATTTTTTTTTACTTTTAACTAAATAGTTGTATAAAACATCCCAAAACTGATAATTTTTTAAAAATCACTTTTAAAATGTATATATTCTGTATGGATGCAATGATATTGAACAATTGTGTCAATTCGTGATTTTAAAGAAATATCATTTATTCATAGTTTTAACAAGGGAAATCAATACGATGATACTATTACTCTGTTTTTAAAGTAACAAACACAATTATATTAAAAATTAGCATCGGAATTAAATTACAACGGATTTTTTGCATATTAAAGATTTTTAAATTTGTAATACGTATGCTTGCGCTTTCAAATATTTCGTTTTCCCCTTTATGTTCTTCCTGCTTTTATTTTTATTTTATTCGAATATGCTTTATTTTATCATAACTAGATGGCACCACAACAGGTTTCTAACAATTTTGGAATTTTTATTTTTCAACAATAGATCCAATTTCTTTTTAAATGTCTTTAAAGGATGAGAAATAATAGTTCAAAATAAAAAACGATAAATTTAAATTTAAATTTGTTAACATTATAATTAATGTACGATATTAAATTTTTTAATTGAAATTATTAAATTATAGTTACAACTATATTTATAAAACAAAAAAAAAGAAGGACAAAAAACGTAGATTGGGGTATCGAACCCGGGTCCGCGGATCAGCTAACAAACGCCGTACCAACTGAGGTACGCTCAACCTGCCCTCTTTGTTACAAAGTACGTACTTAAGTTGTGTACTAATATTAGACCCCCCGGTTTCTCAAGAACTAACGAGCGTTGTATAAAATCCATTCAACCTGAAACTAAGGGGTCTCTATCCTACAACATATATTAAAATAATCAAAATCTGTGATTAACAAGGTTGGCCCTCTCCTTGTAAGTGAAAAAATGCCCATGCCAGGAGTCGAACCCAGATCTCTGAATTACGTTTCCAATGCTCTGTCACTTGGATCACATGAGTAATAACGGAGCCAACACAATTCACTCAGTCAACCCTTTGGTAATAATATCTGTTCTGTTATCTGAAGCAGTTCAACAGAATAAACCGTAGTTAAATGAACTCCAATAAATGACGGATGCGTAATTACACTACTAGGAGTTGTCTTATCTGCTGTTTATTCCGTTGAGCTATTCTGTGGGGTTCGGATAATAAACCAGATGTTCCAGATGTTATTACCGAAAAGCTGCCCATAGCTACCAAACTGCCGGGGTTTTTTAAGTCAAAAAACATATATGAAACCATAAGATTTGTTACTTGTTTCTTTGTAGTATTTAATTGTTCAAATTTTATTTATTTGATTAAAAAAACAAAAGGTTGACAGTTATAGATGCGTGAGTGAATTGTGACTGCAACTTTGGCACCCAGGTAATTCAAGTGGTAGAGCATTGGCAATGAAAGCCAAAGGCTCTGGATTTCACTTCCAGCCTGTACACTTTTTAATTCAATTAGAAAAGTTTACAACACATGTTATATGATTGACATTTTTTATTTTCACGGAATTTCTTGAAGAGACTCCCACATTTTCCATCACACTTGATAACATTGAATTATATTATAAATGATTTTTGTACCTCATTAAGAATAGGTGAAAAATATTTCACAGCGAGTTTCTATGAATAACATAATAAACAAGAAACATCTCTGGACTCCCCCCTTTATCAATTCTAAATAGCTATTTTTCTTTCTCTTCATAACATACTTCTCTTTTAGTGGGCTTTCTATTCCCTGTTATCGCAAGTTTGCCACCGATTTTGAATTTCAAAAGGCATATTGCATGATCTATGTTTAAATATTGTGTAGTATGCAGTTTGCGCCAGAACCATAGGAAATTCACTACTTGCCAATTACCTTATCTGATGTCCATTTAAAGATTTATTGATTTTATAAAGTTAGAGGTAGTACCTCGTTTATATATTTCAAATATTTTTTAGAAAACATATGTCCAAGATAGTCAATTTTAGGCATATCCTTAAATAGTTTTGTGTAAAGGTTTCTTCATGCAGGACACATTTTAAGGCAGATTGAAAAACAAAGCTCTTTCAATGAATGAATGACCCATAAGGAGGTGGGAAATTCTAAAACTAGAAAACAGGAATTCTGCTTTTTCAGAATTTAGTGTCGCCCTCGATGAAATATATATATATACATAGATAGATAGATAGATATGAAAGGATAAAAATAAATAAATAAAAATAAACCCCTTTTTAAAAGATAAAATCTTTTTTAAATTCAAAATTTAAATTTTTAAATCAGGAAACCCAACTTATTTTTCATAGACTCTTAAAGCAAATAAATAAAAATATTTTCTTCATCATAAAAATCTTCGACACTGATTGATATTTATGAAACAGATTTGGAAAAGAAATTACCCTTTGTTGACATAAGACAGTCATCATAAAACATATAAAATTATCTTGGAAGCATCATTATATTTATAGCATAAACAAACTGAGTTTTTCCGGCTATGCTAGATAATTTAAGAATGGAGTTATAAACAACAAAGGAGTGATTTCAGAGCAATAAATCAAAGTAAATATTTTAGTTCAATTAGTGTCAAAGTAGAAAATTGATAAGCAGTAAAACATAATTAACTTTTGTCTGATTTAACACTTCAGATTATGAGTACCTCGTAAATAATATTTAACATTTAAATTAGAATTAGCTCTTGTTGTGCAATCATAAGTTCAGACTCTTTGTCTCCACATAAAAAACAGTTATAAAAAAGATAATGCACCAATCAGGAAAGATTAAGCCTCCCACTTTGATACTTCTGCCCTCTGCTGGAAAAAGTAATAACTATCTGATTAAAAGCGCGGTGCAGAGGGAAGGAGAAGTCAGATTATGATGCAGTACTCTGTTGAATATCAAGAATGATTTAGAGAGAGCTTTGGCTCCTAACTTCTTCCAAGTCACTGGACCTGACTTCAGATGATGTCATGCATTATTACAGTAAATAAAGTCAGGTTCAGCACCAACTGCCTCAGCTTATTGCAATACCCACACATAATGTGAAGTATAAGGGGAATCATTTCATATATATATATATATATGTGTGTGTGTGTGTGTGTGTGTGTGTGTGTATAAATATTGATAGTACAAAACATATTTCAGTTTTAAGACTTAAAACAAATGCTTTATTTTATGTAAAATGACGTCATCCGCATCCGCTGAAGAATTCCACATTTACGATCCAATCTTTAACATCTACAGTAAAGTATGCATGTGACGTCACTATCGATGAATAACACACAAATCCAGCAAAAAGCGACGTCGTCATTCAAGAAACTCGACAAAAAAAAATCGGCTATCTAATGATTAATATGCTTTCATTTGTTTGTAATTTAATATAGATACTTAAAATTAAATATAGTTTAAAATAGCTCTATGTTTTATAAGAAATCATTCAGTTATTTTTATATATTTCTTCAAAATAGCATGTATTTTAATTTTTTTTTTTTTCAGTTGTTATGGAAAATTTCGGGGGCTAATAATACACTGTAAAAAAAAAAAAAAAAAAAAAAAAAAAAAAAAAAAAAAAAAAAAAAAATACCACCAGTTTTCCTGTAGGAATCGGAAAAATAGTTGCCCTTATCGTACCGGAAAAATTTCCGACCCAGCTCGGAATCAAATCCATAAAATCGGAATAAAATCCGTAAAATAACGTTTTATTGACTATTTCCTTTTTTTTTTACGGATTTTATTCCAAGCTGGGTCAGAAAATTTCCCGGTACGATAAGGGCAACTATTTTTCCGATTCCCACAGAAAAACTGGTCGGTTTTTTTTTTTCTTTTTTTACGGTGTATTATAACTAGGAAAGTTGTTAAACTTTTTAAATATTTAAAAGGTGCCTAAATATTTTTAGAAAAATCTTATACATTTATTCCGGTTAAAATTGTGTTTTGAACTTTTTAATAAGAAATTTCTGAAAGCCGAATAAAAAATTTATTTTTGAAATTGTCAAGCATTATTTTCACTTTTAATCTGCAACATTACTTCTCAAAAAAAAAAAAAAAAAAAAAAAAAAAAAAAACTCTGACAAAGAACAAGTTAATAACAAATCTGGAAATGTCTCTTTAAGGTAGTGAGTGCCGCTGGTTAAGATGGTTAGATATGATCTAAAATGTTCTATGCTTTACCATTATTGCATTTTCATTTGGTATTATAATTTTTTAGGTAGATTTCGTAAGAAATACTACCTATTGCAGTCGTTACCATGGTGCAACTTTTGAAAAAAAAATTTCATAACTTTTCATTATAGGAACCCCAGGAACCCCCAAAACCACCTTCCAACCTATATATATATATATATATATATATATATATATATGTATGTATGTATGTATGTATGTATGCACTAAATTTTGTCCGCACGATAAAAGTCACAGTTATGCACGGAGCACGGATCGTCTTCAAACTCACCAAACACATTGAGAGGGCTAATATCTCAGCGGGGACTGCAAATGAGAAAAATCGGCCCAAGGTAGTAGAAAGGGGGGAGGGTTAAAATTTTTGAATACCGCCTTAACATAATTCCTTTTAAACCAGCTCTCACAGAAAAATGACAGGAAAATAAAAAAAAAATTTCGTTATAGCAGTTGCCAACAATTAAAAAAAACTACAATAAAATTCTTACCACAACAATAGCCGATTTCAGTCGTGATGTCAGTCTTGACGTTTTAGTTGGAAACTGACTCCAAACAAACGGTTGCTATGTTGTATTTTCAATTTTGTTTGTATATTATAGCTATATCTTATATCTATATCTCACATCTAAGTGTTTTAATACTTGATATGTAGTAGTAACATTTTCTACGATTTATATTTAAAAAGAAATTACGCATAGCAACCGTTTGTTCGGAATCAGTTTCCAACCAAAACTTCATGACTGACGTCACACTAAAAGCGTCTATTACTTTTCTATTGCAAGATTTCCACGTGAAAAATAAAAATCTATATATGTATTACGGTATCGTATCTCCATACATATAAGGGGGTTACCGTGGGGGGGGACCCTGTTCTGTCACCAAATGCCGCCAAGTTTGTTACCAACTTGACGATATGACTCCAAATTTGGCGACCAAAATTAGTCGCCAAAAGTGACACCAACTTGTTGATATCTCTAATATTTCGCTAAATTCCCAGAGACTTCCATTGTAAACCAATAGGGCTTACTTGCTTACAGAAAATCAACAAATTGAGATATTTTATGCAACAAAAACTATCCCATAGACCAAAAATCTATCGCCAAACTATAAGATTAAATGCCAATAGTGGTTGAGTGGTTGATCGTAAATGTCACATTCACTTGATTTTAAGCAAATTACACGTGTTTACGTCATCAAGTGATTTTTATTTCGACGTTTTATTTGTATTTTTATTAATGTTATACTAATTTATTTGTTCTTTCGTTATTTAAAATAAAAATTTAACTTTTAACTTCGAAATTTACCTGCGCCTGTAGGCCGAGCCCACAGGGATTTTTTATAATATATTGCGTTGCACGAATTCATTATAGTTCGGAGAAATTTCGTTTTTTGTAAGTTATTTGAATCGATACGAATAATTTTCAAACATAACAATATTCATAAAATATTTTTTGCATCTGGCAAAAAACATCGTATTTTTTATTTTATTTTTCTGTTCTGAATTGAAATTCTAAACACTCAAAATCTTATGGTGCGCATTGGACGAACATTTACGTAATTTATAGAAAGAAATTTACAAAATAATCATAAATTATTTCTATATTTAAGAATTGCATAAAAATTCTCCAATTTTAGATTTCAAAACTGTGAAGGCCCTCATAGAAACGTTGCACTCTCAGAATCATGAAGTTGTATATGAGGGAGAAAGTTCATAAAAAAAAGAGTTATTCAGCACCTATTCAGTATGATTAAATAAGATGGGGGGGGGGGGGGACGAAGGATTTCAGAAATAGTTGCAAAAGACACCGCTAGTCATATGTAACGCTGTTATTTTGTTTGGTTTTCCGCGGTATCTATCCCCCCCCCCCCTTCTCGCGCCACCCGTCTTGTTTAATCATCTTACAGAATTTGGCTCCATTCTCGCAATGATATCGCGCTAGAGAATATGCTGAGTATTGTCAGTTAAATTATGGTCATTTTGTACTTTAACGTATTAAAAATGTTAAATAATATTTTTAAGACGGAAGTTTTTTTTTTTCCTTAACGGGAAGAAATTTCCGGCGTGCTAGAATATATACTTGTTATGTTAGACACAGCATTGCTGACAAAAATATAACACGTGCAAACAACAAGCTTAAAATTTTCCCTAATCTATCTTCGGCACCTAACACATAAACTGACGACTATTAACTTCTAACTAATCAACATTAAAAGCTGTCTTTTATGATAATATCTTGCTACAAGACTACCTAGATTATTTTTTTCTTTCGGAAGACCATTATAAGTAGTTATTGTTATGACAAAGAAAGCTTGTCTCATTATCTTCTAATACAATGAACGTGCCATTAACATAATAGAAACAGAATTATAGTGCTGTAATAACTCGAATAATTAATTTCCTTTCACCTGAGTGCAAGTCACTCGTTTTCTTATTTAATTATTGATTTGATATTTTTTCCTGTAATTGCTTACTATAATTGCATCTGTTACACTGACCAAGAAACGACATTAGAAGCGATTTTGCTTCTATTAGCTATAGATTTTTTAATAAATGGGTGGTTGTTCCGCGACACGCTTCATTTTGTACTTTTTTATAAATGTTTTTATGCTACAGGATGTGGATTCAATCCAATTAATACTTAATTGTTTTTGTTCTCTATTCTTAAGATTAAAATATTCAATCATTTTTTAAATAAATTCGTAGCGGAGTTTCGCTATTATATTATATTAACATATGATTGTCTGTTTGTAGTATTTCACAACTACTTCTCCTCTAATACAGGACGTTGGGTGACAAAATTAAAATTAGTTATTCGCGTGTTTCCGATGAGGTTATATAGACTCTCTGAATTTAAAAATCTGGAATCAGTTTTAGAGATATTATTATTATTATTGTTATTTGTACTTTTTAACAACATTTCTGTAACAGTGGCAACCAGGGCTGCGGAGTCGGAGTTGGACTCATTTTTGAGCAAAAGAATCGGAGTCGCTAAAAAACAAGCCGACTCCAGATTTCTTTGTTAGCCATTTTAAAGTGAAATTAAACTAATTATATGTAATTTCAAATCTATAAAATGAATTATTATTGTTATTTATGGACTATAACAGTCTACGCAAGTTAAAGATGACCGATTTACTGCAGTGTACAAAGTAGATACCGTTGTAAAAACAGATATATATTTGAATCGTTACTATATAAATAATGATTACTTAATAACTGTTTATGTTGGCCTTAATTGATTGTTTCATTCTCCTAATAATTTTTCACAATATTTTCTTATTTATTATTAGATACATCATTATATTGAAAATAATTGTATCAATCATTTAATATAAGTAAATTTTTCTTACCTTTTCTCATTTTGAAGATTTTAGTTGGTTGACGATACAGATACCTGTCGATACAAGTTGATGTTCATACTGTCATGGCACAGCTGGTATATTTTATTCTATTGCATTGCTAAAGTGCAAAGAGGGTAATATTATTATTTGTGCAAAGATCTTTGGGAATTTAATTCTCATCTTTCTATGGTTTGAATCTCATATTTAATTTAAGACTTATTTAGTGTTCACATACACAATGTATCACAATGCATATTCGCTTTAAGAGCGGGATAAACAAACGTTGTTTTCACATTAAAATTCGAAGATGCACTGGTGAGAAAAGACTTAGTATAGTCCTTTTATATCCTTATCTTGCAGATGTCCAGATTAGAGGTCTGCACGGGCCAACATTTCCAGGCCCGGGCCCGGCCCGACTCATAGAAAAAAATCCGGCGCGGCCCGTACCAAAAAAATATTGGCCCGACCCGACCCAGTAAAAAAATTAAAAGTTCGGTCCGGGCCGGGCCCGGCCCGGCCGAGTGAATTTCTACAAAACATTGATTTTTACATCGATTTGGTTAAAAATTTGTCTCATACGGGGAGTTCAGGCCAAAAATATTTATCTTACTTTTCTTTCATGCTTATAATCTTCATTTTTATAGAAGTACCGCAGGGTGCGATATTTATTTTTTTAATGAATCTCTATTTCTTGTATGTAAATGTTTCAGTTATCATTAATATTGTTAATCCATATTCCACGTATTGAAGTGTTAAAAATCTGAAAAATGCTATACAGTAAAATCTAAAACGGAATTGCATAGAAAAGAAAAAAAAAATGCGTTATAGACAAGTTCCCTTCTTAGCAAGTGTAAATGCATTATATATTCTTTTCTTACGTATTAGTATATTCATTTTGCATGGATCAACACGTTTTTCAGTTTAAAACAAGATTCCGTCATAGGCAGGTTCTTTTTCACACGTTTTATTGTATTTTAATTTAACTATATCTTAATAAACCTAGAAATCTACTATTCGTTGAAAAGAATGAATTTTAATCTTTAATTGTAGAATAATGGCGATTTAAAAATATATGCATTTTTTGTAAAAATTTTTGGGACAAGTCTAATTTTACTGAATTTTGAACGGACCAGACCACGCCGAGACAATGATTTTCATACGGGCTGGGTCAAAATTTCAGCTGAAAGTTTGGGCCGTGAAGACTAGGAATGAAACTAGTCCCGGCTCTGTACAGAAAAAATAAGTTAGGCCCGGCCCGGCCCGGCCCGAACCTTCAGGAAAAAAGTAAGGCCCGAGCCCGGCCCGTAAAAAGTAGTGACTAGGCCCGGCCCGAGTGCCGGGAATGAAAATAGGCCATGGGCCGGCCCGTGCAGATCTCTAATGCAGATATCCAGGCTCAGGTCAGTATTCTTTTGACGTCACGATAGGGCCATGTAGTTCTTGACTCTGCTCTTCGCAATAAGCAAACGCTATGAGGATTTCTTTTCTCTTTCCGAAAGTCTGGGATTATAAAATTGGAGGAACATATTCACAATAGATGCAGGGGTAGGTACACCCATGTACAGAGTAGATGAAAACTGTTTTAATTCATAACTGTAGTAGATATTTTACATTTAGTATATAAGAACTTTCTCTCGTATTTTTGGGGTTTGCGGATAAAACCCGAAGTACAAAGGTCTGGAAAGACCCAAGGTCCGGAAAATGGAGACAATTTTTCAAACTGGCCGTGTAAGTAGAATTAAGACAATTTATGTTAATGGCCCAGATCAGACTAATAAAAAAATTGAGCAGGTTGACAAGCCCAACATAACAAATTTGAAAGAATCAAACTACGCCGATAAAACAGGAGCACTATACAATAGGAAATAAGCATGATTGGAATGAGAATAAATATAAAAGAACGGCGGAACGTTTTAGAGGACGGGCCTTAAAATTTCGGTTCTTGCAGATCTCTTCCCCAGGGTATGCGAGAATTATAAATCTGTGCTATTTCTGGAGGCAAAAGAACAAAGAACCAGGTATAGTATTGTAATAGAAGCCTTTTTCCATTTTTTTCCTTTCAAATTTTACCAGTCTCTATGACCAAAGTCAAAATTCTAAAATACCCCCCCCTTTATTTATTTATTTATTTGCGCAGGAGTCAAAATAAGATGAAATTGTAATTTTTTTTTTTTTTTCTGAATCGGCGGTGTGCAAAATAACAATATAATAGTGAAGTTTCGTTATCTTTCACCTTTTGAATTTCTGATTTTTCAGGCGTGCAGAACCCGAAATAAAGCCGAAATTGTAAACTTAATTTAAAAAAAGCATTTTTTTTTTTTTTTAATTATTATTATTATTTCATTAGAATCCACAGGATCCGAATTATTTTCAAAATAATAAAATTTTCATCTATATTTTACCTCTTTTCCATATAAGTTTTTCGAGCCTGGAGGAGCAAAATAACAACAAAATTATAACAATTTCTCTTTTCCTTCTCAGTCCGCAGATCCAAAATAGTAAAATTTCCATTTTGTGTTCTTTACACTTCGATAGTTGGACTTTTCGGGTTTGCGGGTGCGAAATTGTAAAATTAATAAAGCGGAAAATATAATTTTTTTTCTGTTTTATTTTTCAAGCCCTAAAAAGATAATCAATGCCGAAATAGTGAGATTTTAGCCTTTTTTTCCATCATTATTTTAACCAACAGGCAACAATAGTACCCCAGTCCAAGTACTAGCGTTGCCAGCCCGGAGTCGGAAAAGGAGCCGGAGTCGGCCATTTTCCCCACCGACTCCGCAGCGCTGGTGGCAACTAAATTAATCCATTTTCGTGAATAAAAGGAGAAAAATAAAACGAATTGTTATAATTATACTGATGTCATCTTCTCTTTGAAATTGAAAAGAGAAACTATTTTTTATTTAAATAGATGGGGAAGAAAAAAAAAATTGATTAACTAAAATTTTCCAAGAAAATTTTAAGCAGTAAAAACATAGTAATTTTAATTGCTAAAAGGCGTAAATTAAAACTTTAAAATCAGTAAAAATATGTTTATTCAGCTGTTTACAGGATTCAACTCTACCCGAGTCATTTTCAAAACAAATAAATAAAAATATTCTTAAATTGCACGGTCTATGAAACGCCATCATTCAAATTTTCATATTATGCACGTTACTTTTTTTTTTTTTTTTTTTTTTTTTTTTTTTTTTACTAAGATGTTTATTTTTATTTTCGTAAACATTGAATCGAGTCATAGTTTTGATAAGTTAAATAATGCTACATCGTTACATATTGAATTTTTGCATGTTACAATCTCTACGGTTTCTCTTATAATGGATGGATAGTATAGACTGGAGGGGAAAATGATTTTATTTTCATTGAAATTTATTTGGATGGTTTCTTCTTGATATAATCTTGCCAGGGCTCTGGTTTTTTTTTATTATATTTAATATCCGCTACATGCTCCTTTTTTTTATAAGTTAAAGCGAGGAGAGTCTGCTCACATTTCAAAAGAATAATAATAAAAAAATCTAAATATTAATTTTTTGCTAAACTATGCGTGAATAATTTTGACTTCATTTGTTTTTTATGCATTTCTATTGTTATTTTGTTGTTATGCTGTAATTTAATAGAACAGCAGTGATAAAACCAAGAAAACTATTTTGCTCAATCTCTCCTTACAGGGTAGGTAAGATTGCGCACATGGGTAGGAGAGATTGCGTACATGGGTAGAAGAGATTGGTATTATTAATAACTACAGTTAAATTATTAAAAATAATAATTGCACTTAAATGACATTGTTGTAAGGTTTTTGTGAGTAAATATTATTGTATTAGGAGTGAATATTTCAACCTAATGTTTAAATAATAAAAAAAGGAAGAATTTTAACAACAGTTAAAGAATTTTAATTTTAGAAGAAGATTGAAAATTCAGTAAATTCTAGCCCTGCTAAGATTACAAAATAACATTCATCTACTTGATAACATGTTTAACTTGAAAATTACATAATTTTCCTTTCCACAGTTTCAATGTATTTTGTTTGCTAGCCGAAGTTATCATCGTCCACAATCGATGCACTTGTTGTAAATCATGCATCTTTCATACAATCACCTGCCACAACGAATACATTGAATCCAGTCATTGGTCGAAGTTGTCTTTGGTGCAGTTCCAGGCATTCAATGTACCCATCCTCATTGACCTTTGTGTTTTATCCCACTTTCTCTGGAATCCCCCCCCCCTTTTCTTTTTCTTTAGTAGCAGCATCTTTCTTAAGTCTTTTTTCATGTATATTTTGTGGATCAGTAACATTAGTTGCACTCTGTTTCCTTTTGATTTTGATGGCATTAAACTACTTGGAATGGGCGAAAGCTTTTCCAAAACATTGTAAGTGTTATTAGAAAATTTAGTTTAGTTAAAAAATGAATTTATTAACAAATTTATTGTTCATAAATTAAAAAATCTACGTACATATTTAACTAATTTATTAACAAAAATAATTATACATAAAATTAATTTAACAACACCTGTATTATTAATTTATTAATAAAATTTTTATTTGCAAAAATATTTTTTCTGCAAATTAATTTGTTGCCAAACATATTTTTGATAATTATGTGTTTTTCCGAAATAATTTCAAAATTGATTAATTCCTATGTTTTAAACGAAATTTGCAATTCATGCAAATTTATCCATAAGCTGCGTAATCTCTTATAAACACTGAAACTTATGGGGAAATGCGTCATCTCTCCTAAGCAGCAGATGCGCAAACTCTCATATTTTGGTAGGAGAGATTGAACGGCCTTTTATCTAAACATGGCCACTTCTAAAATGAATTGTAGATGTTTGCATCCTTAGTCTAGTTTAGTAGTTTATAAGAAATCATTTAAGTTCACAATATTTTGTACTACTGACATTCTATAAAAACTCTAACGAACAGTTATGAAAATCCAAGCACTTACTTTGGAAAAACAAAACAAAATAGCAATGCTTTATCCAAGACGCTTGGAACAATCAATATGCACATTCATGTAGACACTGCACTAATGCTGCTGTACAACTACCTGGACTCGCTGCGCGCGCACGCCATTCCTTCCCATCGAATCTCTTTGTGCGCGATCTCTCCTGGCTTTACCTTATTTAAATTTCCTGCAAGTCAAGATATTTTTTCCACCAGTCTATACTATCCATCCATTATAAGAGAAACCATAGAGATTGTAACACGCAAAAATTCAATGTGTAACGATGCAGCAGCATTTAACTTACCAAAAATATGGCTCGAGTCACTCAATGGTTACGAAAATACAAATAAACATCTAAGTAAAAAAATAAAATTAAATAAAAAATAAATAAGTAAAAAATAACGTGCATAATATGAAAAAGTACGTGAAAATTTGAATGATGGCATTTCATTAGATCGTGCAATTTAAGAATATTTTTATTTGTTTGTTTTGAAAATGAGTCGGGGAGAGTTGAAACATGCAAACAGTTGAATAAACATTTTTTTACTGTTTATAAAATTTTTATTTACTCCTTTAAGCAATTAAAATTAGTATACTTCTACAAGGTGTTAATTTGTTATATATTCAGTAAAAACATATATTGATGTATTCAAGCATCGTGCATCAATTTATGCTACAGAAACTAAAATTGTCTCTCGACCTATTGACATTCAGACATCGCAAATTTTTTTCAGCTTTACATTCAGAAAAAGAGAAAAGTTTAAACTATTCGCATTTAGATGGACAATTATTGACCCTTATTCACAAGAATTGCATTTTTTTAAAAAGCATATGCTATTTTCAATTAATTAGTTTTGAAAGATGATTTAAAACGTTTCACATGGGCGATAAAAGTAAAATGGTTAGCGGGTAAAAATGACATAATTTTCTTTCTTAAACAGGATTTATTTTAATCAAAACCCTAAAATAATTTTGTTCGTCAAAGTTCATCAAAGTGACATCATTTCATTCCAACAGAATGAAAAATAAAACGGATTGTTGTATTTTTATTGATGACATCTTATCTTTTTATTGAAAAGATGAAATATCTTTTATTTAAATAGATGGTCAACAAAAACAATTGATTAGTGAAAATTTTCCAAGAAAATTCGTAGCAGTAAAAACACATTTTCACATATTCAAGCATCATGAATCAATTTATTCCACAGAAACTAAAATTGTCTGTCGACTTATTGACATTTAGGCATCGCAGATTTCTTATAGAGCTTTACATTAAGAAAAAGAGGAAGATTTAAACTCTTTGCATTTATTTGGACAATTATTGACCCTTATTCGCAAGAATTACATTTTTTTTTTTAAAGGATATTCTATTTTCATTTAATTATTTTTGAAATATGACGAATAAAACATTTCACATATGGGCGATAAAAATAAAATGGTTTAGCGCGTAAAGATGACATAATTTTCTTTCTTGAAAATGATTTATTTTAATTCAAAACTCTAATTTTGTATAAGTTCCTCAAAGTGACATCATTTTAATTCCACCAGCTTCGAAAACAGAAACCGAGAGAACAGTATACTTTTGACAAATAACGTTTTGCATCGATATCACGTAATCTGCAAAATGTAATTTTCTCAATTAACTATTTAACCTACATTGTAAATGTGATTTCTTACTTAAAATTTAGCTTTTAATAAAATTAATGTAAGTTTTTGTTTTCTAAATGTGCAATAAAATTGGTTTTCACTATCCCACAAGAAATTGAAAGGTCTCTTGCAATACAAATGCAGCACATCGGGTTACCATGCATCTAGTGAATAAATATTTTGTGATTAAAATATCATGATTTTACAATTAAAAAGAAAAAAGAAAATTTTCATCGTGCTTATAAAATGGATGTAATAAAATAATACAATAAAAAAATATAGAAATTATTTTTAATTATTACACCACAATACAAAAAAAGGGGGTTAATATATTCTTAAGATTCGCGGTTTTACAATTTCAAGTTTTGATAATTCGCGAAAATAAAAATGTGAAAAAACTTAAAATTCCTGAATCTTTAATTTAACTATTTGCTAGTTTTCATTACATCTTGCGTTCTTTGAATTTGTAAGGGTCAAAAGTTTTGTTTTCTTTCTCTGTGAAATAGTCAATTCTCAATGTTTAGATGTCAATTCACAAAAAGGGCGAGTGCTGTACGACAGTAGTCGCAATCTAATGGTAATTCTCCTAACAATAGGCTATTCTTTTCAGCAACAGTATTAGAAGTGGCAGGTAAGGTAACTCCTTATTCATTAAAAATGTACAAATGCTATTATCACTCAACAGGTGAAAAAGTTCTTCAGGGCATCTCTGAAACTAAGCGGGTACATTGCGAAAATTGGTTAGCACATTGACCCATGCGTCCAGACAGAAAATTATGCTGCACCGAAATACCTTACTGTCTACATTCTTATCTGCACGACGACGAAATATTTCCTTTCGGAAGCAATTGGTAAACTTTAAAAACATTTGCAATAACGTTACAAACATAGAATTAGCGAAAGCCCTTCATTATTCAGAAGTTTTAAATTTTAATACAAAATCAAAGCTGTAAATTTATCTCACCACGAAATTACTTGCGTATAATTTTTTTAAAACAAAATAATTAAAAACTATATTTTAATTATCTTCCAATAAATTATCTTTATAGCATAACGTATCTATTTAACATCTATAGATATATATATTATTCATGTACAATCGTAGAGGAAAAAAATTAAGCACCTTCTCAAGCTAATTCTGTCGCAAATCATCGTACAAAAATGATACTGCTACTAACCCTTTCGAAGTAACGTTTGCTAATAAATGATATAGTATGTGAATTAAATATGGGGGCAGAGGGCCCATTTAAGAACTTTCTTGGGGGTGGATATTTATTTTGATCTTCTTGTACACGTCTGGAAATCAACTGCTGCAAATTTATTCTTACATACATTTTTAAAATTAACCAAAGCACTCATAAATGATAAATGTGTCTCACTTTGCAATACCAGGTCTTTCGAAAATATTACTGATAATTACTACTTTTATTACTTTTGGCACTTATGATGTTTTTCTTTTTAAATAATAATGTTTCTAATTTAGTCGAATTTGGCATGTTATTTTACAATATCTGTAAAAAAAAAAAAAATAAAAAAAATAAAAATAAAATACTGACCTGTTTACGATTGATGTATTTTAAACTATCAAATTCCTTGAGGAGGTGGGGGGGGGGGGGGAGGGACTGCTGTCCTAACCTCCCCAAATGGCAACCCTGATGAGGGCATTATACTTATTAAAGTTTAAATTAACTTTTAGATTTACAATAGCAAAGTCCAATTCTGGCAAAATATTTTTAATCTATGTTGAAATGTATGGCCAGATTTCAAATCATTGGGTTTAAAAATTTTAGAATTCAATTATTCAAAGTTTTGATCCTCTAATGTTAAATTACTTTTACTCATTTTTATTTTTATCTCCTAGACTAAAATTCTTACCGCGTTGATTTTTTTTTTTTTTTTTTTTTTTTTTTTGTATGAACATACGTACAATTTAAAAACCCAAGCATAAATATCTTATTTTTTTAATTCCCATATTTTTATATAAGAAATGTGAATTAATAAATTGTTATTCGAAAAATATTATGAATCTGTAACATTTTTTATTGCATTTGATCAATAAATATATTTTTTTAACGCGTATCAACATATTAGCTTTTTATGTCAAATAATTTGTTTGGTTTTTTTTCGTCATTCTTAAAAAACTTCATGATATGACCATAAAAGATATCGTACTGAGATATTCTCATTGCTTGTATACTCGAAATGTAAAGGATTTCAATTTGGAGAAAAACCCCGAAATAGTTGATAACCGTAAAACTAATCGTGCAAACGTCGTCATAAAAATTTGTATGTTGGTTATTTGAATGATGTAGATTTACATTTCTTTTTTTTTAATTGTGCCAAATTTGATGGTTACTATTCAAAAATTAAATTTTGTGCCCATTTTTATATGGAAAGATTTTATATGGATTGTCATCCAGTGCAAACTAAAAAATATCGGTAGACGATTTTCCCAGACGACTGCTGCTGCCGGAATCGCCTTTATACCACACAGGGCGAGAAAAATTAACCGAAGAAATATACAAACTCGTGTAACTTGAATGATTTTACAGCTAAAAACAGGGAACTTTGACAAGATCTTTATTTTCTCATGACTGATATACAGTGAAACCTCCTTGAACGGTCACCTCTAAACAACGATAACCTCCGAATACCGGCCACATATTGATGGAACAAAACACATTCCACAGCATTAACATTGGTACGAGCCTCTAAATAAGTAATTCTGCACAACGGCCACTCAAAAGTCAAGAAACATTTTTTTAAACAGTTTCTGGTACAATTTAATATTTATTTGCAAACCAAAATCTGAAGCAGACCAAACAAAGTTTACTTAATATGTCAACAAAATATTACTTAATCTCGTGAATACGTAATCCTTTTCCAAAACTAGACATAGAAAATGAAGACAATAATGATGGGGAAAATTTAGATAATATTCTTAGAACAGCAAGCATAACTAACACGAACGCCAGTAAGTTTGTGTGTCCGGACAAAGATTTGGCAGTTACTGCTATATTTGAGTCATACGGCAAATGATGGAAGATAGGAGAGAGGAAGAGATAAGTGATGCGGAAAGGGATAGGGAAAAGATTATAGAATCACCTAAAATTTCCAGTATTAACACATATACTAAATTTTTTACGAATCTTCGTGATATCAAAAATTTTGTATTAAATCATAATGATGATAAGCAAAACAACTCATACTATTATTACTTTGAAGAAAGATATTTGCTGAAAAAAAAGCAACTGCAAATCACTGATTTGTTTAATGTATTAAAACAATGAGGATTAATTAAAATGACTGTGTATTTCTAGTTAAATTTATGTAATTATGATTTTTTTTTATGAAACCTCTAAATAGCGGTCACTTTTCATCGGTCCCACTGGTAACCGTTATTCAGAGGTTACACTGTACCTTCAAAATTCAGTATATTCTATTTTTACAAAAAATAAATTTAAATAAGAATATAAGAAAATGGGACAGGTAAAAATTTCTGTTGTTTTTTACGGCTTTTTAGATATACCTAGAAAAAATTTATAAGGTGTGCGGACATCACTGACTAGTGTTGCCAGGTCCACTGTCACAGAAAGCAGGACAATGCTTTCTAATTCAGGACATAAAAATACATTAAAACCTAAGAAAACACAACCTGGTTATAACGTAATTTTGTCTTAACCCCTTCGGGACGAGCGTCTTTTACAGAATTTTTATTCTTTTATCACCGGTTTTTTAAAACAGAAATTTTTGCCTAATTGATCGGGGAAATGCTCGGATTAAATAGAGCAAAATTTATAACAAAAATTTACTGGTGCGAATAATCAAGGATTCTGAGCACCTTATGCGGCACGTATACGTGTCGCTTGTCCCGAGAGGTTAGCCCTTTATGTCCCGAATTATAAATCAGAAACTTGCTCCTCTTCAGTAATTATCTTCGTTAATGTCTGAAGATATCCAAAACAACTTACATAACAACAATTTTATTTTTATATGGATTTTTAAACAACACTGATTTAATAAATCGGTAGTTGGAGTTTTTATATATTTATTTATTTATTTTCAAAATATTTACAAGAATAATTAGAATAATAAAAAATACTGTTAGGAAAACAAACCTCACAATTCTTACATGAACAATATAAATAAATGTATTGAGATCCTATCTGTAACCGAGAAGAGTTTTATAGCTGCAAATTTTTCATAAAACATTTTTTAATAGGATAAATACTAAATCCTAGTAAATGGTTGAGAAAATAACTACATTAAAAAATAGTTAGCTTCGACTGTTTCGCTGTGCTTACTGAATGTGATTCAGCAAAGTATTTTGTACAAAAAGTACCATATACTTTCATGAGTAGACGAATTAAATAAATTTTATATTGCATTTTCTTTAGTGGGACTTAGAAGTCCCGTCGGAGCATAAAGGGTTAAACGTAACAAATTCCTGGTCCCTACGGAAAAAAGACTATACAATTATGCCTGCTGACAGAAATCTGTATAAGACGAAATATTTCTCCGGTCGAATCTATATTAATATTTGGAAATTTTTCCAGAGAGAAACATTCGCCTTGCATACAATATTTCAAATGAAAATCAAATTTCAAATTATTTTTGCTTAAAAGGCGCAAAGGTCAACCTAGTGAAAAAGATCATACTGGGACTCGAACCCGGGCTATACTGATGACCCGGGTTCGAGTCCCCCGGCATGGGATCTTTTTCACTAGGTTGGCCTTAGCGCCTTTTAAGTAAAAATAATTTGAAATTTGATTTTCATTTGAAATATTTTTCCGGTCACTTGAAATTTCGTCTTAGTAGGTTTTGCTGTTCTAAATAAACACAATAAACAATTTTATACAGTAAAATCTGTGAAAGAAAAATCGCTAAGAACCGAAACTCAAATTCCGTTTTCGAGAGGTTTCTGATTGTACAGTTATAGTTGAATGATATTCTTTCCGTAGGGACTATGCAATTTTTACATTTAAAACAGGATTCTATTTAAAACAAATTTCGTTTTCGCAGGTCTTACTAAACAAGGTACAATAAAACCTGTAAAAGCAAAATTGCTAAGACAGGGAATATATTCCTGTTTAGGCAGGTTTCCGTCTAAACAGATAGATTTGTCCGGTGAAATCATAAAAAATTCTTTATAGATAGGTTCTGTTTTTACAGATTTTGTTCTATTAAGTTCGATTCGATGCAGAGTAATGAATAGCATGGTATGAAAAGAAATTTAAAATAATTTGTGCAGCCTGGAAAATCGGGAGTTTTGGAGTCCCGTGCAGTGGTTACGTGGGACGAGTCTTCGAACTTCTGAAAATCGGGACACCCAGTAACACTACCATTGACCAAAATGCAAGCTTTACAAACTTTCTGTCCTCCTCCCATTCTTCCAATTAAACGCCACTTCTCACAATCCGTCGAATCAGAGTTCAAAGGAAAACATGTCTGGCAATTTCCCTGACTTTCCCTGGCCAAATCTTAAAAAATTCCATGGCCAATCAGGCATACAACAAAATTCACTATTTATTTCTGCAATCCTTTAACAAAATTAACAACTTTTTTCTTCAATCTCTCCGAATTTCTCTGTTTTTTGTTTGTTTGTTTGTTTTCGGTCGTTTGACAAATTTTGCGACATTTTTCCTTTTTTTCCCCAAACTTTTCCATGACTTTTTAGAAAATATTTGTAAATTCCCCGACATTTCCTGTATATTTTCCCTGACTACTTTAAAATTCCCTGACAATCCAGATTTTACTTGATTTTCCATGTCGCTGAAAAATCTGCAAATGCCTTCCGAACGACATGTTCATCATTGTGCTACGCGTTAACGTTCACCTTGAATTACCAACCGTCTACCTTTCACTACACATCACTTAATAGAAATCAGCATAAAGTACATTTTCATAGTTGTTCCTTTAATTTTTCCTGTCAGTGTATTATATTTGCTAGAATTAACGTATTTGTTTTGTTTTTTCCCCTCCAATGAACGCATTGTAAATAAACACTTTTTTCCCCACTTTGTCACTCTAAATGTACTTTATAAAAACAAAGTCTCTTTTTGTAAAAATAAACAGTCAAGAGCGAGTACTACTCGCGTACAGAGGGTTCCGTACAATAAATATATGAATTAGTAATTGAATTATTAAAAAAAATCGTTGCTAAAAGAATACTAAGACTTTGTAAAAAACTATGCAGGGTTGTAACTAAAGTAGGGTTGGGTATAACAGTATATACTAGAAAAATGTAAATGGTTATACCATGAAAGTTCAAAGAGATATGGAACCTAAATAATATCAAATATAGCTATTCTGTATAACACATTTTTACTTTCTTCTGTCTTTATAAGAAGAAAGTATTAGATTTGTGAAAATTTTCGAATTCCGGTTTTCGACGGATTTATCGTTTTAGGGGGGCGGAGATAATGAAAAACATGTTTTTACAAAATGTTTGTCTGTGAGTCTGCCTGCCTGTGAGTGACATAAATTTTGTGGGCGCTCATCTTAAGAACTATTGAACGGAATTTAATAAAACTTTATATTCAGTTAGTCCCTGACATAAATTGGTGCTGATTACTTTTTAGTGTAAATCGCCCAGCAGCTGCCGCTGCTATGCTGCATTATTCATGATTTACACAATAGCTATATCTCAAGAACTAAAGCACGGATTTTCAGAAAACTTCAGATTCAGTTAGTCCTTGATACAATTCAATGCTGATAACCTTTTGGTGTAAATCGCCCAATAAGGGGCGCTGTTATACTGCATTATTCATGATTATCTCAATAGCGCTATCTCAGGAACTAATGCACGAATTTTCATCAACCTTGAGATTCAGTTAGCCCCTGATATAAATTGGTGCTGTTTAGTTTTTGGTGCAAATCGCCCAACAGGTGGCGTTACTATGCTGCAATTTTCACGTTTTCCGCAATAGCTGTATCTCGAGAACTAATGATGAACTAATTAATGCATGAATTTTCGTCAAACTTTAGATTCAGTTAGTCCCTGATATAAATTGATCCTGGTAAGTTTTTGTTGTAAATTGCCCAAGAGGTGCCACTGCCATGCAGAACTTTTTACGATTTCTGCAATAGCTCTATCTCAAAAACTAATGCACGGATTTTCATCAAACTTCAAATTCAATTAGAAGTTCACGTAAGTTGTCCCTGATTAGATTTTGGTATAAATCACCGAATCGGTGGCGCTGCTGTGCAGCATTTATCAGGAAGTATTAACATGTATGAGATAGAAGAAAGTTTTGGGATTGACACATCCGACTGTTTTAATAATATCTTAATCTGTTTATAATGAACTTAATTCGGCACTGAAAATAAAAGCAGTGCATATTTAAACTTCATTTTGCATTTCATAAAGCTAAATTCAGCATAGTAATAACCTTTCTTTCTACAGTGTAGCTAAAACAAAACATTCGTTCAAAGTTTACATTTGGCATTGTGCTGAGCGTGCTTCGAAAAGAGGTCACAAAATTGCAATGCCGCCTTGGTCCTTGATGCGTTTTTCCAGATAAATTTTTAATTAAATTTTAAAGTCACTCAAGGCGTATTGAAAGATCCATTCAATGCAAAATAGTAGCGAATCCCATAGTATTTATGTAATTCATTCTAATTAAGGGGTCTCAATGCTATTAAAAGTGGAAAAAATGAAAAAAAGAGACCATATTCAACATTTAATATCTTAAAATGTATATGATTTTAAAACGCAATTTTTATTGAGATGAAAGATATAAGTACGTTCTTTCATTTTTTGTATTTAAAAATTTGCAAGATGAAGAATTAGAATTTACAGGGTGCTCCAAACAGTCAGACATTTGACAAGTAGAAAATTGGTATAATAGCTTACGCGCACGATTAGAAAATAAATATTGCAACTAGAATAAAAATTTTGGTGTCTACTTATACTTCAGATTGTAATAAATAGCCTGAATCTAAATAAATTTGTATTTAAAGCATTTTTATATTTTTAATACAAAGTTGTATTTAGCTAATACAAAATTTTGAAAATTTCAACAACATAATTACTTAAAAAAATATTTTTTTGAACAATAAAAAGGAAATTTTAGGTTCAGTTAACACTGATTAACATAAAACGTGAAAATTTCATGAAAAAATATTCAAAAGTTTTTGAGATATCGTGCACGTTATGCCCAAAAAAATCATTTGGAAAAAAATGACTTTAAAACCCTCTAAGTGTTTGGGGCGTAATATTCCGTTCACTAAGCTCCAGGTTTCACAGCAATACAAGCAATATTTAAGATAATATAATTCAATAGATTTAATGAATTTTAAATGCATTGAAGAATGATTAATACTTCCAAGGATTGCATTCATATTTGTAACTGAGTTTTTTTTTTTATAATGTTGAAAGAATCTGATTTTCTTAGCATTTAAAACAAAATGCAAAGAAAACAACATTACAATTTTACCCTTTTGCAAGACGCTTGGAGGGTTAAAGTTTCGAAAATGCCGCTTCAGCTATTGAGTGGTTAGAACTCTAAAAGCCATAACTTCTGTTCTAATGAAAATGTGAAGGAAACAATTATATTAAAATGTTCAGAAGAGATAGAAGATTAACATGAAAAAAAATTTAAAAAAAAAATTGTTTTGAGGCTTTAAGTCCTGAGACCCCTTGAATTAGTCTATTTTTAACAATGACGCTTATTGCTTTTATACTGTTACTGGCGATTGCATTACACATATATATATATATATATATATATCATTAAAAGTTGTTAACTAGGCTTTAACAGCCGATGGTACATAGAGTACGCCGCACCTGTCATTATGTATGTCCAAACAGTCCATATCTTTAAGGGTTAATATCTCGGCTAATTACCGACGATTTTTTTCGAAAATCATGATCAACAATGCTTTTATACTTCTGCTACGATAGGTACCTCCAGCGCTGTTCAATACTTTTGTTGAACACCCGTAAATCGAAATTTGTGTGTAACGAAAAAATGCGATTTTCTGAAAAACTATGTGACTTAGGGTCATCGCTGTAATTTTCCTGCAAGGTTTAACTTAACGTCTACTACCTCTAATTTTTTCATAATTTTAGTTTCAGTTAGATTCGGGATTAGATTGGGGGGGGGGGGGCATATTTTTGCGCTACATTTTCGACGATATCTTAGAAAATGTAATACCTAAAATTAAAAGATATGTATTTTTGAATTCAGCGTTACGAAAGCTTTTATATGATACCCCACACGATATACAAAGAAGAGATTTTTTTTCAAGTAACTTAATTTGCTCCTCCACATTTTTACTAAACACATTTATAAATGTTTAATAATCTGAAAATATGTGGGTCAATAGTCTTTATTACTTCCCCCAATTTGAACTTCCCACTTTCCATAGTTTACGAATAAAATGGCTGTGACAGACAGACAGACACAGGAGTGATCTTATAATGGTTCCGTTTTTACTTTTTAAGTACGGAACCCTAAAAAACAGTCTCAACATTCTCAAATGCTGAAAAAATATAGTATTTTATTAACAATCAGGATTAGCACCGTTAAATAGTAAAATCATAAATTTCTGAAGCAATTTCGAGTATTTTTCCATGGTTTCTATATTTGATTAATTTTTAACGGATGCTGATATTAGAAAACGCTACGTCATCGAACATCATCAAAATTTACACTCACTGTTAAAAATTTGCAGCATTCTGTCCAGTCACTTGACCATTTTTATCGAAAACGGTTAGACATCCGTAATTTAACACTATTCTGACCATATTATTGGCCATTTTATGGTGAGAATACAGTTAAATTATGGTTATGAAACTTTTTTCTTCAAAAAACGGTCAAATGACTGGACAGAATGCTGCAAATTTTTAACAGTGCATCGTACGAAAGGCAAAATAGTCTGGAATGCTAAACAGTCGATCTACCTATCGTAACTATGATATTGTAATAATTAAGGATTGAACGAAACAGGTTTTTAAGACCGAAACTGAAACTGAATTTCAGTTATCCTCCTATTTTCGGCCGAAAACGAAAACGAAAATGTCAATTTTTTAAGTAATTAATCATACATAAATATGCATAATTATTAATTAACTATACGTGTTTATTAAATATACATAATTATTAATTAATTATACGTGTGGCTCTTGTTGACTCTCTGTGCCATTGACCAAAACTTTTTATATTCATATAAAATAAAATTAATTAATTCATCAAAGACACAGAATGATTTTCTAATTATACGAATTTCATATAATTATATGTTTTAGGTATACATATCTCGATTTAAAATTTTTCTATTACTGTTAAGTCTGCATCTTTTAACCAGTACGAGAAAAGCGTCTTCAATGTTTAGTTATATATCCCTTTGACCTGACCTAAACAATTGTGTAGGTGATCCTAAAGAAAAATAAAAGACATTTTCCTCTTTTCGTGCAATTTAAAGTCGAGCCTGCACCCACAGAATTGTGTGGATTCCTTCCTTGGTATAAGCTCAAATCCGGTATTTTTTTAAATATTTTTTTCTATCAAATATGATTCTATTAATTAAGGAAAACCAACAAAACTTTTCATTTCTACCAAAAATCTCCAGGTCTTATAGGGATATGCGTTACTTGCTTTACAATTTGCACTCACTTCTTGAGTCAGTCGTGACTGATAATTATAAACAGTACAGTGAAGTTCATAACAATAAATAAAGAGTGTCTCATTTGAGCCGATACAGCTTAAATCAATGAGTCATGTTAAAAATTTCCGAAAGAAGAAATGACATTTTTGCAATACAGATAGTTTCGGTCGAGTTACGGAGGCTGAATTTTCGGCAGCATTTTCGCATTTTCGCCGAGACTCTGATTTTGGGCCAAAAACGAAAACGAAACCGAATTTACGGTTGATCTCTAGCAATCAACTTTCCCAATAATTTTTGTTTTCTAAATTTAATTTTTAATTATCCTAAATTTCCTTCAAAAGAATAAATGAAAATATGAATTTAATTCCTTCATTTTGTTATCGGTGGATGCGGTTTCATGTAGTTGAATTCGCTTTCTTTGACTCATTTAATCATCTATTTCTTTTTAATACAATAAAAAAATAAAACAACTCTCCAGACTGCAATGAAGTTTTAAGTCGTTAAAAATAGTTTATATAGATTTAATTCTTTTGTTAGACTGTTCTTATTATATTATATAAACACCAAATACTGTTACCCATACCTTTTCGTAGACTGTTGCAGCCTTATTTAAGCGAGTCATTTTCCTAGAAAATAAACAAAACGATGTCACAGAATAACTATTAAAGAAGGTAATTGCAATTGAAAATATGCTGTAATGGAAATGGGATGTGCTACAATCGCACAATGCATTAAATAATAAAAGTCACAAAACATTGATAAAATAATATGTTCAGCCTGAAAAATCATGCTTGTAGACTGTTACAGCCCCAGTCGTACCCTTATTGAGTCTGCAAAGTTGATTTAAATTTTTTCTTTCATCATAATACATTAACATATTTGCTGGTATTGATATATTATATATTTATGCTTTGTAAAGCTAATCTCATCTTCAACTTCTAAGGGTAATCTTGTTTATTCATTGCTTTATTTGATTTAACTAGGAGGCTAAGCTCCTTACGCTCGCCAACCCCCGTTCAGACACCGCAGACTCTAAAAGTACGCTAATTTTATTGGCTTTAAAAAGATTATGGAGCATTGAATTATAGAAAACCAATGAAGATCTCCCTGTAAACGGGTTTACCTTTGAATGGGGAATTTTAAGGCCGAATCAGCTGCTGTTAAGAAATCCAATGGCTATTTTTGTGTCTGATTAAATAAGATCAGTTAAACATATGAAAATAAGTTAATATAAAATAAATTAAGTAAACACAGTCTTTGTCTCCCAATATTTTTCATGCATTATCACATGTTACTGCTAGCTCAATAAATTGCATTCCTTAGAATATCAGTTATCTTGATTTTTTAACCTTAGAAAGTTTTCATAGCTGCGTCTTTATTAAAGCATTTAAGCGTGTTATTTCGTTATTTTTAACCTTTAGAATTCGCAATTTCCGGTCCGTTTTAGAAATGAGATGGGTTCAGTCAAGCCTGTGAGCCCGGGCCCGAAACGGGCGTATGTTCGATTTTTATACGAAATTTCGGGCTCGGGCTCAAAGAGAAAATTTTGTGTATTCACAAATTGTAAGACTGTTGTAATTGTACAAAACTAAAAATAAAAACTTTCCATTTGAGAAAGAAGAATGTATTCCAAGTTCTTAACGTGTTTTACAATTCTTTAAACCCTTAAGAAGGCAATTTACTTTTTCAACAATTTTGTTTATTTTTAAAAATATGGTTCAAATGGTATCATGGTATGGTTCAAATAGTTTGGACTCACTGCATTTCATTGTTAAAAAGACGTATATTTTGAAGAAAAAAAAATACCTGCATATTTAATTATTTTTTTTTAAAAAGTTTAAAAAAATTTAAAATTTTTTAAATCCCTATTTTTTTTAATATTAATATTTTTGCCCAATTTTTTTAAAGATTTACAAGTGTCTATTACATAAGACTACCTATATATTTTAGATACATCTAATATTACATTTAATATAATTTTTTTTACTGATACATATAGTGTAAAACGAAAATAACAAAAAGCCTAAAGGCTAATTCCATACGCAGATTTATTACATATATAATAAAGAACATGTATAAATATTTTTAAATCTCTATCTCTATACAATAAAAGCCGTAGCATTTTGAAAACATGCAAGTGAAGAAAATATGAACATGGGGAAAAAAACAAAAAAAAAAAAGTTTAAAGTTTTTATTTGTGTGGGGAATTGTGCCGGGAGTATTAACAAAATTTATAATATCTCGAGATATAATTGCCGTGTGGGTAAAAATAAAGTGTAAAAATATTCACAATTAAACTGGCTTTCATTTAATATAAAGAAAATGAACATCTTGACCAATTTTGAAGTAAACTCTCCTTTTAACACTTTTGACCGTTACACCGTAACGTGCAAGAAGAATTTGCATGTTTCGTTTTTAAAAGGTTTCCTACACCACTAATTTTAAACTGCAATATTCACTTTATTTAATGGCAGACATATTTCTATTATATAAGGCAAATATTTTAGTACGGTAAAAGCGATGTATTGTCCCTATTTTTAGGTGTGTTCGTAATTATATAAATACGTAGCACTTATACTCGTCCTGTCCGTCCGTCTGTTCGCATATAACAGCGCAAAAATTACCCAAACGAATGGTTTAAAATTTAATATATATAATCGTTGCAGAATTTTGTCGAGTCATTTCAAATTTTATGAAAATTGAATCAAAATTTTAAAAGATATAAAAAAAAATTTCTTCATTCTATTAAATCCTATCATACGTAATTAATTCAATGATATCCCATGATGGGTAATGATTCTAGATTGCCATGGTGATTACGTCCTATGTAAGATGAAGTCATATCATTTACGTATGACTGAATTTAATATACATAAGCGTAATAAATTTTGTATTCATGCAGTTTTGTATAAGAGTGCAACAGCTATTGCACCAAGATATGAATATTTATAAAGCTAGTTATAGTTCGCATGCACCTCATTTGCCACATTTGCGGTACAATTTCCCACTTGTTACTTTACTGCTTAAAAGAAAACCTCTTAAGGACTTAAAAAACAGTTTGAAAGGGAAATAAATTATTACTGATAGAATATAAGAAGAAACAATCTATTTAATTCTGATGCTTTTGCAATGTCATTGTCAGTAATATAAAGACACCTTCAGGTTCAGATATCCCTTATCTATCCGCGCTTTCTGTTTGAAATCCTTTTCCAGAATGACTGCAAAACAGAACTCGTGTACTTAAGTTAACAAGTACATTTTAAAAGAATAACAATCGTGAATTTTGCAGATTTTCGACAGTATTTGGGTATGAATAACAAATTTGCTATTTTAAACATATTTTCAGGGACGTGAAAATCACGAAACATTGTCATGAGTCAGTATTTAGGATTAATACTTATTTTTATATTAGAAGGTATTTTTAAATGAGAAAATTAATCTTGAAGCAATATTTAAATGCTATTAACATTTTTCTACTGAGTGCTTTCGGGTTCGGACTAAGTCTTTGATGACACAAAATTTTCCGAGCTCGGAATTCCGAAAAATGAACCCTAGTACAATTCTAAACTGGGTTTCATACTGATATGAACACCTAGTACTTTTGTGATATCCTGGCAAAAATTCATAAATAATTATCACAAAACTCCATTCTCAAGGAAAATACAGTAATTCAAAGGCGGATCTAGAGAGTCCTCAAGGGGGTGGGGGGGGGCGATTTTAGAAATTTGAAGACTCCAATCTGATGCGCGGGTCGAGGCTAATTTTATCGCTGCGTGTCGTGTTACTTCTACTTTTTGCTGTGGGTCGGGTTTGGGCCCAGTTGACTTCTATTTTTTGCTGCTGGTCGGATTAACTTATACTTTCCTGTGTACGTGCTTTGGGTCGCGTTTGGGTCCGGTTGAATTCTACTTTTTGCTGCGGGCCGGGTTTGGGTCCGGTTGACTTCTACTTTCCTGCTGCGAGTCGAGTTGACTTTTACTTTTTAGCTGCGTTCTAGCGCCTTTGGGTTGGGGCAGATTGAAATGCATTATTTCGGGTTTGGGTCAGTTTCGAATTGGGTTTTGACTCTAGTGGAAGGGTTTGGGCCGACCCGAATTTTGAAAAGAAAATCTAAATATTTTTGAAGATAACAACTATATACAGTAAAAGCTCATAACGGAAACGGGCACGCCCAAAATATTATTTAATAATACTTTTTAATCTTCAGGATTATGTAAAAAATACTATTTTGGTACAAGACTGCTTGTCTCTTTATATCTAAGGTGAGTTGAAATTAAGTAAAGAATGCTTTGAAACTTATTAAAAAACATACCGGGTGCCCTAAAATGTACTGATTGATTTTAAAATTCAGTAACTTGCAAATGAAGACCGCAATAAAAAAAAATTGCAGGAGGGTTATATAAGATGTCAAGATATTTTTTACAGCGATTCTTGATTTTACTTTACAATAGCAGCAATAGATGGCGCTGCAAACAATAGTCGTTAAATGGGGCACCAATTTAGCGCCTATTGCTTGCGGCGCCATCTGTCGTTGCTATTTTAAACTAAAATTAAAAATCGTAGTTAAAAAAACTCCTGATCAAAGGTGATTCTCGGTAAAAAGAAAAAAAAAATCTGAAATTCAAAGCAAATTTTCTGAAATGTTACAGCAGAGGGGAAGGGGGATTCCCTCTTGGTATTAATTTTTTTTTGTTGCAGGTCCGGTTAGCTGGCGGAATTTACGTTTCTTCCGCAACCCTTTGACAAAATTAGCGTTTTTTCAGCGATCGTTTGACGAAAAATCGCGTTTTTTCAACAATCCTTTCACGAAATTCATGTTTTTTCATCGTTTGATGAAATTCGCGTTTTTTAAGCAATTCTTTGACGAAATTCGCGTTTTTAAAGCAGTTCTTTGGCGAAAATCGCGTTTCTTTCGCGATCCTTTGATGTAATTTGCAGTTCTTTCGCGATTCTTTGACAAAATTTGCATTTTTCGTGATCCTTTGACGAAACTCGCGTTTTTTTGCAGTTGTTTGACAAAATTCGCGTTTCCTCTGCGATTCTTTGACGAAATTCGCGTTTGCCGTGATCAATTGAAAAATTACGCGTTTTTTCGGTGGCCCTTTGACCAAATTCGCGTTTTTTTTTTTCGCGGCACTTTGACCCAATTCGCGTTTTTTCTGCTATTCTTTGGCGAAATTGAAGTTTTTTTCTGCGAACGATTGACAAAATAGATTTTTTATGGGGACCATTTGTCAAAATTCGCGATTATTTTTATGTCCGAATTTTCAGATTGATGAACTTTGTAGATTTTTGGAACCGAATGCCTTAACTCTCTTGCTGCATATATATAAACATTTTTTTTTTTTTTTTTTTTTTTTTTTTTACTGAAAATAAGTTAAAAATTGCGCCTTTATTTTATTACATATTTCAGATCTGCAAATATTTTAGAGTTCAAATATGTCCAAAATCTTTGTGAAAGAGCTTCTTTTTTTAAATAGAATTATATCATAAAAAAAGATTTGCTGCGGAAATTGAGGTTTGCGCAAATTTTTCCACTTTTACAATGGCCATGGAAATCGCGGGATGCGTAGCGGGTTAAATTATGGGAAAATTCGGAATAGAATCCCCCTGCTCCTGAGATCTTACATAACCCTCAAGTATATATATTTTTTAAATAGCTGTCGCCATTTGTAAGTTATTGAATTGGATTTAAAATCAGTCAGTCAATTTTAGGACAACCAGCGATGACAGCGATGACCACCTCGGGAACTCAGCTTTCGCTTTAGAGTGTTAGTGCAATCCCGAGGGGTAGACCACATCCACTCCTCCTGACTCTCAACCAGAGTCTGAGAGGGAGCGTCGGGTCCCTGATCAAGCTGCTGAGATTTATTTCGGTTACTGTGAGATTTACAATTACAATCACAATTGGTTACCCAATTTTTCTGGGCGAACCGAAGATTTCACATCTAGATGTATGACTGTATGTAGTGATTACATGAGGATCATTTCATCTAATGTGATTGCATAATTGTTTACAATTTTCTTGGATATATATACGTCACAGTACATTTAACACACAATATTTAACATGACAATTAGAAACACATTACAACACAATATCAAACACCTACAATTTACATGACTGTATGTAGTGATTACATGAGGATCATTTGAATGTGATTGCATAATTATTTACATTTTTCATGGATTTACAGGGATTTCACAGTACATTAAACACACAATATTGAACATCACAATTAGAAACACATTACAACACACCTACTATTTACAATTTGCACATACTAGAGTTTGGAGAGATGCACAAGATAAAAATTCAAAAGTGATAGAAGTTTCTGGCACCCGCTAATAACCCGTTTCTCCCTTCATGCTACACCCTAGTGATGGAGTCGGACTAGAATGGCTCTGGATTTGAAAAGATGTACTCGTTTGTTTCTATAAACCTCATGCATTGTATGATCTTGTTGAGTAGTTGTGGTTTCTCTTTTACATCCCGCCACCAACTTGCTAAATTCATGCGTGTGTGTTTTTTGAGATGATAATGCGATGTTAATGTATAGTATAATACACAGTGTAACGATGTTGACGGCAAGCCACAAATGCATAGTGGGGAGTCTCTTTTGTTAATTTTGTATAAGTGTTCCTGAAATGGGCCGTGATTTGTTAAAAATATGTGTAAGTATCTGTTGTTTACGAAATACTTGTGGTCAACCAATGGCAAGAATTCCTTCGTATATCGGCCTGTGTCTGAATCCTTCCAGCGTTTTTGCCAATTTCTTAACAGATTCTGCTTTGTCTGTGATTTTAGTGAAGAAGCTGGATATGATAAAAAAGTATGTATTAGTGTTTCATCCGTTACTGCCGATTTTGCCAGTTGGTCAGCTGCCTCATTGCCCTCAACACCTGAATGTCCTTTTGTCCAATTGAAGTATATGTCTTTTACTGTTGTTTGTAATTGTTGAAGAATTTTTAGTATTAAATAGTTTATATTGTCAAAATTGTTTAATGCTTTTAAACTTGATAGGCCATCCGTTATGATTAAGTATTGAGAATGTTTGTCCGACTCTATCCACTCTAATGCTGAAGAGATCGCGTAGAGTTCTGACTGGAAGACGGAGTTATCCTGGGTCAGTTTCGCTCTCCAAGTATAGATTTGCTCGTTTTTTTCGTACACACAAAATGCCTTCGGACATTTTGGAACCGTCCGTGTATATTGTAATTTTGCCTACATAGTTGTTTATTTCACAAATTTGTATTTCACTTGTTAGTGGCGATGTTTTGTATTTTGAGCATTTTGGATAGTATAGTGGAGCAAAAGCCTTTTCTGTTGACTTGCCGAGACGAATCGTCCCCGAATACTCCGCCTCCGCCTCCAACTGCAAATCCAGTGGGGGGAGACCTGTGAGGACCTGCAGGGCGTTTGTTGACGTATTGCGATATGCTCTCGTTATCAGCAACAAAGCTTTCCTTTGTGCCGAGAGCAAATGTCGACGACCGTGATATTGCGCCATACGCGGAAACCTTTTAGGTCAACCAGTATATTCAATAGTTATGGGATGATGGCTGAAGGAAGTATTTAAAAAATAATAATAAAGCTGGCTGCGATATGTCAGAGGTTTACCCGGGCTGAAATTTCCAGGTCCAACCCACACAAAACAAAATTATTGGCCCGGCCCAGTTTAAAGGCTAAAAAATCGACTCCAACCCAGCCTGCATTTTGCAATTAAAATTATTCATACAGCACACTTACATATGCTCATTTTTTATTTTAGATTATGTTCGAAATTCATGAATACAGAAAAACATTAATATTAATTAATATTTAGGCAATTATGTACATAAACACTACGTAAAAATCATTACTTAGACAAATACATTCAAATGAAAATCCAATAAGAAAATCAGTTTAGAATGAAAGAAATGGATGATAAAAGAAAATCACAATTTTAAAGCTCTACAAAGAAAAAAAGTAGATTTTTAAAAATGCTTAAAACGTATCAAATCAAATTACATTTCTAAAGATTTCGCTAAACAATGTACAATATAAATATAATTTTTATGAATAACAAATAAGTAAGATGACAGACCAACTTCGACTCGAGAAGAAGAATTTAGAGAAGTGCACGGGTCGCGGTCGGGCCAATACTGCTTATCATACGGGCTGACAAGGACCAAACGTTTAACTTTTATTCCAGGACGAGTCCCGACTTGGAAATTTTGTCCAGTGCAAACCTCTAGGAAGAATGAAGGCCATGTCAGGCTCGACCTGGAAGTAAAAGAAGTTTGGCCCGACCCGAATTTCCAGAAAAAAGATCAGGGCGCGGCCCGGCTCTAAAAGAGAGAAGACCTTACCCAGAGTGAGTCTCGTGGATTTAAACTGGCGCGATCCGAGTCGGGTCGCGCCGGCTCGAGCTTCGCCCCAAGGCATTTCCCGTGAGGATGCATAATGCCATTTTGAAAACCCTTTATGTGCCCAAGGGGGGGAGCACCCCCCCCCCCCTTAGATCCGCCATTGCAGTAATTTTACATAATACCACTGTAAAAGAAATATCAAACTTTAAATTGATTGAAAATATGAATTATCTAAAAAATTGTGTTGTAAAATGATATGAACATTGATCGAAATTATCACCAAACGAGCATGTGGATGCTGTACAAGAATATTGAATGCCACTCTGAGAAGAAGAAAGCGGACTATGCAAATTAGTTTTGCATATAAAGATACTTCGCAGACTAGAAAATTTCCAAACCCGATCGCAAAGTGAGTTCTAGAAGTATGGGTCGTAAAGGCGCTTTAAGTGGTTTTGAGAAAGGGAAAATTGTGACTTTTAAGGATCAAGGACTTTTGGTCAAAGATATTGCAAAAAAATTGAAAAGATCTACTGGTGCAATATTAAATTTTATTCGATTAAAAGAGAATTATGGAGCAAAGAAGTCTCCGGAACGTCCGCCAAAGCTGTCCAAAAGAGGAAAAAGAGCAATTATAAAAAGAATCTGCAATGGGAAAACAAGTTTAGGCGAACTTCCAAGAGATCAACTGATAGCAGTGTCAAAAGTATACCTTTTCCAGAGTAGTCAAGAACTCTAAAATAATGAGGCAAAAGAAGAGAGAGTTGCAATCACGTATGACTAAAATGCATCGGCAGAATCTCCTGGATTGGGCAAAAGATCACAGGTCCTGGAAGTTAGAATATGAAAGAGTAATATTTTCCGATGAAAAAAAATTCAATTTGGATAGTCCGGACGGTTTTTCTTATTATTGGCACGATCTGAGCAAAAAAACAGAGACGTTTTCAAAACGGCAGCAGGGTGGAGGTTCACTCATGGTTTGAGCTGCGTTTGGGTTTCATGGTAAGATCAACGTTGCGTTTCCCTCTGGCAGAATGAGTGAATTAACCTACCACGATCTATTTGAAGAAAACTTGCTGCCATTTGCTGAGGAAATTGGCGGACCTTTCTGGATGTTCCAACAAGACAATGCATCCATCCACACGGCAAACAGCACTTGAGAATGGTTTCTTAATAATGGTGTACATGTAATTATATAGCCATCTGTTTCTCCTGATTTAAATCCAATGGAAAATGTATGAAGCCTACTGGTTAGAGCTGTTTACGTAAATGGAAAATGCCACAATTTCAGAATTAAAAGTTGCTATCATCTTTCATTGGAATGAAATCGGTCAAAATATATTAAAAAACTTGGTCCACTTCATGCCTGATCGCGTTTTTACTTTAATTAAAAGATCTGGTGCTATTAATCTATATTTTTGACCAATCTTCATATCATTATGAAACGCCTCAAAATGGAAAAATGCAGTTTATTTTATGTATAAATCACTATTTCAGTTATATTTTGTTATAAAATAAAACGATTTGATCTATTTCTAACATTGATTAGACTTCAGTTTGTTTTGTAACATTTTCTTCTTTTTTATGCTTGAAAAACTGAGTGTTCATATCATTTTGAAACCCAGTGTAGTCGGTTTGTCGGCAAATCTCGCCATAGGTTGCATTTTAGGCAGATTGGCTGTTTAGGTACCTAACAGTTTATGCTTGATAGAAAGTTCAAGGAAATGAATTTATTAAAAAAACATATAATTTTTACCCTGTTTTTTTTTTTTTTTTTTTTTTTTCAAAAAGGAAAGAAAAAAATGAAACAATATTTTAACTGTCTTTTGGAGATTTCTAAATTGATTTCTCAACGTATAATCGCTAATTTATTAATTTTTAACTATTAATTGATAAAAACATACTTTTTAAAAAGTATATTACACTCTTCAATTTATATTTAAAATTTATTTTCCACTTTTAAGGGGGTCCGGGACACATTTAAAAAAAAAATTATTTATTGAGCTAAAATTTCGAAATTTTTTGTGATGGTTAACCATACCATTTGTAAATAAAATCACATGATAAAACTTCTCTTATTTTTTTTATTTAAATTTTAAATTTTATTAAAAAAGTGAGGTAGTTTAAAATTTCAATTTATTTTGCATTTAAATAAACAGAAATGTATGATTTTTAATTTAGATTCAGCATTGTAAAAAATATTAATTTAAATAAAAATTTAAAATACTTAAATTAAAAATTTGAAAAAAAAATGACGTAACTTAAAAAAAAAATCATCTTTTCAAAAGTAAATATTTTTTTCAAATTTGCTAGATCAAAATTAAAGTAAAACAATTGAAAAAGACATGTTCCAAGTTTGAAGCATTTATCTTTAACGGTTCTTGACTTATAACAATTTAAATATGAGAAATGGTGAAAAAGCCCGTCATGAAGAAATACGCATCTTCGAAAAAGTCATTTTCATGACAACCATTGCTTGAGCGCTAGATTTTGAAAACAAATTAAAACGAAAAAATGAATATTTCCTGTTCCAATTAAGATAGAAACATGATTTAAACTTCATTTAAAGCAACAAAAAAAAAAAAAAAAAAAAAAAAAAAAAAAAAAACAGAGAAATTTTTAATGTAATAAATAATTTAAAGAAAATTTTAAGGTTTTTGTGTCCCGGTGTCCCTTAAGTCTTTAAAATATTTCATTGTTGCTGTTTCACAGCGCTTTGGCATATTTTGGTGAGCGATTATTGGCGCATCATTAAATTCATTGTTTCAACGCCCATACAATTGTACGTGTTACCGAGAATATTTGGCGACATGTGTTTTTGTCTAGGTAACATTTTCCTTCGAATGATATAGTTTCATTAAGAAATATGTGAAATGCCTTGCTGGATTAAAAAAAAAAAAAAAACAGTATTAAGAAAATAGCCGTCAAAATTTCCAAGCAATTTCAGCAACTTACTATGCTACAGATTTATTCAACAAATAACACCATTTTTAAATTTAAATATATTCATAAATTCACTCTGAACATTTGTATTTATTTGTAAGTTTGTTGATTATTATACTGTTTTAAATCATCGGGTTTTCTTTTCTTTATTACACTCTGTTAACTCAACCTGGTTTTTGTATGTAAAGACGAAATTCTGCAATCGATTTTTAACCCTAGGCTAGAATTATAAAAATTATGCACACAGGTGTGTTTCCAGTGACAGTGCAACATTTTAACATTTTTACGAGTTAATTATAAATTATAATAAATTAATTTTATGGTATCTGCCTACGTTCGAAGTGCTTTTGAAAAAAAAATGTAGAATATTTTATTAATACACATATTTTTAGTTCCATTGTAATACAGAATGATGAAAAAAAAAATTAACATCCTAACAATATCTTCTTAACATTTTAAAAAATTGGGTTTTTTTGCCATTTTTTAAAGCAAAATTTCATGTTTACGTCAGACAGTGTACACTCAATTAACTGAAATATTTCAATATATATATATATATAAAAAATTTATAATAAAAAAAATCCCCATTTTTTTTATATTTAAGTACCTATAAAATAATTACATTATCACATAGAGCTCAGATTCCAGTTTAAAACATAGTGAGTAATATGGAAAACATTCAGACAAAATTTCAATGAAATATGTTTCAAATATTTTATGTAATGGAGTTTAACAAACATGAAAATGACGAAAAAATTGATTTTCCAGAAATCGCATTTAAAGATTTCTTATTTATATTTGTTATTTAAAATTTTTTATCCATAAAATTAAGCTAGAAGTATCAAGATTTATGAGTGTTTTATGTAAAAAAGAATATAAAAATCATGCTCTGAAACATTGTTTACATTTCTCCTGAACATCCCACGCCCACTTCCTGTATTTGACTCAATACTTCCAGATTGTTAACTTGGCCATAACTTCTCCTCTAATAATTGAAGGAATAAAAGCAAATTTGGAATCGTAAAACAATAAAAAAAAAAGTTCATCAAAACGTCCATTTTAATTTTTAATTAACGGTCAATTTACCTTAAGACATTTTTCAATTAGCCCGCCACAGATGATAAATCGCCAAATATTCCGGTAACTCGTACAATTGTATGGGAGTTGAAAAAACAATGGATTTAATTATGCGCCAATAAATACTTACCAAAATATGCCAAAGCGCTGTGAAACTGCAACAATTAAATATTTTAGACTTTAAAGTGGAAAACAAATTTTAAATAAAAAATGAAGAGGCTATATTAAAAAAGAGAATACGCTTTAAACAATTAATAGTTAAATATTCATAAATTTACGATTATAAGTTGAGGAATCAATTTAGACATACTAAAAAGATAGTTTAAATAATGCTTCTTTTTTTCCTTTTCTATTCCCTTTTTCAAAAAATAATCAGAGCTTTAACTTTCTACCAAGCATAAAAAAAGTAGTGAATTTTTCATAATCGAGTTTATTGTCCAGGCCAAACTAATGTATTGTAAAGTAAATTTTTTGGGAAGAAACAGGAATTGCAGTTAAAAAACTAGGCGGTATTTTCAAGATTACTATTGATAGCTTATAAAGCAGGATTTTTTAAAAAAGAACTATTGTTATTTTTATTTACAATTTAGCACCCAACAAATGCAAATTTCAATGCAAGAACATTGTTTATTTTTTATTCGTTTGTTTATTCATTTGATAAAATTACTATCTGAAAAAAATATTTGTAAGAAGAGATTTTCTGTTTTTAACCATTTGAAAAAATGGTTATGAGGAAATCAAAAACATATCTGAAGCTTTTTATTGGTTTAATCCGCATTTTATTCGTTTTCTGATTGGTCTATACAGTAATCTGTATTTCCCTTTACTTTCAACAGAGATGGATACTTCTGTTGCCACTATGACAAAAAAGTAATAAAAACTACCAAAAAAAGTAATAACTCAGAAGCAAATTGAGATACAGCTTTCAAACAAATTGCATTTAAAAGTATATTTTTTTCTCTATACGACGGTGTAAAAAGTAATATTGTGGGATGTTTAGAAGTTTAAAAATGAAATTTCATTTAAAATTGGTTGATGGAAAGCCTTTTCCCGAACAGCCAATGAAATGCTTGGATAATACGTAAGTTTCAGGCGGATAATACGTAAGTTTCAGGTGGATAATACGTAAATTTCAGGAAATCTGACGAGTCGCAGGCGGTTTTTGTCACTTGCAATTTTTACCTGTAATAACACTATTAATGTTTAATTCATGGCGTACGTAATGTATGATCAACTCCGTGCGATTTTTTATGTCTTAAATTTTAGTCTTCGAAAGAATCATTTTCCAAATGGTCGTTGTAATTTGTTAAATTGCTTTTTTTTGTGGTTGTTTATTTATTTGTTAGCCCCCGGAACGGTATGCTATTTCTTTCTCCCAGCTTATTTTGTCTCCAAAAAATAACGTTAGCTTACAAACGCTAGCAATGAACAAATCAGATGTATTACTGTACAATTAAATGCTCTATAGCAATTTTTTTTAATTTCTAAGCATCGCACATTTTCACTGTTTATACCGTCTTATTGGGAAAAAAAGTACTTTTTAATGCAATTTGTTTGAAAACTGCATCTCCATTTGCTTTTGAAATATTAATTTTTTTGTAGTTTTTAGCGACATTTGTTTCATTTTAGCAACTCAAGTACTCCATTTCTGAAGAAAGTAAAGAAAAAATTGTTGAAAAATAGCAATTATATCTTTTTGTTGCCATTTTGTCATAAAAATTGAAAAAAAAAAATAATTAAAATACGTGCTATTTTGAGAAAAATATAAATGATAGATTTATGATAAAACATAGAGCTATTATAAACTATATTTAATTTTAACTACCTATATTAATGCAAATGACGTCATTTTACATAAAATAAAAGCGTGTGCTTTAAGTCTTAAAATTGAAATATGTTTTGCAGTAGAGTCCCGATTATCAGAGTCCAGCTTAACCGAGTTCTTTTCTTCTGGTGGACTGGTGACTTCTATTATTATGAAACAGACATTATAAATGAAGCGTTAGGTCAAAAAAAAAAGAATTATTGCCATTTGTTTTTTCCATTCTGACCAGAAAATCAGAGTTCTAACTTTTACGGCTGCTCTTTCATCTTCACCTAACGCTTCATTTATAATGTCTGTTTCATAATAATAGAAGCCACCAGTCCACCAGAAGAAAATGAAGTAATGGAAATACCGGGGGCGACACTAAATTCTGAAAAAGCAGAATTCCTGTTCTCTAGTTTCTTCTCTTCTTTGTCTCACGCGTTGTCAAATATTTTCTTGCCTTACTTAATGCTTTATTCATGCAAATAAAGATGACGCCCAATAAACCAATGCAAAATTTGTTGGAGTTGCACCACTTCTCCCGGTTCTTTTACACACACACATCTATATAGGGTAAAGTGCCCATATTTCGTCCCCTCTCCTAATTTCGTCCCCCTTAACTTCTCCGCTTCTGCGAAAGTGGCGCCACTTATGATGCAAGGCACAGGGGACGGAAGGTAAAAGGGATCAGTGCTGAAAATTTCGTTCGCAAAGACGCTTACATAAATTAAAGACGGCGAATTTCCTATTTTTAGAAGACCCGAGTTCTTATTACGTCGTTTGTAGAACGTTATTTACAGTACTGTAACTATTTATTTCTTATTCATTGCATGTATTTTACGTTGGTAAGATGCTGACAGTAGCATGCAGTGAGTTTTAGGACGCTCAGTTCATCTTACGGGAATTGAAGATCCGTAATATTGGGAAGTAGCGTGGTCCTAATTTCGCCCCCTTGCAGTTCTTATTTTCGTCCTGGGGTCGAAATTAGGAATGCTTTTTCATGACATTTTTTTCAATTTTTTCCTTCATGTTTGGATGGCTAATGCATACTTGCCAATCTCTTGATTTTTTAGATACCAGTAAAATCTTACAAAAAAGTTTTCTTTATTTAATTGCGTTAAAACTGCGATTGTATAAAGCAAGTATTTCTGCATAAAAATATTGGTATGAAAAAAATCGGTAGGTTGGCAAATATGCTAATATTTCGTTATGTTATTCTTCGACTGGTAATTAGTACATTTCTTTGTGCCTTAGTTTAATGTAAATTAAATTACTTACTCATTTAGAAATAAATTTTGTTGTAGTTATAAGTTAAGGCTCGGCGTATTGGATTTTTTTGGGGGACGAAATTGGGACAATTTTTTTCTTTTGCATTTTTTTTAGATACTTTTGAAAAAACAATTTTTCGCATTGTTAAAATTTTTTTGTGTGATATTTGCCTATGTTTCTATGTGCGTGGGTAGTTAGTCTATGTAAAATCCAAATTTGATAGATTTTCACTGAAAATTTCAACTTCCAAGGGCCTAAAAGTGACTGGGGGACGATAATAGGGCACCTTACCCTATAATTTTGAAAAAATATCTTAAAACAGATAGTCCATATTTTATGCAAGAATCATATACATACAAGACACCGTGAATTAATTTACAAAACGATTCTTAAGTACAGTCTTGGGGGCGAAAAAGTAAACACCCCCTACTAACTCTACAACAAATTTTTGTAGAAGAAAGTTACTGGTAACAAGCGACTTGAAATAAAGTCTACTTTTAAGTGATGTATATAAAATTTGCTTAGCAGGCCATCTACATATCAAAACGAACCCAAACTTTGCTTTTTTACAATAGCAATACCAAAGTTTGACACCATAAATAAATTCTACCCCCTTCAATTAGCCTAAAAATAAATTTTCACGAAATTCGTACAATTAGTTTCAGACAAATTAATTATTTTAAAATGAGCCTTTTTTAGGGGTTGTATCCAAATTGAAGTTCAGTACTCGATCATTGAAATGCTACAGAATGACTATGTCTCTTCTATTAATGTATTATTTCATGCCAATATGACCATTTCACTCGCTTATTATTTTTCGACTATTGCCAACCCTAATGTTTCAATAAAATGAGTAAAATATAATTTTCAATTATGCTTTTCTACGCATCATAAACTTAAACCATCTTAAACCACCATTTTGATGTTTTTAAATCATAATTCGAAGACTACTTGGAAGAAAAATTTGAAATTCAGAATTCGCATAAAGCAGGACATAATAAATATAAATCTATCAAAAAAAATTGTAGATTTCAATTCATATTTTTTTCGAATGTTAATTTCATAATTCATAATATAAAAATTTTAAAACTTCAAATTCAATGTATTTTTCTTAGGTTTTTTAGTATTATAACCACACACAAAATTATCCCATTAGGGTTATAATTGCAAGAGATATTGATAAAAATTTTAAAGTGTAATTTAACATTAGAAGCTCTAAATTTCGAATGTTTATAATTCAAAAACTTATTATCCAAATGACTTGAAATTTATTTTCTAGGCGTAGTTTGAACCGAAGATTTAAAATATATTTTCAAAATTGGGTGTGACCATTGAAAAAAACAAAGTTTGGTCTGTTTTTGATTTGTAGATGGCCCCTAAGGTAATTTTATATACATCATTAAAAAGTAGGCTTCATTTCTAATCGTTTGGTACCAGTAACTTTCTTCTATTGTAATTAGTTTCAGAGTTAGTAGGGAGTGTTTAATTTTTTTTTTCTACGACTGTACATTATGTGCATAAAAAATTTAACCTTATGGTTAGACGTTAGATACTTACGAGAAAAGAAAGAAAAAGCATAAATTTAATGCATTCCTTTATTTTATTAATATAAAGGTAGCAACTGTGTCATCTTTATCTTAATAAACCAATTAAACCGATAAAATGGTATATCGTTAAAACAGCCGTTTAGAAGCAAATTTGTTTTTTAAAAAATCGCACTTTGTCTCTGTCCCCTTCCCTTTCTTTTCAGATTAGCACAATATTATGATAGCTTTAATAGTACTTTTTATTGCTTTCGTTTCAAATTATTCTTAGCATGATTTAAGTTGTTAGAATAGGGTTCGTGTGTTCCGGTTTGATACGGATTCGGATTAGCTCTCACTTCAAAGTGTCAGTCGGTTTTTCTTTGGCAGCACAAAGAATATGTGCTGGACTTCCTTAAAGTAAAGTCCATCATTTCTGTCTCAGAATAGATGACCTTTTACAGAAGCATGCAAAACTCTTTTAAATTTTAATACTGTGGGCTCCATTTTTAGATCTTAACAAATAAAAAGATAATTTTGTGTAAAAATATCCGTAAGGAAAATGAAATGGTAAAATAGATGACGTAGCTGATGGTACTGTCAACCGGTGTGGGGTTACTTTGGTCCATCCCATAAAAAAAGGTTTTATTCTTTGTATTGAACAAACAATGCAAGATAATTTGGAGTTTTTGCCCTTGATAAATATTTGACCCTTCTATAGGGTATTTGAATAGTTTTGGGGTAATTTAATTTTTTTAGTGGCAACACTGGATGGGTTTGTAAACAACAGTTTTCGTGTGTAAATTTTAACTCTCCAAACTTTCTATAGTGAAACAATCTGGATAAGAGTTACAAATAAGATAAGTGTCAAAATATTACCTTTAGTAACCTGTAACCTATGTGTGATCATAGTTTTTCCTTTAACTTTTTATTTTGACAGAAAATTTTTACGTTTTCATAAAGCTAACATGAAAACTAGTATTTCGGGGCTACTTTGTGCCAGGTCTTTTTTGGTTCAATTACTTAGAAACGCCTTTTGTACAACCAAATCTCTTAAAACATGTTTTAAGTAACATTTTTTTCGAATGTTACTGTAGCAAAATGTTACATTAATTGTTTTTGTTCCCGTTGCTGAGGATAACATGACAAAAACTGTTTCTCGTTTCTTTAACATTGACAATTGGTTTACTGTGTTTAAAAGTTAAAAAAAAAAAAAAAAAAAAAAAAAAAAAAAAACATTTGTTTATCGAGTTTGCAGTGTTAATTTATTAGCAAATGCGATCGGGTGTTCGATAAAAATGTGTGTTCGATAAAAATGTATTCATTTACATATGAAATGTGTTCATTTTATATGGAACTAAGTGAATGGGCCAAAGAAGTCCCCAGCAGGGGCTACTTTGTTCCAAAACTTTAAAAATAGTTAAAAAATAAAAAAAAAATAAAAAATTTACTCTTTAAAACTGTACAGTTTGCTTCACTGCTTCGTATTAATTGTTTACAACTCCATTTCGATGTCGGAAAATCACATATAATATTTTTTAATAATGGAAATGTGAGTGGAACGGTTGACGGTATAGGTACAAAAGAAAAGCAAAAGCTGATTTGTTCGAATTGGTGTTAGCATAGTAATTATTAGTATTATTGCAATTATTGAAAAGCATTGACTCTGCCGTTATCAAGCAGGACGGTCGTTCTGCCAAGCCAAGCTGAAAAAAAAATGCTAACCTCGCCAAACAAACAAACGCCAAGAATAAAACGCAAGACACCGTAACTGCTTATTATACTGATGACAACTTCTCCATGTTAAATCAACCAAACATGCCAGCGTATAATTTCCCATATCAAAAGAACCAATCATCGCTAAAAATAAAACCAAAACCAGAAGGACCTAATGGAAAAGATCTTCAATTTGAGACCAAATGCATCCTCATAAATTAATTATAAACAGAGATATAGATTTTTTAAAATAACGTCGAGATACTGAAAATGACCGATTTATTTTCTTCGTCACAATTTATGGTTCAATCAAGGTAGAGACTTAAATAATGGGCATAAAAAAGTAAGGATTGCATTTTTGGACAGATATTTACTCAATCTACGTGCTTTTGTAAAATTCAGCTTTAAAAATACAAATTTTCTATTCTTAATTAGCGAAAAACTGTTAATTAATTCTAAAGTTTATAAATTATGCCAAACAGCGATAAACCCGCCAAATCATTTTAGAAGTCTTTTAAAATTTTTTATATTATCCTTTTGCATTGATTTCATCGAAGAAAACTGTGGCCGAGATCCAGATAGATTTTTCGCTGTTAGCGAAATGAGTTTGACCAATCAGAAGCCAGAATGTTTGAGAATTTTTGCTGCTTCTGGATCCCGACCTATGTCATAAAAGTTTTGAGTCATTTTCTTAGTGCCTTGGATGAAGTGCAATGTTTACAGAAATTTAGGCTGGGATCCAGATGGATTTTTCGCTGTTAGCGAAACGAGATTCACCAATCAATAGCCTGCATTGCTGCAAACAGCGAAAAGTTCGCAAAAGTGCAAGCTTCTGATTAATGAATCTCGTTTCGCTAACAGCGAAAAATCTATCTAGATTGCGGCCAATTATGTTGAACACAATTTTGCATTTCCACATCCAGGAAGGGTATTGATGTCATAACAACAGTGCGTATTCGAAACTATTTAAGGCATTGATTATGAACTTCTTTGCTATACATTTCAATATTAAAGAAGTTGTTGTTTCAATAGTTTTTGTACTTTTCTCTATTGCTCACTCTAAAACACGAATATCGAAATTTAACCAACAGCGCTCAGAAACTATAGCGCCTAGAATATATAGTGTTGAAATCGGCTAACCTTGTAATACTTAAAAAAGCGCTAAAATATTGTATCCCTTAAATGTGCAATGATACTGCTGCAATATGCAGATCGCAGCGACATCTGCAGGATATTTTCTACAACTGCAAGAAATTGCTAGTCTATACAATGTAATAATAGTAATACGAAAATCCCACAAATGTCGCTGCGATCGACACTTGAAATTTTAGCAGTATCGTCGCACATTTAAGGGATACAATTTTTTAGAACTGTTTGGATAGCATATTTCCACACTAGGTATTCTAGGCGCTGTATCAGAAACAACACCATAACAGAGAGCCTTTATACATAAGAGTGGTGATATATGCACAGGAGGCATGCTCATTTCAAGCTTTTGTCGAAAGTACGGCAATCCGCTTTCTTGAATAGAGGATATTCAATCTACGTTATGATCATATGGTCAAGGCAAGAACGTCTAGCGTAAAGAAGGGAAGGCTCCGTCTACGTAATGTAAATCCCCGCTAGCCAATGAAACAGTTCATGGGAGAAAGCAGTAGTACACTGTTAAAAATATCGTGAAAAATTACCTCTGTTTTTAAAGGCTATCTGTATTCTGACCAATGAGAACGCTTCATAGGCGTTTATGTAGCGTTCTCATTGGTCAGAAAATAGAGAACCTGTAAGAACCGAGGTAATTTTTCACGATATTTTTAACAGTGTAGTTTCCTGTTTCCTTCTTATCAGTTAGAAATTCTTTGGGTAAATTACCGGTACCACGTGACTTTTTCAGCCTCGAACCCATATTTGGAATATCCTCCATTAGAAGATACGCGCATGGACGATCTCTATTAGACTAGGGAAATAATTCAGCATGCATTAACCTGACGATAATGGCATGCTCGCAAAGAACTTTAACGATTTGTTTTTATCACTTTTACCAATAAACATTTATTGGCCGTATGTCACTACTTCGTTATAGAGACACACTTGTTCCTAATTAGATCCCGGCCTTAATGTATCAAAATACGGAGTTTGCTTTCTGTACTATTCCTGATCTCAGTTATAGCGTCTAGAAATATAGGTTGGGATCCAGGTACAATTTTGCAAACAGTGAAAAGTTAGCAAAAATTCTGGCTTCTGATTGGTCAATCTCGTTACGATAACACAGAAAAATCTACCTAGATCACGGTCATAGTGTGGAAACCGGCTATTCCAGTAATTCTTTAAAAAGTGCTAAAAATTGAATCCCATAAATATTGAAAAATACTGAATGACAAATGGCGATAGGAACAACATTTTCTAGATCTTCTCTGAGCGAAACGTTTTCTTTTGAAATAGTTATGTTGGAATTACCATATGTCGCTGTAATCGACATTCGTCGTTCAGCCTCGTTCAACATTTATGGGATACAATTTTTAGCACTTTTTTAATAAGCCGATTTTTAAACTATATCTTCTAGAAACTATAGCTCCGTTATAGCGTCTAGATTATATGTTGTAGAAATCGACTATCCCAGCAATACTTAAAAAAGCGCGGAAGTATTGAATCCCTTAAATGTACAACGATGTCGAATTCCAAACAGTCATTTGCATCGACATCTGCAGGATATTTTTTAAAGAAGAAAGAGACATGTGCAATGCACCGCTACAGCGTCTAGAATGCATAATGTGGAAATTTGCTATCCAAGAACCGCTAAAAAGTGTATCCTTAAATGTGCACTGACGCTGAAATCCAGGGAGATTATCGCAGCGACATCTGCTATATATTTTCAAATTTCAAAGTAAACATCGTATTATTACAGCGGTTTTGACGCCAAGCACACATGTCAAATGTAAGTTAATAAAACGTTTAAAAAAATGTTACAGCGTCTAGACCAAATTGGCTTGGAGTTTTGGGAAATATCCTGCAGATATCGCTGTGATCGACTGATTGGATTTCCACACTATATATTCTAGACGTTGTAGCGCCGCGGTAGCCTGTCCTTTTTCGTTTGCCTCGAAGTAGATGACGTCATTTGAAGCTGTTCCTAAGTGTGGCCAGCTCATCACGTCACACGGTGTTGATTATCTGTACACGGCAATGGACACAAAAAAAAAAATCGGCGCACCGCTTTGTACTAATCATCGTGTAAAGATGATCCAACTCCGTGTGACTTTTAAACGTCATGAACTGGCCTATTATGTCATTGGTCACGCTAACACCCTCCCCCTTGCGTCCGCCATATATAGCTGCATCTTGCACTGGAGACTGCTAAATGGGCTGCTATCGGTCAAAATCAAGAGAGAAAAGGGCAGAAGAGGGGGAAAGAACTCGTTTTTTTATGTAGTTTTTCACACGGGAAGATTGATATGTCTGCTCCTCTCCTTTCATAGCTTCATGGTGGTGAAATAAACAAACGCCCCCTAAATATTTGAGAAAGTCTTGACACGCGTCACAAAAACATCACACAAAGCGGGCAAAGCAAGGAACAAAATCATTCATTGGCTCGTGGATATGAACGAGCCAATGAATGATTTTTCTTCTTTGTTTTGCCTGCTTTGTGTGATATTTTCCTGACTTGTCAAGGCTTTCTCGAATATTTAAAGGACGTTGAATAGGCCGGGATCAAGATAGATTTTACGCTATTAGCGCGATGATATTGATCAATCAGAAGCCTGCATTTTTAAAAACTTTTTATGTTTGCAGTAAACACTCTGGATCCCGGACATTAACTTTTGTTGGTTCAGACGATTTTGAATAAAATCAAATCAGAAAGCCAATGTTTTTAAACTTTTTTGGTTAGTTTAATAGAAATCTTCCACGTCTATTAATGAAAACTGAGTTACTGTACTTTGGACAAAAACTTGAATATGAGTACACGACTTGTGCATATGTGTCACCACTCTTACATATAAATGTACTCTGTTATGAGCATGATTCTAAGCGCAGCTGGTTAAATTTGAGTATCTGGGTATTAGATAAAGCAATAGTGGCCCACCGTGGCTGAGTGGATAAGACACCACGCCGCTAATCGCTTGAGAACGTAGGTGGGGGCGGGTTCAAATCCCGCCGTGATCCCCACGTGATCTGATATATATGTGTTCAATAAAACAAACAAACAAACAATCAATAGTGAAAGGTACAATTGCCATGGAAACAACGACTTCTTTAATTCGTATATAAAATTAATGAATAGTTGTAAATGATTTAAGTTTAAAATGTAGGCAAATGCTCTGAAAATATCAATGGCTCCCATCTAGTATTTTACAAAAGTAATTTAATATATTCACATGATGTATAAGTTGATGCAACTCTTACCTAATGAAAATTCTGCAACAAGACTTATGTAGGTAGATCTTTTCAATGATAAATTCAGAATTCTAAGAACAAAACGAAGTTTTTAAGCGCCCTTCCTCACCCCTCCCCCCACTCAAAAAAAGAAATACGATAGAAAGGTATAAGTATTTGGATAATTTCAGTATTTCTGTGATCTTTTGTCAGAGTTTAGAAAAGGTGTCTGGGTATTAAAAAAAAACATATAACAAATTTGACGAACGATAAGACTATAGATTTCAGGCAATTTTTAACTGCAAAAAAATTTTATTCTAATGTTTATGCGGCTTTAATAATAGACTATTAAATATAATCAATTTACGAGAATTTTTATACGAAATTATATTCTCACATTTATGCAAATAGGTATGGATAAACAGACTTGAGTAAAATTACATATTTATTCTTTCTTCTCTATAACACGATCTAAATGAAGATGAAGTTATATGTACAGTTTATATCTTTAAATTTTTAGATTTTTTTTATCAAAAATGTTTCATCATCATGTCTAGAATTGCTAGATTTACTTCTTTAGACAGATCTTCGATTCTTTAGATGCCTGTAAAGATAAATTTATTTGTAAAGATAAATTTATTTTGCAAAACCGTCATCAAAAAAAAAGTTAGAACAAACAATTAACTGACAGACTAACTGTAAATATATTTTTTATTTTGACTCTATTTGATTTTTACTAAATTTTCATCCTTCATAGAAAATTTTAAGGCGATATAAATTGAGAAAGACTGATACTTTGAAAGAAGAAATTGACTTTCGTTACTTTTAAATTATTAATTACTCTAAAAAATGAATGATAGGTAAACAAAGTGTATACTATTGTGTTTGTTCCCTGCTTATAAAGGCTATACAAGGACTAATTTTAGCGAGTAGAATTATTTCAATTATATATAATCTATTTAAGAAAAAGAACTGATATCTACTAAAAAACAACTTTTCAAAAGTAAAAAAAAAGCCAAGCAAAAAAAAAAGAAAAGAAAAAAGGGGAAAGTTGTGGCTAAAAAATAGTGTGATATCAAATTTCCAAGCTAATATTATGGTACTTATTTAACATTTTTTATTAAAAATTTACCATATGCAAGTCGAGTACCTAAGTATGCGTTGATAGAAAGCCTTTTCTCCTTTACTAAATACATCATAACGTGTTTCTGAAAATGAATTTTTTTTAATTATGCATGATGGGCTTGGCGGCCATCTTTCCATATTTTACACAAATTTCTAAGCAGACAAGCTCGTAATATGTTTGCATTATTAAGAATTTTGAACTTCTAGTTTTGGCTACAGACAGATAAATTAAGAAAGTCTTTTATTTTGAAGAAAAAAAAAATTTGATTTTTACTGCTTTAACTAATTAATTAACCCCCTCCGAAAAAAGAGAATCATAAGATGAAACCTGAAGTTACTTCAACTTTATTTTAAGACACAAATTTCTAGGCACTCATTTCCATAAATTAAAAGCATAAAATGTTTGCTTTAGCAACAATTTCGAATTTCCGATATTAACAATGTACTTGTGTGCTTAGAAAATTGTGTAAAATATGGAAAGATGGCCGCCAAGCCCATCATGCATAATTAAAAAAAATTCATTTTCAGAAACACGTTATGATGTATTTAGTAAAGGAGAAAAGGCTTTCTATCAACGCATACTTAGGTACTCGACTTGCATATGGTAAATTTTTAATAAAAAATGTTAAATAAGTACCATAATATTAGCTTGGAAATTTGATATCACACTATTTTTTAGCCACAACTTTCCCCTTTTTTCTTTTCTTTTTTTTTTGCTTGGCTTTTTTTTTACTTTTGAAAAGTTGTTTTTTAGTAGATAGTACATATACAAGGACGTGACTTTCAAATCTCGCCTTATCTAAAATTTAAAAAATCGTGTTTTCTTGATCAATCTATTCCATTGGTAAACCTGCACCGAAGAAAACACAACAATATGCAAAAAACTAATTTTATCAGATATTTCTGGCATTGTAAAATCTTGGTTTACAATGAAAACTAATGGACGTAGTTAGAGGTTTTTCACGATTTCCCAAAATTTGATTTTTTTGAATAAATCGAGTTTTGAAACTCACATCCTCATATAGACATGTATGTATATATATACTTTTAAATCAAATTAAAGTGAAATCGTGTGAAAATATATGTGAAGAAAAGGACAAAAAGGTATTGAACGAGAAAGTGAAAATAGAAAAATAAAAATCTATGAATATAATTTGGAATAGTTAGGGGAGCTTCATACCCACAGTTCATAGTAAGGGTATATTATTTCATCGAATAGTGTCGTCATAAGGCCAAAAAATGACAATATTGAATGTCTTATAATATATCGAAAAGCACAAGACAATTGAAACATATTAAGAATTATATAAAAATACAATTAGATAATCGGTTAAGTGCTAGTTTTACTCGCGTACAAAGGGTTTTATACAACAGAGACCTTGTATAAAGTTCAAACTTAGCACTGGGCCAAGAGCGCTTGGAAGTCCCAAAGTTACATCGCCGTCTTGGTCCCTGCCGCTGTTTTCGCAGGTTTTAATTTTATCTCGTCTAATTACCGAAAATTTCTTTCTAATATCATTATCAACAACGCTTGGGGGATTCCGTGTCGAGAGCTCGTCAACTTCTTATCTGAGCGCCCGCAAAGTAAAGTTTGTGTGTAAGAAAAAATGAGATTTTCTCAAAAAGTATGTGACCTAGGATAATCGCTATAGTTTTCCTGCATGGTTTAAATAAACTCTTATTATCCCTATTTTTTTCATAATTTTAATTAAAGTAGATTCGGAAAAAAAGGGGTGGGGCCATATTTTTGCAGTCCATTTTCGAGGATATATCTGAAAATATAATACTTAAAAAAAAAAAAAAAAAAAAAAAAAAAAAAAAGTTTTCTTGAGTTTGGTGTTAGTAGAGCTTTTGTGCGATACCCTACACGAAAATAAAATCAAGTAAATTAATTAGCCCTCTAAATTTTTCCTAAATATATTTGTGAATGGCTAATAATTTATAAATATGTGGGTCAATACCCTTTATAACTCTGATAAGTTAGAACTTTCCACGTTCCATAGTTTTAGAGAAAAACGGCTGTGACAGACGGACAGACAGGCACACGAGAGATCTTATAATGGTTCTGTTTTTACGTTTTAAGTACAGAACCCAGAAAAGTAAAACAAAGAAAAAGAAACGAAGAAAGAAAACGAACAAAAATACCTCACCAAACAGAGAAAGTGTCATAGATTGAAACTGATTCATATCCATATATACACTATATTGCCATTAATGACCGGCAACTTTCAATTTTAGACATTTTGTCGAATATTTAGTAATATATACTTGGCAGATTCTTCTGGAATTTCAGGATTGAAAAGAACAGGTATGGCCTCATATTTAGCATGTCGATTTGATAAAGGGGGCAATTAGGGGGCCAACAAAAAATCAAAGAAAGAAAACAATACTTGGGATCACTCTATAAAATAAAATGCACGAAATGATCTATCGCTACTGAATATAAATAAACAGACATTGTGCAATATGTGTATTCTTTTGTGTAAGAATAGCATGTATATCGCTATAAATCTATTAATACCCGTGCTATTCTTACACAAAAGAATACACATATTGCCCAATGTCTGTTTATTTATATTCGGTAGCGGTAGATCATTTCGTGCATTTTATTTTACAGGGTGATCCCAAGTATTATTTTTTTTTCTTTGATTTTTTGTTGGCCCCTAATTGCCCCCCTTAACAAATCGACATTGCTAAATATGAGGTCATACCTGTTCTTTTTAATCCTGAAATTCCAGAAGTTTCTGTCAAGTATATTTCTAAATATTCGACAAAATGTGTAAAATTGAAAGTTACCGGTCATTAATGGCAATATAGTGTACACCTGTGCCATGTCTAACTAAGTAACATGATCTAAGTTTCTAACTTGGAAGGAGAATGAAACGAGAAAAAATAAAGAACATGTTGTTATATAATATATATATATATATATATATATATATATACTATAAAGCCATTAATAACAATTAAAAATTACCAACAAAGATTGTGAAAGTATCTCTCTATTCTAAAAAAAAAAGTAACTAATGCTGTCACCGCCTCTGGTTTTAAATTTTTGTGACCGGAAGTCTTTCTTCGTTAATATTAAGAAAAATATTGCATACACAAATATGAAAATCAGTGGTATTATAGAGAAATGTTTGATAAACACGCTGCTGCAGGCAGTTTTCAAATCGAAGAATTATTTTAAGAGGTATTTAATGTTAAAGTGGGTCAAAATCGTTCCATTAAAAAAGGTTTATAGGAGCTAAAACTATACATAGGAATTTAATCATTTTTAGGTCATTTTAGGCATTAGAAGATACCGGTGTGCAGACTGCATTTATTTTTTTTTAATTTGACACATTTTTAAAGGCTTTTATTTCTAGTTTAAATTCAAATTTTCAGCATTTCAAGAGCTATTATTTATAACTTTTAGAAAACAGTATTATTTTAAATTGTTGCCAAATTTAAAAACAGCACAAAGAATAATATTTCCTTCAAATTAAAAATTTATTTACACGTGACTATTATAAACAGAAAAAACTTTCAAATGAGAATTAAATGATTACGTATTAAAAGCAGGAAAATATTGATAATTACGTCATAAAAATTATACTTACACATGAATTTTAAAAGAGAAAGAAAGTTGTAAAATAATAAATTCATTAATATGCATTAAAAGATGTAAATGGAGGAAATTACGTCATATTTAAAATTGCTAAACCATAATATTGTCAAAAAGGCGATTTGGTGATATATCGCCAAATTTGGCGAAAAAATAGTCGCCAAAAGTGACTCCAACTTGGTGATATCTCTAATATTTTGCCAAATTCCCATAGATTTCCATTGTAAACCAATATGGTTTACTTGCTTACAGAAAATCAACAAATTGAGATATTTTGAGCCAATGAACCAATGCAGATGTTATTGAAGTGCCTAGAAGAGTCGCATTGCTCTTGTGTTGAAAATTCTAAGACAATAAAAGTATTTTCACGCAACAACAATAAAAGTAAACAATAAAAGTATTTTCACGCGAATATTAAAAAGAGAAAGAAAACTTTGGTAAAAATTACGCCTCATTTAAAAGGATACATTTAAAATGTCTTATTTTAAAAACTTTTTTATATAGCGTTGTTAAAAATACTGGGAGACAAAGACTCTGCTTAATTAAATCATTTTATATTAGCTTATTTTCACATGTTTCACTGATATGATTTAATCAAAGACGAAAACAACCCGTTAACAGGGAGATAGCCACTGTTTTTTTTTATTATAATTCATTCTTTCGAAATTTTTTTTAAAGCCGATCAAATTAGCGTACTTTTACAGTTTGAAGTGTCTGAACGAGGGTTGGCGAGCGTAGCCCGTAGGGGGCAGAGTCTCCTAGTAAATATGACAGACTGATCTTCTTAACAATTTCACCATGGATTATAAAAACGTAGTAAAAATAGGATAAAAATAATATAATGGAAATTTGTAGAACGGAGGCAGATTCATCAGGCCTTAAATGCCTTGATACTACTGATAAAGTGTGTGGTTTCATCTTCCTATTAGCCATAAAAAGCTAAATAATACGAATTTAGGGCTGCCACGCACACAATAAATCCAGACGTAAAATATTGGAAAACAACTAAATAAAAAATAAATTTTGGCGTAAATGGATTGAAACAGAAAAATCATATTACCACTTTGAGAGCCTTTTTTACCACCAATGATGCAGGGAAAGAAAAGAACCATGGTTAAGATTATTTGCACATGTTGCCAATTTTTTTTTAAATTATGATGGACCAAGGAGTAATAATGGAGGTACAAACTGCAATATTTGAGAGCAGTTCCCTCTATAAAACATTTAAAAATGAATTCCACTTTGTTCTGCCATCTGTAGTGTTTATTATCAGCAAAATATATTGTTTTGGAATGAAAACTAATATATATAATTAAATAAACATTTATATCTATTATTGGATGAAGCTTTATATTAAAGCATATACTTTCTAGAGATATATAATCGATAATCAAAAATATTTTAATAAATTAATAACATTATATAAGAAATAAGTAAACGATTTGTTAAATAATAATAACATGTAAAATGGACATATGGGTGATTCATTAATTAATGTTTCGCATAAATAAATGTACCAGACTATAACATATCAGTATTTAAATCACTGTTACAACATTGCATAATCCATTAAACAAATATTTAATAAAATAAAAATAAATAAATAACCAAAATTATGATGCTTAGGTAATTAAAAAAAAGCAATTTAAATTTGAAAATTAATTTCATTTAATGTGTCCTCAAATGTTCTTAAAATATAATATACATAATATAGGAGAAGAGGATAGAACAAAGAATAAAATTTATAATTAAAACATGCACTTTATACTCTTATATATAATATACTATGCATGAGATATACACTATATGGCCAAAGGTGACCGGTCGCTTGCAATTTTAGACGTTTTGTTAAATATCTAGAAAAATACACGAGGAATTATCCCGAAACTGCAGGTGTGTAAACGGTATAGTATTGGTCATATATTTCCGCGAAGATTTCTTTCCCGAAACCCCATAGGGGACCGTCAACAAATTGAAAAAGAACGAATATCTTTTGGATAACCCTGTATAAACTGATGTAGCAAAAGCGCGCAAACTCGAGATTATTAATAAGTGGCATATTGTAATATACTATGTTCATTTTTATGAGGATAGCATGCATACTCGTAGAGAAATTAAGGTTTTTATAAAACAGTCCCAAATTTCGCCAAGTTTTTGCTTATAATTTGCAGAGTTCTTAATATAAAAGAAAAAGTTATTTTCAGAAAATATGACAAACAATATTGTACACAATACTCTACAATCAGAATTAAAAAATAATAAAATTGGATCAAAAATGAGCAGGTTAACTAAAAAATGTTTCACTGCGCATGAGCGAATGCAATCAAAATATAATGTGCATAATGTATTAGCTAAATATAAAGAGCAACATTTGTGAAAGTCTCAAAATCATAGCTTGAAAATTCTGAAAATTATCGTCGATAGAATAAGCTCGAAATCCGTTGTTCCCAAAAGGAAGCAAAAAGATGGGGTTGTATCCAAATATCTGCGTGCAATATTGTGTACGCTATCTTCGCACTAATCAACCGATATTTCATGCAACTTCTCATCTTTTTGCTTCTTTTTGTTAACAACGGATTTTGAGCTTATTCTATCGGCAATAATTTTCAGAATTCTCAAACTGTGATTTTGAGATTTCCACAAAAGTTGCTCTACATACTTAGCTAATACATTATGCATATTATATTTTGATTGCCATCGTGCATGCGCAGTGAAACATTTTTTAGTAAACCTGCTCATTTTTCATCCAATTTTTATTATTTTTTAATTCTAATTGCAGAGTATTATGTACAATGTTGTTTGTCATATTTTCTGAAAAGAACTTTTATTTATATTAACCCTAGAACTACCGGAAATTTTACTCAAGTTTTATAAAAACATTCTACACCAGAATTTTTACTTAAAACTATTTAATTTGTTTATTTAACTTATTATTGTCTGATTTATACATTTAGTTTGTTTTGAAGAAATTTCTGGTTTGAATAAATATTTTGAATGTACATGTCGGGTCCAATGGACCCGTCTGGTAGACGGAAGGTTAAGAACTCTGTAAATTATATGCAAAAAAACTTAGCGAAATTTAGGCCTGTTTTTATAAAAACCTTGATTTCTCTACGAGTATACATGCTATCCTCATAAAAATGAACACAGTATATTACAATAAGCCACTTATTAATAATCTCGAGTTTGCACGCTTTTGCTACATTAGTTTTTCCAGGGTTATCCAAAAGATATTCGTTCTTTTTCAATTTGTTGACGGTCTCCTATGATGTTTCGGAAAGAAATTTTCGCGGAAATATATGACCTATACTATACTGTTTACACACCTGCAATTTCAGGTTAATTCCTTATGTATTTTTCAAGATATTTAACAAAACGTCTAAAATCGCAAGTGACCGGTCACCTTTGGCCATATAGTGTATGTACAAGGTTTATAACAAAAACAATTGCATTTTTAATTAAAATCATTCAACAAAAACGGAAATGTGTATAAATATGTATATCATTATACGTTTATATACTGTAAAAGCACTTATTTTCGCGAGCCCGTCGTAATCGCGAAAATATAAGCCTCGTGAAATATTTTTCTTCGCCTCAAATAATAATAAAAAAATCAGAAAATATACACTTATCCACAATTTAATGATTACAGTTACTTAAATAAGAAATAAGTACAAAAATTTCTTGAATACTATACAACTATTTCTTGAATAAAAGCAATAATACAACTAATAGAATGCAGCTCATTCACTTGCAATATTTATACCAGCTTCTTTGAAGCCATCAAAATTGTCTCATATTTGGCTTTAACACCGTTAAATGTTCGCACAAGCCAAGAAGCGTGAATCGGTTTTAGTCGTGATATTCGCAGGTCCACATATTCTTTTTCCTCTAGAAATTTAAACAAAGCGGGTTCTATTAGGTAGTTTCGGGATTTTTCAACTTTCGGTTCTGTTCATATAAAATTCGCGAAATTTTCAGCTCGCGAAATTTTCAGCTCGCGAAATCACCGATATCCTCATTTTCGTGAAAATTGCGGCTCGCGAAAATAAGTGCTTTTACAGTATTCCGATTTTCAAGAATTTTCTTAAATTGTCTAAAACGCCGAAGGAAAAATTCGAAAAATGAGAATTTTTTTGGCTTACTTCTTCTTAGTGTAATAGGATAATTTTACTAAATATAACTTTTCGAACCGGGAGACCGTATAATTTTTTTTTTTTACCCAAATCGCTTTTAAAATACTTCTTTACTTCATTAAAAACATTTTTGTAATTGAAATTATATGTCTATGCCTAACGGTTAAGGAATTAGCCATTGGACAGAGTCAAGAGAGGGCACCCTGTATAAAAACTGTGAATTATACAAAACATCCGAATGCATATCTGAATTCAGCATATCAAACTTATTTAACTCTTTCGCGACGAGGTTATTGATGGCTCCTTGATTATCCTTGAATTTTTTGGAACCACCTTTTTTTCGAATAAAATTTTTTGCTTTATTTTTTATTGTTGAAAACCTGCGATTACAGAAGGTAGAAATTTCTTTTCAGAAATACTCATGTTCAAATTCAAAGATTTCGCAAACCCTATACAGTACGTGTCGTGCCGTTCGTCGCCAATAGATTTAAACCACCTGGTTTAATTTAAAAGTTTTATTTAATAAATAAAATTTAGTGACTACTACATAGGAACAATAAACATTTAATTTTGTAAATTTTCTGGCTCAAAATATGCTTATTTGATTTTTTTTTTTTTTTTTTTTTTTTTAAAGGAAGGTTGGCGGGTTATAAGTTTATGAGCAGGTTTATAAGTTATTTTTTAGCGAACTTTTGTGTATTTTCTTAACTCTTATAGCACCAAGTTTAAAATTTTTATGAGCGTTCTTAGTTTTGCATGATTTTAACCAGAAATTTAATTCTATTAAATGTAGCTTTTACCTATGAAGCGTCTGTTTCATTTATTTATTCAGTTTAAATTGTTATTTTTTTCTGGTTCGAAACATGAAAATTTCAATACAAAAAATAACGCTGTCAAAAAAGACCCCAATGGTACTAGGAAGTTTAAGTAAAGTTAAACTAAATTAATAACATTTTATCTGTTTTTAGTCTTGTTTATTATCAGGTCGCGTAAAAATTGAAATGAATATTTTTTGCCTTTGACAATAGATGGAATTTATGAGAAAAAACAGGTAAAATTAAAGCGTTCATCTCACTGTTTATGTATTTTTTTATACTGTCAAAATGCATTGTATTAATTCCTATTTTAGAAGTTCGTCTTTACTCATAAATTAGTCTTCGCTAACCGAAGCGTTAAATAGAACACATAATGCAATTATTTATTTGAATGATTCTTAACTCATCCTGTTTGCATTTACCCAGCAATTGATGTGCTCCGGAATAAGGAAATACAAAGAAAACGAAGGTGTTAATAAATTCACTTTGATTTTTCTGCATCGTTTATAATTTTCTTTTATTTTCATTTTACCATCTTATTATTCGGTTTTACCGAATTAAAGATAAATCAGAGATTTGTTGAAATAACTACAGGTTAAAGCAACTTTTAAGGCAAGCACTGATTGTTTTTACATTTTTTTTTCTTTTTGTCATACATTGTTTAAAGGACACTTATTATTTTTAAAGAATCCTCCTTAAAAGTTTATTAAAATTTCGTTTTAAAGTAAATATTTTCCCCCAGCGCAACGTGCATATCGAACAAATACAGGATGTTCGCGAACTTTACAAAGAAATTAGAGGGTTGGTGTGCACAAGCATTATGTATGACAAAATGCGTTTTCGGCCTATCGGCTGTAACTTTGATAAAGATTTAATCGCAAACGAAACAAATGCTTATAACAAAACACTTTTTTCAAAACGCATCTCAGTAAACGCCATGCTCGGAGTTGAATTTAGACATTTCTTTTTGGGAGGGATTTCTGCTGCTCCTTGGGCTGAGGGGGGTGGGGTTTAACTATCAGAAAAAATTTGTTTAAATTCAAAAACTTTTTTTTTTTTGGTGGGAGACACATTGAAGAACAGAGAGATGAGGTGGGGGGGGGGGGAGCCATGCCATTAACTCATGCATGGGCATATGTTTATAAGGAGAAAATCAGCCATTATCTTTTTTTTTAAGTAAAAACATGCATTTTCGAAACTTTCTAGAAAGTTCTCTCCAGAGACGTAGCGGTAAGTGGGAGGAGCAAGGGCGCAGTGCTTTTTTCCAGACACCCCTCCAGGAGGGAAGTGACAATCCAGAGCGTGTCTGCAGGCCCCCCAAAAAGATATCGAGCAATATTAATATTACAACTAATAATAAATTGTTCATGAAATTTATTAAACGAAATTAAATTTAAATATAGTAGGGTAAAGTTATCCAAAAGTTAAATACACAATATCACAAATTCCTAACTTTTATTCTTATGGTATAGTATCTGTTACTGACACCTGGTGTTGCCAAGTGTCCCGATTTTGAATTTCTATAAGACCTGTCCCGCGTAATCACTGCGTGGGACTCCAAAAGTCCCGATTTTATTTGATGCACAAATTCTTTTAAATTTCTAACATGCTTTCCTTGGTAGGAATCGACTGAAACTTAATGCAATAAAATATGTGACGATAGACGAGATATGTGACCTATCTATAAGGGAAATTTTTTATAGGTCCTTCCAAAGGACTATCTTAAAATCTACCAGCCTAGATGGAAACCTGCCTAAAATGGATTTTTTGCGATATCTATAGCGATTCTGTTTTTATAACTTTTACTGCAGTTTGTTCAGTAAACCCTGGATAAACGGAACTCGTTTATAACGGAATTATGCTTTAAAAGTAAAAATGCCATTGTGCCTAGCACCTTATAAATTAAAATTTTCTTTCAGTCCCTAGCGATGCCACTTTCACAGCTTCTACTGTATAAGATTGTTGCGTTTATTTACTATAACAAAAGCTTTTAAGCCGGAATCGTAAAGTCCAGAAGAAAAAATCCGTTTTAAACAAGCTTTTGTCATTGCAGGTATATGACATTCCTATCATAGGTATAATGAAATTTTAACGTTTAAGACAGGATCCTATTATAGACAGATTCCGCTTTCATGGGGTTTAGGACACACATTTGGGGTCACATTATTTTCAGTTTCTTCCAAAGGAATACCATAAAAATGTACTTGCCTATAGACGGCAACCTGTTTAAAACGAAATATTTGGTGGTTTCTAGAAATTCTGTTTTTACAAATTCTACTACACTTTGTTCATCAAACCCTGTTGAAAGGAACTTCTTTATAACGGAATTCTGTTTTAAAAGTATTGTCTCTATTGTGTATTTAATTGTCCCCATGATAGGAATGCTATACAATTGTACCTGTTAAAATGAAATTTTGTTTCACTCTCAAGTGATGCCGCTTTCAGAGATTTTACTGTATAAGATGGTTGTGTTTGTTTAGTATAATGAAGTATACTAAGAGGGAATTATAAGTGACACAAGGGAAATTCCGTTTTAAACCGGGTTTCGTCTGAGCAGGGATATTGTATAGTATTCCTACTATAGGGACTAGAGGTCTGTACGGGCCCGGGCCGGCGAAATGAAGGCGAACTTTTAAACGGGCCGGGGCGGGCAGATAAAAAAATTAAGCAGGTCGAGTTACATGATGTCTCTGATCCCGGATTTAATTTTTTCAGCAGACTTGTACCGGACCGAGATCGGATTTGCATTTTTTTATTTTTTTATTTTATTATTATTATTTTTTTTTTTACATAGTCGTGCCGGGATGGGATTGGTCTTAATCATTCTCAGGATGTGTAGGGCAAACATTACGTTTTGCAAAAGTATTAATAGCGATAATGAACTTCTGTTAACAGTATCTTTGGAGATATACCTTAAGGTGGTTCTCATATTCACTGCTCAACAATGCGAAAGTTTCAGGCACATTTTCTGACTCATTTTTAACTGTAAAGACATATAATTGACAGGCTTGACTATTGAAGGCATTTGAAATCGAATAACTTTATCCATTTTTGATAAATTACTTACAGAAATAACACAGATTCTTGCCACGTGACTGTAGGTTTTTTCCTTTCCTGTGCTATCGCTTCGGGAAATTCTATTCAAGACGCTAACTTTGGCAGTATTTTCTGAAAGATATATTGCTTTTATCTAAGAAAAAAAAACGGCACTTACATAGTTTCTGAATAACAATACCTGCCAATCTTACGCGTTTACGAAAAGGAATGAATTCATAAATGTGTCAGAATGTTAGCTCCTTTGGATTTGAGAAAAGCCTTTAAAACGAGAGAAATATACTTTCACAAATCTACTTTTTATTATACAGCTTCAAAAGTTATCATGTTTTTAACTCTTTATTCTAAACTACATTATTTTTTTAATGAATCCTTATTTGAATTTTGAAACGTCTGTAGAGTCGATGACTAAAAGACTGTAAGTAATCATTAACGCGTTGAGTGCCACGATGACTGACACTGAAGCGCTGAAAATTTATAATGTTTAAAGTAATTTTTAAGAAAGTACAATCCTGTAATAAATAAAAAGTAGGTAAATTTTAAATATTTGTTCAGTAATTATTTAAAACAATGTATATTTTTTCAGTTTTGTATCATATTTTAGACGTCCGACATCGGTGAATGACGCGTTTTAAACGGAAAGTTCGCTGTCAGCCAACGGTGGCTGACGTGGCGCTTAACGTGTTAATGTTACTGTTGTAGGTTTTCTGTTTTGCGAACGCATAGTAATCTAAAATATACTGTAAAATGTTCCCATAAATATGTAAGTAATGTTCATTAAAGGAATCTTAAATGTATATCGAGAAAAAAAGGAACTTTTTGTAGAAATTGAGGCGGGCCGGGCCTGTTTTCACTGATTTTTGTAAGGGCCGGGCTTGGGCCGAACTTTTAATTTTTACACCGGACCGGGCTAAGATAGCTTTCGTTCGGCCGGGCCCGGGCCTGGAAATTCCGGCTCGTGCAGAGCTCTTAAGGACGATGAAATTTGAACGTTAAAAAGAGGATTTCGTTATAGACCTGTTCTGTTCTCATAGTATTTACTTTATTTTTATGTCCCGATTTAGAAGCCACTGTCCCGCTTTTTGTGATGCTGGACCTGGCAACATTAGTGGTAACATATATCAAGACCAGTGGCGTGGCGTCCGGTCACATCGCTGGATGCGGCGATGACCAAGCAATATTTTAAAACTCTTAATAAGCTTTTAAATCTCTACGATCCAGTTTTAGCAGAACATTTGGAGTTCATGTATAAGTGAAGGTAAGATTTAAAGTTTCTTTTTTGAACATTCAACCATTGAATTTTAGAGTTAATAATTTTTCACCACAAACTTAAATAATTGCGATGACCACCGAAAATTTTCACGCCACGCCACTGATCAAGACAAACAATTTTTGTGTAGGAAACCAAGGTCGCAACCAATTTGTTCAACCAAAAATACAGAGCGTTTGACGTTCAACCGATTTTTACTTGAAACTTATACAGTAGAATCCCTCAAATCTGCAACCTTAAAATCCACAAACGCCTAAAATCCGCACATCATAGCAAATGTAAATAATGAAATTTTCAGTTCAGATGTAGGGCAAAATTACAGAATTTTTTAGTTTTATATCATTCCGTGTGTATTATAACATGTAAATTTCGATAATATGACAGAACTCGTGGTTTTTCATGAAGGAAGTATAAATTTATTTCTGAAAAAATTCAAGATATTGCTGATATCACTGGTAATCACAATCTTTTTACCAAATATATTTATGTGTTAATCAAGCTTTTTTGGTTATTAAGACTGGCTAAACCTAAAATAAAACTTCCTTACTTTATGATTTTGATGTGAATTAATAGGGTACCTTTATGAGGCAAGTTTCATTGAATAATTCAAGGAAAATGTATCGCATCTTTATTATGCATATTTAATTATGCATTATTAATTATTTATTTGATCTTCACTTTTAATAATATAAACAATTTTTAAATTATCTTAACTTTTATAATTTTAGTTTATTACTTTACTTAATTATTTTAATATTTTATTATATTGTAAGCATTCATTATAATTTTGATTGCATTATTACATTCAAATTACTGTTTAAAAAATTTAAACAAAGCAATGACCAGAAATCCGCAATATTCTAAAATCTGCATAACCTCTGCTCCCAAACTGTGCGGATTTGAGACAGTTTACTGTATAATAACTAGATAGTACCCGTCAAGATATGATGGTAAGTAGCTTTTAATGTTTCATTAGAAAAATTCTTGAAATTTCAATTAGTTGCTTTCAAATTAACTATTGAAATCGGGACAAATTTCTATATTGCATACTATTTCTTTAAGGCCATAGATTGGTTCTGTCAGTTTAACCTACTCAACGAAGTGAAAGGATGTTAAGTTTGTAATTTATAATCAATTATGTTTGCTTTTTATCACAAGTTTACCTAAAAATATTGGGTAGAACATTTATTTTTACTTACGACACTCTCACATTTTTTGAAAAAATAACAACTTTTAGTTTTATTTTATTTATTTATTTTTTTACTACACGACCATTAAAAACGGCCATGAGTTTCATTTTTATCAGTCGCATTCTCTAAAAGCCTAAATTTAAAACTTTACGTACCTAACGATTTATAATATGTATTTTTTGTTACTTGAATTTTACTTTACACTTTTTTACATTTTTTAAATATTAAATCATGTATATCAAGGTAACTTCTTTTATAGTATTTATATGAATATTTTTCTTTCTTTCCGGTTTATTTTTTTTTTTATTGTTTACGGAAAAGAATGGCAAACTTTTCTTTCTGACACACGCACATATATATTCTTGATAATGGTCAGAAAATATAACAAAAATTGTAGATCAGCTCAATTTATTTAATTGATAATTACATGCGAAGTATTTTGGTTTAAATATTTTAAATGTAAAAATATTATTTTGTAAAAAATATTGTTGAGTTTTAAATTTTATTTAATTATAAAGCATTCAAATAATAATAATAATAAAATAGAAAACCTATAACTTCTCCTTCTAATAAAATATGTCATTATTGAAATGAATTGTCGCCAAAAATATTATAGAAATCATTCAGTGATTCTGTATATAACGTCTGCTACATTCAGAAATATAGAGTGTCTGTTCAGCTCTTATTAGACTTCTACATTTTGCAAAAAGCAAGATAAATCTGTTAAAATTTTCTTTAAAACATCTTCGTAACTGTTAATGTTGTGTACGAAAATCCAGATTCAGCTTACAGGGAGACACTATCTATTTTAATCGAATAAAGAGCTTGCGAGCCTTGTTACCAATAAAAATTATATAGTATTTGTTTTCATAGCTTTTTGTTATATTAATAAAAGTTTGTTCAATACGGATAGACTATCACAAATTATGCAATTATTTTTATATGAATTGACACATCAAAAGAATTTTCCTTTCCTGTGATACTATAGGCAGGTGTTTACTTTTTTATACGAGTTTAAAAGCTATAGCTGTATCTTTCAAATAAAAATCATTAGACAATCCCTGCAATGAAATATCAAATGAATCCAATTTAGCCACATACATTTATAAATATAACGAAATATGAAGCAGACATAAAGCATTCTCCAATGAACGTGTAACAGCATTAATCTCCTCAATACATTATTAAAACATTGATTATTGTAACTCGGATAATTATGATCGAAATATTACATTATTACTAAGTCAAAAATTACTAAAATAGGAATCTGTATTTTCTCCCCTTTTTATAATATGTACAATATAAATTAACCATATTTAGGAATTGAAATTCCATTAGCTTAATGGCTATATATATATATGACTCTGTATATGGCTTATATACAGAGAAATACCCTTTTGATTTATAATATTTTTTAACAATTAATTATTACTGCATGAAAGTAACTAATTTTATAACTAACGTTTTGTTTGAAGATCGTACGCTGCAAAAAATTGTTATGTAAAAGTTCGGCACATTACATTGTTAATAGATATTGTTTGTAGATTTTTGGCACGCGCACGTAAAAAGGTTCACCGTGCCTGGATAGTATAGCCACACATACTGATACAGATGTGTTGATTGATTAATAGATTGATAGATATAAAAAACGCAGAGCAACTCTTTACTTATGTATGTATATATGGACGATTCTCCAATAAGTGGGTAATTTCACTCTGTTATTTAATTTTAAACAATTTTTTTTTAGAAATAGATAAGACATAAGATAGTGAGTAATGTTCAATATTCCACCATAAACTTTAAATAGTATTTTTCTTTAACCTACCAACCTCTAATCGACCCGTTTTTATAATTTATTGTATTCGGTTAATAGATATTGTTTGTAGATTTTTGGCACGCGCACGTAAAAAGGTTCGCCGTGCCTGGATAGTATAGCCACACATACTGATACAGATGTGTTGATTGATTAATAGATTGATAGATATAAAAAACGCAGAGCAACTCTTTACTTATGTATGTATATATGGACGATTCTCCAATAAGTGGGTAATTTCACTCTGTTATTTAATTTTAAACAATTTTTTTTTAGAAATAGATAAGACATAAGATAGTGAGTAATGTTCAATATTCCAGCATAAACTTTAAATAGTATTTTTCTTTAACCTACCAACCTCTAATCGACCAGTTTTTATAATTTATTGTATTCGGTTAATAGATATTGTTTGTAGATTTTTGGCACGCGCACGTAAAAAGGTTCGCCGTGCCTGGATAGTATAGCCACACATACTGATACAGATGTGTTGATTGATTAATAGATTGATAGATATAAAAAACGCAGAGCAACTCTTTACTTATGTATGTATATATGGACGATTCTCCAATAAGTGGGTAATTTCACTCTGTTATTTAATTTTAAACAATTTTTTTTTTAGAAATAGATAAGACATAAGATAGTGAGTAATGTTCAATATTCCAGCATAAACTTTAAATAGTATTTTTCTTTAACCTACCAACCTCTAATCGACCCGTTTTTATAATTTATTGTATTCGGTTAATAGATATTGTTTGTAGATTTTTGGCACGCGCACGTAAAAAGGTTCGCCGTGCCTGGATAGTATAGCCACACATACTGATACAGATGTGTTGATTGATTAATAGATTGATAGATATAAAAAACGCAGAGCAACTCTTTACTTATGTATGTATATATGGACGATTCTCCAATAAGTGGGTAATTTCACTCTGTTATTTAATTTTAAACAATTTTTTTTTAGAAATAGATAAGACATAAGATAGTGAGTAATGTTCAATATTCCAGCATAAACTTTAAATAGTATTTTTCTTTAACCTACCAACCTCTAATCGACCCGTTTTTATAATTTATCGTATTCGGTTAATAGATATTGTTTGTAGATTTTTGGCACGCGCACGTAAAAAGGTTCGCCGTGCCTGGATAGTATAGCCACACATACTGATACAGATGTGTTGATTGATTAATAGATTGATAGATATAAAAAACGCAGAGCAACTCTTTACTTATGTATGTATATATGGACGATTATCCAATAAGTGGGTAATTTCACTCTGTTATTTAATTTTAAACAATTTTTTTTAGAAATAGATAAGACATAAGATAGTGAGTAATGTTCAATATTCCAGCATAAACTTTAAATAGTATTTTTCTTTAACCTACCAACCTCTAATCGACCCGTTTTTATAATTTATTGTATTCGAATTAAAGCAGAAATTTCTTCATAAAGTTATTTAAATAAAAGCCACAGAAAACTAAGTTAAATAGATATGTTGAGTAATTTAAAATAAAAGTTCTGGTGTATATGTTTTTAATCAAAGTTAAGTAAAATTTCAACAGGGTAGTGAGCTGATGCAATTTCATTGAAAGGAAACAGTTGCGCCAAAATTAAGAATATTGTTTCTGGGCTCACAGTAAGTTAATATTAGTAATATGATATTTTGAACTAAGCAAAAGTATGTTACATACTGACAAAATCATAAATAAATAAAAATAATAATAATGTAAATTTAAGTACGGTACAGTACTCACAGGTAATAAACATATTCTTATCTTTCTCTCTATTTTGCAACTTGTAAACTGCTTTTGAAATTCAGATAATTAAACCATATGACTTTCTTAGCATTCTAATAAATTTAATTGTCCTCCAAATTTTATCTCACCTCTTGCTGTTCACATGAGCAGTTTTATACAAAGGGACAATAGTTACACAAAAACTAAGGAACAACATTTCTCTGTCCAGAATAAATATAAAACTACTTATAATTTACAATAAAATTCTTTCTTTTACACTTTATAATGTAAATTTTTATTTTGTATAGTAAAATTTCTAAAAAATAGTTTGTCATTACACTTAAATGTTGTTACAGAAGATTAGTGTATGAAATGGAGGACTACGGACATAAGTGACAATATGAATATTTTAAATATTATTTGAGTAAAATTTACAGTTATTTATATTTATTTTTTTTTTATTTTTTTTATTTATTTAAATTCTTTTCGAAATTGCAGAAAGGCATTATGGAATACATTTTATGCTAACAAAAATTATATAAACGGTCAAGTGCGATTATTATTCGCGCACAGACGGATCGGTAGAATAAATATATAAATTAGTAATAGTATTATTAAAAAAACCGTTGCTAAAAGAATACTAAGACTTTGTAAAAAACTATACAACGTAGGGTTGGGTATAACTGTATATACTAGAAAAGTGCAAATGGATAGACCATGAAAGTACAAAGAGCTATGAAACTTATCTAATATCAAATATAGCTATTCTGTATAACTCATTTTTTAATATTATCCTAATATGTTTATGATGAGCCTAATTCGGTACTGACAATAAAAGCAGTGCATATTTAAACTTTATTTGGCATTTCATAAAAATAAATCCAGCGTAGTAAAAACCTATCTTCCTACAGTGTAGCTAAAACAAAACCTTTGTTCAAAGTTTAAATTTGGCATTGTGCAAAGCGCGCTTCGAAAGGAGGTCGCAAAGTTGCAACGCCGCCCTGGTACGTGCCGCGTTTTTCCAGATAGGTTTTTAATTAACTTCTAAAGTCCCCCGAGGCGTATTGAGAGATCCACTCAATGCAAATAGTGAATCCCATGGTATTTATGCGATTAATCCTAATTAAATTAGTCTGTTTTTAACAATTTGACGTTTATTGCTTTTATACTGCTACTTGCCACTGCATTACACAAATATATCATTTAAAAGTTGTTAACTGGGCTTTAAAAGCCGATGGTACACAGAGGACGCCGCCCCTGTCATTATGTATGTTCAAACCGTCCGTGTCTTTAATGGTTACTATCTCGTCTAATTATCAACGATTTTTTTTCGAAAACCATTATCAACAATGCATTTATACTTCTGCTAGGATAGGTACCTCCAGCGCTGCTCAACACATTTTCTGAATGCCCGTAAATCTAAATTTGTGTGTAACGGAAAAATGTGATTTTCTCAAAAAATATGTGACCAAGGGTAATCGCTATAATTTTCCTGCAAAATTTAAATTAACGTCTATTAGCTCTAATTTTTTCATAATTTTAGCTTCAGTGGATTCGGAATTAGATGGGAGGGGGATATATTTTCGCGCTACATTTTCTACAATATCTTTGAAAATATAATACCTAAAATTGAAAGAACTGCATTTTTGAGTTCAGCGTTACGAAAGCTTTCACACGATATACAAAGAAAAGAGTTTTTTTTTTTCAAGTAACTTAATTAGCCCTTCTACATTTTTATTAAATATGTTTATGAATGTTTAATAATCTGAAAATATGTGGGTCAATAGTCTTTATTACTTCCCCCAATTTGAACTTTCCACGTTTCATACTTTTCGAGTAAAGTGGCTGTGACAGACAGACAGACAGACACAGGAGTGATCTTATAATGGTTCCGTTTTAACTTTTTAAATACGGAACCGTAATAAATGATAAAATTGTAGCATATAACCCCAAGGGACACAAATAACCACTTATTGGAGAATTGCATTTATGTGCATATTGATATTTCTGCAAACAATTTACTTTCTTTTTGTAGACTAGCAGAGTTTTTATTAATAACAAGCGCTATCAATTGAAAATTAAGTATATCCAAAACTTTGGGAGAATACTGCTACACTATTATTTTTTTAATTAAGAAACAAATTATCTCACAATTTCTTTTTAACCCAATAAGATTACCTCACAAATACAATGTTTTTGTTTTTCCTATACAAGATTCTAGATTTTTCACAATAGCTGCTTTCGATCTTCCGCAGTGACCGTTTGAACTTCCGTAGAGGAAAAATAATATATTGTAATAAAGTGATTCTAACTTTCTATGTAGAAACCACTCCTTTGCAGATAAACATCGTCCCAGAACTATATTTCTGAGAAAAGAAAGAAAAATCCTTTTCCTTATGAGGTTCATCACGACCTCTAAATCATCTGTCAAAAGGATTACGGGAGGTGCCGGTTTCTATCTGATAAGATGGGAAGATACGCGGCAAAATCGTTTTCCAAAATAACCGTCTTTTGTTCCAATGGATATTAAAGGAATTATATAGAAGGAAAAGAAGGAAACTTTATCGTTACTTAATCATAACTCGATTTATTTCGATTGAATGCGTATGAGTAAAAGAAATGTTTATTTAATTTTAGTAAATTTTTATTCTTTCGAATTCAGAAGTATTGATATCAGAAGAAATATGAAATATATCTTGTGGAACTATATAGACATACAGTGTTGTTTGACTTTTGCCTTTAAAGTTACAGCAAAGTTTTAAATTTGGTCTCTTATATTTTAACCCCTTAACGGTCGCATTAAATTACGGTTTTAAAATTCAAATTGCTTATTGGTACCAATTTTTTGAAAAAGAAATATTCACCTTACTTAATGGCCTGTAAAATGACACCATAATAATGCCAATTACACTATTTTATAAAACTGGTAGGAATCAACCAATCTGAATAAAAGACACAGCCCGTGAATATCACGGGAGCGAGAATTAAGGGGTTAAATAAAAGTATGGCAATGAAAACTGGCCCTTTTTTCAGAAGGAGATAGGCAGTTTTATTTAGCATTTTTGCTTTGCCCAACTATGGTTTTTGAACAGTGTAAACCTTTAATTTAATAATAAACTTTCTCATTCTATTATTTCTAGTCTTTATTTTATCGCTTTACATTTTCAATTATTTCCTAATTTATTTAAACTTTACGTTCTTCTTGGATCATTCCAAGAATTATAGACTTTTTCTATACTCTTAATAACTTCGTCTTTTATCTGTATAAGACATTTCTTTCCTTTTTTTAATGGCTATCCTTTTAAATTTTATTATAGTGCATTAGTACTATGGCTAGACTTTTTCTTTTGGCTCCTCTGAGATATATTGTAAAATTACTCATATACAGGGAGTTAAGTTGACTGCAACTAGGTATCACAACAAAGCTTCATCTGCTCATCAGTAGAAAATGCAAAAAAAGGTTTGATTTTTTTTTTCTTTTATTAAGTAAACGAAAAAATTTATCGCAGAATAGATACACTATATGGCTAAAGGTGACCGGTCACTTGCGATTTTAGACGTTTTGTTAAATATCTTGAACAATACATGAGGAATTAACCTGAAACTGCAGGTGTGTAAATAGTATAATATAGGTCATATATTTCCACGATTTTTTTCCCGAAATCCGATAGGGGACGGTCAACAAAGTGAAAAAGAACGAATATCTTTTGGATAACCCTGTAAAAACTAATGTAGCAAAAGCGTTCAAACTCGAGATTATTAATAAGTGGATTATTGTAATATATTATGTTCATTTTTATGAGGATAGCATGTATACTCGTAGAGAAATTAAGGTTTTTATAAAAACAGTCCCAAATTTCGCCAAGTTTTTTTGCTTATAATTTGCAGAGTTCTTAATATATAAAAAAAAAATTCTTTTCAAAAAATATGACAAACCAACATTGTACATAATACCCTGCAGTCAGAATTAAAAAATAATAAAAATTCAATTAAAAATCAGCAGGTTTACTAAAAAATGTTTCATTGCGCATGCGCGAATGCAATCAAAATATAATATGCATAATGTATTAGCTAAGTATATAGAGAAACTTTTATGAAAGTCTCAAAATTATAGCTTGAAAATTCTGAAAATTATCGTCGATAGAATAAGCTCGAAATCCGTTGATCCCAAAAAGAAGCAAAAAGATGAGGGGTTGTATCAAATATCTGTTGATTAGTGCTAAGATAGCGTACACAATATTGCACGTACTACTATGTTTGGATACAACCCCTCATCCTTTTGCTTCCTTTTGGGAACAACGGATTTCTAGCTTATTCTATCGACGATAATTTTCAGAATTTTCAAGCTATGTTTTTCAGACTTTCACAAAAGTTGCTCTATATACTTAGCTAATACATTATGCACATTATATTTTGATTGCATTCGCGCATGCGCAGTGACACATTTTTTTAGTAAACCTGCTCATTTTTCATCAAATTTTTATTATTTTTTAATTATGATTGCAGAGTATTGTGCACAATGTTGTTTGTTATATTTTCTGAAAAGTACTTTTTTCATATTAAGAACTCTGTAAATTATATGCAAAAAACTTGGCGAAATTTAGGACTGTTTCTATAAAAACCTTGATTTCTCTACGAGTATACATGCTATCCTCATAAAAATGAACACAGTATATTACAATACGCCATTTATTAATAATCTCGGGTTTGAACGCTTTTGCTACATTAGTTTTTACAGGGTTATCCAAAAGATATTCGTTCTTTTTCAATCGTTGGCGGTCCCCTATGGTGTTTCGGGAAAAAAATCTTCGCGGAAATACATGACCTATACCATACTGTTTATACACCTGCAGTTTCAGGTTAATTCCTCATGTATTTTTCTAGATATTTAACAAAATGTCTAAAATCGCAAGTAACCGGTCACCTTTGGCCATATAGTGTAGGGTAGGGGAGTACACAGTGAGACAGCAGCCACTTTGACATATAGTTGTAACTTTTTCTTCAAGCTGGCACACACGCATAACGACTTCATCTTATGCAACACGTGGATGTAGTTTCGACACTTCAGTTACTCGTCCGACAAAATAGTAAATAATTCCTTATTTTATAGTGATTAAAGTTACATAAACGTCTATTTTAGAGTTTATTTCCTTCAATATGACATATATTTATTTAAACAAACCTAGCTATATCTAATAATAGACTATTTCGGCAAAACGACATCTCTCTCTCTTTGTGTGTGTGGGCGTGCGATGGCTAGGGAAATTTATTAAACGCAACAGGCTGAAAATTTGCATGAAGTAACCTAAGGTCTGCCATTGTCCACCCGAGGCTGATATTTTTAATATTTTTAAAATCTAGAAATATTAATTAGAAATCATAAACTACAGAAAATTATTGATAGAGTGTAAAAATGTATGATTTATGAAAATATATACATTGTCTCACTGTGTACTACTTGTGGTACAAAGTGAGACAGTTTTCGATACCCCCTTATGCTGCTTCTGTGCTTTTATAAATAACTTTTTAAAACCATTTATACATTAATGTGTAGCGCATTTGTGTATCTTAAAGATTTAGCAATTTTTTTTTCAAAAGAATAAAAATCATCGCCATTTGTTAAGTAATAATAATTTTCGTCTCACTGTGTACTACCCTCCCCTATATCTGTTACCCACAATTAGCGCTGAAACGATCCCAAACCTATTAAGATGATGCCGTGGTTTATATTTCACGATACATCATTAAAGATTTCGTTTGCACAAAGATCGATGTACAGTAGTGAGGAAAAAAAACGTAAGTACCCCCTTCTAACTCCGGAACAAATTATTGTAAAAGAAAGTTACTGGTACCAAACGATTGAAAATAAGCCTATTTTTAAATTATGTATATAAAAGTTACTTAGGGGGCCATCTACATATCAAAATAAACCCAAACTTTTTTTTTATATAACAATACCCAAGTTTGACATCATATATAAATTCTACACTTTTCAATTAGTCTAAAAACAAATTTTCATGAAATTCGTACGATTAGTTAGAATGATTATGTCACTTTTATTAATGCATTATTTCTCGCCAATATGACCATTTTACTCGCTTAATATGTTTGGACTATTGCCAGCCCAATTATTTCAATAAAATGAGTAAACTATATATTTTTTTTTCAAATTATGCTTTTCTACACATCATAGACGTCCCCTTAAACCACCATTTTGACGTTTTTTAATCGTAATTCGAAAACTACTTGGAAAAATTGATATTGAGGATTCGCATTAAGCAGGGCATAATAAATATAAATCTATCAAAAACATTCTAGGTTCATAATTTTTTCGAATATGAATTTCATAATTAATATTATAAAATTTTAAAATTACAACTTCAATGTATTTATGTTTGGGTGTTTTAGTATTATAAGCACACAAAAAATTATCACATTGGGATTACAATTTCAGGCGATATTAATAAAAATATGAAAATATAATTTAACATTGGAAGCTCCAAATTTTGAATGTTTGTAATTCAAAAAGTTATCATCCAAATGACTTGGAATTTCGTTTCTAGGCATAGTTTGAACCGAAGATTTAAAATATAGTGTCAAAATTGGGTGTTGCCATACAAAAAGACAAAGTTTAATCTGATTTTGGTATGTAGATGCCCCCCTAAGCAAATTTTATATACATCATTTAAAAGTGCACTTTATTTCCAATTGTTTTGTACCAGTAACTTTCTTCTATTATAATTAGTTCCAGAGTTAATAGGGGGTGTTTACTTTTTCTTCTACGACTGGATATTTAAATGAATTGTAAAATATAGCAATTTTTAACGCACAGTTTCCTATAGGAATTATTATTAATTTTACTTTCATTTAATACACAAGCTAAACAAATATGTTTCATAAACAACAAAACAAATTACTGACCGAAATAGCCGCAACTCTAAAAAAACATGCACAGCAGGCATCAGTAATAATCATCATCAGTTTACCTTTGAACAAACTCATTAATTTCATTAGTGGTATTGAAAACATTTAATTATGTTGTGAAACCGCTAATGATGAAAGATGCATCGGATAGATAGCAGTTTATCAATTATGATTAATTTAAGACTAACTGCTGATTTATGGTCGTGTCAGAAATCTTAGAGAGGTCATAAAATAGAATCACACGCTTTGCAATGATGATGACATCATTTTCAATCTTACTTAAACATTTGATACTTGTATCGTGTTAGAATTAGATTTGCTTATGAAATCGAATTTTGATTAAACATATTTCCTTATTATTATTTTTTTTTTCTAAAATGCATTGGAAAGAACAGTTCAACAGCTCAGGATTTTTTTTAAAGCGGAAAATATTGATATGAAAATTATTTAACTGGTAATTAAATAAATAAAACTTTACTCGTATTATAAAGCTACCAATATTTTTTTTATGTTGTTAAACGGTATATAAAACAATGTACAAGGTGTATCATAATGGCTGTCTCAAAATGGAAAAAATTCTCACACAAGGTCTGCTATCCGAATTCCCCTCGCCAATGCTAAGTCTATGGGTGTTTGATTCATTCGTATATTTAAAATATCTCCTCGGGAAATTAAAATTTTTAACTTCTTTTTTCTGTGTACTCTTCTTAAAGGATGACTCTTTTTAGGTGCGTTCGTAATTATATAAATACGTAGCACCTATAGTCGTCGTTCAGTCCGTCTGTCTGTCCGTCCGTCCGCATATAACAGAGCAAAAACTACTCGACCGAATGATCTGAAATTTTTAATATATAATTGCTGCAAAATTTTGTCGAGCCATTTCCAATTTTATGAAAATCGGATGTATAGTTTAATTACAGGGACAGTCAAAAGTTTTTCTTTACATTACGGCTAATGGGAAAAATTATTGCAAGTGAATTTTAATGATGTTACAGACTTCCGAATGGTCTGAAATTTTTAATATATAATTGCTGCAAAATTTTGTCGAGCCATTTCCAATTTTATGAAAATGGGATGTATAGTTTAATTACAGGGACACCCAAAAGTTTTCCGTTACATTACGGCCAATGGGAAAAAATTATAGCAAATGCATTTTAATGATTTTACAGCCTTCCGAATGGTCTGAAATTTTTAATATATAATTGCTGCAAAATTTTGTTGAGCCATTTCCAATTTTATGAAAATCGGATGTATAGTTTAATTACAGGGACACCCAAAAGTTTTCCGTTACATTATGGCCAATGGGAAAAAATTATTGCAAATGCATTTTAATGATTTTACAGCCTTCCGAATGGTCTGAAATTTTAAATATATAATTACTGCAAAATTTTGTCGAGCCATTTCAAATTTTATGAAAATCGAATGTATAGTTTAATTACAGGGACAGTCAAAAGTTTTCCGTTACATTACGGGGAATGGGGAAAAAATTATTGTAAGTGCATTTTAATGATGTTACAGACTATGCACTTATGAAGCGCAAAAAAATATACATTCAGTACAATATGGGGTGCAAAAAATAATTATAAAACTAGTTATAGTACGAACGCACCTCATTTGCCACGTTTGACGAGCAATTTCCAACTTGTTTTAGGTGCGTTCGTAATTATAGAAATACGTAGCACCTATAGTCGTCGTTCAGTCCACCTGTCCGTCCGTCCGCATATAATTGAGCAAAAACTAACCAACTGAATGGTCTGAAATTTTAAATATATGATTGTTGTAAAATTTTGTCGAGCCATTTCAAATTTTATGAAAATCGGATGTATAGTTAAATTACAGGGACAGTCAAAAGTTTTTCTTTACATTACGGCCAATGAGAAAAATTATTGCAAGTGCATTTTAATGATGTTAAAGCTTTCCGAATGGTCTGAAATTTTAAACATATAATTAATTGCAACATTGTGTCGAGCCATTTCAAATTTTATGAAAATCGGATGTACAGTTTAATTACAAGGACAGTCAAAAGTTTTTCATTACATTACAGCCAATGGGAAAAATTATTGCAAGTGCATTTTAATGATGTTACAGCGTTCCGAATGGGCTGAAATTTTAAATATATAATTGCTGAAAAATTTTGTCGACCCATTTCAAATTTCATGAAAATCGGATGTATAGCTTAATTATAGGGACAGTCAAAAGTTTTCCGTTACATTAAGGGGAATGGGAAAAAATTATTGCAAGTGCATTTTAATGATGTTACAGACTATGCACTTATGAATTGCAAACAAATACACATTCAGTACAATATGGGTGCAAAAAATAATTATAAAACTAGTTATAGTACGAACGCACCTCATTTGCCACGTTTGATGAGCAATTTCCAACTTGTTTTCTTAGTTCTCAAAAGACTTCTAAAATCTATGCTTAATTTAATATTTTATGTGTTAAAAGCCGGTGAACTGTGAGCAAGATTTTAACACTCCATATAAAATTAAGCATATATTTCAGAAATATTTTGAGAACTAAGAAAAAAAAAGAGACATCCTTTAAGAAGAGTACACAGAAAAAAGAAGTTAAAAATATTAATTTCTCGAGGAGATATTTTAAATATACGAATGCATCAAACGTCCATAGACTTTATATTAGTTTCGGAAGCTGAGTGACTAGCAGCCTTAACTTCAAAATTTAAAAATACAATTTTTTCGTGTTTCAATAATTAAATAGAATACAAATTAAACTCTGAGATAACTTGATGCAGTTTTAAATGTTAGTTTGAGCATTCTTATACTGCTAAACATCGTTGTGCCATCTATTGTCGAAAATTTAAACAATTTTTAAACTAATGCATACAAAACGTATGAGCTATCTGATGAACATATCAGTTATTTCGTCATTTTATTTATTACGGCTGATGAATTATTGAATTCGAAAGTTGGGAATTCCGTTACGAAACAATTTTTACATGAAGTTTTTAATTTCAAGTTCGCAAGTCTGTATTTAAAATCAGTATCAATATAAATATAGAATCAATAAAATCCATTTATAAATTGATAGTCTTCTAAAATGAAATTTCAAAATTTACTTTTATTTGAAAGTTACCACAGTATTGACAAAAAGGTAGAAAAAATTGATATATTTGTCAACATTTTCAATTGGATATGCATGTGTGTATGTACTGTAAAAATATTAATGTAGTTGAATCTTTAATTTGAAGTTAAACTGAAAATATTTGGACTTCAGAGTTACAGAATATCCTCAGATTATTTTTCAAAATCAGAGCTTAATTTTATTTAAACGGATGTTTTATTATAGTAAAAATAATTGGCATAATAAATCGTTTTTAGAAAATAACGATGTGAATGCTTAACCTTAGTCTGGGATTAATCTATTTCAGTATTCATTTTCATTTGGGAACATTGACTACAATACTCTTACGAAATTCAGTGGTCCTCTACTCAACTTATCCATAATTTAAAACTTGATTGGTTTCTGAAGTCTCTAAAGATAAAGAAAGCTTTTCAGAATCATGGGAAACTGAGAAGAGGATAATATTTCGTTTTTGGTTATATTACATTTTTGTAGATTAAAGAACATTTGTCTTTTTTTAATGGTGTATAATGCTGAGCTTGAACGCTCCCAGTTAAAAGAATTTGTTTAATCCTATATCATCATCGTTTCTATTAGAATACTTCAATTTATATTAAGTTATTGTTTTCTTTTTGTTCCCACACACATAAGATAGTACTGATAACGACCCGGGTAATAACAATAGCATCGTATGCATTTAAAACAAAACTAATAACGTGATATCTCATAGACCTAATTCGTGAGCTTTTAAAAAAATAAAAGTGGGTAATAATAGTAACTTCCAGTGACTTTCTCGACTGCTGTTTTAAATGATATTGCATTGCTCAATTCTCTTGAAAGGAAATGGATAGTTTTTTTTTTTTCTTCTAATCTTGTGATAGTCATAAAAATAAAAAGGTTTTTATTAAGACCATTCTTTTATCATCCGTTATTTTACAGCTGATGACATGACTTTTATTTATTTGTGTAAGATTTATGTTTTAAAAAATAGAAGGAAGGAAAAAAACATTAAGTCTTATTAATAAAGCTATCAAAAAATAGCTTCATCGACAATTATTATCATTACTATATTTATTCAAATTTTAACAGGTTTTCTCGACTTTTTAGTCACCATTTTTATAAGCGCAAATAAGAGGTCTGTGCGGGCCGAAATTTCAAGGGCCGGACCTGGCTCGGTGTAAAAACTAAAATTTCGACATCGGCCCGGCCTGTTCACGGCCTGGACCGGCCAAAAATCAGTGAAAACAGGTCCGATCCGTGAAAAAACTATAAACCCGGCCAGTCCCGACCTGACTCAGTTTCTAAAACAACTTACAATTTTTTCTTAACATGTAGTTAATATCCTTTTAAAGACTACTGTCTCATATATATGGAAAATTTTAGATTAGTTACTATTTGGGTATAGTTTAGATTACTATAAGTTCGCAAACCACTGAATACAGAATAGCATCGTGGATGATCACTTAAACTCTTAGACTATTGCATTCAAATAAAGACTCTTTAAAAAAATTAATGTAGTTTAGTATAATAGAAAACAGATGGTTAAAAATTTTTATAACATTTTTAAACTGTAGTAATAAAAAATGTTGATTTTTGAAAATATTTCTCTGTAATTTATTAAAGTGTATTTCCAAAGATTCCTTTAACAAAAGTTCATTATCGTTATTACTATTTTTACAAAACAAATTACGTGTTTCACACGTCCTGGACACAATTATGTCCAGTTCCGGCTCGAGTATGTAAAATAAAATGTAAGCTTGATCCCGGCCTGGCACGAGTCAGCCGAATAAAATTAAGCCCGGAATCAGACACGATGTAACTGTCCAATACCGATCTCTACACTGAGCACGTTATATTTCTGTTTTGATGTTACAGTAAAGTCCCGATTATCCGAGTCCCTTTCCGGCACAGTGTGCCCGGGTCGGGATACCTAATTTTAATTACAAACTTACGAACGGCACCAAGAATATTTTAGTAAAATTTTGCTTTTACAATTAATTGTTAAAGTAGCATGTTTTTATTATTTCTAAAAAAGTCGTTTTAAAATTCCGGTGTCAGTCAATCATTTCATCATTTTACAACAAAAATTGCCCGTGCCGGAAAGGGTTAAGCTAAGGGGCTTTAGCTGAGTTATTTTCTTCTAATGGACTGATGGCTTCCATTATTATGAAACAGCCATTATAAATGAAGTGTTAGGTGAAGATGAGAGAGCAGCCGTAAAAAGTTAGAACTCTGATTTTCTGGTCAGAATGGTACAAAAAAAAAAAAAAAAAAAAAAAAAATGGCCAAAAAAATTATGGCTATTTTTTTTTTCCAACTTTTACCCAACAAATATTCTCTAGTACGTTCTCAAAAAAGCAAAGCAAAATGTGCTCTTTGTTAATTTCCTCATAAATAGCTTATTCTTAAGAAATAAAATTGAATAACACTTTTTAACGTATTTTTAAGAAATGATATTTTTATTTCCTTTATAGTCACAGAAGGCAATCAAAGTAACGGCAGGAAAAGGAAGTTTGTTTTATTCTTTTAGTATTCTTTATTTGTTTTAACGTCATTCCTTACTGAAGTATGCTATTAAGATACATTAACCGTATACTAAAATTTCATGATCATTTTTGTTGTCGTTGTTCTAGAAAAACACGAATTAGACTTTTAATTGAACTAGCAAAATGGTACTGATTTATAACATGATGTAAAACCTGTTTTCATTACATTTTCTTATTTTCTTACATTGAGTATTAAGTTATTAAAGTTCTCGCATCAAATTTATATGAAGCGTTTGAAGTTAGAGTGGATTATTTTGGAGTGAACTCTATTACAGAGTAAAAGCGTATTTTAAAAAATACACATGACACTCTTTTTTAGGGTTCCGTACTTAAAAAGTAAAAACGGAACAATTATAAGATCACTCCTGTGTCTGTCTGTCTGTCTGTCTGTCTGTCTGTCTGTCTGTCACAGCCACTTTACTCGTAAACTATGGAACGAGGAAAGTTCAAATTGGGAGAAATAATAAAGACTATTGACCCACATATTTACAGATTAATAAATATTCATAAACATATTTAGGAAAAATGTATAGGGCTAATTAAGTTACTTGAGAAAAGAAATATTTTTTTTTTTTTTTTTTTTTTTTTTGTATATCGTGTGAAAGCTCTCGTAACGCTGAACTCAAAAATACATTTCTTTTAATTTTCGGTATTATATTTTCAAAGTTATGTTCGAAAATGTAGTGCAAAAATATGTCCCCCCCCCCCCCAATCTAATTCCAAATCTATTGAAACTAAAATTCTGAAAAAATTAGGGGTAGTAGACGTTAGTTTAAACCTTGCAGGAAAATTATAGCGATTGCCATAGGTCACTTGGTTTTTGAGAAAATCGCATTTTTCCGTTACACACAAATTTCGATTTACGGGCATTCAGCAAAAGTGTTGAGCAGCGCTAGAGGTACCTATCGTAGCAGAAGTATAAAAGCATTGTGGATCATGAATTTCGTAAAAAATCGTTGGTAAATAGCCGAGATATTAACCGTTAAAGACACGGACGGTTTGGACATACATAATGACAAGGATGGCGTACTCTATGCTCCATCACTTTTAAAGCCTAGATAACAAAATTTAAGGATATATTTGTGTAATGCAATGCCCAGTAGCAGTATAAAAGCAATAAACGTCAAATTGTTAAAAACAAATTAATTTATTGAGAATTAATCACATAAATACTGTGGGAATCCCGACTAGTTTGCATTGAGTGGCTCTCTCAATACACCTACTGTGTCTTTAAAGGTTATCTAAAAACCTGTATGAAAAAACGCGGCACAGACCAAAGCGGCGTTGCTATTTTGCTACCTCCTTTCGAAGCTTAGCAAAATGCCAATTTTAAACTTTGAACATGGGTTTTGTTTTAGATACACTGTAAAAAGAAAAGATAATACGACGGGTTTAATAATACGACGCAGAATTTAGTTTTATGAAATGCCAAATGAAGTTTAAATATGCACTACTTTTCTTGTCAGTGCCGAATTAAATTCATCACGAACAGATTAGGATAAGATTTATACAGAATAGCAATATTTGATATTATTTAGGCTTCATATCTCTTTGAACTTTTATGGTATACCCATTCGTACTTTTCTAATATATATACAGCTATACCAAACCCTACGTTGTATAGTTTTTACGAAGTCTTATTTTTCTTTAAAAACGATTGTTTTAATAATACAATTCAAAATTCAAATTCTTATTGTACGGAACCCTATGAGCGCGAGTAATTCTCGCACTTGACCGTTTATTTTATTTATATTTTATCTTCTACTTTTTAGTGTTTAAAATATTTTATTGTTGCTGTTTCCACAGCCAGATAACATATTTTAGCGAATATGGTTTGGCGCATAATTAACTCTATTGTTCTTGTAACTCTTGCACAGTTGTAACAATAAAAAATATTTGGCGTTTTATCATCTGCGCCCGGCTAACCTAACTTGAAAATTCCTTAAAATTAATTTATTAATTTAAAATAAATTATATAAGTTCTAAAAGTATTAAAATGTTGTAATTGTGATTGCAAATACACAAGTGTAGGTAATTTTTATAATTCTAGCATATCAGAAAGTCAGTGAAAAGTCGATTAGAAAATTTCATCTTTACATATCAAAGCATGAGTTTAAAAACTCAACATATCCAAAATTTAAAAAATCGTGTTTTCTCTATAAATCTCTTCTACTGGTAAACCTGCACCGAAAAAGCACAACAATCTGTGAAAAAACTAGTTTTAGCCTGTATTTTTACCATTGTAAAATTTTGGTTCACAAGGAGGACAAGGTTCCAATGGATGCAGTTAGAGTTCTCCCAAAATTTGATTTTCTACATAAGGCGAGTTTTGAAACTCACGTTTTCATATATAAACCAAATTAAATTAAATTTTTTAAAATCTAAAATAAGACGGGGAAAAATTCAAACTTTCTTCGTTTCACTTTAAAAAAATATTGTTTGTAAGGATAATAACGTATACACAATTGTAATTGAATAATTAATATTTTAAAACCCCGATGGACCATGTGATTTAGTCATGACATCCAGAATTTTCAGAAAAATACTACAATTCGGTTCAAATTAATTTTAGCACTTAAGGAAAATAATAAACACTAAACACTCTACCAGCTAATAAATGTCACTGATTGTGACGATGTAAAACATTTTCAGCGAGGAACGCAAATGATCGCCTTACATCCGCTATAATCGTGTCGTATCTTGAAGGAAATGTACTTGCTTGAGTGATAATAATTTTGATTTTTATAAGTCAAATTTTCATTTAAAAATATCCGTTACTGAATAAATTAACAGTTCTGTTTGTCTCACGCACACATTTCCTTAATTACTTTGTCACACCCTCTTATCCTCTTCTTGTTCCTATCCTTGTTTCGAGATATTTCAGTGATTGCGTAATTAATAACTTTGCGTATTCGCATAAAAAAGATTTTTTTTTCTTGATCTTTTCCACACGGGAACTCCAAAACATAATCTGTTAATTACCTCCCAGCCGAAAACTTTGCACTGAATTTCATGATTTTTTTCTTATTTATTTAGATAAATATAGCCATGTTTTGTTAATAATAAAACATTGCTCATGCCATTGTAAGAAAGACGGTCTGATATAAAAAAAAAATCTAACAAACATTCTATAAGAAATATAACGACAATTTTCTTAATCCATTTTATTAAGAATTTTAAGAATTTCCATTCTTAAAATTATCACTAGTTTCATTTATTTTATATTTTTATTATTTTGTTGTTGTTGTAAAGATTAAAGTCACATAATAACTTTCTTATATAGGGTTTATTATTATTATTATCATTATCAGGGCGGGTCTGGCAAATTCAGTCGTGACGTAGCCATTGGCGACCGAAAAAATTTAACTGACAAGTGGAAGTATTGAAATTGAATGATTTAACGATAATTCCCTTGTACGGCCTTTACAGAATGCTTATGAACCATAGAAAGTTATAGATGGATGGTACTTAGATTTTTTTTTTTTTTTTTTTTTTAAGAAAGAAAAAAAATTCAACATACAGGAAAACATATACCAGAAAGTAAAAAGAAAAGCAAAAAATTACAAAAATGTAGAATTTAAAGAATCATTTCTTAAAAAGTATTTGTAATATTCGTATCTATGGTAAATTGTTTTTAAGTCGATACGTTAAGGATACTGGTCAGTCTGTTGTCTAAGAAATTTCTTTCAAAACAATTTTTTAGAAAAAAATAATAATGATACCAGTAAAGAACATTTATTTTTTATGATATTTCGTACTTTTTTTATTCAAACTTTAATGTATATTTGATTTTTATAGAGTTATACAGTTTTGAAAAGATTCGTTGTGGAACTTAATTTATTTTACCTTTCTAAATTAATTTACTAAACTGAATTAGAGATTTAAGATTAATGCTATAACAGTGATCAATATTACTATTTGCTTTTTGATTGAAACGATTAAATTTCAAAATAGAAATAAATCTGACAATGGTGGGAGAGGGGAGCGGAGTAAATATTTTTATTGGCGACTCAAAATTTTGCTTGGTACCAGATTTTTTTTCAAGTTTGTAGAGCCCGATTATTATTATTATTATTATATTTAAAATGGGGATAATACCAATTAACATGCAATGATGAAGACATATTTTCTGTCTTTCTAGAAGAACCAACGACCCATCTACCTACAAAAGTTTTAAATAAAAAAAATCTTTCCGTTAGATTTATAAAAGTTTAATGAACTGGTTACATATTAAATATAAAGAAAATAGAAAACAGAAAACAGATATAAAGATATACACACAAAAAAACACGATCTAGCGTAATGAATATAAAATAATAGGAAGTTGCAACTTTTATGTTATTCTCTTTTGAAATTTTTTATCTCTTGAAGGAAAAAATTAGACATTCAGAAATATACAGGAACATCGTAACTCCAGAAGGATCATCATCACTTAACCTGATAACTGAACTTCACTTAACGTGATGACCATCCTGCCTTGCAGTTCTACGTGACGATGGCAATGCCTTTAATCACGTAAATAATGAACGTGATTTTATTGAATATTCCTCTCGTTTCCTGTTAATGATGCGCGTGTTTGTTTGCTTCATATATCATGCATTTAGATATGGCGTGAAGATACATATCTAATAAAAATAAGATATCTCTTTTTACAAACAAGTGCTGCTTTGCAAATTTATTACAGGCTTTATTTCACCAAGAAGCAGTAAAATAATAAACAACGTAATCGTAGTACATAAAGAAGAATTGCAAAATGCGTATATTACTGTTTAATCTTTAGACCGTTACGAACGAGCTCAGCGTGTCAAGCGCTGAATCTATCCCCCAACGTTACGGAGGGCCTCACACCTCTATTTGAACTTCAAAGTCTGATTAGCAACGTGGCATACTTCCACCAGTAAATTTTAATAGAAATTTTTTAAATGCTCTATTCACACAAAATTACTGTCATGAATAAGAAAAAAAAATCTATTCATTTTTACTGCTGGAAGTTTGCATCATTGGTAATCAGGCGTTTTCGAACGTTCCTTCAAAGTGTACTTTGAAAAAAAAAATGCTGGGGGAAGAACCGAAAAGCGAAAACTCAACGGCCTATGGATTAAGTAATACCGTATATCTGACTCAAAACGCACGGGTCAAACAAACATATTAAGAACCAGAAATTTTATTTAATAATTTAAGAAATTGTTACGATACATTTATATGTTGAATTTTATTAAATAAATCTGTTTCTAAATATATGTCTGTTTGGTTCCTGCGTTATACGCCGGAATATACGGTACATGAAATAGCGTATGAAAGTGTTTCATATTTCAGGCACAAATGCTAATATTTTAGTACTCAAGCAGTACTAATTTTGGTTAGGAATAACTCTAGTATTTCAGCACTTTAGTTAAAAGCTGTGTAATGTCATTAGCTTTGTGACAATACATAGCCTTCATCTAAAAGGAGAAAAAGGCAATAAATTTCACTAAAATAGATTTTCATTCAAGAAGAGTGAGATCATACAAAACTTTTATTAATAATTTGAGAATAAAATTATGTGTTAGTCTAAGGCTTACTTAACCCTTTATGTACTGAATTATGAATTCATGAAAATTTTATCTTCTAAAGCATTTTTCGTGAATCATTTAAATTACATTAGAAGATTTACATAATCATTTAATAAATTTTAGAAGGATTTCAGAAGGATTGAAGGATTTAGAAGGATTAATTAAATTTGAATTTATAGAGATTTTGTGCAATATTTATAACCCCACTCAAATCTTTTATTTTAAATATTTTTCTTAGTATTTTGTAGAACTAGGAAATGTACAAATATAATGTTCTTAGAATAAAAATATAGAAATATTTCCGAATTTAAAAATTCCACCTCCTCCCCCCAACGCCAAGAAAGCTGAAAAGATGCAAAGGCAAAAGAAATCATCCTTTTAAAAATATTTTTGTTTTGTGTAACCCATAATGCTTTCGGAACAAGATAAAGTAATATATCTATAACTCACTCTAAACTGTTTTACAACTAATCGATGCATTAAATGAATTTTGTAACAAGTTATTTTAACGGTACTATAAGTACCGTCAGTAGATAAAGGGTTAAAGTTGGATAGCTGTTATTTTCCTAAGGAAAAGTCATATTTTAGCCTATTATGTTTAAATAAATAAAACTGTCACGCGTATGTCTTTTATGTTCATTTTTTGTACTAGAACCCAGGTTTATATTATTTCTTGTATGATATTGTTAAATGTCTTTTACTGATATCTATACTAATAAAAGAAAGTTTCGCTCTGTCTGTATGTGTATGTGTGTGTGTGCGATGGCTATCGAAATCTACGGCACGTACGAGGCTCAAAATTTTTGTGAGGATAGTCGAAGTCCTCTTCTGGTGCACCTGTGTCAGAATTTTAAATATCTAATAATTAGTTGAGAAATTTATTAAAAACCCCAAATTAAAAGAATGGAAAAGTATTCATAATTCAACAAAAGTATAGATTTTTATCAAAACGCAGAAAATTGCTTCGAAAACTCGAAAAGATGTATCGTTTTTCGCTGATTTCAGATATGAAAATTTCTTCATACACCATTTAGAAATTTTAAAGTTATGCATCTATCCCTATCTTTAAACGCTGTTTAATAATATCTAAATTTTGTAAAAATCGATCCGCCAGTTTTTGTTTTACCTACAGTGTATATATTATATGCTCTGATTTGAACAGTGTATAGGTATGTTTACAACTAATGTCTGAAATTTCACCAGACTTCAGATTCAGTTAGTCCCAGATATAAATTAGCGCTGTTTAATTTTTGAGCAAATCGCCCAACAGTTGACGCTGAAATGCTACATTTTTCAGAATTTCCATTATAGCTCTATCTCAATAATTAATGCACGAATGTTCATCAATTTTCAGATTCAAGTATACCTTGATATCAATTAGTGCTGTTTATGTTTTGGTGCAAATGGCTCAATAGGTGTCGCTGCTATGCTACATTTTTCAGAATTTCCGCTATAGCTCTATCTCAAGAGCTAATGCACGAATTTTCATCAAACTTCAAATTTAGATATACTTTTATCAGATACACAATAAAACATGTGATACAAATCTATAAAGGTAAGTAAAAAATGCTTACCGGTCTAAGGTAGGCCGCCTTCTTTAGAATCAGAACTTATTCATTCCAGGATAGATTCGGCAATTTGAATAATTCACACGAAACCGTCGGAAATGAAGAAAAAGATCTCTTTTCATTTTAGATTATTTATATGGCTAACTTATACAAATTATATTTACATATGTACATAAGATGAATTAATATCGAATTCGGTTTGTTGGGGGAAAAAACCCACATCTCAAAATCATTCTTCTTTCGTTCTAAAAACAAATGTTTCTGTTGCCAAACGCCAAAAATAAAAAGTCCTCATTCGAAGGGAAAATGTCCATGGAGGTCGGGAGAAAATGTCCGTGGAGGTCGTGTTTTGTGATATCCTCCCACCTTTGAGGTTCAGGATAGTGAAGCTCAAAACTTCATAAATCTAGTCGTTGCGGCTGTTTCAGTTTTCTACCAGCTCGAGATCGTCGATTGTCATCCTCAGGTATAGAAGACTGGTGCACAGAGGTGATATCCAGAGGATCAGCTACAGAAGTGGAATCTGAAGACTCTGGCACAGGAGCAGGAACAGAGACGCTATCCAAAGGTTCAACTACAGAGACAGGATCTGAAGAATCGGGCTCAGGAGCAGGAACAGAATCGTCGTCTATAGGAGCAGGAATTCTGTCTACTAAAAAAGGAGGCATTAGTTCATTATTGATTTCAAGAGGATATAGTCTTTTAAGGGGTCTCAAAAAAGAACCCGTTTTGGTTTTAACTTTGGCTACCCGGAATTTTCCGTCTTTGCCGGGATATAATTCTTCAATTTTACCCAAAAGCGAATTAATACGTTTTGAATTATCATCCTCAATTAAGACAATATCGTCTTTTTTTAACTCAGTTTTCCTATTTCTTCCCGCATTTTCTCGGAGTTGCCCCAGGTATTCCATTCTAAAGCGTTTTCTAAGATCGTCTCGGATTTTTTGCTGATAAGCAAATCTTCTTTTCATTTTTGTTGAATCAATTATGTCAAATTCAGGAACTCTCGAATCTTTGATGCCTTGCAAGAACATCGCGAGGGTAAGAGGGTCAAGATCATCATCATCTGCGACATATGTCAGCGGTCTAGAATTGATTGCACTTTCCGCGTCACATAACACGGTGTATAATTCTTCATAATTTAGGCTGGCCTTTCCAAGCACTCTTCGTAAAATACCTTTCAACATTCCTATCATGCGCTCAAAAAAACCTCCCCACCAGGGAGCTGAAGGTGGATTAAATTTCCATTGAATTTTTCGTTCAATAGCAAAATTTTGTAAGCTTTCAAAATTTATAGATTTCAATTCTGATGATGCTTTTACTAGATTTCTTCCGTTATCAGAAATAATAATAGAGGGTCTCCCTCTTCTTGAGATAAATCTTCTCATAGCTAATAGAAGATTTTCCGTTGAAAATAAAGATACCAATTCAAGATGAATTGCGCGAAATATGGCGCACGTAAAAAGAACTATCCAAACTTTCGAGCCATTCCTTAAAAATAACGGTCCGCATAAATCTAGACCAACACTTTCAAAAATTGAAGCATCTTTGACTCGTTCTTCAGGGAGAGGGGCAGTAGGTGCCTCAGCGGGTGAGGCAGTGAATCGTCTGCATGTCATGCAACTTTTTATAATTTTTCGAACTGTACGCCTGCATCTTAATACCCAAAATTGTTCGCGCAAAACTGGCATTACAATTTGTATTCCTGCATGAAAAAGTTCAATATGTTTTCTTCTTATGAGCGAATAGGTAATATTATGATCGAAAGGCAGAACTATCGGATACCGGAAAGAATGGATATCTTTTCGCATAGAAATTCGTGTTTTTACTCGAATTAGACCTTGCTCATCAGTAAAAGTCTGTAAAGAGGTATAACATGGTTTAGATTCACTTAATAAATACCTCTGAGCATATTTCAATACGACGTGTTCTGCGTGATTTATTTCCTCAGATGTTAAAATTTTCTCTAAATTTCGCTCATTCGGTGTCTTTCTGATATTTCCAAAAAATCTATATATCCAGGCAGTAACTTTTATCATTTTCAAATATGAAGATGTATTTTCATATAACTCAATTGGAGTTTGAGGAATATTTACTTCACTGACAACTGTCTTTCTTTTTTCAGAGTTAATTATTTCAAAATCGGGATTCAAACTACTTTTTGGCCAAAATTCTTGAGGTTTTTTCAACCAATCAGGTCCCTCCCACCAGAGGGATTCCGAGGAACATCCCCGGGAAGGTAGATCGGCTGGATTAAGAGTTCCGGGCACATAGTGCCAATTTTCTGGATTACTAAGAGATCGAATTTCTTTAACACGATTGTATACGAATGGAGCCCAGTTTTCACTTCTTTTTATCCAGTACAGCGCATTATTAGAATCTGTCCAGAATAAAATTGGAAGATTTTCTAATTTTAAGTCGGACTTAACCCCTTTAGATAATCGTGCACCAATCGTACATGCGAGGAGTTCAAGTCTGGGGATGGTAATACATTTTAGCGGGGCTACTCTGCATCGTGCTTGGATCAGTTGACATGATGTTGATTTTACGTTTTCATTTCGTAAATATATGCATGTAGCATAAGCTACCTTGCTCGCGTCACAGAATACATGCAAACTTAAATCACCGATGTTATCTGGGTCGCTTATTAAACATCTAGGTATAGCAATATCTTTAAGTGAGCTCAATTGATTTTTCCATTTCTGAAATTTTTGGGCAATCGGGGTTGGTAATTCAGAGTCCCAAGTTATTTTCTTTTTCCACAAATCTTGTAGCAGTATTTTGGGGAAAAGAGTTACTGGACAGGTATAACCAATAGGGTCAAAAATTTTATGAACTTCCGACAATATTTTCCTTTTAGTGATGGGTTCATCATCTTTATTAATTTCCCTTACATCTATGGAAAGAACATCTGAGGGTAATAGCCATCGTAGGCCTAAAACTGGGACAATTTTGTTTTCTAAGGAAAAATCTGGTTTCATTGAGGAGTTAGAGTAACTGTGTTCCCAACTTCTGAGGTCAAATTTAGCTTGGCTGAGAATGTATTTTGACTCTGAAATAAAATTACTGAGTTGTTCTTCATTGTCAACACTAGTGACACAATTGTCAGTATAAAAGGATTCGGAAAGTTTAGAAGCTGTTTCCTGCATACAGGGAGGTGACTTTTTTAAGTGGTGTTGCAAAGTTGCTCCCAATAAATAGGGACTGCATGTAAGCCCGAAAACAACTCTTCGATGTTGGAAAATTTTCGTTTCTTCAGAATTTCCCTCCTTCCACCATAAAAATCTTAAAAATGCTCTGTCATTTTCATTTAAGCTAATCTGTAAAAATGCTTTTCTTATGTCTGATATTACACCAATTTTCTTCAATCGGAACCGATTTATCAATGAAGGGATAAGTTCTACTAAATTGGGGCCTTTCAATAAACAATCGTTAATAGAGGATGAGCCTTTTTCCCTAGCGGACCCATCAAAAAAAGGGCGTATTCGGGTTGTGGAATTTTCTTTTATTACTGCTCTGTGTGACAGAAAAAATTCAGCTTCCGTTCCTGGAGTTGATTCGACTTCCTCAATAATGCCCTCTTGAAGCCACTCATTAAATACCGCTTCATAGGCAGCTAAATTGCCGGATTTCTTTAATGAATCTACGCAGTTTTTTAATCTACGTTCTGCAATTTTCCGAGCACTGGGGAGAGGGGGGATGACCAACAATCCATGGAAGACTAACCTGATAACGTCCTTCATTGTTTATATGAATATTTTTATTGAAATGTTCTTTTACGGCTTGTTCGAGTTCTAAACTAGACCCTTTGTCACCTGGATCAAGAATTCCTAAAGTGTCTAATCGCCATAAATCTGTGAGTTTTGCTTCATTTACATGTAAGGATAAAACAACTTTTCTGGAATCGTTTGTATCTTTTTCATTAGTTTTACCCATCAATGTCCACCCCAATTTGGTCTGTATAGCAGTTAAATTACTATCCAAGGATTTAATTTTCCCCGTTAATAACTTTCCATAAATATCTGCTCCGATAACTAAACTTATCTCTTGTTCATTTGTAATTTTTTGCTTCCCTGTATATGCATCGAAATCTGAGAATTTTATCCCGTATTTTTTAGCTTCCTTTATCCAAGGCCCATTTTTTATTTTTGGAACCTCAGTACATATTTTGTCTTGATCATAGATATCAAAATTACATTTAAAAGTATCTTCTAAATTACTTAAATATATTTTATATCGCTTATGAAAGTGTGTTTCTTGAATACTACCAAAAAGACCGTGAATCATTTTTTCTTCTCCTATGGCTTCGTATCCCATTCGATTAATAATATATTTACTCAGATACGAACGTTGACTACCTGTATCTATCAAACAGCGTACTAACAAGTGTTTATTTTGATCCTTTGATTCTAAACGGACAGTTTAAGTCTGCATTAATACTGCGCGATTACAAGTTTTATTTGATAATGTCGTGCTTTCATTATTTTCGTGTGATCTGGCATTTTCTTTTACGGGACATAAAATTTTATAATGCCGTTTTAAACAATTGCTGTATTTAACAAATTTTTTACAATATTTTGCTATGTGCCCTGCATTTTTGAGACAAACAAAACAGTAACCGTACTGCTTGAAAGTTTCCTTTTTATCCTGTAATGATTTATTTTTAAATAACTCACATTCGATCAAAAGATGTTTTTCTTTACATTCCGGGCATTTACTTTGTTTAGAAAATGATACCGTTTCATTTATTAAGCCAGATGCTGAAGGAATTATTTTCGGCGACTGCTTGTCGCGCACTGGCCTCCCAGACTTAATGTCTGCGTTCGAAGAATCTTGATTAGAGATTAAAAAAGCAGTTCTTTCTCGGGAAATAACTTCCATTTTCAAATAATCAATTATTTCCGCAACTTTTAATTCTTCATCGTTACCACATTTTTTTGTTATTTGTAACACTATGTCAGAAGGTAATAATTTAATTAGAATGGGAGAGAGTAACGCTGAATAATTTTCAATCTCTAATCCGAGAGATTCCAGATTTCTGATTTCGGTCTGGCAAGTGTCCAGCAATTTGCGGAGTGCATAAACGTCACTGGATTTCTTTACTGAATAAAGTGATAAAAGTTTATGAAGGTGTGAGGTAATTACCAATTGTTTCTTACCGAAACGTTCTTTTAGAGTTTCTATTGCAGATAAATAGTTACTATTAGTTAAACTATAACCTTTTATACAGTTAGCAGCATTTGAAGTAATATATGACTTTAAATAATTGAATTTTTCTACTTCAGACAATTCTGCATTTTTATGAATTGTAGATTCGAATTGGTCCCAAAATCTTTGCCAATCCGAAGGATCGCCGTCAAATTTTTCAATTACTAGCTTGGGTAAATTTATGCGAATGGATTCCAACCCCCGAATTACAACTCTTTCGTCGGATTTGTTCATTGTTGTAGCAGAAACATTCGAATTAGATTTAGTTTCTAATTTCAATTTAGCCCTTTTTACTTTCGTTTTCCAAATTACCAAATTCGAATTATACTCATCACATTTCAAAACTTCAGCTTCTAATTCGTCTAATTTACTAGATTTTTTTAATTTCAGTATCTAGATAATTAAGCTCTTTTTCTTTCAAATCTAACTCAGCGAGAAACTGTTCTAATGTATCTTCATCGGCACTATTTTCTGAAATTGCCGCTTCTATCCTATTAATTAATTTCGTAATTTGAGACCTAACAGTAGTGCATTTTGTTTTATTAACTGCATCCATTCTCTTAAATCAATATTATAGCTAATAAAATTTATCAAAAACAAAAATGGTTGCAATTATCGTATATAAACAAAGCACTTCATTAAAGATTCTAATTCAACGAAATTCTTATTATTCTGATTCAAATACTTTAGGCAGTCGCTGTTACGGGCGCCAGAAAATATCAGATACACAATAAAACATGTGATACAAATCTATAAAGGTAAGTAAAAATGCTTATCGATCCAAGGTAGGCCGCCTTCTTTAGAATCAGAACTTATTCATTCCAGGATAGATTCGGCAATTTGAATAATTCACACGAAACCGTCGGAAATGGAGAAAAAGATCTCTTTTCATTTTAGATTATTTATATGGCTAACTTATACAAATTATATTTACATATGTACATAAGATGAATTAATATCGAATTCGGTTTGATAGGAAAAAAAAAACCCACATCTCAAAATCATTCTTCTTTCGTTCTAAAAACAAAAGTTTCTGTTACCAAACGGCAAAAATAAAAAGTCCTCATTCGAAGGGAAAATGTCCATGGAGGTCGGGAGAAAATGTCCGTGGAGGTCGTGTTTTGTGATAACTTTGATATGAATTGGTGCTAAATTGATATAATTTCTTGTATTATTTAAATGATTTAATTGACGTGATTTATATAGAAGAAAGTTTTATGATGGCCACAACATACTAGTTTTATTATTACATTGTTGCTTAAGAAAACGAACTGTATAAAGATGGCAATTTTTACCTTTAAATTAAACTATTGCAACAATTCTGATATTTTCCACTAGTCCTAACTAAAAATTTAACTTATTAAAATAAAGACTTTTTTTTTATTATAAATTCTCATATTTCTTTTGGGCGATAAATTGCTTTGGAAAGAGATAGCCTGTACAGTAGCCTATATTTCACCATTGTTACAGATTATAGAGGGTTCGGAAAAAGTTTTGGTGCACCTGGCTTCTTGCCCGTTTTGCTTTTACTTGGAGTACTTTTGACCCACCACTTTACAGTTTCTGCAAGAAAATGTCTTTCATAATATTTTGATTTTTATTATTATTATTATTATTATTATTAACACCAGTTTCTAGAAAAAAAAAAAGTAGAATTTTTGCATCTGACGTTGACGTTTGGGATGTCCAGGTCGTTCGACAAGGACTAAAATTCTATCATTTCGTTTGTTGAATGATTGTTCAATTGTAAACAATTTTTCATCTGTACACAAAACATTTTTGATCATGACGTTAGTGAATTTTGTCGGTTGAGTTTTTCGATTCATGCTTTTACTTAACAAAAGATAACGGCCCAGTAAACACTGGAAACTCATAACTAAAGACATCATCATGTAACATTAATGTATTATCATTATTTAAATAAAAGAAATTATATTTTTCCTAATGTCCCAAACGCACCCTATAAGGTTTCTTATTTTGCCTAACTTTCAAAAGTTAATAATATCCGAAATTAATACTAAACAAAATACAGGTTTCTATCCAACGTATACTTTATTTATAAATGTAAAGATGACGCAAAAATAAAAACACGTGAATAAAATAAAACTCAACGCTTCGGTTTAATCTTTAAAACCATCTTCAGGAGTAAAATTTTCTAAAAACTTAAATCGGAAAATTAGAAAATTTTACTCCTGAAGAGAGTTTTGAAGATTAAACCGAAACGTTGAGTTCTATTTTATTCTATATTTTTATTTTTACATCATCTTTAACCCAGCAGGACGCGCGTCGTGAAACATAACACGAGAACGGGCATGGGGTGTCAGCACACTACAAGCATATTAAATGGCATAAATACGAAAAAAGCTTTAGAATTCTGTCTGTTAGTGAAATTCAGGATAATTACACTCTTTCTCGTGAAAAATGATAGCTGAAATGTTAAATTTTCGTTAATTAAAAAAAATAATAATAAACAATAAATTAAAAGTGTCAAAACACCCCGCGCCTGTCCAGCCGGGTTAAATTTATGAATAAAGTATACGTTGGGTAGCAACCTCCATTTTGTTTAGTATTCTATTTTACAACTTAAAGTTCTTAATTAGTATCGGAAAGTAAATTATATAGTACTTCTTAATACGGAACATAGCTGTAAACAAAAACATCTTAAGTTAGGAAGTGGAGGTTCCTTACAATGGAATTGTTCGGTTTTCCTTTAATGGATGGGAGAAGTATTTCGAAAGATGATTCGATTATTGGTCAAGTACTAAGACACTTCAGAAATGTGGACGTACCTTCAAGGTGCTCTTAATATTTTTTTTCTGAATTTGAAATAAAAAGCTGTGCCAAATATGGGTACTTTATTGTATTTGAAAATTAACTGTACCAAGCTTCTTATTATGAAATTTTCAAATTATTTTTAAACCTTACCGTTTAATGAATAATTCACTCTCTTTTTTTATTATAAGTTCGTTCTAGTTTTTGCAGTGTTTTAAAACTCATTTTTGCAATAATAGTAATCGGCAGATAAAATAAAACATTAATCATTATTTTAAATGTTTCTTTAAGTTTTTATTTTAAGTGTTTAGTGTACTTTCTTCTACTATAATTTGTTGCAGAGTTAGTAGGATGTGTTTTCTTTCTTTCTTTCTTTCTTTTTTTTTTTCCACGATGCTCGTTTCAAGGTGCTTTTAATATATATATATCTTTTTAATTAGAAATAAAAAGTTGTGCCAAATATGGGTACTTTATTGTATTTGAAAATTAACTGTACCAAGCTTCTTATTATGAAAGTTTCAAATTATTTTTAAACCTTACCGTTTAATGAATAATTCACTTTCTTATTTTATTATAAGTTCGTTCTAGTTTTTGCAGTGTTTTAAAACTCATTTTTGCAATAATAGTAATCGGCAGATAAAATAAAACATTAATCATTATTTTAAATGTTTCTTTAGGTTTCTATTTTAAGTGTTTAGTGTACTTTCTTCTACTATAATTTGTTGCAGAGTTAGTAGGATGTGTTTTCTTTCTTTTCTTTTCTTTTTTTTTTTCACGATGCTCCCTTCAAGTTGCTTTTAATACACATTTTTTTAATTGGAAATAAAAAGCTGTGCCAAATATGGGTACTTTATTGTATTTGAAAAATAACTGTACCAAGCTTCTTATTATGAAAGTTTCAAATTATTTTTAAACCTTACCGTTTAATGAATAATTCACTTTCTTATTTTATTATACGTTCGTTCTAGTTTTTGCAGTGTTTTAAAACTCATTTTTGCAATAATAGTAATCGGCAGATAAAATAAAACATTAATCATTATTTTAAATGTTTCTTTAAGTTTCTATTTTAAGTGTTTAGTGTACTTTCTTCTACTATAATTTGTTGCAGAGTTAGTAGGATGTGTTTTCTTTCTTTCTTTCTTTTTTTTTTTTTTTTTTTTTTTTTTTTTTTTTTCACGATGCTCCCTTTAAGGTGCTTTTAATATATATATTTTTTTTTAATTAGAAATAAAAAGTTGTGCCAAAATGGGTACTTTATTGTATTTGAAAATGAACTACTATATCAAACTTCTTATTATGAAAGTTTCAAATTGTTTTGAAACCTTATCGTTTCAAACCTTACCTTACCGCTACTTTCTTATATTTTATTATAAGTTCGTTCTAGTTTCTGCAATGTTTAAAAACTCATTTTTGCAATAATAGTAATCGGCAGATAAAAGAAACATTAACCATTATTTTAAGTATTGAATAGTTGTTACCGAATAGTTATCGAATAATGGTAATTATAATAATAAAACGTTAAAATTACTTTCTCTGCATACAATAATGCTGCCAGATAGTCTGAAATCACCTGTACCATTATCGTATAAAGGGTAAATCACAACTTATGGTCATACTATGTAATGTTAAATTACAACTTTAGAGAAGTAATGAATGTCTTCCCTCTTGCCCCTGTTATCTGTCCAGTTTATCGTGATAACTGTAGGTCATTCTCGATTTCTTGCCAATCCATTCACCTGTCGGATTATTTCCTCTACAAATTACGTAACTCTGAAGATGAATCTGTCGGAATAAGTTTTCTGTACTTGAAAAGGCAGCAAAACTGTCTTCTTCCTAGAAAAGATAAATGGGCTTTGAAAATCATACATGCGCAATACATAAAATTCAGTTATTAAGGAAATAATTTTTATGAGGTATTTTTTATGGCCACACGAGTAGTTTCGTAATAATATCCTAGATTTTCTACCAGAGAGTTCTACTTTAACGATAAGGTCAAAGTTTCCTTTTACAAAGGAACAAATATCTCATCTTTAAATACATTTCAAATGCTTAAAAAGATTGACTTTTTTTTTAGAAATATGGCACCAATTTATTTTGAATTTCATAATTATGCACTATGTAGCCATTAATCACTGGATACTTTCAATTTTAGACATTTTGTCAAATGTTTAAAAATATACATGTCGGGTTCTTCTGGAACTTCAGGATTATAAAGAGTATGTTTGTTTCGATGTCGAAATCGATTTGATAAGGAGGACAATTGGGAGGCCAACAAAAAATCAAAGAAAAATAATAATATTTGGGATCAACCTGTACATTAAAGTGTACAGAATGATATATCGCTGCAGATTACAAATATGTGGATACTGTATAACATTTTTACTGATTCGTGTAAGAATAGCCCGTATATTCATAGAGATATAGCGGTTTTTTTAAAGTAAAAAAAAAAATCATGTTTTTTAGCTTATATCATGCAGGGTTTTCAATCAAATTTAACGCCAGTTTCAGAAAAATTAGCAAAATGTAGTAGAAACTATATAGTGTAATTGTAATATAAATATATTAAATATTTTATGAAGTAGGAGCAGTTGTATGAAATAATTTTTATCTGCGCATGCGCGAACGATAACATAGATTTTTTTTACATAATTTAATAATCAACTCCATGGAGCAACTCATAAAAAAATCCACTCAAAAATCGTGAAAATTCAGAAAGATATTGGCGGTAGAGTGAGCTGATTTTTAGTTGCACTCTGAAAGCTGCTGAATGAGAAGGGATTTTCTACAAATTGTCATTTTTTTATTAACTGACTTTCAAAAAAAGTTAGTATTTAGTGAATATTAACGAGCAGATTTGGAACAAATGCTTCGATTGTGATGCTTCTTTTTTTTCTGGAATAGACTCTTTCTGGTGGTTTTCCAGGAAGAACTAAAGCATGAATAAAATATGGGGAAAAAAATTAAAATTGACAATTTGTGGAAAATCCCTTACCATTCAGCTGCTTTTAGAGAGGGACTAAAAAATTAGCTCACTCTATCGCCGATATCTTTCTGAATTTTCAGGATATTTAGCTGGGGTTTTTTTTTATGAGTTGCTCCATAGACTAGACAGAGTTGACTATTAAAGTATGTAAAAAAAAATCTATGTTATCGTTCGCTCATGTGCAGATAAAAGTTATTTCATAAAACAGCTCAAATTTCTTAAAATATTCAATGTATTTACATTACAATTGCACTGTATAGTTTCTACTACATTTAGCTAATTTTTCTTAAACTGGCGTTAAATGTGGTTGAAAACCCTGCATGATATAAGCTAAAAACATGCTAGAATTTTTTTTACTTCAAAAAAAAAATTGCTATATCTCCATGAATATACGTGCTTTTCTTATTCAAATCAGTAAATATGTTGTAATGTATCCACATATTTGTATTGTGCAACGATAGATCATTTCGTGCATTTTAATATACAGGGTGATCCCAAATATTATTATTTTTCTTTGATTTTTCCTTGACAATCTAATCGTTCACTTATCAAATCGACGTTGATAAATTTAAGGTCAAACATATTCTTTATGATCCTGAAGTTACAGAAGAATCTGCCATGCATATTTTTAAATATTCGACAAAATGTCTAAAATTGAAAGTGTCCGTTTGATTAATGGCTATATAGTGTATATTTGACATCATGGCCATTTTGACTAAAGACAAACTAAACACTCATATACAAAAGACGTAGAAATGTAAAAATAGATACTACGCATAAAAGATCTAATATAAAAAACAATGCTGTGCATAAAAGTTACAATTTAAAAAGTTTTAACGTGATTACTAATTTTAAATCTCCATAGCGCTATTATTTATAATTTATATTACAGTAAAACCTCTCTAAAGCGACCACGTTCCGTTCCAATAAAAATTGGTCGCTCCGAGAGGTGGCCTCTTAATGGAGGTCAGTTTAAATCGGGATTTTAATTGTTCAAAAAAGGTAACAATTAGCGTTACTAAAATTAATTTTTAATATTAGGAAAAAATATAAAAATTTAAGTATCAAAACAAAAGTTAATTACATAAGTTGATTACTGCAGAGTTTAAAAAATGAATACGTTGACGTTTGCTTTGATTTTACGATTTTATCTTTTATAACATTTATTTCCAACGAGTTGGAACCCGTCGAAATTCGACGAATTAAAATGTTTAGAATATACCTGTTAGATCGAATTTATAATAAACCTACAAAAATAATTACAATAAAAAATTCATCTTACATTGGTTGTCTAACTCTTAAATTAAATAATGTTTTTAACCTAAAGTTACCAAAATATTATTTCCACAAACTGCAACTGCTTAAATTATTGAAAAATTAAACTGTATTAGAATACGTAATCAAGATGAGTATAATTATGTTGAAGTTATCGATTGAGGCTCTTATGGTTTTTTTTTTTTTTTTTTTTTTTTTTTTTTACGGGATGAAAAATCAGTAAAAAGGATTTCGCTTTGTCACATCATAAACTTTTCCCCCATAAAATTTAAACTATACGTTATTTTTATACATTCTCAAAATTTACATACGCACCACTCAAATTCACAATTTAAAAGTATTTTAACTAGATTAGTAATGAATAGATTATACAACAACAATTAAACAATAGATTAGTAATGAATGTATTTCCAAACTTAAAATCACGTTTGCCCGATACAACTTTTCATGTGAACATTCGCACAAACTTTAAGTTCTAATCTCAGTACCCGCGAAAATTTGCCATTCAGAAATTTGCCTTTAGTTGCCATAATATTGGACATTTAGTATTGGTCAAATATTTAGTTTTATCAAAGAAAATGATCGTTTTGTTTTATATATGACATCATTTTTACTCACTGAATCATTTTGTCTAGCGTCTCAAACTCAGTATTAGCGTAATGTAAAAATATTGGAATATCTTCTTCAATCTTTTGATTTATGAAGAAGAATGCGTGTTTTATTTTAATGGCTGGCGTCATTTTCTGTTCAAAAAATTAGAAAAAAGTTACTTTTATTTGTAATGTGAAAATGGCATCAATAAGGATATAATCAATAAAAATAAATAAACCATGACTATTTTCCCTTTACTTTTAACAGAAATGGTGTTTTTCAGTTGCCACAATTACAAAATTGGTACTAAAACTATAAAAAAATTAATATCTCAAGCATAAATCGAGATAGAACTTTCAAACAAATTGCATTTAAAAGTACAATTCTTTTCTTATACGACAGTGTAAAAATTGAAACTGTGCGATAGTTCTAGGTTTAAAAATTTGCAGTAGCGAAAGTTGCAAAACCTACTTTTCATTTCAAATTTCAAAGTGTTGCCATTCGCAGAATGACGTATGCGTTACGCACAGATATGTTTGTCCTTTATAATATAGATACCTTTCGAAGTTCAGTAAATAAATGCAATTTTTTTTGGACGGAAACAAATAATGATGATTTCATTAATTTATCTATTTCTTTGAGAGTTTCCTGACAGAATAGGGCAGGGGAGTATATTCACTGTCATTCTTAATTTGTCATCAGAGTTAAAGTCATTGCCTAAAAAGGCACAAAGGGGTTTAAACACTTAAAAGTTACCGGAATAATAAAAAAAAATCTAAACTTAATTTAGAAGTTTGATGAATAATGCGCTTTCCGGAATTATTTTTGTAATAAAACGTTCTCCAAGCGACCAGGAAAAAACGGAATTTGTTCCATTTTCTTCAAAGAAATGGGTCGTTCATGGAGGGAGTTCAACTGGGATGGTCTCTGAATGGAGGTAAAATGAGTATTGAGCCTATGGGAATAAATTTTGTTCCATGGAAAAATGGTCGTTCAGGGAGGTGGTCGCACAGAGCGATTTCACCGTATATTGATTATACAAATAGTATAAAAAAAGTAAAATTGTTATCTGACTCGGTAATTAAAAAAGAGTAACAGTTAAATAATTGAATCCATATTTTTATTTATTTATCCAACAAAAATATAAGCAAATAGGATACTATATAGTCATCAGGCAACGTTGTTGGATTCGACGCCTTACATGATACTATAACTTTTATTTCTCTGATGTCGCCAAATAATGTAGATAAACGGTCGAAAATGGAAGTGATTTATTTAATAAAAGTAAGTAGAACTTTAACAATATATTCTCAAAAACACTTGCTATTTGAGAAAAACAAGAAACTATGTATTGTACGTTATAACTCAAAACTGTCACTAAAAAAGCTTTATTGGTGTCAAAATAAATTAGCAACAGTGCTGAAGTATTGTTTCTCTTTTTTAAAGTGATGATAATTACTTTCCATATTCAAAATCATGCGTTCAATCAATGTTTTAAGAATAGCTACGTGTAATTAGAATTTCTATGTCTTTTCTTCATTAGACCAAGTAGACTTTCTTCCTTTAAGCAAAAGAAACACCTAATTGAAAACTATTGTTTAAGAATAAGGTGTGATCCTAAGCACAATAGTTTATGACCTTTAAGACCTATAATCTAAATCTAAACAGATTGCTTGTTAAAGTTGTTATCTTTAGCTAGTTACTTTCCCGGCACATATAGAATAAGGAAAATATCCTAATCATGATTTAAAAAAACATTATAGAAATTTTGCTATGGGCCATTCCATGAAACACGGACAAAATGTCCTGCACATGATACTTACATAAATACCTATGTCTATTAACTTATAAGTTGTTAGAATGTAAACTACACGTTAAAAATAACAAAAACCCCTAGACTTTCATATCTATCTATATTGTAAAGGACAAACATATCTGTGCGTAACGCATACGTCATTTTGCGAACGACAACACTTTGAAATTTGAAAGAAAATAAGTTAAAACTGGTGTGAATGAATAAGAACAAAAAATCTTCTTAAAACACCATCAAAAATTTTTAAATGCGCTAGGCCTTTCGAAAGATCTGAGTCTTTCTTCGCCAGGCGCAAAGAAGACGTGCTTCTACTATGAAAGCAGCAGCTTTGTTCTTATAAAACTTTGGTTTTGCGATTTTCTCTAACTACAAATTTTTAAACATCTAAACATTGCACATTTTAAATTTTTACACCATCGTATAAGGAAAAAATACTCTTTTAAATGCAATTTGTTTGAAAGCTGTATCTTAATTTAATTTTATGATATTAATTTTTTTTTTTTGTAGTTTTTATTACTTCTTTTGTAATCGTGGCAACTGAAGTACTCTATTTCTGTTGAAAGTAAAGGAAAAAAGGAAAAAGTAGATTGCTGTATTTTTTAGTTGCCATTTTCTCACGTGAAATACTTAAGTGAAAATGAAGTCATATTCAAAACAAAGCGATGACTTTCTTACATAAAACTAAACTTTTTAACACAAATGAGTCAAAAAAACATAAGTTACGGCAATTTTTACTCACCGATACTGATATCTAGAATCTCGAGTTAAGGGTGCGACTGTTCACATGCAAAGATTTTGCTGACAATCGTGACTTCACGTTTTGAGTTAAAATGATTTTAAAATGATCAAATTAAAATACAAATTTTTAAAAAGGGAGATAGCGGTATGAGAGATTAATTTTTAAATTTATCTCAATCGCGAGGAGCTCGATTAAGAAAGATTAATCCGTTTGCCCGTAAAACAACATAAAGAGTTAATCATTTTCTTACGACTAATATTCCGTAAACAAAAATAAAACTTCTTCTATGATTAAATAAATAAAATAATATAAATAAAACACAAATTTAACAGACATGTAATTGAACTACGCGCTTAAAGCTCTGAAATTATCAGAAAATAAAAGCATTCCGTAAGCAGCAAAATCTTGGGCTAATAGCTCTTAGCATGTGGCTAATACGAAAAAATCGCTTTTGATAAATTTCAAAAGTTTATTTGATTGTATAATTCATATTTTCATATGAAAAATGCTTTTTTTATTTTTAGTAGGCAATCTAAAAAATATACTGCATGTAAAAAAAGTATTACGTTTCAATTTAAAAAATTGGTTTTCACCTATATTCTGTATCCCGGGAAGCCCAGGTACGGTCCCCTAGTTAGTATAGTTGTTTTAATTTGAGTATACAATGAAACTGCAGTAATATGAATGAAAGCTGTCCCACACGTGATATGGGATGGCCCTTTAATAGGTTTAAAAATCTCCACATTTTAAACCCCAGACCTAAGTAAGCCGGCCCTTTTTATCAGGTTTTAAATTCTCTACATTTAAAATCCTAGACCAGAGATGGCAAACCAATGGCACGCGTGCACGATCTGGCACGCAAGAAAGTTTCTTTGGCACGCAGATTGATTATAGGTAGTAATCAGTTTTTAAACCAAATTAACTTTTATCTAAATTTCCCATAACTAAAATGTTGCTTAAGGTACATGTACAATCAAAAAGAATTTTTCTTTTTCACGAATTATTGCGCTATAAATTTTAGTTTAGACATTGTAAAGGGTAATTTTCTTAAAATCCATTCGACCTATATGCTTTTAAAGCTATTTTGCTTGTTTATAAAATTTTAAGGGCTTCAAATTTTCAATTTAATTTTCCATAATAGTATAAATAATAAAATGCCCAATGGACCCACTTTTAAAAAAGTTCTTTTTTTATACATAAATTATAATTGCCGATTTCAATGTGACTGCCTATATTGATTTCAGACATCATACTAAATAACTTAGGAGTCAAATTTAATACGAGTAAGAAACATTTTAATAAAAGTTCTGTAAAATTTAGTTCTTTATTAAATTATATTTTTAGTTAGAATGTTCTTGGCCCGTTTGAATATCGGTAAACAATTTTTCTGCGATTTTTGACACGCCCATGCAAAAAGGTTCGTCTCTGTGCTAGACATAAGTTTAAGTAATCTGCCCGTTTCAGGGGCATTCTGGGAAAAACGAACAAAATGTCCTGCACAAGACACTTAAATAAATACCTATATCTATTAACTTATAAGTTGTTAAAGTATAAACAACACTCTAAAAATAACAAAAAACCCTAGATTTCCATATTAGCATAGTTGTTTTAATTTGAGGATATTATAACATTGTTAAGACAGCAGTAATAAGTAGAAAAGCTGTCCCACACGTGTCTTGGAATGACCCTATATCTGTACATTTTGAGACTCCCGTAATACGTTTTCGCTATTTCTAAAACGATTTTGTATTTTTCTGTGTGTATATTAGACCCATCTCATATATGGTGTTTTTACGATAATGCAATGCGTGTGTGTGTGAACATACAACGTTCAAACGGTATTTGTGATTGGCAACCATTTGGAGAATATGCTGTAGGCCACTGTTAGAAATAAATAAATAAATATATATATTATAAACTAGGTTTTGGAGTCGTGGCTGATTTTTTTATTACTTAAAACGCACACATTTCTTGCTTAGAGATTTTTACTGAGCATATCGGAACATCTAGAGCGGAACCCGCAGTCATACAAGACGGTCCTCCGGAATCATTCTCAGCCATCCCGATACACATGTCTGTTCACAACGGCGCAACGGCTATTAGGAGACCGGCTAAGTCTTAAAGTTTTCAACCAGAAGCACTCTTGAAGAAGTTCATTGTAATTTAAATCTTCAGAGGGTTTTATATCCGATAGATGCTCGAGAGTAAAATCTTGGATAATTGGATTCCACTTTAGCAAATGTTAAGTGCCCATGCTCTCCTAGACTTAAAGGTTATAAATATGGTCATGTGTTACTACCTACTTGAGGTTTTAATTGGGACTTAAAGTAGGCGAGACGTTATGGCGTTTGAGGATTGCCGAGACATCGAACACACGTCTACACTTAAGATTCTCAACTGAATTCAGACGTATAGAAAACAGGCTGTACTTGTACTGGATAATGACCGCTTGTGGCTTGCATCCCTTATGTAGTTCTAACTATTTGAAGTATAAACTAGTATGGAAATTTTAGTATATCTTTACAATGCAGAATTCCCTGAATCCGATTTTGCTGTTTATACAATGATTCTGTATGTTTGTGGGTATGTGTGCGCATGAACTTATTTATTTATTTATTTATTTTACATTTTTAGGGGGCCAGAGTCCTATTTTGGTATTTTTTGAATGATGTCTGTCAATCGCCTGCATATAGATGAATGAGCACTATATAGCATACAAACTGTGCTTTTGGTTGAGTTCCCATTTGGTGAAAATGTTATAAGCACTGTCGCAAGAACAGTATTCGTTTTTGTAAAAAGGGGACAACAGGTCATAAGTAATATATTGACCAGGATAGTTGCTATTTCCAGAGTTTTGGTTCGAGAGATTTCGAGCGTATTTGTACAGGTTTTCTGGGAAATATCAGGATCATTGCAGTATTTTTGATAAGGACTAATTATCTAATACAGAGAGAAAATTGCAGCATTAGTGTAGTGTTTTAATGTAGTATAAAAATGTTTTTGAATTGCCAAGACCAAAAATTTTCTTGAACATCACAAATTACTTTCAAGACAATATATATATGTATAATAAAACGTTTTGCAACATTAATATATATATATATAATATACATGTATATGTATATATACAGGGTGTTCATAAAGTCTTTCCCTGATTACAAAAAATATGTATGTACAGTCGTGGAAAAAAAAGTAAACACTCCTTACTAACTCTGCAAAAAATTATCGTAGAAGAAAGTTACTGGTACCACACGATTGGTATAAAGTCTACTTTTAAATGATGTATATACAATTCGCTTAGAAGGCCATCTATATATTAAAACGAGCCATAACTTTGTTTTTTTTCAATAGCAGTACACAATTCTGACAGCATAAATGAACTCTACCCCCTTCAATTAGCCTAAAAACAAATGTTTATCAAATTCGTACGATAAATTTCCGAGAAATTAATTATTTTAAAACGATCGTATTTTGGGGACTGTATCCAAATTGAAGTTCGTACTCGATTGTTGACCGTGAGAGCCTCCTTCTTGATCAAGACATCTTAAGCGCCACTCAAGCAGTCATTGAAGACTGCTAGATTACAGGATAGTATAAGAAATTTCAAACTATCTAGTTACTTCTATCATAGATGGTCCCTTAAACCTTCATTTTGCCGTTTTTTAAGCATAATTTGAAAACTATTTGAAATAAAAATGTGAAATTTTTGATTTCCATAAAGCAGGACTTAATAAATCTAAATCCATCAAAAAAATTGTAGATTGCAATTCATAATTTTTTCGAATATTAATTTCATAATTCATAATTCATATCATAAAATTATAAAAATTGCAAATTCAACGCATTTATGTTTGGATATTTTAGTATTAATGCTACACAAAGAATTAGCACATTAGGAGTATAATTTCATGAGATATTAATAAAAATATGAAAACGTAATTTAGCATTAGAAGCACTAAAATTTGAATGTTTATAGTTCAAAACCTTATCAATCAAATGACTTGAAATTTGGTGGCTAGGCATAGTTTGAACCAAAGATTTGAAATATCTTGTTAAAATTGGGTATTGCCATTCAAGAAAATTAAGTTTGGGTTCGTTTTTAGATGGCCCCCTAAGCAAATGTTATATGCATCATTTAAAAGTAGACTTTATTTCCAACCGTTCGGTACCAGTAACTTTCTTCTACGGTAACTTGTTGAGGAGTTAGTAGGGGGTGTTTACTTTTTTTTCCACGATTGTACAACAGTAGATCTCATTCGCCATGCATCTCAACGTAGTCCTACGATTTCTACTTGGCTGCATCACATGAACTGCAAATACATCGGACAACAGTTACGAAAATTCTTCATAAACGTCTTACCTTGAATGCTTATAAAGTGCAAATCGCACAAGCTCTGGAGACGAATGATTGTAATAAACGTGCTGAATATGCAATTGATATTCTTGACAGTACTAAAAACTTCATAAGTGTTACATTATATTGAAACAAGCACACAATGAAACAAGCACTATGCCTAATTATATTAGTTTTTCTGCAATAAATGATTATAATCAGAGAAAGACTTTATGACCATCCTGTATAATATACATACATTTATACAATTGGGTGTAATACTTATAACAACAAAGCAAGTAATTTACTAGTAACAATACTCACTAAATTTTATTACATTACCATACAACAGGATAACAAATATTACATAAAAAACAATTTTCAATTTGTAAATAATATTAAAAAGTTAAATAATATAAATTACGTTTAAACTTTCGCTTTTAATGATTTGTTTAATAATTTTTATATCAAAGATTTGTTTAGAAATATTAATTTGTTGTTTAAATAACATAAGAATTTCTTAAAATTAACTTCTAATTATTTCTATTTCGTACTTCAAAAACGAACACCTTTCATACTGCATCATAATTACATCATCTTTAATGATACCATATATCAGCAATGTACTGGTTTTTGCTACAAGGGTTATGGGGACAGTTTACGTCAAAATTGATCAAAAAATCGATTTTTGTTTTAAATATTAAATAAAAGCCTGTTCAATTTTGAATATTTTGACACCTCATATTTAACCATACGGCAATTATATCGCGAGGCGTTGTAAACTTTGTTAATGTACTCAGCGTAATTAACCATACAAATTAAAACTTTAAATGGCTTTTACTCCATGTTCATATTTTCTTCACTTTCATGTTTTAAAAATGCCAAAGCTTTTTTTGTATTTGAGATAGAGGTTTAAACTTTTTTATACATATTCTTTATTATATATATGATAAATCTGACATAGAATGAGCCTTCAGGTTTTTTGTTATTATTATTTTTAAAATAAAAGTACATGAAAATGTGTTAGATTTCATCGTTTTACACTATACATATATCAACAAAAAAAATTATATTAAATGTAATATTAGGCGTATCTAAAAATCCATGCGTATCTAAAAATTTTTAAAAAAATGGGCAAAAATATCAATGTTTAAAAAAGTAGTAAGGATTTAAAAAAATTCAAATAAAAAAAATAAAATGTTAAATAAATATGCAGTTTGTTTATTTATTTATTTATTTTTGTTTTGTTTTTTCAAAATGTACTTTTAGTTGAACATTGAATGCAGTGAATTCACCATTTGAACAATATTTTTAAAATAAACAAAATTGTTGAAAAAGTAAATTGCCCCCTTAAAGCATTCAGCATTCTGGCAGATGTTTATCTGTATTATTACGAACGTATTAAGGTGGGGTGGTGTTGTATGGTTTTACTTAAGGTAAGTTCAGTGATGTACGGCTACATTCCGTTGAATGATAATGGAGGTGGGGTTGCGTGGTGGTGTATGGTTTTTAAGGCAAGTTTAGAGATGTGCGGATACATTCTGTTGAATGATTATGGAGGTGGGGTTTTTTTGTATGGGTAAATTTATGTACTTACCTTATTCATATTATTAAAAAAGGAGGAAAGTTTATTTATTGGTCAGTGGTTTTATGATGGTTGTACTAGGTGTTTTTAATGGTAACAAATTGTAGCTATGGTTATGTTATACTAGGTTGAGCAAAAGGTTCTGAGAAATTTGTGAAAGTTGAGTTATTATGCAGAAACTAACAACAAAAGCAACAAGGACTACTCTTCAAAGTAGAGACCATCATAGTCCACGATTTTCTGCCAGATTCCGGATTTGTTGGAAGTATCTTGGAATCGAAAAACTTTTGACATGCTCCTGCAAGTTCATTAAAGGGTTCAAATCGATGGCCCTTGAGAATCGGCTTTCAGAATCGTTAGACCTTTTCTCCAATAATGCCGGATAAACACACGCAAATCATACCGTTCAATAGGCATTTTGGAGCCGAAATCCCTGAACACCTATAGATATACCACTAGTACTCCTACATACGGTACAAAATTCTGGTAACTATTAGATTAAAAATTTCCCAGAACTTTTTGCTCAACCTAATATTATAGAAATATCCATTATAAGATACAATTAATTCTTACAATTAATCTATATATATATAAACCGTTCTCTGAGTGTATGTCTTTTATACAAATCTTCAATTTTAGACCGATTTGCACGAAATTTGCTGTACATACGTTTTAGAACGTGGAAAAGATCTCTGTCTACTTTAAAAAATCATCAGACTAATATTTTCCCTTTTTTTCTACCCCCTTTCATAATTTAACATTATAGAAAAATCTCTTTTTAAATTTTCAAATTCAATAGTTTCTTTCCTGTTGCCACACATCTAAAAAACTGCACAATAATTTTTAAAAAATTGATAACTCGAGCACTTTGTTTTATAAGTCAATAAAAATTCGGATTTTCTTACTATATTTTTGCTGTTTTTGAAATTGACGTCATTCAGGGAAGAAAATGCACACTTTTCATATATTTATGTAAAAACTTTAACTAAGCATGTTTTAAAATGACGTAATATCTTAGTTGAATGTTTCTGAAGTTAAAAAATCTATTTTAATGAAGTCGTTTCAATATCAAGAAATCAATTAAGGAAAAATATAATAATAAAAAAATCGCTTGCTAGATATGACGTCAATTTCATCAATATAATTTCAAACTGGTTCTAAAAACTGGCTGCTACAATTTATTTCCTATTTCTTTGTAATGCTGCATCTTTAATTATATGGGCCCACCGTGGCTGAGTGGATAAGACACCACGCCACTAATCACTTGAGATCGTAGGTGGGGGCGGGTTCGAATCCGGCCGGTTCCGTTGCACACTCTTTTTGGAGCCCCCAGGATGTAATTCTCTGGTGTTGTAAATTTCCTTGTGCTATCTTGTCCCTGTATATCGACGATGACTTATAAGCGGGCCCTGGTGTCAAGCACACAAGTCTGATGTATGTGTTCAATAAACAAACATTAATTATATCATTTAGATAAATGTTTTAATACCTGAAATGCAGTGATAACATTCTACGATTTATATCGAATACGGTTATATAAAATTCGATTTTTCTACGATTTTTATTAAATAGAAATTAAAGCTACTATTTTTTAGGGTAAGCTTTTTTCTTTTTTAAACAAAATTTCATGACTGACATTGCGATTGAATACGGCTCCGTATTTGGATTTTATGAATGGAAATATGAGTTTCCATTTAAAAATTATCGGCAGTGAATCTTTGCATACATGTGTTAAAGATGCCTGATACACTGCCCGTTAATAGTACATAAATAAAAATAGCTTTTAATTTGAAACACGAATATATTTTTAACTCTTAGTATAGTTGTTAAATTTCTCAACAACTACAGGGAAAAGTATTTTTGGTATTTTTGTTTTGGCGATCATTTATTTACCTGAGCAGCACATTTCTCCCGCTCCGGACAAATTCTCCGAACAAATCTTTAATAAAGGAAATATATGAGTGAATTTGATCTTCCATTTTAAAGCAATATGTATCTTTATCTCAAATGTCCTTCCATATAGCTGAAAACGATACGATCATCACTGCGCTATTATATTTTCTAATGTGTAAGACAAAATTTCGGCTGTTTAGGTCCTATTTTTTTAGTTGATCATTTACAGTAGGATTTGGTCTAAGAATGATAAACGGATATGCAATATACTAAGACTATTCCTCAAAAATTATCTAACTTTTTTAAAAGGCTAATCATTCAGAATTAGTTTCGCCTGATTATAGAACATTTTACTTAATTCTATAACAAAGCATGTACAACAAAATGTTATATACTAAAACTATTCCAGAAAGTTGGGTGCAATTTAATAGTGCAAATTTCATCAAAATCTGTCCAGTAGAACTTTTAAAAAAGGCTAATCTTTTATAATCGGGCTCACCTGACTATTCAACTTTCTTCTATAATTTTATAACAAAGCGGCGTAAAACTATATGCAATATTGTAAAAACATCCGTGTAAAATTATCTAACAAACAATACAAGTTCCAATGAAATCCATTCAGAATTTTTAAAAAGACTAATCTTTCATAATTGAAAAGCTGAATGGATGAACATGTTATGCTACATTTTCTAATTTTTTTTTTTTCATCTTTTGGATGAAAGCGTTATGAGGTATCTTATCACATGGTGAAGTTAAATTACTTAAGATTCTATATAGTCTTGGAGATTTAAGAGATTATTCATTAATATTTAATATTTTAATATTTAATAATGTCAATAATATTAATAATTTTAAATATTTGAAAATTAAATATGAATAAGTTTTTATGAAAGAATTTAGTACCATACCTGTTAATATTTTAAACACATGGTATCAAACAGAAAATAAATCATTAAAATTTACAGCAAAAACTTTCACCTCAAATTTCTTGAAATGTAATTTTTGTTACTTAACATGTTCTTCCACTTAGCTTTTCAATTTGGTTCCACATGATTGTGGAATTTTCCCCTATAATTCTATGACTAATTAGCGTATAACAATGTTAAGCACCAAAACCTTAACTGAAAAACTAATAGTGCAAGTTGAATTAAAATTATTTCAGAAGAACCCAAATTATAAGCAGCAGAAATGAGATTCCCACACGAAAACAAACAACTACTGAAATTTGCCAATTTAGTTATGTAAAAGTACACGAAAACAAACAAATATTCAATTATTTACAATGTTTTTGAACAATTAAGATAATCTTTTGTAACTGGGTTTCAGGCATATTTTAAAAAATTCAAGGTTGAAAATTACTTTAAAAAAATAAAAAATCTGTAAATTGACATAAACTTTTCAAACAAATTACAAAAAGTGTTTTTTGTTTTCTGTTAGACGTTGAAATAATGGGATGCATGATGTTTAGAGATCAAATTGCAGTAAAAGTGTAATTTATGGTACGGTTAGGTTGTTGCCACCAACAATATGATGCTAGGCGTTACTCATAGATATGTCTTTTCTTCATAATATTGCATTAATAGCAAACGGATATATCTTTCTTAATTGGGTTGTAGGTATATTTAAAAATACCTCCGTGATTAAAAATTAATTTAAAATGGACAAACAATTTGTAAATTGAGATCAGCTTTTCAAACAAATATTGCTGAAAGTACTTTTTGTATTCCATTAGACGTTGGAATAATCAAATGTGTGATGTTTAAAGGTCAAATTGCAGTACAAGTTAAATTTATGGTTAGGTTAGGATGTTGCCACCAACAATATGATGCTAGAGTTACTCATAGCAATGTCTTTACTTTATAAAATTGCATTAAGAGCAAACAGGTATATCTGTCGTAATTGGGCTGCATGTAGGGATGAGATTTCCGCGTTTTTGCACAACTGTATATTCTTAGAGAAAATGTTGTTCTGTTAAATCGCAAGAGTGTTCCGATTAAATGAAATATCATTTTCTCTAACAAAATACGGGTGTGCAAAAACGCAGAAATCTCATCCCTGGCTGCACGAAATTAAAAAATATCCATGATTGAAAATTACTTTAAAATCCATTCACATGAAAAAATTGAGATACAATTTTCAAAAAAATTTCATTTGACAGAACTTTTTTCTGTTCGACAGTGTGAAAAACGAAATTGTATAATGTATTCCCCTATACCATTATGTAACGGAATTCTTTTGTGTGGCCCTGCAAATGAATAAGCCTGAAAAATATAACCTCTGTTTGGACAGTATTTGCTTAATTTATGATACAAATATTTCAGCAAAAAAGAAAATTCAACATAAAAACTATGTTTTAGTGTACAAAAAACATAATAAAACGTTTAAAATACATACATATGCACAGTACACCAGAAACAATTGCTTTACGTCTAAATCACTAAAATAAAGAACAGTAAACAAGAAACAATGCCATGCATACTGTACAAAAAAAGCCGAGTTACACCTTTTTAAAAAAATCAGTCACTTGTTTTTGCTTCTTGCTTTGGAAACATCTATTCTTTATTCTAAATTGTAAACTATTGTTTTTCTTTTAGTATGGAATAATTTGTATCTCGAAAATGAAGTTATTCTTGATGTGCTTGCTCTCTCGGAATTTATCATAATAGTGTTATATTATTGTTAAATATTTTAATTGATGTTGTTTCGGCGTAAGTGCCCTCAAATTTATTTGTTTATAATTTAACTCTGTTTATCTTTCATATTGTGAAACATAATTATAAAACTGATTTCTTTTGACAGAAAAAATCTAATCTGTTTATCTAAATTGTTTATAACCCTGAATCAATATTTATGAGTAACATTATGATTTCAAGGTCATGTAATATAGATTTATTTACTTTATAATAATTTGAATTGATGGTGATTTATTAGTTTTATAATTACTTGGATGTCATTTAAATGAATATTATAGCTATTTAGAAGATTTATAACTGCATATTGTAATTTTTATTTTGATGTTTATTTTATATAATATGTATCATTTTTAAAATGGTCAGTCTTGACTCTGTAACCAAGCAGAGAACATGTAACATGTCCTGACTCTGTAATCAGAGATGCCAATTGTTAAATCATGGCTCTGTTTAATACAGAGTGTATAATGGAAGTCCTGACTCTGCAACCAAGCAGAGAACATTTCTTTTGTATTGGCTCTGTTAAATACGGAGAATTACTATTATGGAACAATTATTAACTTCTAATGATGAATAGAATTTACATACTATTTCAGTTTTATTTAATAAACTATTTAATCTAATTGCTCTCCCATCTCACTTGGATTTTGAAAATTTATTTGTCAGATGAATTTCGGCGCCATCATTTATTTTTGGTGCCGAGTAACCCGCGAAACATTTTTTGGAAAGAATAGTGAGCTATTGTGAAAGAGATTTGTGATTAACAACTGTGATTTATCTTTCAACATGTGATTAGTGTGTGATTTATCTTTCAACCTGTGATTAGTGTGGAATTATTATTGTGCCATTTGGATTACGACATGCCATCTACATTACCTGGAATTAACAGGTAAGAAAATATTTTTTTCATTTTCTATGAATGGTTAATGTTTTAAAATAAGAATTATTCTTTATTTAAAATGGAAAATCTTGAAAAGCTGAAAGCAAAACGTTCTGTTGAACGAACGAGTTTCACGAAATTAATTACAAAATTAGAAACATTATTAAATGATGACATTGATAATACGAAAACCGATGAATTATTAGAGCTTCAAGAAATATTCCTCTTAAAAGAAACGGCATTCCAAAGTTTGAATCGTGATATTGAAGCTCAAATATCCGACTTAAAAGAATATGAAAAGGACATTGCTAATAGTGAAAAGTACACTGACCAATTGATCAGTGCTAAATTTAAAATTAAAAATAGATTAAGAAAATGTAAAAAGGATAATGTTTCTATGATAGCAACTAGTCGTGTAAATTCATTGAATGGTTCTGCTAGTGGAACAGAAACGAGTTCTGCCATGAAATTGCCTAAATTAAATGTTCCAAAATTTTCTGGTGAAATCGAAGAATGGGTCGAATTTTTTAACTGTTTTGAAACATCGATACACCAGAATAAATCACTATCTAAGATAGAAAAATTCGCTTATCTAAAATCCTTGTTATGTAATCGGGCCTATAATGTGGTAGAAGGGTTTCCTTTGACAGAACAAAATTATGATACTTGTATTGATTTATTAAAGGACCGTTTTGGTAAGGTTGATGTTATTATTAATAAACACATGACTAATTTATTAAATATGGAACCAGTTAAAAATTGTTCAAATTTAAATGCATTAAGAAGATTGCATGACATGTGCGAAGTTAATATTAGAAGTTTAAGAAATTTGGGGGTAACATCCAGTTCTTATGGACAATTGCTAAATCCTATTTTGCTAAAGCTATTGCCCCATGAATTAGTGATTGAATATCATAGAAAACGTGATACTAGCAAAGAGTCAGATGTAACCGATCTAATTGCCTTTCTGAAATGTGAAATAGAATGTAGAGAAAAGACTTTGTCAATGACAAGTTCTAAAAATGATGCATCTTCTTCTTTGTACATAAAAATAAAACTGAATTTCGTGAAAAGAAAACATCAAATAAATATCAACATGCTAATACCTTAAATGCCAATATTAAAGTTTTTTGTGTATTTTGCAAAAGTAATGATCATTTATCTTCCGAGTGTAAAAATTTAGCTGATGATAAGAAAAGATTAATGTTACGTAAGGAGGGTAGATGTTACAAATGCTTTTTGAAATCGCATTTATCTTCGCAATGCCGCATAAAATTAAAGCCATGTCTAAATTGTAAAAGCACTGAACATAACAAATTATTTTGCTTTAAGAAAAGTTTGAAACCAGAAATTAATGAAAATCAAAATCAAACAGTTGTATCTAATTCTCATTGTAATTTTAGAAATTCTAAGCATGCTGTTTTATTGCAAACATGTTGTGTAACTGCTCAAGGTAATTCTAAATCAAAGGTAGTTCGATTATTACTTGATTCTGCAAGCGAAAAAAGCTTCATAACAAAAGCATTAGCTCGTGAATTAAATTTGCCTGTTTTAAGAAAAGAACATTTAACTGTATTCGCTTTTGGCATGGATCAAGGTCGCGAAGAAGAATATGATGTTTTTAAAATTAAATTGCGAAGTAAAATGAATTATCATCGTTTTATAGATGTTGAGGTGTTAGCTACCGATTTGATAAGTGCAACAACATTGAAGGTTCCCAATTCTGACCCTCTAGTTATAAAATACATTGAAAGTAAAAGATGGAGGTTAGCCGACCCTACGCCCGAGGAATCCGAAGTACAAATTTTACTTGGAGCTGATTATTTCTGGAATGTTCAGAGAGGTGTCGTTGAAGAAATTAATGACCATTTATATGTAGCTAATACACTTTTTGGGTACACAATAGTGGGAAAAATAAACTCTAAAGGTAACGAAACAGTTAATGCTCATCTTGTATCTGTTAATGAAATAGAAAATTTTGATTTGCAAAAGTTTTGGAAACTAGAGTCTTTGGGTATTTGTGATAGTAAAAATGAATTATTTTCACAAAAGGATTTAGATGCTCTTGATTTATTTAATGATAATTTAAATTTTGTAAATGGAAGATATGAAACTAAACTTTTGTGGAAAGTAAATAAAAATGAATTGGAATCCAATTTTGATGTAGCTAAACATAGACTTTGGGGATTAAAATCAAAATTGTGCAAAAATGAATGGTTACTTAAGGAATATGAGAAAATATTAAATAAACAATGTGGTTTGGGTATAATTGAAGAATGTGAGTTTAATAAAGATGAAATAAACACGTATTACATGCCTCACAGACCAGTAATAAGGGAAGATAAATCGACAACTAAAGTAAGAATTGTTTTTGATGCGTCATCCAAAGATAAGGGGCAAAATCGTTAAACGAGTGCTTATTTCCTGGGCCCAATTTAAATCCTAACATATTGGACATTATTTTAAAATTCCGTCTCCACAAAATTGCTTTCTCGGCAGATATAGAAAAAGCATTCTTGCAAATCCAGATACAAGAAGAAGATAGAAATTTTTTGAGGTTCCTGTGGTTTGACAATATCACTAGTAACAATCCCATTTTGAAGGTTTTTCGCATGACCCGTGTAACTTTTGGTGTAACAACTTCACCCTTTTTCCTTTCTGCCACCATCAAACATCACATTGAGGGGTATAAAGATTTGTTTGGAAAAATAGCTAATATGCTGGATACTTCCTTATACGTTGATGACCTGTTTCATGGAGCTGATTCAGTAAACGAAGCTTTTGTTTTATCAAACGGTGCAGAGAAGATATTGAGTGAGGCCAATATGAAACACAGAAAATTTAAAACCAATTCTTCCGATTTAAAATTTTTATGGAAGGAACATGGAATAAACTTTGAGGAAGACACTCTTGAACAAAATCTTTCGAAGGTATTGGGAATTATATGGATAACAGAAAGTGACACCTTGAAAATAGACATACAACCACTTTTGGTAGAATTTGACCATAAAATTATTACCAAACGTATTGTTTTACAAACTGTGGCAAAAATTTATGATCCTATTGGACTCATTTCCCCTTTCGTGATAAGAATTAAATTTTTAATGCAAGAACTCTGGGAACATGGAATTGACTGGGATTCTACTTTACCAGATTCTTTAAGTGGAAAATTCAGAAAATGGCATAATGAAATAAAAGACTTGGTAAATTTTGAAATTCTTAGAAAATATTTTGTAACTATCCCAAAAATAAATCCTGAAACCGCTCAACTTTTCATATTTTCTGATGCTAGTTGAAAGGGGTATGGGTCAGTGGCTTATCTACGTGATTCTTCTTCTTGTGAAACTTCATTTATAATAGCAAAGTCGAGAGTAGCGCCTCTCAAGAAAATTACATTGCCGCGCCTCGAACTTCTTGGAGCACTTACGGCTGCAAGATTAGCGAATTATTTAAAGGAAATATTTAAAATTGTGAATGAAAATATATTTTGTCTAAGTGATTCCCAAATTACCTTGCACTGGATTAAAGGAAGTGCTAACAACTGGAAGCCCTTTGTGGCAAACCGCGTACGCGAAATTCAGGAACTTGTTGCTCCTGTACAATGGACATTTTGTAAAGGAAAGGAAAATCCTGCAGATGTTCTCTCTCGTGGTTGCTCTGCATCTGAATTGATTAATAACGAGGTATGGTTACATGGTCCTAGCTGGCTGAAGGAAGAATCGTTACCAGTATTTCCCCCTGAAACTCAACCTAATCTACCTGATGAAGAGGTCTTGCAAGAACAACGTAAAACGCTTGTTTGCTCCATATCCCAAAATATTCCAGAATTTGAGCTTTTATTTAAATTTTCATCCTGGTCTAAATTAAAACGAATTACGGCTTGGTGCCTCAGATTCATCAAAAATAGTACATGCCCATCTGAACGAGTCTATGGTTTTTTGACTGTTCCAGAACTTGAAAGGGCAACAAATGCTATTGTGAAATTAATTCAAAACCATGAATTCGGAGACGAACTGAAAATTCTAAAATCCAGAAAGATCCTAAATTCTAAAAGCAAACTCCTTCCTTTACATCCATTTCTTGACGAAAATGATATTCTTCGTGTTGGAGGTAGGCTAAAAAATGCAAACTTGTCTGAATATCAAAAACATCAAATCATTCTCCCTAAAAGGCATCATGTTACAGACTTGATAATAAAGTATTTTCATGAGAAACATCTTCATAGCGGGACTCAATTGACAATTTCAGCAATTCGACAAAAATTTTGGATAATTAATGCTAAAGAAGCTGTGAAAAGAGAAATAAGGAAATGTATGAAATGTTTCCGAAATTCATCACACCTTTCATCTCAGTTGATGGGAAATCTGCCATCAGCACGCGTGACACAAGCTCGAGTATTTTCAAGAGTAGGAGTCGACTTAGCCGGCCCCTTTTTGATCAAACCTCGTAAGGGACGTGGTGTGAAACCCTTTAAACATTATGTTTGTCTGTATGTTTGTTTCGTAACAAAAGCTATCCATCTTGAATTAGTCACTGATCTTACAACTGAAACCTTTCTAGCCTCATTGAAAAGATTCGTGGCTCGACGTGGAAAACCTCTAGAAATATTTTCCGACAGAGGTACAAATTTTGTAGGGGCAGACCGCGAAATAAAGAGAATGATGTCTCAAATTGCTTCTGATGAAAAATTGCACAAGTATCTTACTGACGAAATGATAGTATGGAAATTCAACCCACCTTCCGCCCCTCACTTTGGAGGCCTTTGGGAAGCGGGAATAAAACAAATGAAAAATCATTTGAAGAGAACAATTGGTGATCAGATTTTAACTTATGAAGAATTTTTGACCTTAATTGCACAAATTGAGTCATGCTTAAATTCAAGACCGCTTGTCGCTGAGTCTTCTGATCCAAATGACTTTACGGCTCTGACGCCAGGACATTTTATTATAGGAGCACCCTTGACCTCCTTACCTGAGCCTGATATCTCCTCTACCTATGTAACTCCTTTGGAACGTTGGAAATTGCTACAAAAGATTTTCCAAAGTTTTTGGAAAAGGTGGTCGTCAGACTATCTCTCACAATTGCAGCAACGTACAAAGTGGTTTAGAAGCAACCCGAACTTAAAAATCAATGACTTGGTGTTGATAAAGGAAGAAAACCAGCCCCCATTAACGTGGAAATTGGGCAGAATAATTGAACTATTTCCTGGTGATGATAATATTGTTCGTGTTGTCAAATTAAAGACTTCTACTGGTGAACTGAAACGCCCTATCACAAAATTGTCTCCTCTACCGATGGACATTTAATATAATAGAATTTTACTTTATTTTAACTAACTTTATTATTATTATTTTTTTCTATGTCTAATTTTTGTAACTTTCTGAACTATTTTGTATATTAATGTTTTTTTCTATTTTTAGTTGTTCCAGAAACTGTTTTTTTTTAGAAGTAGTAGGATTTAATTGCATTTCATTTTAGTTATACTTGACATTTAAGGTAATATTTTAATTTTGTATTTAATATTTGATTATTTAGTATGTGATAGTGGAAATTTGGTAAGTTATAATTGTTTGATGAACTTCGTTCATGGAGGCGGAGGATGTTTCGGCGTAAGTGCCCTCAAATTTATTTGTTTATAATTTAACTCTGTTTATCTTTCATATTGTGAAACATAATTATAAAACTGATTTCTTTTGACAGAAAAAATCTAATCTGTTTATCTAAATTGTTTATAACCCTGAATCAATATTTATGAGTAACATTATGATTTCAAGGTCATGTAATATAGATTTATTTACTTTATAATAATTTGAATTGATGGTGATTTATTAGTTTTATAATTACTCGGATGTCATTTAAATGAATATTATAGCTATTTAGAAGATTTATAACTGCATATTGTAATTTTTATTTTGATGTTTATTTTATATAATATGTATCATTTTTAAAATGGTCAGTCTTGACTCTGTAACCAAGCAGAGAACATGTAACATGTCCTGACTCTGTAATCAGAGATGCCAATTGTTAAATCATGGCTCTGTTTAATACAGAGTGTATAATGGAAGTCCTGACTCTACAACCAAGCAGAGAACATTTTTCTTGTATTGGCTCTGTTAAATACGGAGAATTACTATTATGGAACAATTATTAACTTCTAATGATGAATAGAGTTTACATACTATTTCAGTTTTATTTAATAAACTATTTAATCTAATTGCTCTCCCATCTCACTTGGATTTTGAAAATTTATTTGTCAGATGAATTTCGGCGCCATCAGATGTGTTGACGTTTGTTTAATAAAATCAAGAAAAGACATAAAGATTTTATATCTGATATTTCAAACATGGCAACCAAATCTAGAAATATTCTTCTATTACTTTCGAATACATGAATTTTTCTGTTTATATTTATTAGTAAGGCTTATTGTATTTTCCTTGCTATTGGCTTGAATTAAAATAATAATAATAATTTCGCTTCGCGGATAAACCGCACCGCGGATCATCCGCTCTCAGATAATCGAGGCTTTACTGTATATTGATATATATATAATCAAACAATACACGAATTTCAATTATATTACACTTTAGGAGCAGGTATATAGAGTTGTAAAAAATTATGAAAACATTTGAAAAATAACATAGAAACAACAAATCAATGCACAAGTTAAATAATCCGCCTTTACTCTTTAGTGGGTGTAAAGGCGTTTTAAACTCCACCCCTTATTTTAAAATTAATCAAAGTACTATCGGCAAGTTTCGTAAGACGACCTTCCTTTACATCAAACACAAACTAATAAAAAAATATATCTCTATTTAAAAGCCAAAAAACTGTTACAAAGCAATATAAAATTAGTAAATTATAGCAAATGAAATGTAACAAACCAAATAAATATTATATATTTAGAACAAAGACATTAGATTTTAGATATTAGACATTAGATTATAGAAATATTTGTTATATTTCACTTGCTATAATTTACTTAACTTTATATTGCTTTATAATGGTTTTTGGCCTTTAATTATACTTAAAAAAAAGTTATTTGTTATTGGGAGATTCTCAAAAGGTGGGATCATTAAACGTTAACTATATGTAATTTTTCAAATTTTCAAATTTAAGGCCAATTTTTTTAATATTATAGTATTTTGTCTATAAATATAATATATAAATATTTTATAATAGTATGTCTACAAAATTATACACAAACAGCAACTATTCTGGAAAATTAATGATTAAAGCATTTAATTGGCAGTTACGTACGTTACAAATTTTGGACACTCTTTCGCACGTACGTTACAGATGTTCGACGTCGCTCTTAGTATTTAAAAAATTCTTAAGATTAAGAATGTAGTAAATGTGTCTGTATACATATATATATGTATAATTAACTTTTTGTTATCCAGTAATAATAATAATAAAATCAAATACTTTGTTACGTACGTTATTTTCGGACATAACAAAATACAGAAAAATTCTTTATAGAAAAGTCCTTCTGTCTCCAAAAAAGCTATAAATCAGCCTGCCATCTCTTAACGAAATTATCAAAAAATCATCCGTTTCCTTTATGCATTCGTTGTTTACCATTAGAATCACCTGGAAAAAAGTTAAAACTCTTTTTCTTGGTGGTACATTGGAGCAGTTAACGTTATGAATGTCCGAAATTGGCCTCTTTAGCATAAAATAATAAAATTTTAAGATATTTATGCAAAGCTTTTACAATAAATTATGTCATTTTCTGTCTCTGAATAGAATTAAAAACTCAGTGTAAAAAAAAAAATAAATAAATAAAGTCAATGATAATTAAAGTTATGTTTGAAAGGCTAGTTATGACTTGTGTCCTGTGCCCACCTTTTGAGAATCGCCCTATTACAGGGTTCGTACACTTCAAGGACTTTCAAGGACCTTTAACCAAAATTTTAGTAAAGTAATATTTCGCTTATTTAATGAAAAGAAAGTCTATCTTCAGATATAGCGACAGTACTTTTAAGAAATTTCTGGTACTAAAACACCTAAAATATCCCAAGTCCCCTGATGCGTACAAAACCTGTATTAGTACATAGGCGTAACCAGCCTTTTGAACGGGGGGGGTGCCCAGACTTTTTAACCTGAACATGTTGGATGCAAACAATATCTTATATAGTAAAACCTTCTAAAACGGAAATCCAGGAAACGGGTCGAATTTCCGTTTTAGACAGGTTTTTATCTTAGAAGGTATAATTGTGTGGTATTTCTTTTCAAAAGGGCTCAAACGCGATTTTTGTTTGCGTGAGGAGGGATGAGAAGGAATTCAAAACATTAAAACTAGATCTAATGGTAAAAAAAAAGATATGTAAACGTTCTTGCAGCAGTGAGATAAGACAGTGACTAGGTGTGGTCACAAGTGTAAAACATTTTTGCTCCCTAACTTCTTATAAAGATTAAAAAATGCCTTTAACCATGCTGGAAACTTCTATAGGCACAGGGAACGCTGCATGAAATTTTGCGGATGATAAATCTCAGATAATACATGCGGTACACCAGTACATACGCACGAAAGTTTTTCAGAATGTGACTCCATCACTTCTTAGGGATCACCGGAGGGACCCAAGGAATTTTGGAGGAAAGCCTATATAAATAATTATTATAATATTATAAATAATTATAATATTCATTAATACCGTAATTTCAAGCCTATAATCCGCGGATCAAACAATCATGTTTCGACACAGAAATTTTATTTCATTATTGAAGTTAAATATTTATCGCGATTTAACAAGTTACGTTTTATGAAACAAGATTTCTGGGTCCGAACATAATTGTTTGATCCGCGGATTACAGGCCGGAAATTACCATAATTCATATTTTTACTTCAGAATGTGCCGAATATATTAGCTAAAACAGGTCAAGATAATATACACTAAATTTTGTCAAGATGATACAAATTATACTATCATGATGCGACTATAATAATAAAGATAGGTACTTGTCTGTCGTTGTGTGTGTGTGTGTGTGTGTACGCGCGCGCGCGCTGAACTCTAATAAAACAATGCAGCCGCCAGCCGCACAGCCGTGAGATTTGACAGGATCTGTATGCTTGAACTCATGCATATCGAAGATAATTTCTGGAATTTTTCAATTAATTTTTTATGCGAATTTTTTTGCATTTTGAGGCAAGTTTTTCAAATTAGTAAAAAAGAATCTTATTTCAATATTTTATCCAGTAAACTTTGTTTTCTTTTCAATAAAGTGTTTTCGAGATTCTTACAGCGATTTTTCCATTTTTAACAATTTTTTAATGTTATTTTTAGAGGGTTTTTTTCGCATTTCGAGATGATTTTTTTTTCGACATCGCTAAAATGAACCCGGTTTAAATCTTTTACCCAAATAGTTAATTTCGTTCCCTGTGGTTTTTTTAATCTTTTCCGATTTTTTATGCGATTTTCAGCGGGTGTTTTCGTGCTTTGAGGCGATTTTTTTACTTTTTTTGAAACAGAAAAAATTCTCTGGTAATTTTTGCAATTGCCGTGATTGAATTCGAATTGGAATAATGTCAAATCAGTTCTTATAAGAAAGCTTAAAATTTAATTTTGCTCGAAATAAAAAGCGCAACAATTCAAGATTTGCTTGTTTCGAGACAGAAGAGGTCGTAGCTTGCTCGGGAGTACGTTTCTGAAGGCACCCCCCCCCCCCCCAATCCTAGATTTGTTTAATTCTATGTTCGTTTTAAAAAAAACCAACCAACGAATTTCCTCTAGTAATGAAGTTTTCTTTGAGGTACAGGCTTTGAAATAACGTGCAGAATCGCGCGATTTGTGCACAGAAAAGGAAAGTCCTGCATAATTAAAAAATGTTGTGCAGTATTTCCCCCCTCCAAATTCTTCACAGACCTGTGATTCTTCAGTGAGTATTTAAAAAAAAATTGAAGTCCGTGATTTTTATTTCTTTTATGTCATATGTCTCATATGTCAAATCAATTCGTGAATCGATCCCGGAAAAATTTGAGAATTTCTTCAAACGATCGTGGAAAATTATCGGGAATTTCGATAAAAGAGTGCAAAAAGTAATCGCCAGTTTCGTCAAAAGATTGCGCAAAAAAATTATGAATTTCGATAAACGATTGATGAAAAAATTTTGCAAATTTCGTCAAAATGTCGCGGAAAAGAGTAGAGAATTTTGTTAATTGATACGGAAAAATATCGAGAATTTTCCCGATCGGTCGAGCAATACTATCGCGAATTTCGACAAATGATCTCCCTGTAAAAAAATCACTTTCGTCAATCAGTCGCAATAGAAAATAAATTTCGTCAAAGGATCGCGGTAAAAACGAGAATTTCGTCAAAGGATCGTAGAAAGAAAGCGCGAATTTTGTCAAAAGATTGCGGAAAGAAAAAGCGAATTTCATCGAAGGATCGTGCTAAAAAAATGCCAATTTCGTCAAAATATCGCGGTAAAAAATGCGAATATCGTCAAAGGATTGTGGTAAAAAACACGAATTTTGTCAAAGGTTAGCGGTGAAAAGTGCAGATTTCGACAAAAAATCGCGTAGAAAGACGTGAATTTCGTCAAACGATTTTGGAAAAAAATCGTAAATATCATGAAATGATCGCAGAATAAAATCGCGAATTCGGCCAAAATTTACTGCACTGGGCTAAAAGATTGAAACCGGGTTCCTTTTCCTACTTTCAAAAGAACGCTGCGAAACGAGAAGAGACTAAAAATCGTATAAAAATTTTCAGAGGAAAAAAATGACTATATTGACTTGAAAGACAGCAACCATATTCTTTTTACGCAAAACACGAAATTCAACCAATCAACCAACCTCCAGATTAATTTGAATTTTCTGTGCTATTATTTTTCATTTTCAAAGGAGGCAGGCTCAGTGTACCCCCCTTCCCCATCCCCTTTCCCCCGGCTAATCGCATTTTAGAATTATTGTTTCACATCTGCATTCCCTTTCAAATTTTTTTGCTTCTCTCTAGAGAGACTTTAAACTACGAAAGCAAAGAGACAAATAGTTTCTAGTTCGTTAAGAACTTGCGTTAATTTCTCATGAAATTGCAAAAACATGCAATAGAAGGAACGGCTTTTAAAAAAAATTCCAAGAAACAAAAGACGTCAAAGTGGAATTATAAAGCCACCTTTTTGACTTACTAGACTAATACAGATTCTTGTAAATGTTCTAGTTTTAAAAAAGATAAACAACATAATTTCCTTTAAAAAGAAAAGAAAGAAAGAAAAAAAGAACGAGGGTTTCATTTTTTATCACATTTCAAAACCTAGGGTGTTAGTTTTTTGAACTAAACTAATTTGCTAAACTAATTGGACTCTGCTTTCCCTTCTTTTTTCTTTTATAGATTTCGATTTTTTAAAATAACCGTGCTTGAGTCTGCGGAAGCGGGGGGGTGCCCGGGCACCCAGGGCACCCCCCCTGGTTACGCCTATGTAGTATGTGTTTAATGCAAGGATGTCTCGTCATACGAAACCTGTCTATAGTACTTTTGATTAATTTTTAAACAATGGGTGGAGTTTCAAACGCTTTTCCACTCGCTGAAGAGAAAAGGCAGATTATTTAATTTGTGACACTGATATGTTGCTGCTGTTTCTATGTTATTTTTCAGATGTTATTCATAAAATTTACAACTCAATACATATGCTCCTAAAATTTAATCTAATTCAAATATTCATGTATTGTTTTATTATATTGTATTTCATCTTTAAATAGCTGCTTTTAGCGTTTATATTTGCAATAATTATCGCATATTTTTTAACAAATGATTATAAATAATAATATATCTATACATATATATACATACGTATAAATGAGCGAATACAAATTATAGAATTCAGGTATTCTTGATAATAGTTTATGCAACAGATATTACAAATGATATTACAAATAGCTTTAATATCAATTAGATGTGATACATCTACATGTGATACATTCATAAAATTAGCCCAACCTTAAAAGGCTGAAATATAGCTTACAGACAGTAGAACGAAAACCTGAATGATCATTTCACTAACCCCATGACACGATCAACGAAGAAAACGAAAGTTATAATTTAATGTTAGGATGGGGGGCACGCAGTTATGGTTTTTTGTTTGTTCCAGTTCAACTTTTTTTCGTGATGGGCGTAATTTACTTCCTGAATGAGGTCGGTGGAAGATACGGTGCGCTGGTATAGAAGATTTGTTGAGAGATAACCTGATTTGTACTTTATTTAATAGTTTGTATGGCTGAAACGTAACTTTGATTATAGCGAAATTAATTATCTCTTATAAATTCACTGATACTTCAGGAGATAACTTTAAGCATGCATCAGCGATCCATTTAGTTATTTTAGTATAACTTTTATTTAAATTTTCAAAATCGTTTAGCCTTTTAAATTCCTAGTACTGGCATGAAAATTCTATTTTAAAATTTGCTTGCAATTATATTTTGGAAAACGTTCAGTAGTCTTATGTAAATCGCATTAGAAAAGTTATAGCATTTTATTAATCATATAATAGTACCTTGAGTATAGTAGCGTCAGCTTTAGGATATGCGCGCAAACCTACCCCACCGTAAATGAGTTGAAAAGTGTACACTCATATACAGTCGACATTTGGAGGATATGCGCGCAAACCTACCCCACCGTAAATGAGTTGAAAGTGTACACTCATATACAGTCGAACCAAGTTAAAACGCGTTTCAAGGGAATGAACAAAAGTCGCGTATTAAGCGGGATCGCGTATTAAACGTGATTTGTAGAATGTTGCTGGAACTTGACTTATTGACACATCTAATCATCTAAATGAACTTAGCTTTCATTTATAGGTTTACGGTCAAAAATTTTATCTTTTAGGTACATTTAGACTAAAATTTAATTATATCCAGCTTTATTCATTGTTTCTTTTTATAGGACCGACTGGAATAATAACTAAAAATAAATATGGATTCAAACATGGTTTTATTGTCGATTAATTGGTTATTTACTATCAAAGATAAAACAACAAAAATAATTTTATTTCTAGTCCCATTTTTTTTTTTTTTTTTTTTTTTTTTTTTTTAACAGATAAAAAAAAATCTTTGGAGCACAATCGAGTCGATAAAATCATATTTAGTACTTGTGATAATAAATACCATTATAATATGCCCTTCTTTTTAAAATTAAAAAAAAAGTCCTTATTAATTTTTGTGCAAAAAATATTGTTAGTATAGCAAAAAGTAACGAAAATATAGAAAACATAAAAGAATTATACAACCGCAATCGTATTTGTTTAATCTTTGCAAGTTTCATCTTTTATTTATTTATTTATTTTGTCTATAATGTGCATTATAAAACATAGTAGTAGTATAAAATACATTTAAAACTTCACTACCAACAGGTATAATCATCTCTAACCATAATAATTTTTATGACGTATCTGCATATCCTAAATTCGTTTATCTCTCTCTACTACAGTAAAAACATACACGAAATAAGAAACAATGAATGTTAATCTATCGCGTATTAAGCGAGGTCACGTAGTAACCGTTTGCGTATTAAACGTGATATTTTTGAATTAGACTTATGGGCGATGTTCATGGGATCGGAAAAACTCCGCGTATTAAGCGGGATCGGGTATTAACCGTCAGCGTCTTAACCGGGTTCGACTGTACTTTCATTTAAAAAAGGCACTGCTATTTATAATCCAAAAGATCACCTCTCCCCTTCCTCGCTCCCCGAAAAAAAAAAATGGCCATAGTTTTGTAGAATTGTGGAGAAGTTGTAACTGAATTTTTTGCTCTATATTAAGATGTGATCTGCATTTTGCTTTAGTTGAAATTTATGTAGATGGACGGAGCATTATTTCGCATAAATAAAATGGTTGTGAAAGACAGAAGAATAAGTTCATAAAATATTAAACTTATTTTTTAGCGTACATCAAAAATCTGATTAGCCAAACTTTACTTTTATACAGGAATTTGATGTCAAATGAAGTAGGTATTCATATTGCTGGGATATTGGAGAGGCTGAATTTTTCGATTAGAATATGCATCTTCCCAGCCCTCTTTTTACCCGACTGAAAAGAAGGGTTAGGTGTTTCACGCGTATCTGTATATGTGGATTTCTTTATACCCTTGAAACATCCCAACGGCTGGATGGATTTTTATGAATGAGGTCTCTATCGATTCGTCTTAATCTTCCGATGGTTATAGGATAGGTTTTGTTTTTATAAATGCAAAATGGCGGCCGTAAAATAAAAAATGGCGGTAGAGACGAAAAAAAAATTACGCACCATATTGAGTGACATATCATTGGATAGGTCTTTCAAAATGAAGACGATGTTTCATTGACCATTTTGTAGTCAGAAGCTCCGTTTAAATATTACACAACCTGGAAGTTGTGTACTTTGGATCGCTACCTTTACTGTAACTCTAACCTTCATAATAGACATCTATAGGACTCATCAAAAGAGTGTTTGTAGATAGGAACTAATAATTAAACACAACTTAAAAGTCATCAATACAAGTAAATAAAAAAAAGGTAAGTAATATAAAAAATAGTTTCATATTGATGAGAAATAATTAATTAGTTCGTTTTTTACGCTGTCGAGTTTTTTGATTTTTTAAATTTAATATATTATTATAAGAAATTAGAATTAAACATTAAAAAAAAAAACTCATTTACTTATACAATTATCTGGCGTATCTGTATTTTTAGAAGTAATTTTTGCCGCGGAACTGCAACACGGGACCTGTTCAGCCCGTGATTATGCTAATGCATGCACAATTTGAGAACACGTGATTTTGTTTTACCTTAAAAATGTCCATTAGAATCTTCTGCTATTGTAACATGGGTTTGAAAATAACCTATAATTCTGAATATTTTAGTAAATGATAATTTAAAAATTAAATTTCCTCATTCAGCCACTTTGAACGCGGAATAAAATTATTCTTCTGAAATGAATTTTAATTATCGCCAAAATATTTTGCATATCTCAAAAAGAAATCTTTAAATGGAAACTGCGTAATTCATTGGCTTTTACGGGAAAAAAAGAATATTATTAGCAAAATCTTCATTTTGGCAGCGGTGGGATTCGAACCCACGCCTCCGAAGATACTGGTGCCTTAAACCAGCGACTTAGACCGCTCGGCAACGACACCTCGATTGAAGTGGATGTAATATCTAGCAATAAAAAAAAATCGATAAAACGATTAGATTTTATTATTACCCGACTGAAAAGAAGGGTTATGTGTTTCACGCGTATCTGTGTATGTGGATTTCTTTATACCCTTGAAACATCCCAACGGCTGGATGGATTTTTATGAATGAGGTCTCTATCGATTCGTCTTAATCTTCCGATGGTTATAGGATAGGTTTTGTTTTTATTAATTCAAAATGGCGGTCGTAAAATACAAAATGGCGGTAGAGACGAAAAAAAAATTACGCACCATATTGAGTGACATATCATTGGATAGGTCTTTCAAAATGAAGACGATGTTTCATTGACCATTTTGTAGTCAGAAGCTCCGTTTAAATATTACACAACCTGGAAGTTGTGTACTTTGGATCGCTACCTTTACTGTAACTCTTACCTTCATAATAGACATCTATAGGCCTCATCAAAAGAGTGTTTGTAGATAGGAACTAATAATTAAACACAACTTAAAAGTCATCAATACAAGTAAATAAAAAAAAGGTAAGTAATATAAAAAATAGTTTCATATTGATGAGAAATAATTAATTAGTTCGTTTTTTACGCTGTCGAGTTTTTTGATTTTTTAAATTTAATATATTATTATAAGAAATTAGAATTGAACATTTAAAAAAAAACTCATTTACTTATACAATTATCTGGCGTATCTGTATTTTTAGAAGTAATTTTTGCCGCGGAACTGCAACACGGGACCTGTTCAGCCCGTGATTATGCTAATGCATGCACAATTTGAGAACACGTGATTTTGTTTTACCTTAAAAATGTCCATTAGAATCTTCTGCTATTGTAACATGGGTTTGAAAATAACCTATAATTCTGAATATTTTAGTAAATGATAATTTAAAAATTAAATTTCCTCATTCAGCCACTTTGAACGCGGAATAAAATTATTCTTCTGAAATGAATTTTAATTATCGCCAAAATATTTTGCATATCTCAAAAAGAAATCTTTAAATGGAAACTGCGTAATTCATTGGCTTTTACGGGAAAAAAAGAATATTATTAGCAAAATCTTCATTTTGGCAGCGGTGGGATTCGAACCCACGCCTCCGAAGATACTGGTGCCTTAAACCAGCGACTTAGACCGCTCGGCAACGACACCTCGATTGAAGTGGATGTAATATCTAGCAATAAAAAAAATCTATAAAACGATTAGATTTTATTATTACTTGACTGAAAAGAAGGGTTATGTGTTTCACGCGTATCTGTGTAAGTGGATTTCTTTATACCCTTGAAACATCCCAACGGCTGGATGGATTTTTATGAATGAGGTCTCTATCGATTCGTCTTAATCTTCCGATGGTTATAGGATAGGTTTTGTTTTTATTAATTCAAAATGGCGGTCGTAAAATACAAAATGGCGGTAGAGACGAAAAAAAATTACGCACCATATTGAGTGACATATCATTGGATAGGTCTTTCAAAATGAAGACGATGTTTCATTGACCGTTTTGTAGTCAGAAGCTCCGTTTAAATATTACACAACCTGGAAGTTGTGTACTTTGGATCGCTACCTTTACTGTAACTCTAACCTTCATAATAGACATCTATAGGCCTCATCAAAAGAGTGTTTGTAGATAGGAACTAATAATTAAACACAACTTAAAAGTCATCAATAAAAGTAAATAAAAAAAGGTAAGTAATATAAAAAAATAGTTTCATATTGATGAGAAATAATCAATTAGTTCGCTTTTTACGCTGTCGAGTTTTTTTGATTTTTTAAATTTAATATATTATTACAAGAAATTAGAATTAAACATTTTAAAAAAAACTCATTTACTTATACGATTATCTGGCGTATCTGTATTTTTAGAAATAATTTTTGCCGCGGAACTGCAACACGGGACCTGTTCAGCCCGTGATTATGCTAATGCATGCACAATTTGAGAACACGTGATTTTGTTTTACCTTAAAAATGTCCATTAGAATCTTCTGTTATTGTAACATGGGTTTGAAAATAACCTATAATTCTGAATATTTTAATAAATGATAATTTAAAAATTAAATTTCTTCATTCAGCCACTTTGAACGCGGAATAAAATTATTCTTCTGAAATGAGTTTTAATTATCGCCAAAAAACTTTGCATATCTCGAAAAGAAATCTTTGAATGGAAACTGCTTAATTGATTGGCTTTTACGGTAAAAAAGAATATTATTAGCGAAATCTTCATGTTGGCGACGGCGGGATTTGAACCCACGCCTCCGAAGAGACTGGTGTCTTAAACCAGCGCCTTAGACCGCTCGGCCACGACACCTCGATTGAAGTCGATGTAATATTTGAAGATAGATTTGATATCTAGCGAATAAAACAATCTATAAAACGATTAGTTTTTATTATTACCCGACTGAAAAGATTGGTTATATGTTTCACGCGTATCTGTGTATGTGGATTTCTTTATACCCTCGAAACATCCTAACGGCTGGATGGATTTTTATGAATGGGGTCTCTATCAATTCGTCTTAATCTTCCGATGATTATAGGATAGGTTTTGTTTTTATAAATTTAAAATGGCGGCCGTAAAATACAAAATGGCGGTAAAGACGAAAAAAACATTTACGCACCATATTGAGTGGCATATCATTGGAGAGATCTTTCAAAATGAATACGATGTTTCATTGACTATTTTACAGTCAGAATTTCCGTTTAAATATTACACAACCTGAAGTTGTGTATGTAAGATTTCTAGCTTTACTGCAACTCTAACCTTCAAGGACATCTATAGGCCTCATCAAAACTGTTTTTATAGATAGGAACCAATAATTAAACACAACTTAAAAGTCATCAATACAAGTAAATAAAAAAATAGGTAAGCAATATAAAAAATAGTTTCACATTGATGAGAAATAATTAATTAGTTGGCTTTTATTCAGTCGGGTTTTTTGATTTTTTAAATTTAATTACTTGTTTAAAGTCTTCTTTTGAAAATAAGAATTCAAAGTATGTAAAAAACATAACAGGTGGTCTTTGAATTCTTTAAGGATATCCGTTCAGGAGGAATGTCTGATTTGAGTTCTTCTTTTACATAGGCGTAACCAGCCTTTTGAACGGGGGGGGGGGGGGTGCCCAGACTTTTTAACCAGAATATGTTGGATACAAACCATATCTTATATAGTAAAACCTGCTAAAATGGAACCCCATTAAACCGGCCGAATTTCCGTTTTAGACAGGTTTTCCTCTTAGAATTAATAATTGTGTGTTATTTCTTTAAAAAAGGGCTCAAACGCGATTTTTGTTTGCGTGAGGGGGTTTGAGAAGGGGTTCAAAACATCAAAACTAAATCTAATGGTAAAAAAAAAAAAAAAAGATTATGTAAATCTCCTTGCAGCAGTGAAATAAGACAGTGACTAAGTGAGGTCAAAAGTGTAAAACTTTTTGGCACCCTAACTTCTTACAAAGATTAAAAAACGCCTTTAATCTTGCTGGAAACTTTTATAGGCACAGGGGCATTGCATGAGACGTAAACCTAGCATTATCTATGTCAAAGTCTTGTAGATGAAATTTTGCAGGATGATAAATCTCAGATAATACATGCTGTACACAAGTACATACCCAAGAAAGTTTTTCAGAATGTGACTCTATGACTTCTTAGGGATCACCGGGGGTGAACCAAGAAATTTTGGAGGAAAGTGCATATAAATAATTATTATAATATTATAAATAATTACAATATTCATTAATAATTCATGTTTTTACCTCAGAATGTGTCTAATGTATTAGGTAAAGCAATGCACTAAATTTTGTCAAGATGATAAAAATTATATTATCATGATGCGGCTGTAATAAAAAAGATAGGTGCTTGTCTGTCTTCGTCTATGTGTATACGCGCGAGCGCTGAACTCTGAAAAAACAATGCAGTCCTCACAACCGCAAGATTTAACAGGAAAGTACCTGTTTGCCTGAAGTCATGCATATCGAAGACAATTTCTGGAATTTTTCAATTAATTTTTTATGCGAATTTTTTCAAATTAGTAAAAAAGAATCCGAATTATATATTTTATCCAGTAAACTTTGTCTTCTTTTCAATAAAGTTTTTTCGAGATTCTTAGAGCGATTTTTCAATTTGTAGCAATTTTTTAATGCTATTTTTAGAGGGGTTTTTTTTTTCGCGTTCCTAAAAGAAATCCGGTTTAAATATTTTACCCAATTAGTTAATTTAGTTCCCTGCTGTCCTTTAATCTTTTCCGAATTATTAATGCGATTTATAACGGGGTTTTTTGCACTTTGAGGCGAGTTTTTGACTTTTTTTGAAACGTAAAAAACTCTCCGGTAATTTTTGCAATTGCCGTGATTCAATTCAAATTGAAAGAATGTCAAATCAGTTTTCATAAGAAAGCTGAAAATTTAATTTGGTTCGGAAAAAAAAATCGCGATAATTCAGGATTCGTTTGTTTCGAGACGGAAGTGGTCGTAGCTTGGTCGGGTGTACGTTGCCAAATGCAGTCCCCCCCCCCCCCCACCCAATCCTAGATTTCTTTATTTCTATGTTCGTTAAAAAAAAAAGCAACTAGCGAAACTCCAATAGTAATGAAGTTTTCTTTGAGGGGCAGAGTTTGAAATAACGTGCGGGATTTGTGCACAGAAAAGGAAAGATCCGTATAATAAAAAATGCTGTGCAGTATTTCCGCCCTTAAAATTCTTTCACAGATCTGTGATTCTTCAGTGAGTATTTAAAAAAAAATTTTAAGTCCGCGATTTTTATTTCTTTTGTGGAACTTCTTAAAATCAATTCGTGACTGGATCCCGGAAAAATTTAAGAATTTGTTCAAACGAGCGTGAAAAATATCGTGAATTTCGATAAAAGAGTGCAGAAAGAAATCGCGAATTTCGTCAAAGATTGCGCAAAAAAATCAAGAATTTCGATAAATGATTGACGAGAAAATGTTGCAAATTTCCTCAAAAAGTCACGAAAAAGAGCAGAGGATTTTGTTAATTGGTACGGAAAGATATCGAGAATTTTCTCGATCGGTAGCGCAAAACTATCGCGAATTTCGACAAATGATCCCTGTAAAAAAATCAATTTCGTGAATAGGCCGCCAAAAAAAAAAAAAAAAAAAAAAAAAAAAAAAAAAAAAAAAAAAAAAAAAAAAAAAATCGTCAAAGGATCCCGGTGAGAAGGAGAATTTTGTCGAAGGATCGCAGAAAGAAAATGCGAATTTCGTCAAAAGATCACGGAAGGAAAAAGCGAATTTTGTGTCAAAAGATCGTGCAAAGAAAACACGAATTTCATCGAAGGATCGTGCTAAAGACATCCCAATTTCGTCAAAATATCGCGGTAAAAAATGCGAATTTCATCAAAGGATCGCGGTGAAAAACACGAATTTTGTCAAAGGTTAGTGTTGAAAAGTGCTGATTTCGACAAAAAATCGCGTAGAAAGACGTGAATTTCGTCAAATGATTTTGGGAAAAATTGTAAATATTAAATATCATGTAACGATCGCAGAATAAAGTCGCGAATTTCATCAAAATTTAAAGCACTGGGCTAAAACATTGAAACCGAGTCTTTTTCCTAGTTTCACAAGAACTCCGCGAAACGAGAAGAAACTTCAAAAACCACGTTAAAATTTACAGAGGAAAAAAATACTGTATTGACTTGAAAGATGCAACCCTATTCCTTTTACGCATGTCAAAATATGGTCGCGAAACACGAAATTCAACCAACAAACCAGCTTCAGATTAATTTTAGTTTTCTGTGTTATTATTTCTCATTTTCAAAGGAGGCAGGGCCTGTGCACCTCCACCTTTCGCCCGGCTAATCGACTTTTACAAAAACTGTTTCACATCTGCATTCCCTTTCAAATTTTTCTGCTTCATTCTAGACTTTAGCCCGCGAAATCAAAGAGACAAATTAATTTCTGTTTCTAACCTCGTCAAGAACTTGCGTTAATTTCTCATGAAATTGCAGAAATATGCAACAAAAAGAACGGTGTTAAAAAAAATCTCCCACAAAAAAAAAAAAAAAAAAAAAAAAAAAAAAGACGTCAAAGTGGGATTATAAAATCTGCTTTTTGGCTTACTACGACTAATACAGATTTTTGTAAATATTCTAGTTTTAAAAAAAGATAAAGAACATAATTTAAAAAAAAAGAACGCGGATTTTTTTTTCTTTTTTTTTATCACAGTTTAAAACTTAGGCTGTTACTTATCTGACCTAAACTAATTTGCTAAACTAATTGAACTCTGCTTTCACTTCTTTTTTTCTTTTGCACACTTCGATTTTTTAAAATAATTGTGCTTGAGTCTGCGCAAGCTGGGTGCCCGGGCACCCATGGCACCCCCCCCCCCCTGGTTACACCTATGTTTTAATAGTTTTGTCATATAAAAAGCTTTGTGCAGACTTCCGTTTTTAGGTGACTTTACCCAAAATATTAGCGTTTTTTTTTCTTTTTTGCTCCTTCCACTTTATAATTTAATACACATATATATATATATATATATATATATATATATATATATATATATATATATATATATATATATATATAGTATTTCAAAAATTTGCAAATTTAATAAGTCAACGATCAACACCCAAATTCTCTCCCAAACGAAGTCGTTTTCATTTTTGAAAATGCTGACATCATTCCCTAAATCAAAGAAGGGATTTAAAGTTTTACTAAAGGAGAGCCTTTTACTTATGTGTGAAGAAGTAAGGATATATACAGACCTCCCATGTCATTAGACAGGGTTTTGACAGGATTGGCTTCTCATTTTTAAATAGTAATTTTACAATTTTCATTTATTTAATTGTTTCATGTGATTTAATTGTTCAAAACTTTTCTTATATCTGAAGGCTTTTCTTTTCATTACAAGAGTATGGCAGTGAAATACGCTATGCCATCTGCTGCATCCCTTGGGTGTTTTTCTTTTATTTTTGTAGTTGCACTAGACGTCTTACTAGACATCATTTTTGCTCCATCGACACAGTTATCTCATGAAATGCTATTGTCTATCAAAAATCACTGTAATAATTTTATTTCAGAGTTTGTTGCAGTAATCTTTAAAAGTTTGCAGAGAAGCATATCTTCATGAACAGCGTTCGTGTACGAATAACGTTCAAATACCATAATTATTGCAAATCAGCTACATCGGATGATACATTGATTTAAAGAGAAGATTCAATCAATTTTATACATGAAACTAAAATAACTTTAATAGATTCGTTCGTCCTTGATTCGTCGTGAGAATGTATCTTTCACATTGGGATTGTTTTCAGAACTTTCGGGGCTTTTCTGTGGACTTTACCCATGTGACGTCAGCCGCGTGTATACAGAAGAAAAATACCAATAGGCGTGAAGAACATTTTAACACTGTTTCCCTCTCATCCAATAAACAGTCTTTTTCGGAGTATATTTACCCGCAGAGGTGTGGCTGTTGCCATTCGTGGGTAAAGTCCATTCAACATTGTCTTTTAAACAAGGTTTGGTAAACTTTTCAACGATAATATGGCTTTCGTAAGTTAGAGCAATTCTGTAACTTATTAAGAAAGGTGCTACCATAAGTTCTTTGATTGTTTTTGTACGATACACTATCCGTCCCAGAATTTCCTGGACTGGTGAAATTACCGACCAATAGATAGCGAATCGTGTCACCAGATGATACCAAAAGCACAACTACACTTTGACTTGCAAAGTGGTACAATTGCATGTTGCTATCTGTTGTGTGATGTTAAGTGCATCGGGTTTGTTGTAACAGTGTGTAACGTGACCCTGGAGAAAGGGATTTTAAGTTAATTAAACAAGATATTCAAATTAGTGAAAATTAAAATGTTAAAATAATTAAATCAATTTAGTAAAGTTCCAATCTTAAAAGTAAGAAATCCCTCTGTCCAACGTCACCCTACGACCAGAACGTAAGTGGAAAATCATTGACGTTGCTAAGAAAGTGAATTTAATATTGAGCCATCAAAAGAATTTATATCTGTAAAATTTATGTATTCAATATTTAAAGAGTAAATAAATGAAAAATGAATAACTCACCCGTACTTGCGTGTGCAATTATAGAACCAAATAAATTACCAATATACAGATGAAACCACTAAATATTTATTGAAACACAAACACATATCCCTTGAATTCAAGAAGGAGGGGGGGGGGTCGATGCAATTTCTTTTATTGCAATATGTAAACATTTATTAGTTTATATATATATATATATTATTTCAAATAGAATTCGATAATTTTAAATGATTTTGTTGAGATGTAACTTTTCAATAGTCCCATGTATTTTCACTTATGCATTTTAAGAGTTTTAAAAAGTTCAATAGGAATAATAATCTTTCAGATGCTCACAGTTCAGAAGCAGAGTTCAAAATGTTTTTTAGCACTTACGTTTATCCGACGACGGCGTATCGGTTGATTAAGAACAGTCATGGAGATTCAAGCATACAGTAGAAGATTCACATTTTATAATTCTCAATAAAGATGATTCGTAAAGTAGAGTTGTGGAATAATGCAAGGTTATCTCATAACGGGTAAATCACGACGAAAATTAATTATAAAATATTGCAGGGTACAAACGATTGCTACGAAGAATATTTTTAAAAATTAGTTGAGCAGGTACTGGATAAAATAGAAGGATTCTCTTTTCTTTTCCAAAGACGATATACATCAGTATTAATTTCCAATTGAGACGGAGTATTTCGTTGAATCCCTGCTGGCGTAATTCTCACATGAACGTTCCTGGAGTACTGATATCGGTAGAAGAAAGTACGTACAGTTGCTATTGAATGAGCAAGTCCGTCGTTGTAGCAGCAATTACTTAGATAGGTTTAATTTAAATTAATAAAAATATCACGATTATTTGTTCATCATTTACTTTTCACTTCGAAGATTCTCTTTTTAATTCTTCCTCATCTTTCTAACGCATCTATCTCCCTGAGACCGAAGCTACCGGGGAAAATTCCCGAAGCTTGGTAAAAGGCCTTTTTTACTTAGCTTAATCCATCGCGTCGATTGACTATCTGCAGACAAAATTCACTCTGAAATCCAAAAACGGCGCTCGATTTAAATCTGAACCAATCCGGAGCGCTTAGAATCTCGGCGTCTTCCAAGAAAACTACAAGTTGAACAAATAGTCCAGGCAATAGAGACCGTATAGGGGCTCTACCTAGCAAAATTCATGGTAGTTCTGGAAAAAGGCTTACTATATGTTTTTTCGGTCGCTGAATCCGAATTTTTAACTTCCCACCAAAATTTCCCCCGTCAACCCCCCCCCAAATTTTGGTAAAATGCCCCCCAAAAAAGGTTTTTATTAAAAAAATCAATTTTTTTTATTGTTTTAGGGAAAAAGTATCTAGAAATTCAGAAAGTAGACAAAATCGCAACAAATTAGATACATGACATTATGACTTAGGAGGAAGGGGTAGGGGGGATCTGCCTCGGAACATGCGCGCGGTGCTGCGTGAACTAAGTTGCCCAATTCCGCTTAACCACTCACACGTTTACATTCGCCCTCCCATCTCCCCTCCGAACTTTCTCTATAAGGTTTACTTTAAGTTTTTGGGGTCACTGAATCCGAATTTTTAACTTCCCCCCAAAATCCCCCCCCCCCAAAATAATTGTTTTTAACTTAAATTTCTTATTGCTTTAAGGGAAAAGCATTACGAAATTCAGAAACTAGACAAAATTTGCAACAAATAGGATATATGACATCATGACGTAGGATGAACGGGGAGGGGGAGGGCTGCCTCTGAACATGCACTGCGGCGCTACGTGCACTAAGTTATGAAGTCCAGGCAATAGGGGATTTTACCTGGCAAAATTAATACTAGTTCTGGATTTCGACTCACTTTATGTTTTTTGGGTCGCTGAATCCGAATTTGTAACTTTCCACCAAAATTTCACCCGGCAACCCCCCAAAAAATTGATATTTTGAAAAAATTTGGTTTTTGAGAAAAGCGCGCGGGGAATGTTCCGAGCGATTAGTATCATGTTTACGAAAAGTAAACATGAACGCAAACTTTGTAAACACAGATTGTTGTTATTGTTTAGTTTAATAAATCTTAATGCATGCTGGAAAAAGATAGAATTTAAGTTTAAATAAGAAAAATTATTAAAATATAGATTATATTTATTAAGATAAAACTTTAATATTTTAAGAAGAGTTTTTTAAGATTTGAAGTTTAAATTTAAATGATAAAATGTTAATTTTAGATTGAGGAAGATAAATAATTAATAAAATTAAGATATTTTTCTAATAGAAATGCTGTATTTTATAACGCAGTGCAACATGATTATGTTGGAACTTGCGAAAGTCAAACAACGAACGAACATGTCAAGCTTGGGAAACAGTTAGAGAAGTACTGCAAATGCTACAAAAAGCTTACAGAAACGAAGCTGTTTTTGAATCATACAAGACGTTTAAAAATAGAGGAGAGAGTCTGGAAGAACATAGCGGCCATCTGAGAACAGGTTGATTATTCCGAACAAATCATGAAAGGGAGTGACATCCTAAAAAAGACCGTTTTGTTTCGGTCAGATTGAACGAGGACATGACAGGTATCAGCAAAAGCACAATTCATCGGATCCTGATGGAGGATTTAAAGAAAAGCAAGGTTTGTGTAAAGTTTGTCCCCCCCCCCCTCCAACTCTATGACACAGATGATCAAAAAAGTGAAAGAGTTTCTGACTTTTAAAGGAGTCGTCGTGCTCAAACATATTCCTTACTCTCCTGATTTATCCCTCTGTGACTATTTCTTGTTCCCCAAGCTGAAATTGCACCTAAAGGGGATCACCATTAACCTCATTTCGGACATTCACGTGACTGCGACAGGCTATTTGACGCACAATTGCAAAAGCGAACTGTTCTGAAGAAGTGTCTTGATAACTATTACATTCTTTGTAAAAAGTGTGTTGAGTCCAGCAGGGATTATTTCGAATAATCATAGATCAAAATTTCCATTTCAGTTCTTAAATTTTTATTTATAGTATCAGTCCCGGAAATTTTGGGACATACTGTGTATAATGTACTTTTATATTTTCAGTATGCAAGGTGGCTGTAATTAAACTGACAGTACTCAGCGTGTTCTGTAGCGCGATCTAATTGCGAGAATTGAGTCAAATCTTATAGGATGATTAAGACGGCTAAATATGTGTACTTGACCACAACTGACCACCACACGATGCACCTGAAAAGGACCACCACGGCGCCCAAGCCGCCAAGAGAACCATATTCCGTGTTCGTTCGGATCCGACCGCAGAGGGTTTCTACCTCCCTTAGGGCTAATGAAGAGTTCATAGACCATCAAGTGAACGGAACAACTTTCGAACACGAGATTCTCAAGGTAGGGGCCCCCCTTAGGCCTCCTCTCAGGTATCGCACAATTTCAGAGAACGACGTACCTACATGTCCACGTGAGTCAATGACGCGTTCTCCGAACTTACAACATGACATCCCACCGTCACAACAGTCATCGAACACTGGCACATTCTAGTCCTGCAACTTAGGCTCGCATCCAAGGTACACAACACTATACGTAGCAAGAGCCAGACTCCTGAACAGGATGGCCTGCTTAGATCGCCGACCCCAACCTCAAATTGGGATAGAACCCTGTGAAATAAAACACTACACACAATTACATCACCACTTTATCACATCACAAAACAGAGTACGTTCGATATGGGTGGGATCCGCACGAGTGCGAATTTACAACTATTTAAATATTTACAACGGCTTTTCAACAAATACACATGTTAGACTAGCAAGAAATAATGATAATAATAATAATAATAATGATAATAATAATATTTATTTACATTGCCAAATTAATTCGACTCTTCATTTCTTCTTCTTCTTTCTTCTTTGACGTGCTACTTAGACAGTGAGCTCCACGAGCCAACCCGAATGACCAAACTCAAAAGCTCTCCATGCAGAGACAATCTGTCCTAATGTCACCATAGATGGGGATCCATTACTCTGAGAAAGGCCTCAAAAGAGACCGTCTCAGACTCGGAACTGTGAAATAGTTCCGAACAAGACAGGAAACAAAGGATTCCACGAAAAAAAGAGCGCCACATATCCCCTAGCGGTAACTTTTAGAGTTAATTTTTTTCGGGAATTCTTCGTTCTATGTCTTGTCTAATTATCTTACAAAATTAGGCTCCATTCTCGCCATTACCGCGCTACACGCAGCGCTGAGTATTCTCAGTTTAATTATGACTACTTTGTACTTCCGTGCAAAAATCCTTCAGCGCATTCTTGCATTCTGGATGTATTTTTATAAAATGACGACGCAATTTTGCCACAAATTACGCAGTGAGGTTTATTATCTGTGGTGTCAGTGAATACAATAGCCGTGTAAAGAGTTGTGATATTTTCCTTTTAAAGTTTCTTAAACTATAAAACTAGTTACGGCGAAAAATGTTAAAGATTTTAATTTAAAAAAATCCTTACTCTTTCGCGGAGCACAGTTTAGAAAACTCTGCACTAGACAAACTTACTCAATTAGATTTTATTCCCTTTGCTTTCAACAAGATCATTACAAAAAACTGCATATATGTATTTAAAAATTGAATGAGTTATAATATTTAGTAAAATGCCATTGAGAATAGGAATATCAAATTAGAAACATAAATCTATGAAATGTCGTAAGCAAAAGGAAATGCGAATGATAATACATATGCTGACTTTAAAGAAAATATAACCGATGCTTGCTACAATATTAGTAGCAAAGGACTCCAAATTATTGACAGAAGCATTATTAGAATATTTCAGTTATGCATTGCCGATGAGATAAACATTCAAAATACTTAATAAAGTGCTTTTTTTTTTATAATTTTAGGATCTGAAACTACACGTGTCTCTTTACATGATCTCTGTCTGCGTAATGCTTTATTTATTTGTGATGTAATTTTTTTTATTTGTTAACATATTTTTTATCCAAAGAATGCTACAAACAGTTTATTAATATTTCCTATTTTTACTAATGAAATAGTCTTTTAAATGGTACGAAAAGCGATATAAGTCAGCTTTCTCATTTTATCATAATTCAGGTAATTTTAATGGTACGGGTGTGCGATTTTTCATAAGGATCTTTTTAGAGCAAAGGGGAAAAACTCTTAATATACAAATTTTGATCTCTTTGAATGAAAATTTGAATCTCTTTCAAACTGATACATAAAAATCAAGGGACAGAAAATCTCGGTCAAGCTCGTTAATGGGCAAAATCGGACGAAGGGCGTATAAATGGGAGAGGGGGGGGGGGGTGAAAACAGAAAAAAACCATAACTTCTTAATTATGATACATATCGAATCAGTTTAAAGTTATTATTACTTCTAGAAAATGGGCCTAAAATTTGTTCATGACAGATTTTTGATATAATTAAAAATGGCCTTAATGGGCGCAAAAATAGGGTTTTAAGAAGGAAAAAAACATAACTTCGTCAATTCACAAGATATCAAATCCACTTAAATTCATTATAAATCTTCTTAATATTATCTACAACTTTTATACTGACAAGTTTTTGATAGAAGCAACTCTTAGAGCAAAATAAATAAATAAAAAGCAAAAAAAACAAGAAAAAAAGGGGGGAGGGGCGGTTGAAGAAGAAAAAAATTCTTAACTTTGTCAATTCACTAGACATCAAATCCATTTAATTTTACTATAAATCTTCTTAATATTATCTACAACTTTTATATTGACAAGTTTTTGATAAGACCAACTCTTGCAGCAAATAATAATAATAATAATAATAATAATAATAATAATAATAATAATAATAACTAAAAAAGGAAGGGTTGAAGAAAAAAAATCACATCTCCGTTAATCTGCCACTGAGGTGATAAAAAAGTATAATTGGCGTGATGAAAATTTTTACTAACCCTCAGCGATGCTGTACATAGGGTTGCATTTAGTTTTTGTTTTTAGTTTTTGTTGGTGAAATTAGTACTTAACTTCGAAATCTACCTGTATCCGTACCTGTAGGACGAGCCAGCAGGGATTTTTTTTTATTATTATTCATTGGAAGAATATATTATTAATATAATCTTATTGCCTACCTTCTTTTGAAAAATTTTAAAAGTTACATTGCTTATTAATTTCTTACTTGTAAAAAAATAAACCACGTATCTTTTTGGGATCGCCTGTATAACTTTATTATACTAAAAGTTACTTTTTCTCATTCAGTACATACAAATTTGCGCGTTTCTCTAAACGTTTGTTTTTTGTTTACACTTTTAAATAATGAAATGAAAAAAATTGAAAATGACAGAAAAAGAACAAAAAGGATCTCTCTATATATCTATCTATCTATCTCTTTAATAATTGGTAGGAAATGTTGCTGGGTACCAGATTCTTTTATAATTTTTGGGGCCCTGTTTTTGATATACCTAATCCAGTTTCAAATTCTATTTCTAAAATCCAAATCATCTAAATCAATCATTCAAGATTCAGTTACAAGATAATCTTAAGTGAAAGTTGAAACAAGTTTATAAACTTTTAAAAATGAAACATTTTATCTTACTAAAGTATTTGAGAAAAACAAATGCACTGAAAAGGTCTTTTGGATATTTAGGTTAAAATTTCCATAATTTCTGCATTAAAAGACGATATCCATAAAATATCTTTTCGTCATTAACACAGAATAAGAACATAAAGAATGAAAAAAAATCACTTCTATGAAAAAACCAGTAGTAAGATTTGACATAGACAAACAAATCAGTTGAGCTAAAAATATTTAAAAAAACACAAAATCAATTTGCATTAAATCTCTTCAATGAATATTTTACACGCTGCAGTTATTTTATTAGATTTAACCTTATTCTTGAAGTAAGGTGACAATTATTTCCGGTATTTAATTAAAGGCAAACAATTTTTGAAAAACAGTCATTCGCGAATAAATCTTTCTTTATCAATTATTGTCTCTTATTTTTTTTTTTTTTTTTTTGACTGGTAAAAATGAAAGTTTAATGTATAAATTCCCATAACACTTCTTTATGTGATGCTTGCTTTGTTATGAAATGCCTTTTTATATTAGAAAATGAATGTAACTTTTCTCCTTTTCTAAACAACATGTCACGTTTTCGTGTACAATGAGAGAACTTTGCATATTTAACGAAAGAAAGAAATTACATGGTAAGAAAATGATAATCATTCGACTGCATGTAATGTAACACGTAGTATAACAAATTTCTCATAATGAAAATGCAAAGTTAGTTAGATTATTAACCTCCTTATGCATTTTTTCTTCATTTTCACAAATACTTCAAGGGAAATCGACGACGCAATTGTTATTGTTATTATTTTTTTTTTAATCTGAACAAGTTTTTCAAAGAACAGTTACTTGATCATTAATGCGCACATTTCATACGACGCAGAATGATTTCTCAACTTATTTTTTTAATAAATTAGAAATTATTTTAAATTTAGGCGATGATTCTTTTCATGAGTGTTATTTAACAACATTTGTAATTTTCTCCAAATTAAGATAACTGTATCAGTATACGAACATCACGTGTGCTTACTGAACAAAAACATTGCTTCTTATTCTTAAGCGCGTGTATGGTAAATCAACCCACGAAAAGAAGATTATTACTAAATTACATGAGATCATTGCATTAGTGGAAAGATAAAAGTTTCTAAAAATTGCAAAAGAGAAAAATGTTTAACCTTTTCACGACCAAGGAAAACATTTTTCCCATTTTAAAATTGGCGATTGTCGTATTTAATTATAACCTTATCTGCATTTTTTTTATATAGAGAATGTCAAAATAGAATGTATGCCGAACGCAATTACGTGAAAGATGTATAAATTGTGCTAAACTCCGCATAGAAAATAGGACACATACATATGGACAATGTCCAACTTTGCTTCATAATCAAAATAAATTGCTTCGCAGAATATCGTAATTAGCACATCATTTTGTATAGTAATTTTATTTCAGAATTTTGTATTATTTTAGTTAACATTTTGTTACAACAAACCAATAAATAAAAGACATTGCATAATAAGCCTAAGTATAATTTGTATTACCTTTATAGTTCCTTGGGAAAAATATTTCCCATAAAATTCTAAAAATACTACACATTGTTATGTATTTTTCTTATGATTTTTATTTATTTTACGTCTAAGAAAACTAAAATAAACAGTTCCATACTAATATTTTCTCTTAGCAACCTTACAGTCCTGTAAGGGTTAAGCATATACAAAATTTAATTAATAAATTTCTAAGCTTGTATGAAAATCGAACTCAGTAATTATGCATAGGTATTAAGCACAAAGATAATTTCCGTTTGATAAAATCTGAAAGTTTCTGTAATACACATAAATAATTAAAAAATTGGCTGATTTGTTCTTTATTGTCATTTTTCTAAAGAGTTAATTTTCTTTGCAACATTAAAGGTATCAATAAACATCAACAACAATAATGATAGATTAGCATCTATTATTAATGTGCTTGCAACTTCTGAAATGTTATTTGCTTGCCTCTAACTTTGCGAAGTCTTACGGAGCTCAAATGAAGACACTCGCAAGCTATGTTAAATCTATGTCAGAGTCCTTTTAGGTAGCTTTCATTACAAAAAGCTACCTATTGCAGACGTTCGGAGGAAAACGATTCAGAAAAATTTTGGTATATTTTCACCGATCATGACCCCTAGACCACCCTCCGTTCAAAATTGATATATATATATATATATATATATGATTTTTGTCATACTGTAACTCTCGTATTTATGAACCGATTTGGATAAAATTTCGTGTGTTGATAGTATATACCAATGTCTCCACCGAGTTCGTTGGCCAGCTTCATCCGCCTTCTTGTTTCCAAATGGCGGCCATTTAAAAAAATTTTAAAAATTTTAAATTTAAAATGAGGCACAAAAAAATTAGACTTTGAAAAAGATTTTTTTCGTATGTGTTTGGGCTTGATACTGAGATTCTGGAGCATTTTTAGTTTCGTCTATATCTTAAAAAATGGGTGAGTTATAGCACTTTGCCACGCGATAATACACGTATTCATGAACCGATTTGGATGTGACAAGGAATGTGCATAGTACATAGCAATCTCTCGGCCGAGTTCGTTTGCTAACTTCATCCGCCATCTTGTTTCAAAATGGCGGCCATTTAAAAATTAAAAAAAATTTTTTTTATTTAAAATGAGATACAAAAAAATTAGAAATTGAAAAAGATTTTTTTCTTACGTGTTTCAGCTTGTTACAAAGAAGATTCCGGATTGTTTTTTCTTTTGCCTTTATCTAAAAAAAGCCGAGATATAGCAGTTTGAATTTCGAATGTGTGTGACATTTTTAAAAATCTGATTTTTTGCCTGCAACAGCACTCGTATATATCAACCGATTTAGATATGAGTGAACATGTGCACAGGAATTACTAAGGTCTCGACCAAGTTCATTGGTGAGCTTTGTTGCACCCATTATGTTGTTTTAAAATGGCGGGCTATCACCGATAATTCGGGCTAATATAATTATTAATAAAATTCGGGATATCGCCGAATTTGGCGACAAAATATAAATCCCTTTAATAAAACCAGCTTTGATAACGCTGACTAATTTCGCGAAATTCTCATTCATATTAAATATTGGCAAAAATTAGTATTTGATCTTCTATAATCGGGTTCCACTAATTTGAGCTCCTTGTGTTTGAATAATATAAGCTGGCTTTTAAAAAAAAATAAGGAATATGAAAGCTACCTCTTTTTCCCGGCATTGGCCGGAAGGACTTTTAAAATATCTATAATGAAAAATGTAGAATAAATCTGGTGAAATTAGAAGATGGTTAGAGCATTAAGCTCAACTACATAAAAATGTCTTTGAGAATATATATATATTTAACCAAAAAATGAGATATTTCATGGGAATCAAAAGAACGTATATTTAGGGAAATGCCACTTCCAAGCATCATAAACCGAAGACAGGAAATTCAATTTATTTAATTAATATATCTGTCTCGTATTATAATATTTTTCTATCGTTTTGAGAATATATATATTTAACCGAAAAATGAGATATTTCATGGGAATCAAAAGAACGTATATTTAGGGAAATGCCACCTCCAAGCATCATAAACCGAAGACAGGAAATTCAATGTATTTAACTAATATATCTGTCTCGTATTATAATATTTTTCTATCGTTTTGAGAATATATATATTTAACCGAAAAATGAGATATTTCATGGGAATCAAAAGAACGTATATTTAGGGAAATGCCACCTCCAAGCATCATAAACCGAAGACAGGAAATTCAATTTATTTAATTAATATATCTGTCTCGTATTATAATATTTTTCTATCGTTTTGAGAATATATATATTTAACCGAAAAATGAGGTATTTCATGGGAATCAAAAGAACGTATATTTAGGGAAATGCCACCTCCAAGCATCATAAACCGAAGACAGGAAATTCAATTTATTTAATTAATATATCTGTCTCGTATTATAATATTTTTCTATCGTTTTGAGAATATATATATTTAACCGAAAAATGAGATATTTCATGGGAATCAAAAGAACGTATATTTAGGGAAATGCCACCTCCAAGCATCATATACCGAAGACAGGAAATTCAATTTATTTAATTAATATATCTGTCTCGTATTATAATATTTTTCTATCGTTTTGAGAATATATATATTTAACCGAAAAATGAGATATTTCATGGGAATCAAAAGAACGTATATTTAGGGAAATGCCACCTCCAAGCATCATAAACCGAAGACAGGAAATTCAATTTATTTAATTAATATATCTGTCTCGTATTATAATATTTTTCTATCGTTTTGAGAATATATATATTTAACCGAAAAATGAGATATTTCATGGGAATCAAAAGAACGTATATTTAGGGAAATGCCACCTCCAAGCATCATAAACCGAAGACAGGAAATTCAATTTATTTAATTGATATATCTGTCTCGTATTATAATATTTTTCTATCGTTTTGAGAATATATATATTTAACCGAAAAATGAGATATTTCATGGGAATCAAAAGAACGTATATTTAGGGAAATGCCACCTCCAAACATCATAAACCGAAGACAGGAAATTCAATTTATTTAATTAATATATCTGTCTCGTATTATAATATTTTTCTATCGTTTTGAGAATATGTATATTTAACCGAAAAATGAGATATTTCATGGGAATCAAAAGAACGTATATTTAGGGAAATGCCACCTCCAAGCATCATAAACCGAAGACAGGAAATTCAATTTATTTAATTAATATATCTGTCTCGTATTATAATATTTTTCTATCGTTTTGAGAATATATATATTTAACCGAAAAATGAGATATTTCATGGGAATCAAAAAAACGTATATTTAGGGAAATGCCACCTCCAAGCATCATAAACCGAAGACAGGAAATTCAATTTATTTAATTAATATATCTGTCTCGTATTATAATATTTTTCTATCGTTTTGGGAATATATATATTTAACCGAAAAATGAGATATTTCATGGGAATCAAAAGAACGTATATTTAGAGAAATGCCACCTCCAAGCATCATAAACCGAAGACAGGAAATTCAATTTATTTAATTAATATATCTGTCTCGTATTATAATATTTTTCTATCGTTTTGAGAATATATATATTTAACCGAAAAATGAGATATTTCATGGGAATCAAAAGAACGTATATTTAGGGAAATGCCACCTCCAAGCATCATAAACCGAAGACAGGAAATTCAATTTATTTAATTAATATATCTGTCTCGTATTATAATATTTTTCTATCGTTTTGAGAATATATATATTTAACCGAAAAATGAGATATTTCATGGGAATCAAAAGAACGTATACTTAGGGAAATGCCACCTCCAAGCATCATAAACCGAAGATAGGAAATTCAATTTATTTAATTGATATATCTGTCTCGTATTATAATATTTTTCTATCGTTTTGAGAATATATATATTTAACCGAAAAATGAGATATTTCATGGGAATCAAAAGAACGTATATTTAGGGAAATGCCACCTCCAAACATCATAAACCGAAGACAGGAAATTCAATTTATTTAATTAATATATCTGTCTCGTATTATAATATTTTTCTATCGTTTTGAGAATATATATATTTAACCGAAAAATGAGATATTTCATGGGAATCAAAAGAACGTATATTTAGGGAAATGCCACCTCCAAGCATCATAAACCGAAGACAGGAAATTCAATTTATTTAATTAATATATCTGTCTCGTATTATAATATTTTTCTATCGTTTTGAGAATATATATATTTAACCGAAAAATGAGATATTTCATGGGAATCAAAAGAACGTATATTTAGGGAAATGCCACCTCCAAGCATCATAAACCGAAGACAGGAAATTCAATTTATTTAATTAATATATCTGTCTCGTATTATAATATTTTTCTATCGTTTTGGGAATATATATATTTAACCGAAAAATGAGATATTTCATGGGAATCAAAAGAACGTATATTTAGGGAAATGCCACCTCCAAGCATCAGAAACCGAAGACAGGAAATTCAATTTATTTAATTAATATATCTGTCTCGTATTATAATATTTTTCTATCGTTTTGAGAATATATATATTTAACCGAAAAATGAGATATTTCATGGGAATCAAAAGAACGTATATTTAGGGAAATGCCACCTCCAAGCATCATAAACCGAAGACAGGAAATTCAATTTATTTAATTAATATATCTGTCTCGTATTATAATATTTTTCTATCGTTTTGAGAATATATATATTTAACCGAAAAATGAGATATTTCATGGGAATCAAAAGAACGTATATTTAGGGAAATGCCACCTCCAAGCATCATAAACCGAAGACAGGAAATTCAATTTATTTAATTAATATATCTGTCTCGTATTATAATATTTTTCTATCGTTTTGAGAATATATATATTTAACCGAAAAATGAGATATTTCATGGGAATCAAAAGAACGTATATTTAGGGAAATGCCACCTCCAAGCATCATAAACCGAAGACAGGAAATTCAATTTATTTAATTAATATATCTGTCTCGTATTATAATATTTTTCTATCGTTTTGAGAATATATATATTTAACCGAAAAATGAGATATTTCATGGGAATCAAAAGAACGTATATTTAGGGAAATGCCACCTCCAAGCATCATAAACCGAAGACAGGAAATTCAATTTATTTAATTAATATATCTGTCTCGTATTATAATATTTTTCTATCGTTTTGAGAATATATATATTTAACCGAAAAATGAGATATTTCATGGGAATCAAAAAAACGTATATTTAGGGAAATGCCACCTCCAAGCATCATAAACCGAAGACAGGAAATTCAATTTATTTAATTAATATATCTGTCTCGTATTATAATATTTTTCTATCGTTTTGAGAATATATATATTTAACCGAAAAATGAGATATTTCATGGGAATCAAAAGAACGTATATTTAGGGAAATGCCACCTCCAAGCATCATAAACCGAAGACAGGAAATTCAATTTATTTAATTAATATATCTGTCTCGTATTATAATATTTTTCTATCGTTTTGAGAATATATATATTTACCCGAAAAATGAGATATTTCATGGGAATCAAAAGAACGTATATTTAGGGAAATGCCACCTCCAAGCATCATAAACCGAAGACAGGAAATTCAATTTATTTAATTAATATATCTGTCTCGTATTATAATATTTTTCTATCGTTTTGAGAATATATATATTTACCCGAAAAATGAGATATTTCATGGGAATCAAAAGAACGTATATTTAGGGAAATGCCACCTCCAAGCATCATAAACCGAAGACAGGAAATTCAATTTATTTAATTAATATATGTGTCTCGTATTATAATATTTTTCTATCGTTTTGAGAATATATATATTTACCCGAAAAATGAGATATTTCATGGGAATCAAAAGAACGTATATTTAGGGAAATGCCACCTCCAAGCATCATAAACCGAAGACAGGAAATTCAATTTATTTAATTAATATATCTGTCTCGTATTATAATATTTTTCTATCGTTTTGAGAATATATATATTTACCCGAAAAATGAGATATTTCATGGGAATCAAAAGAACGTATATTTAGGGAAATGCCACCTCCAAGCATCATAAACCGAAGACAGGAAATTCAATTTATTTAATTAATATATGTGTCTCGTATTATAATATTTTTCTATCGTTTTGAGAATATATATATTTACCCGAAAAATGAGATATTTCATGGGAATCAAAAGAACGTATATTTAGGGAAATGCCACCTCCAAGCATCATAAACCGAAGACAGGAAATTCAATTTATTTAATTAATATATCTGTCTCGTATTATGATATTTTTCTATCGTTTTGAGAATATATATATTTACCCGAAAAATGAGATATTTCATGGGAATCAAAAGAACGTATATTTAGGGAAATGCCACCTCCAAGCATCATAAACCGAAGACAGGAAATTCAATTTATTTAATTAATATATCTGTCTCGTATTATAATATTTTTCTATCGTTTTGAGAATATATATATTTACCCGAAAAATGAGATATTTCATGGGAATCAAAAGAACGTATATTTAGGGAAATGCCACCTCCAAGCATCATAAACCGAAGATAGGAAATTCAATTTATTTAATTGATATATCTGTCTCGTATTATAATATTTTTCTATCGTTTTGAGAATATATATATTTAACCGAAAAATGAGATATTTCATGGGAATCAAAAGAACGTATATTTAGGGAAATGCCACCTCCAAACATCATAAACCGAAGACAGGAAATTCAATTTATTTAATTAATATATCTGTCTCGTATTATAATATTTTTCTATCGTTTTGAGAATATATATATTTAACCGAAAAATGAGATATTTCATGGGAATCAAAAGAACGTATATTTAGGGAAATGCCACCTCCAAGCATCATAAACCGAAGACAGGAAATTCAATTTATTTAATTAATATATCTGTCTCGTATTATAATATTTTTCTATCGTTTTGAGAATATATATATTTAACCGAAAAATGAGATATTTCATGGGAATCAAAAGAACGTATATTTAGGGAAATGCCACCTCCAAGCATCATAAACCGAAGACAGGAAATTCAATTTATTTAATTAATATATCTGTCTCGTATTATAATATTTTTCTATCGTTTTGGAATATATATATTTAACCGAAAAATGAGATATTTCATGGGAATCAAAGAACGTATATTTAGGGAAATGCCACCTCCAAGCATCAGAAACCGAAGACAGGAAATTCAATTTATTTAATTAATATATCTGTCTCGTATTATAATATTTTTCTATCGTTTTGAGAATATATATATTTAACCGAAAAATGAGATATTTCATGGGAATCAAAAGAACGTATATTTAGGGAAATGCCACCTCCAAGCATCATAAACCGAAGACAGGAAATTCAATTTATTTAATTAATATATCTGTCTCGTATTATAATATTTTTCTATCGTTTTGAGAATATATATATTTAACCGAAAAATGAGATATTTCATGGGAATCAAAAGAACGTATATTTAGGGAAATGCCACCTCCAAGCATCATAAACCGAAGACAGGAAATTCAATTTATTTAATTAATATATCTGTCTCGTATTATAATATTTTTCTATCGTTTTGAGAATATATATATTTAACCGAAAAATGAGATATTTCATGGGAATCAAAAGAACGTATATTTAGGGAAATGCCACCTCCAAGCATCATAAACCGAAGACAGGAAATTCAATTTATTTAATTAATATATCTGTCTCGTATTATAATATTTTTCTATCGTTTTGAGAATATATATATTTAACCGAAAAATGAGATATTTCATGGGAATCAAAAGAACGTATATTTAGGGAAATGCCACCTCCAAGCATCATAAACCGAAGACAGGAAATTCAATTTATTTAATTAATATATCTGTCTCGTATTATAATATTTTTCTATCGTTTTGAGAATATATATATTTAACCGAAAAATGAGATATTTCATGGGAATCAAAAAAACGTATATTTAGGGAAATGCCACCTCCAAGCATCATAAACCGAAGACAGGAAATTCAATTTATTTAATTAATATATCTGTCTCGTATTATAATATTTTTCTATCGTTTTGAGAATATATATATTTAACCGAAAAATGAGATATTTCATGGGAATCAAAAGAACGTATATTTAGGGAAATGCCACCTCCAAGCATCATAAACCGAAGACAGGAAATTCAATTTATTTAATTAATATATCTGTCTCGTATTATAATATTTTTCTATCGTTTTGAGAATATATATATTTACCCGAAAAATGAGATATTTCATGGGAATCAAAAGAACGTATATTTAGGGAAATGCCACCTCCAAGCATCATAAACCGAAGACAGGAAATTCAATTTATTTAATTAATATATCTGTCTCGTATTATAATATTTTTCTATCGTTTTGAGAATATATATATTTACCCGAAAAATGAGATATTTCATGGGAATCAAAAGAACGTATATTTAGGGAAATGCCACCTCCAAGCATCATAAACCGAAGACAGGAAATTCAATTTATTTAATTAATATATGTGTCTCGTATTATAATATTTTTCTATCGTTTTGAGAATATATATATTTACCCGAAAAATGAGATATTTCATGGGAATCAAAAGAACGTATATTTAGGGAAATGCCACCTCCAAGCATCATAAACCGAAGACAGGAAATTCAATTTATTTAATTAATATATCTGTCTCGTATTATAATATTTTTCTATCGTTTTGAGAATATATATATTTACCCGAAAAATGAGATATTTCATGGGAATCAAAAGAACGTATATTTAGGGAAATGCCACCTCCAAGCATCATAAACCGAAGACAGGAAATTCAATTTATTTAATTAATATATGTGTCTCGTATTATAATATTTTTCTATCGTTTTGAGAATATATATATTTACCCGAAAAATGAGATATTTCATGGGAATCAAAAGAACGTATATTTAGGGAAATGCCACCTCCAAGCATCATAAACCGAAGACAGAAATTCAATTTATTTAATTAATATATCTGTCTCGTATTATGATATTTTTCTATCGTTTTGAGAATATATATATTTACCCGAAAAATGAGATATTTCATGGGAATCAAAAGAACGTATATTTAGGGAAATGCCACCTCCAAGCATCATAAACCGAAGACAGGAAATTCAATTTATTTAATTAATATATCTGTCTCGTATTATAATATTTTTCTATCGTTTGAGAATATATATATTTACCCGAAAAATGAGATATTTCATGGGAATCAAAAGAACGTATATTTAGGGAAATGCCACCTCCAAGCATCATAAACCGAAGACAGGAAATTCAATTTATTTAATTAATATATCTGTCTCGTATTATAATATTTTTCTATCGTTTTGAGAATATATATATTTACCCGAAAAATGAGATATTTCATGGGAATCAAAAGAACGTATATTTAGGGAAATGCCACCTCCAAGCATCATAAACCGAAGACAGGAAATTCAATTTATTTAATTAATATATCTGTCTCGTATTATAATATTTTTCTATCGTTTTGAGAATATATATATTTACCCGAAAAATGAGATATTTCATGGGAATCAAAAGAACGTATATTTAGGGAAATGCCACCTCCAAGCATCATAAACCGAAGACAGGAAATTCAATTTATTTAATTAATATATGTGTCTCGTATTATAATATTTTTCTATCGTTTTGAGATATATATATTTACCCGAAAATGAGATATTTCATGGGAATCAAAAGAACGTATATTTAGGGAAATGCCACCTCCAAGCATCATAAACCGAAGACAGGAAATTCAATTTATTTAATTAATATATCTGTCTCGTATTATAATATTTTTCTATCGTTTTGAGAATATATATATTTACCGAAAATGAGATATTTCATGGAATCAAAAGAACGTATATTTAGGGAAATGCCACCTCCAAGCATCATAAACCGAAGACAGGAAATTCAAATTTATTTAATTAATATATCTGTCTCGTATTATAATATTTTTCTATCGTTTTGAGAATATATATATTTACCCGAAAAATGAGATATTTCATGGAATCAAAAGAACGTATATTTAGGAAATGCCACCTCCAAGCATCATAAACCGAAGACAGGAAATTCAATTTATTTAATTAATATATCTGTCTCGTATTATAATATTTATACTGTTTTAAAAATTATATCCCACGGCAAACAGGTCTTCCAATCTGTCATTAACATATAAGTACAATACTGATTACATCCACAATAAAACTACCACACATCAACACAAAATTTAATATTTAACATATGTAAAATCATGTGATTACCCTTTAAAATAAAATGTTGTACGTTATTGTTTAATGACAAATGTGCTACTGGTTCATAATTCGCAGGTATTGGGTAATATGCTTTACAAAGTGACATGCATGTCTTTTTTATGTTACACCCACAACGTATAAAACTATTTTTTAATGAGATTTTTTTTTTAGGTTATACTATGTTTGATGAATAAAAGCTACTTCTGTAAAAAATAAATAAATAAAAAATACCTATATAATATAAAAGCTCGAGTTTTAAATTCTTTACGTAGAGCAATAATTTAGTTGCATGAGTGTCACATCCGCAACGATGGATTGTGTGCACAGTAATTACAGGGTGTTCCACAATTAAACGACCCTACTTTAAAGTTGTCTATAGACAAAACTATTGTTTCATAAATTTGTGAAATTTTGTGAAAGACATAATAAAGGGATGGGGATGTGTTTAAGCTAAAAAAAATGTAAATTAAAGTAGTTCAAAATTTTGCCACCAGAGGGAGATTTTTAATAAATTACACATTTAGCATTACGATAGTTTAAAAATCTTATTTATTAACTTAACCTTACTCTACAGACAGCTTTTCACAACATTTTCCTGGCTTTTCCCTGAACCTACTGCGGTCAACTGTGGAACATGCTATCTTACGATTCCAGATGATATCTGAAAATGATGAAATTCATGCAGAACATGTTTGGTTATAATAAAATTTGCTAAAGCATCATAAATGTATGCTTAATGTGTAATTCTTTATAAAATGGCCTCCTAATTTTTTTTTTCGCTCACACATATTCCCATGCTTTTATTATGTCCTCCAAAAAATTTCACAGCATTCTGAACAACAGTTTCGCATGTAGACAACTTTAAAATAGGGTCGATTAATTATGAATATCCTGTAAATAAAATTTCTAAACTATCTTAATGCTAAATATGTAATTTATTAAAAATCGCCCTCTAGTGGCGAAATTTTAAACTGTTTTTTTTTTTTTTTTTTTTTTTTATCCTAAACAAATTCCCATCCCTTTATTATGTCTTTCACAAAATTTCACAACTTTATGAACAATAGTTTTGTCTGTAGACAACTTTAAAATATCCAGATGGTATGGTTTAATTATGGACACCCGATATATTATTGTCACATATTTTATTTACTAGTTGTTGCTTACGACCCCGCTAGCGAAAAAAATAATTTCTTATTAGCATTTTTTGTGATATTATTTTTAAAATTGTTTTTTTTTTGTTGTTGTTGTTTGTTTGGTTTTTTTTTTGTTTTTTTTTTGTTTGTTTGTTTGTTTTTTTACGTTTTAATGAAACGTTTTGATAACTTTTCCAAAACAATCTTTCACAATTTTAAGTATGAGTTTCTTCATATGTGATGTTCTTTTATATGTACCAGCGGAATGAAAATATATTGAAAATCATGTTATTTTGGTGTATTTGCAATAAGTTGCTTGTTGTAAAAATAAAAATGTGAGATTGTTTTTGAAAATAATACCATTTCTAATAGCAGACCACCCTTCTGTGATTAAGATACTACAATTTGTGTGTTATGATTTGGTCCCAAAATGCTTTAGATTGTGCTTGGGGAATTAACTCTTGGAAATACATGAATTTTGTCAGAGAGGGGAGTAATTAATGCTTAAAACTTTAGAAATCTTTAAACGGAATACCTCATCATAGCTTTTTAATTAAGCATATTTATACACTAAAACTATCTTTGAAAAATTATCTAATTAACAGTGCAAGTTCAATCAAATTCCGTTCAGTAGAACTTACGTTATAAACGAATCGACAGAAATAGACGTCGCATTTTTATACATAGCATATTATAAGTATAATAAATAAATATAAGTTAAAAGTATTGGAGTATTTTCATTATTAATCTCAATAACTATTGTCGATATAAGTGAACCGCTACCAACTCGGTGACATAGGCAGTGTAGTCAGTGGGCTACTTTTTTTTAAATTCAGATTTCTTGATTGGCACCACTTTATTGAAATAGTAAAATTCACCTTATTTAATGACATATTAATTAAGGCTAAAACAAGGGAGAATTTTTCAATTTAAAAAAAGTTATGCCAATCAAGAAATCTGAATTTTAAAAAAGTAGCCTACTGGTAATACTGATGCGGGAAAATTGTTGGAAAAATTGGAAAATTGAATTCAGGGTGTGGCCAGAGGTAGTGGGGTATCCCCCTCCCCAACCTCCAGAGCATCGAAATGTCCTCCTACCGGTATATTTGGGATTTTGTGTTTATTAATGTTGTAGAAGTGCAGATTGCTCTCCGGAAGCTTACATTGGATTCCCACAGCATCAGCAATCTCTCCTGGAGAAAAGTGCCTGATTTTCAATACCGTTGGAAAAGATTACGGATCGCTGGGTCTAAAAAATTGCTGAACTGTATTTTTAAGATCGAGTAAAGCCATTTAAAACTCACCATTCTTATCGTTTTTAGATATTTGCACGTATATCAAAATTATTGACAAAGCGATTTACTGCACTAAAATAGCATAAAACAATTTTACACTTTAAAACATTAAAAAAAAATCTATTAAAAAAAATTATTAAAAATAAATACTTTAAAAGAAGTACTTTTAAAGGAACGTTTTGCAATAAAATGCTTCCCTAAAACAATAGTGTATGAAGTAAAAAAAAAAAAAATTTCCCTTTTACATAATCAATCTTCACTATCACAAAATTACATCATATTTAAAAATAACACAAAATAAACTCATGGGTCAAAAGCTAGTGTAACTTCCGTCGTCTGGAAAGGAAAATTTAAAGAGCCCGAGCTCATTAAAAACGTCTCAAAGAATTTCCTTGGCGTGATTTGTTTGGCATTCTATTGTTCATTCGCAATTTTTCTATTGATGATACTCACGCATTATAAACTCGATCCGTGACGATAGGTAATAATTGAGTTGACAGCACTTTCACTGGTGAGTAATTTTATGCTCTAAATACATTTAAAGAGGAAATCAAATTTATGGCCATCACAATGATTTGTAAAATATTTTTAAAAGGAAAAAACTGTAAAACTTTTAAAGTAAAATATATATATATATATATATACTGAATTAGTTAATGTACAGTACACGAAACAAAAAAAAAAAATGCAAACGTGTATCTTAACTTTCGTTATATAAGTCGCAAGATAAAGCAGATTTCACGATAGAGCAGTTAGTTGTTTATGTTTTCTACTAGAGTAAATCAAATATAAACCGCAATTTATTTATTTTTTTATTTTATTAGCATAAGATACAAAACTGTCAATGAAATATTATTTCTCTACATTATATCCCCATTTCAAAACAATTTTTTTCCAGAGAATAGGCAATTTTTTTTTTTCATTCCATTATCATAAAATGAATTGGACTGGTTCTCTAGCCAGCTGCGTCCAATCGTCTCGGTGGCTATATCATCTTCAAAATGATGACCTCCAAATTCTTTTTTAGTGGCTCAAACATGTGATAATCACAGGTCTGGATCTGTACTGTAAACAAAGTTTTCCAAAGTGGCTCAACACATATCTTCAAGATTTTCTTGAGTTAAAGGGGCCGGGCAATTATCGTCGAAGAAAATAGCATTCCTTATCCGAAATCTGTATAGTATTTTCCAGAGATATGCAAGTTTTGCCTTGTTGAATAGTTGTCAGTACCATCCTACATTGATATTGATAGTATGATGATCGTGAGTAAAGATTATGAGGAAAACCGTTTTAAAATCCTAAAATACACGGTTAGCAAAAAATAAGTTACCTACTTCAAGAGGCTCTGAACTGCGTTCTACTGCTTCTATTGAGATGACACTAATGCTTCAGATAATACAAATGATACGATTTTCATTTATATATATAAAAAAAAAGAATTAGTACAAAAAATTTCCGAAAAAAGCGCTGTAGCACTCAGATAAATGTTCATTTAGGCTTATACAGTTTAATGCTCAAAATCAGTTTACATTTAACACGATTTAATATTTTACGTTTAATACGATAGTATAAATTTTCGACATGTCCTGTTTATTATCAACCACATGCTATAATGGTAAATTCATTCCTGTGTATGCTAGTAGCTCTGAAAGAAAGCATTTGTCCCTATGTTAGAGATATTCGGTCAGATTTACTCCGCAGAGCAATCTAAAATACAGTTTTGCAATTGCAGCACATTGTTGACAATGAAGAAAAGCACATTGAGCTTTTATTTTATTATATTAATTATTTATCTGAAGCCAGGACATTAAAATATATAAGCTTACTGAACATTTATTTGAGTGCTACAGCGCCTCATTACGAAAAAAAATTGTACTAAAATTTTCATTTAACAGCAGACAAGCGCATCATTTAAATTACATGTAGTTTTCGAACGTGCTCCAGTGCCCTTTGTACTGAGTAACTTATTTCTAGCTAGCCCTGCATGTTCGCAAGGATTTTCTCAGCAGACAGCGAAGATTTTCTTCGGTGTCGAAATTAGGAGGCGATCTGTAGGGATCCCCTTCGGAAGATTTGATATTTTATACCAATTCACAGCCTAGAAGTGCAATTATCCCACCCCTTCTGCCCCCACATCGAACCTTTATTATATAATCTTAACACAGAACTGAAAAAATCTCTCTCTGAATTCAGCACTCTTGACTTGATTATGGGACTCATTTTGAAAACTTTCTGTATTTCCATTATTTTTTTATGTCAATTTTAGACCTGAATTTTTTTAGACAAGTATTTGGAAACTGTGTTTTATGTCTTTGCGAAATTTTAGAGAGTTTAACCCTTTGTTTTGAAAAGTATTTTTTATATTCACGCTGCTTTAAGCCACGTTTTTTCAATTTTTGTTTCATGACATACTTTATGAAATGTTAGAAAATTTTAGTTTGACTTTCACAACAACAGTATACTTCCACCGCCAAAGCTAGGAGCTGGAGCGCGAAATATTATTTTCTTCGGATATTACAACACAGACAGCGTGTCCCATAAGTCTGTTCACATTTCACATATTCATTAACCCTGTCAGTAACACCCTTTTATTCACAGCTCATGTCACACGCTAGGCGTCTAAAGACATCTGCAATGAGATTCATCAAAATTTCCATTTTATACTAGGAGGTGTATTATGGAAGAAATATTATCAACAAGCATTATAAGACTGCAAAGCCTATAAGTTGTTTAATCAACATCATGGGCCTCAAATAGGCACGTGATGTTACTGACAGGGTTTAAAAAAATAACAAACTATAGTGTGTGGTATAGTGTGTGTTATAGGACGTGTTGGTATTAAGCGCTTCTGCCTGACTACCTAGGGCAAGCCAACTTCCAGAGTAAGAGTTGGCTTCCGCACTTCCCGCTGTACCTCTGCGCAAAATTTCACCACATTCATACAAGAATAAACCATATTATAACTACTATTACGTTTTCATTTGATCCACCCTTATAGTTCCGTTTCACGCATATTATATCCTTGTTTAACCCTCAGGCCCATGAGTTTTTGAAAGTTCAACGATTCCGCTATTCAGGTAAATTTTGCACATGTTTTAAAAGTAATTTTGAGTTCCGAAATTTTTTAAACAACTTAAATTTTATTTTAAATTACGCAAGACAGTGCATCAAAAAAGTTATATATTTGTCAAATCTAAAGCTTTAAAAATGCATTTATAAGTGTTAAACGTATTTAAAATGTTTCAACGTGTGAAGTAGAAATATTTCTTGGATACATCTTATCCAACCCGTGGAATGGAGAGTTATTAATCACAAATCAGTATTTCTTTTTATTTCATATTGTGTCACCAATCAGATTTAAATAGCTAAATAACTATTTTTTTTTTTTTTTTAATGGCGTATAAATGGTGAGGTGGGGTGTATGTAACCCCAAAATTTGATTTCTTGTACATTACTTAAAATTTAGCGAATTAAAATAAGAAAATTTCCAGTGAATTTTGTATTATTTACTTGTATAAAAACAACTGAAAAAGTACTGTAACTGTATATACATACATTACATACAAATTCACGTACCTAAATACGACAAAAAGTTTGTTTGCAAATGTAGAGCTCATATACAATTTCTCTGAGATGCAAAACCTTCCACCTCACCAATTAAAGGTTAAAATCCCGCGGAAATTTTTTTAACATGTAATAAACATTATTTAAGAAAACTAATTAATAAATAATGATGCTTCTAGATTACTTTTAACATAATTATACTAATTGGTAAATTAATCATATGAGCAGTAATTTTCCAACTGGGCGAAAAATGTCTGGCCAGGATTCGAACCAGAGATATCTTGACTGAAGCCGCCAATGCTCTGCCGTCTGAGCTATCTCGGACGAATCTAGAGGACCTAATTTACCCAGCTAACCTTATTGATCAACGCATCTGGTCTGATACACGAATCAGCTTAACAGAAAAAATCGCTGCTAATGGAACTCCAGTAATAACTCCAGCTTTGATCACTAAGGTTAGCTGAGTGAATTAGGTCCTCCAGATTCGTCCGAGATAGCTCAGACGGCAGAGTATTGGCGGCTTCAGCCAAGAGATTGCTGGTTCGAATCCTGCCCCGGATATTTTTCGCCCAGTTGGAAAATTACTGCTCAAATTAAAATGATGCTTCCTTTTGAATAATAATGATGATAACTGCCTTATTCTCATGCACGTTCACCAAACAATGCTTCTTCAACGTAAAATTTAACTCTGCAGTGACCTCTCATTGATACGGTTTTCGATTATATCTGTCTGTGAATGAAACAGTGTCGGCAACTTATATGGATGGTCGCGAGCCCATGCCGTGCGAGCTGTTATTTATTTATTTGTTTATTCGTTGAAATAAAATTTGGTTTTATAGAAGTTCTCAAAATAATTTTGTTTGAAAATAGTAAGGACGTCAATTAGACTTACGGAAGCACTGAAAACCCCTACAGCAGATGTAAAAATAAATTTCTCTCAAAAATAAATCCTGCATATTTTGACATAAGTTTTAATGTCTGGATGAATCGATGAAGGTGACTAAAATGACATGTAGTTTTTCTTGATATTTAGTTTTTTGCATTTTTAAAAGTTGACAGTTTTTAAGTTTTTTTTATAATAAATAATATTATATTTATAAGGAAGAACTTGTAAGAATATAATTTAATAAATTATTTGTTAAATTATAATTAAATTATTATAATTTTATATTTTACTTAGAGAAAACATAATTTGACTTCGAATAATCATCTTAGTCATTCGCTTCTTCCCCGCCCCTCTCTCCACACACACGGACCGGGGAAAAAATTGTGCGTGTTATTTTACTCAAACTTTTTTTTTTTTTTTTTTTGAGCCCACCCAATAATATTTAATATCGCGTTTCTTTCAATTATGCGCCTCAAATATACATCTCTTGAATCGTGCATAAATAAGAACTCACTGTAATAAATCTAGTATAAACATTGGTGGCAAATTAAATATTTTAAGCATTTATAATGTAACAATTTATTTAATCATATGTACCTATTTTTTTAATTTCCACTAAGCTAATGGTAATTGTACACTGAAAATAGCTTTTTTTTTCTTTCTAAGAATGGGTGTGTAAAGTAGGGTAAGGTGCCCTATTATCGTCCCCCAGTCACTTTTAGGCCCTTGGAAGTTGTAATTTTCAGTGAAAATCTATTAAATTTGGACTTTACACAGACTAACTACCCACGCACATAGAAACATAGGCAAATATCACATAAAAAAAATTTTAACAATGCGAAAATTTGTTTTTTAAAAGTATCTAAAAAAATGCAAAAGAAAAAAAAAACTGTCCCAATTTCGTCCCCCCAAAAAATCCAATACGCCGAGCCTTAACTTATAACTAAATCAAAATTTATTTCTAAATGAGTAAGTAATTTAATTTGCATTAAAGTAAGGCACAAAGAAATGTACTAATTATCAGTCGAAGAATATCATAACGAAATATTAGCATATTTGCCAACCTGCCGATTTTTTCCATACCAATATTTTTATGCAGAAATACTTGCTTTATACAATCGCAGTTTTAACGCAATTGAATAAAGAAAACTTTTTTGTAAGATTTTACTGGTATCTAAAAAATCAGTAGATTGGCAACTATGCATTAGCCATCCAAACATGAGGAAAAAATTGAAAAAAATGTCATGAAAAAGCATTCCTAATTTCGTCCCCGGGACGAAAATAAGAACTGCAAGAGGGACGAAATTGGGACCACGCTACTTCCCAATATTATGGATCTTCAATTCCCATAAGATGAACTCAGCGTCCTAAAACTCACTGCATGCTACTGTCAACATCTTACCAACATAAAATACATACAATGAATAAGAAATAAATAGTTACAGTACTGTAAATAACGTTCTACAAACGACGTAATAAGAACTCGGGTCTTCTAAAAATAGGAAATTCGCCGTCTTTAATTTATGTAAGCGCCTTTGCGAACGAAATTTTCTCCACTGATCCCTTTTACCTTCCGTCCCCTGTGCCTTGCGTCATAAGTGGCGCCACTTTTGCAGAAGCGGCGAAGTTAAGGGGGACGAAATATGGGCACTTTACCCTATCTCTTAAAGTGTCATATTTTAAAAACTGCTTTTTGATCAAGTTAAAATCTAAATATTAAGAAATTTGAAATTTTTCGAGATACTTTTTTCTGTATGAATCTGTCAGTGAGTAGCACTCGTCATATCGAGAGTGGCAACGGACTGAACAATGAATTTCGTTTTATCGAAAATTTTGTAACCTCTAAACATTGCAGTATTTCAATGTTTACACAATCGAATAGAGGAAAAAATATATACTTTCAAATGCAATTTCTTTGAAAACTGTATCCCAATTGACATGATTTTTTATGATTTTAAAAACAATTTTCAGCTAATATTCCATAGCGGAATTAACGCTTCATCAATAAATAATTAAATAAATAAAATAATATAAATAAATCACAAATTTATCAGATATATAACCGAGTTTAATTCTTAAACACTGAAACATAATTAGAATAAAAAATCTGCTTTAAATAGAGGAACCTTTCTTGATTTCTACGATTAATTTTCAGGGTATTGCTAGTACGAAAGTGTCACTTTTAATCAATTTCGAAATTTTATTTGAATAGTTGATTGTTTTCATACAAAAATGCTTTGCGGTGTTACTGACGGGCAATTTACAAAAAAATATATAATTTAAAAAATCTATTATAATTTTCATTTTTTAATGGTTTTCACTTATGTTCTATTTGGGTTGGGTCCTATATAACTATAAATTTCAAAATGAATAAATGCGTGATATTTTTGCTTATTAAATATTTAAAACTAATGATTAAATAATGTTTTTGCTTTTACTGAAAATAAACACTTTTACATACACACATTATGCACAAATGTTTCTGTAAAAATGCATGTTTGTTGTGAATAATTAATTAATATTTTTTGTATGGATGTATATATTAAAAGCTCAAAATAGCATCTGAAAAAGTTTCGTTATCATTACATATATGTTATCATTTTCGGCTGAAACCTGAAAGAAGCCGAAATTCTGTTTTGGGCTTGCAAAAGTTCTTTCAGTGAAGCTCTAATTATTTATAATAAATACTTTTATTCGAATGCTGCTTGTTAGACTTGTATATTCGGACATACCACTTTTATTCAGAAATCTTTTTGAATGTATATAGTAAAATTATTCTTCTTTTGCTTACAACTGAAACAAAGGACAATGGATTCGATTAATGAAGTGATTATAAGAAACAAAAGAAATGATGTTTCAAAATTCAGCTTAGTGAATTACAAATTATTCTTCCCTTTCTGTCTATCGGCTGTCTATTTTGTAACTAACTTGAGTGCTTTTTTAACTGTAGAAAAAATAAAATATTATTTTTTGTTTGTTTGTTCTTCAAAAATTAAATCAATGCTAAAATTTAAAGTTTGTAAATAATTTTCATGTAATAAAAATCTTGTAAAGAAGCACTGTAGAAATAATAATGACAGCACTCTGGTATGTTTCAATCTGAAAATAACACAAGGTTTCCTTCCACAGGGGGCAAATATACATGACCACAGCCCTGTACTAACAAACATCAACACAAAATGTTAGCTGTTAGACAAACTTGTCAGCTGATGAAGGTTTGGATTATTTTAAAGTCAGAACTATCTTAGTGCTACTCTTAGGATTTCCATATAAAAAATTACTGTGGTCATTTTGACCTCAAAATAACTCAGGCCTTTATTAGATGATAAATAGCTGCATCAGCTAGAATTTGGTTGGAACTATCGCAGTACTATTATTATCATTTCTAATGGTTCTCCGTTCAACAATAAGTTTCAGACAATTTTTTTTTTTGCATTTTCTGTAATCGCATCACTTTCTCAAAGCTTTCTGCATCTGTATTAGTATTTAGTATTATTATTATTATTATACGTTATCTTATATTACCAATAGCGCTATTTGTGAAAAGTAAGTGGAAAAAGTTCATTTTAATACAAAGAGAAAACTTATCTCTATACATATTATAATGATCATTCACATAATCTTGTGCTTTATGTAGGACGAAAATTGTATAATAATGCTCGTCATGCCTGAAAACTGCGAGAGCAAACAACAGGCTACCCCAAGCTAAAAATCGGGTATTTTTTCTTAACACGTTGAATGCCACGTCAGTCACCGGTGACTGACACTGATCTTTCCGTTTATGTCGCGTCAGTCATCGGTGACTGACACTTACAGATTCTGTAACGGGAATCTTATTTCGTGGCCTAAACGGAAAGACGCACAAAATAGACTTGGTATTCAACGTGTTAAAATGTCTCAAGACTTAAAATTGGAGAAAAGAAAAAAAAATACCATTTTCAGCATCCAATATCTTAAAATGTATGTGAGTTTAAAACACAATTTTTATTGGGATGAAAGATATAAATGCGTTCTTTCATTTCATGTATTTAAAAAATTACAAGATGCAGAATTAGTATTTGTAGCGCACTGACGTTACGTCAGTGCGCTATACTGATGACCCGCGTTCGATTCCCGGCATGGAATATTTTTTACTAAGTTGGTCTTTGCGCCTTTTAAGCAAAAATAATTTGAAATTTGATTTTCATTTGAAATATTGTATTCAAGGCGAATGTTTCTCTCTGGGAAAATTTCCAAATATTAATGTCAGATATTTGTCTTACAGAAAATTGGTACAACAGCTTACGCGCATGATTACAAAATAAATTTTGGAACAAGTGTTTTTGTGCGTAATTATATTTCAGATTGTAATAATTACTCTGAACCTAAATAAATTTGTATTTAAATCATTTTTATATTTTTAATGCAAAGTTGTAATTAGCTAATACAAAATTTTGAAAATTTCAACAGTATAATCACCTAAAAAATATACTTTTTTGAACAATTAAAAGGAAATTTTAGGTTCAATTTATACAGACTAACATGAAACATATGTTTTGAAAATTGTATCAAAAAATATTCAGAAGTTTTTGAGATATCCTGCGCGTTGTACCCAAAAATGTCATTTGGAGAAAAATGACTTCAAAGTTTCAGAAACGTCGCTTCAGCTATTGAATAAGTATAATTCTAAAAGCCCTAACTTCTTTTCTAATGGAAAGAATTCTATGAAAATGTTCAGAAAAAATAGGAGTTTAACACCTAAAAAATTTAAAATTTCGAAAATTCTGAAGCTTTAAGAGTCCTGAGACCTCTTAAATTCAGTACAAATTGTGGCTACTAAAATGTTATGGGGACCCCCAACTAAATTTTTTCCCAGGTCCCCATCTTGAATTAGTCGGGCCCTAAATGTTCGTAAAAATAATATTTTCAGTTCATTAACCTTAAAAAGTGTTAAATAAGGTAAAGAGCTAATGAAATAGTTTACTCTTTATTACTGTTAGTATTTTCTTTGTTAAACATCAAACTAGTTTTCCAAATTTCTTCGTGATTCTTACCTGAAAATTGCCACAATTAAAGTATTTTTAAACTAACCCACATCTTCAAGTCTGTCATTTCAACTCAACCGAAATCTTCTGAGTACGATGAGGAGGTTTTGATGATGAAGACAAGTTTTTTTTATAACCTTTTCAACGTCCAAACATAATATATAATTACGTTAATACATATTCTTAACTATTCTGTTTAGACTTTCTCAATGAGAAAGTAATTATCTCGTTTTCCTTTTTCCGCTTCTTCGTCAACACTTTAGGAATTTGATGTGTCAAATAAATATTGCTGCAGCATCATCTTTCCTGTTGTCATTTGCAGAAGTAACATCGGCTGCAATATAAAGTTTAAAAAGCGTGTCGCGAACATCTCATGTTTACTGCTGGTAAAACAAGGAAGTTTTCTTTAAATTTCAAAACCGATTCTCTGGATTTCTTGCGTGTTTATATGCTTGATGTGATTCTATTCTCTTCTTGCGAGATCATTTGTTATGCATTATGATAAGGTAATGCAAGCTGTTTATATTGATTAACTGTGAAATGACAAAAAATGTTATTCAATGTTATTCAATTATGACTTTTCCCTGCCATTTAAGTTTATGTAAATATTTTAAAAATAAGTTGGGAAGATTGATTTTTACCTTCTTCTGTAGTCATGAAAAAAGCATTTGATTCGTAAAAATTGTCGACTTCTGATTTTTGATGGAATTACATGTTTTGCGATGTCTTGAATACGATTTGACTATTTTGGGTTTGTCCGACGTCAAGCTGTGCATTACAGACATTTTTTTTTCTTTTTGCAGCTGTAATGAATGGAATGACATGGAAGCTCATATTTAGTTACAGTTTTACTTAAATTGACTCTGATTAGATTTTGATGCAAGATCACTTTTGAAAATTGTCGACTTCCGGCTTTTGATGGATTTACATGTTTTACGATGTTTGCGATGTCATGAATACGATTTAATTACTTTTGGAAGATATCTGACCTGCGTCACTAACGCTTTATTTTTCTTGCCACTGTAATGAATGGAATTATATGGAAGTTCGTATATATTTATAGTTTTACATAATTTGGCTCTGATTAGATTTTGATGTAGATCGCCCTATACAAGGGGTGCCATTTCGGAAAGATAGGGATGGAGAATAAACCCCTCAAAGAATTTTATATTTAAGATGTATCAGTTTTTATGATAGCTGTATTTCAACATATATGGAATGGGATTGCACCAAAGTTACTATGTAAAATGCCCATTATGAAAACTATGGTGATTCGCTTACGGTTTTGATCATTCAACAGTGGGTGGGAGTAAGGTGTTGTCATGGGGAAATTTCCATATTCGGATGTGGCGCATTTGTGCGACAGTGGTTTGGCGTATAATTAACTCCAGGAAAAGACTAGAATCTATATAAATAAAAATGTAGATGTTTGCTTGTTCAAAATCGGTAATCTCGGAAAGTTCGTCACCGATTGCTTTGAAATTCACGGGTTGAGTTGCATTCGAATACGGAAGTGTTGTTATATACTTATTATGAACCTCGTTCAACCCACCCCCCATTTGCCATCCCTCACCAGAGGGCGCTTTTTATTTTTTTTCCAAAACCCATCATGTGATATATCATTACAAATCCCTTGGACTACTGTTTCATATTATGCACTTCGCATCTCGCTCCCCTCACTTTCCCCACGTAGGGGCAGATTTCTATATAAATAAAAATATAAATGTTCGTTTGTGCAAAATCTTAAACCTCCGAAAGTTCTTCACCGATTGCTTTGAAATTCACGGATTGCGTAGCATACGAATACGCGCGTGTTTTTATATACCTATTACGAACCTCGCTCTTCCCTCCTCCAATTTCCTCGCCACCAACAGGGGGGCGCTTTTTAAATTTTTTCAGACACACGTCATGTGACATATCATTAGAAGGCCCTTTGACTACTCTTTCATAATATGCACCTACCATTCCCCTCATCCCACTTTCCCTCCGTGGGGGCACATTTCTATATAAAAAAATGCAAATGTTCGTTTGTACGAAATCTTAAACCACCGAAAGTTCTTCACCGATTTCTTTGAAATACAACGATTGCGTGGCATTTGAATGCGCGCGTGTTTTTATATTACTACACTAGCGCTCAAAAGTATTTTGACAACGATAATAATTTACTTAATTGAAAAGAATAATAAAATGCAAAAATCAATCATTTATTTTATTTAACCATATTCAGTGTTTTAATTTTAATAAATTAACAATAAATATTAATAATATTAATAAAATTATATATATACTAAATATATACATATATATATATATCGATAGATAGATAGATATAGATATCCATATATATATATATATATATATCATGCTGTAACTCTCGAATTTTTGAACCGATTTGGATGAAATTTTTCATATGTATAGTACATACTAATGACTCGACCGCGTTCGTTGGCCAGCTTCATCCGCCATCTTGTTTCAAAATGGCGGCCATTTGAATTTTGTGAACACGTTTGGAAATTTTTAGGTTTCCTAATTTTCTCTTTAAAATGACCTATGTTGTTAACTTACACTGTGTGACTCTTTAAAATATCTTTTAATGTTTCTAACATTCTGTCTAAAATTATACATAACAGTTTGCATTTTGTGAAACGTAACATTTTCTGTAAGTATACAATGTTTGAAAACATAAAAAAATTTCAAAAATTCCTATGGCCGCCATTTTGAAACAAGATGGCGGATGAAGCTGGCCAACGAACTTGGTCGAGACATTAGTATGTGCTATGTATATGAAAAATTTCATCTAAATCGGTTCAAAAATTCGAGAGTTACAGCATGACAAAATTCAGATATAAATAATATGGATATATGGATATATATCTATATATATCTATATATATATATAGTATATATATAATTTTATTAATATTATTAATATTTATTGTTAATTTATTAAAATTAAAACATTGAATATGGTTAAATAAAATAAATGATTGATTTCTGTATTTTATTATTCTTTTCCATTAAGTGAATTATTATCTTTGTCAAAATACTTTTGAGCGCTACTGTATTATGAACCTCGCATCCTCCTCCCACAATCTCATCACCCGGGGCACTTTTTAATATTTTCCGACACCCATTATGTGGTATATCATTAGAAAGCCCTTTGACCACTCTTTCATATTATGCATCTCCCCTCACTATGCCCTCCGAAGGGACACATGACTGAAATATTTCGTCCGTATTTTTTATAATATTTGTTTTTTGTTTTTGTTTTTTTAGTTCGTGTTCTTTTCTTTTTAGCTCACAGACTATTAAAGACTGAGAGCTAATGTCCCCGCAGGTTGTATCTGTACGTATGTATGTAACGCAATAACTCTTGACAGAAATATCCGATTTGCTTCAAATTTTGTAAATAGTTTCATTCTGATAAGGAGCTCCCCTGATAAGTTTTAGGAGTTCATTGGTTAAATATAAAAAGGGAAAGGGGGATTAATCCTCCCTTAATTTAGATAAATGGGTTTTTCATGCAGAATTTTCTGAATTGCTTCAAATTTTGTAAATACGTTCATTCTGATAAGACGCTTATTTGATTAGTTTTGGGAGTTCATTGATTAAGAATAAAAGGGGCAACGGGTGGCTAATCTCCTCTTAATTTTGATAAATGGGTTTGTCATGCATAATTATCTGATTTGCTTCAAATTTCGAAAATAGGTTCTATCTGATAAGGCGCTTCCCTTATCAGTTTTGATGTTTTATTGGTTGTGCAAAGTGGAACGGGGGTCTAATTCCTCCCCTTAATTTAGATAACTTGACTTTTTATGTAGAATTATTCAATTTGCTTTAAATTTTGTGAATAGGTTCTATCTGATAAGGCGCTTCCCTGGTTTGTTTTGGAGGTTCATTGGTTAAGTATAAAAGGGGGAAACGGGGGTAATCCCCTTACTTTATTTTTCAATGGGCATTATTCTTTGAAATAAGAGTGTAATATACAATTAGTGTGAATAGCCTGTGAGCTCAATGCCATAAGTTTAACTCGGCACATACCTTTTTTATTCACTCGATCTGCAAGGGATACTACCACACGTACTGCAATTGACAATCGGCCTGCCAATTATGATGTTGCGAAATATTCACAAGCCAAACCTTTGCAATGGTGCTGCTTGCAGTAAAAAAAAATTAATGAGCATCTTCGTAGAAGCAACAATCTTGACAGGGATGCCCTCATTCCTCGCATACCTTTGATTCCAATGGATGCGCAATTTCAATTTAAGAGATTGCAATTACCTATTTGATTGGCGTTTGTAATCTCCATCAGCAAAACTTAGGGCCAAGCTTTAAAATTCTGCTGTTTAGATCTAGACATGAATTGCTTCTCACACGGGCGATTACATTCTTCGTGTTCTAGAATCGGCAAATCAGACAATCTCTATATCTCTACAGATAATGTAACAACAAAAAATATTGTATACCCACAAGTATTGTGAAATTAATCATATTAGAAACGTTTCTCTTTTCTTTCTTTTCCATTTAGCAATATTGAGCCACAGCAACGCGTGGACGGCTACAGCTAGTTAACAATATTTTTGTAACCATTATTGAAGTTCTCAATCACTTCCAACCATTATTTTTGTCAATTTCTCTTATGTTTGACGACATCCTTGGCTATTGAGCTGATTACGAAATATTAGCCTTATGCACTCTCAGAAATAAAACTCTCCCTTTTGACGATTCAGAAATCCTCGAGCTGTATTTCGTCGTTTTTGACGATCATTCCCTATTAACATCACGTGACTTTTAACGAAACGTAAACCCTCAAATATTTGACGAAAGTTTTGCCTCAGTCACGGTCAGACTCAATGCATTTTAAGGAAACATTTCCTCAAATCCTCCTCAAATCCTACGATTTTAGCAAACAGATATTTGCGTGTTTATGTTAGTCCTGTAATAATTTATTTTAAAACAGCACTTAGTGTTTTTCAGAAAATACTGAAATATAGGTAGTTATTGTTTCTTCATTAGTTATTTTTTTAGCTGATAGAATTTTTAGGAATGCTTATTAATATTATTATTATTTTATTTATATGTTGTCGTTCGTTATGTTTTAATTCGAAAAGAATAAATTTCTTGTGTTTTTCAAAACCATTCAATAAGAAAATTAGGTCAATAAAATTTCAAACTTCTAGGATATCTTTTTTTTTAAGAAGTATATTATGTTTTCAATCAAATTAAAAATAAACATAATTGATCCCTCTCCTCTTTATAAACAGTAAAGTGTTAAAATCTTATCCTCCTACTCAAAGTGATAAAATCTCACGCAATATGCACTTCACAATTCCTTATTTGTGAGCAACAAATTAACCAGACCATATTCTAATCATCCATTGATCAAAGAAAATTTCAGTTGTAAATTATTTAATCAAGCCATATTATAAATATTCACTGATACGAGAAAACCATAAAAATAAATTAGCTTTCCTTAAAACTTTCAGAAAATATAGCAGCCCGATAAAATTGCAATCTACGTTATAAAAATAAAACACGAAGTAGAATTCATTATACCAGTCTAAAAGCAGACACTTTCAAGTCCCCAGCAGCCAGGTTGGAAGAACAGCGGCCTCCCATACGAAAGGTCGTGAGTTCGAATCACGCCGGGGAAAGAGAGAGGTGATTTTTTTTCTTTCCCCGTGTCGAATACTGGAGCTTCCAAACTGATTGAGAGATGGCGCCACCAGCCCTCTTTTGACGAAACTATTGACGAAATTTATATCGTCAAGCAAGTGAAGAAACTAATTTCATCAATTTGACGAAATGTTCGCTCGAAGCATTTTCCAGGAAACTATTTCGTCAAAAACAAAGAAAATTTCGTGAAATCTGAGTATTCCTTTCTGAGAGTGTGCTTTAACAAAAGCACTGTTGTACTGGGGTTTTTTTTACACTCTTTTATTTAACTGAACCTGGTTTCTGTATGTAAAGATTGAATTTTGTAATCCATTTTTAACCCAGTTCCCGATTAGCTAGAATTATAAAAATTACGTTCACACATGTGTTTCCTGATGGGATTTTGAATCCCGTTAAACAGGTGTGAGTACGTGATAAATTGTAAATTGGGACTTACCTTTCTTCAGGATACTTATCCATTTCGGTGTAAATCCACACTTTGTTTTGATCCAATATGTATTAGTTATCGTATTCTTTAACGCTCCACTCTTCATACCTCCTTTGACAAAAGAAATTGTAGACTATTTGTTATCTCAAATGAATAAGCAGCGGTAACACTTTAAGCTATTTAATTCACATTGTTTAAATTGTAAAAAAGAGAGAGCATTTTACATGCCTCTTCTCTGGATTAACTACATGTTCAGAATGAAAAAATGTTTACATTATAAGATAATAAATCAGTAATAATAATATCGTAATAATAATAATAAATCAGTTTAATGTAGTCTATGAGTCTTAATGCAGTCACTCAACAAGTCATTATCTTTATCAAAGGATTTTCAAGGTTAAATACATTTGAAGAGATTTATGGCTGAGTTGAAACGACATGTTATTTATGTAACTGAATAAATTATCTTTAGCTTAGTTATTTAGCTTGATTTATGTCCATCAACTCCTCCTTAATTTCTTAAGTTTCATTGTCACACAAATTTAAGTTCCTTCTATGGGTTTGAAAAACAGGTTTGGGAACTGGTTTTGTAAACAGATCTGCTATCATCAGTTTGGTTGGGCAGTACTTTAGGTTGATAGTCCCTTCTTGCTTTAGTTGTTTTATCAGGTGGAACCTAATTTCAATATGTTTATTCTTACTTGAGTGCTTTTCTAATTCTATCATCTTGATCGTGGACTGGTTGTCTTCATATAGGTCTATAGGTAAGGTTTGTTTTAGGTTTAATTCTTCCAGTAGATTGACTAGCCACTTTATATCAATTGCTGCATTTGCTGCTGACGCATACTCGGCCTCTGCCGATGATAATGCATTGCAGGATTGTTTCTTGGTTGACCATTGTATGGGATTTCCCCCTAACAGATATAGGTTCCCACTCGTTGATTTTTGTGAATCTACATCTCCTCCCCAATCTGCACCCGCATAAACTTCAAGTATCGGTTTCTTTTCTCTGCTTAGAACTAGACTATAATTTTTTGTAGTCTTTAAATATCTTATCACTCTTTTTACTGCATTTCAGTCTTTCATTCTTGGTGATTCATTTCTTCTGCTAAGAATGTTTACTGCTGCACAGATGTCAGGTCTGCTTATAGTTGCTCCTATGGCTTGTCTGTAATATGTGTTGTTTGTTAAAATGTTATCCTCATCATTAAAGCGTGTGTGATTTGTTTCCATGGGTGTGCTACACGGTTTTGCGTCTTGCAAATTAAATTTATTGATTAATTCCTCTATTTTCTGAGTTTGATTTATCATGTAGCTTTTATTTACTTTTTGGGGGGAAAACATGAATTGCAGTCATACAATACAATTAGGAGTGATTTTTAAGATGCAACACAACCAACTATGTTTTCAAACTAAAGATTTTTATTATTAATTTTTTTTAATTTTATAGTCAGACTTGAAAATTTTATTTTAAAAAATATGTATTACGAAAAATTGACGCTTCTGGCGTCCGGCGCAACGGTACTACGGGACGGAACTTGAGTCGCCAAAAAAATGGGACATCCTTGCGTAAATTGGGACATTTGGCAACACTAGTTACTTCTGACACTTACTGAATTGAGTAAAAAAAGGGGGGTATTTATATATTTCTAATAAAACTCTTTAGAAATATTCATATTTCATCATTAGAAATTTTCTTCAACGTAAAACTAAATAAACTTTCAGTTGAAAATCATTGTTTTACTCGATATTTCATTATAACTCTTGAAAAAGACAAAATACTGTCGTATCAAAAAGGATGATTTTAGGGTTAAAACACCTACCAAAGCATCAAAAGCTGATTAGAAAAATGAATAATACCGTGAATGTGCAACACGTAAAAAACAACCTGACTTACAGCAGTTGTGGAGTGCTGTTACTGTTTTTTACTTATTTTTTTCTCTTTCTCTCATTTTGGACTGAAGAATATATTTCCCTTTATAACGTCTTGAAATAGTTGTATGCAAGTACTCCGAGTTTTTCTACTTTGTTTTATTGCCATTTTTAAATTCACATGTTCATTAAAAGAAAATTTTTAAACGAGCTAATTTGCTGATTTTTCGTAATTTTATAATGTTACCATTTCCTCCTTTCCCCAAAGATTCTCGCAGCGCTGCGTGGATTACAAACATTTGTAAAAACATTTTTTACTACAAAATGCGGAATGTTGAAATTTTTAATCATTCTAGAAAAAGAGGAAGCACAAGGTTTTTCATATACCACTCAAGGAAGCGTGCGATAAGTAAAACAATCATCGGTAATTCAGATGAAAGGTTTTCGCTTCAACAATTTTCACGTCAGAAAAATGTTTCATTTCTGATCTTTCGTTTGCGTGTGAGCACTTTCGTTAAGTCTATTTGTCAAAAAGCAAAACATCACCGTAGATTTCACATCGGTCATCCCACGAAGCTAGTAATTTTTCGATCATTTTCTTTGTCCCACTTGTGTAACCTTTGGACTCGAAACTGTCTGCTTTTGAAAATAGGTGGGAAGGGGGGGGGGGGAGACTTTTGTAAACAAAAGAGAACAACCACGTGCATAATCCAATTTAACTGTTTATCGATGAGGAGTAGTTCATCTTGTAAATGCAAAATAGAGCAGAACTCTTAAAGAGTGAATGGAAAAGAAGACAACTGCACGTGAGGATGTTAAATTACACATGAAAAACTTGTGTGTTTCTATGACTTTGATTCGTAAAAATACTCACACTGATATGTTGCAGTAGATCATGAATTAATTATCCGATCTCATGATAAGATCATAGCCACATACAATTACACAGTTTAACAAATCGAATAATATGCGTAGGTAAAACCAATTTTACTTTATCTTTTCATGTCCGCAACATTGTGCAACTTTTTTTTTTCATTTTATATAAAGAAAGTAACGTTATGTTATTATCATATCTCAGAAAATATAATGACTATTTAGTTTTTTAAGTCTATTTTTTTTTCCAATTTCTTTTTTACATTACATTTATTTCCCGTTTTTTGTAGCCATTAAATTAAGCTGTCCAAATGATTAGAGACGCAAATTTAAATAGACTGTATTTCTTCTAAACAGCATGAGTAATAGAAGTTTTGTATCTAAAAGACTTTGAAAACTGACAAAACGTTTATCCAAGACCAGATAATTGACATATTGTCGTTTATCACTTTCCAACGTATAGTTGAACTGCGCCTATGCCGACCCTTCTTTCCCCTGTATGAACTGCAAGGAAAAAACTGTTTTGTTAAAACAACTAAATTTTTGTTAATATAGCTCCAACTAAATATTTTTTGGTTGGATTAACCATTTTTTTGTTGAATTAACAAAATCATTTGGTTAATCTAACCAAAATTTGATCATTTCAACTAAAATATTTGGTTTGAGCTATATTAACCAAAGTTTAGTTGTTTCAACAAAAAAGCTGTGTGCGCTCGGCGTCACGGGAAACAGATATCATTGTCACCCCCGTCTGTTATACTTATGGGCACAAAGACAGAGCTTTTTTCTTAGAAAGACTCTTTTCTGTTGGCGTTAATTCGCTAAATTGGGCGCTTTATCGATAATTTTGGGCTATCAATAAGGTTTTTTCTTAAATTCACAAAAAATTTATTCATATATACTTTATATATGTTTATAATAAAAATTTTTGTTAATAATAACTATTAAATCAAAGAAAAATCGTCAATATAAAAGTGTATATCCGTTAATATAAAATGCAGAAATTGAAAAAAAAGGAAATAAATAAAAATATGATGATAAAAAATCCATATATAAATATATATTTACACAAGAAATTTAAACATTGGAGAATTTTTTTAACTACTTTAGGAGAGAAAATTTTATGAAGCAATAACACTTGGAAGCAAATATTTTCACCAGGTTTAAAGTAATTTCTCGTTGACTGTGCCTTTGGATGTTTCATTCTAAGATTCTTCAAGAACCTCAAACATATGAAATATTAACATTTATATACAGGTATTTCGTATTTCAATTAATATGCTAAAAATAATTAAGACCTTAAAATTATGCTCTGTATTAATTAGAAAGAAAGGTGATGGGGGAAAAAGAACAACATTCTAAATAGAAAGATGTTCTTGCTGCTGAAATATTTCTATGAATGCTAATTAGTACTTCATTGCTCTTAATATTATTGCATTTACTATTATTATTATTAACTTGTTTGGAACTATGGGATTTAAATATTGATCTGTTATTTTCTTTCAAAACTTAATTTTTCTTATAAATTCTAAAGTAAATTTTAAAATTCCAAAGCGGTTCATGATGTTTTATAACTGAAACTTAAATTTGTATTTCTTGATGAAATTTAATTTTTACTGAATATATAATTCTTATAATCACGCACTATTATCTTATGCACATGCACATGCTTATAAATTAATAATAATAAGAAGAAGAGCATTAAATTCGCATGAATTCAAAACTGAGAATTGCGTTATTATTTGAAAAACATGCATACGAAAGTGGGTAAAGAAACTTAATTTCATAAGTTGTACCGCAACACAAAATTTTATGACACGTTGTATGATTCATTTTTATTCTTCAAGGAATAAAATTAACAGGCCTATTGAAGCGATTTTTAATTGAATAGCGTTTTCTATTTTCAGATAAATAAATTACGGATAGAGTTATAAGCCATTCTTGTTACACGACAACAAGTTTTTATTCTTTCTCGCACTGCTGCTCCGTGAATTTGGTTCAAAACGCCAAATTATACAGTATTTTCTGTAAAATTCTTTTCTTATACCATAAAATAGAAAAGTCATTCGATTACATAGTTTCTTAATAAGAACACCTTTTGATTTAATGTGTTTTCGAGCAAAAATGAATTAATTCAAAAAATAGCTTCTTTGAATTTGAGAGCCTTAAGACTGTTTTCGAATCCAAACTGATTACTTTCCAGAATTCATATTTATTTGTACTTGCATGTGGGTGACAGATGCTGGTTTAGAAACTATGAAATCGAACGGATTTTCCAATTTTCACAGGAAATCTTTCACAAAATGCTGTTAAGAGCATTTAGCATTTGAACTGAATTTCCACAATGCGTTCAAAACTCGCTTATAATTCAACATGTAATTCAGTTATCTAAAAATGAAAGATTATTAGATTTTAAATCAATTCAATAGTCATGTCTGCAAGTGGCATGCTTTTAAGCTTAAAAATGAATTTGTAAGTTAGAAAATTTTGAGGGAAACTCTAACAACACCTTTAAATCTAAAAAAAAATTACTTTCATCCACATAATATTGTGATTTTCTAATTTCATATTAAATCAACGCATCTTCTCCAAATATAGTTTTAAGATTTTATTTATCTATAAAGATAAAATATCCTTTTTAATAATAGATTACTTCCTATAAAAGAAAAATACCCTTTAAATAATAGATTGTAGTTGACTTTATGATTTTGATCCTCAGAATATTTTTAAATAAAACTTTCAATGCCTTTTAAAAGCCAAATTTTTATGTAGACCTGATGGATTAGTTATTTGGTATCTGAAAGAGAATATAAATACATGAATGGATGAAAATCATGTTGTGATAGAAAAATTTAACATATTAATGATTTTTAAAATAATCCTAAATTAGACCCTTCTCCATTCTGTTTCATTTAAAAAATAATACTAATAATAATAGTAATACTACAACTTATAGTAATAATCTTGTTAATTTGAACATGCTACTGACAGATTTGGTATTAGTTGAGAAACAATTTGTGAAAATCAATGAACTTTTTTGATTATAAAACATTAAAAATCGTGACCAATAGTATATAAGAGTGTCAGCTCTAATTGTTGCCCAATGACTAATTTCCTAAACCTTAGCCTTAGAAGTATAGTTCCAATAGCAAACATGTTTTAAAGTTATTCTTCATCCTATTAAATCAGTTTATATATAAAAAAAAGTATTATATTTAAAAGTTACAGAAATTTAAAATTTTTACGGGATTCAAGTACAGCATTTAGTATATTTAGTAAAACTTTCTTTGTGTACTAATAAGTAAAATAATAAAAGTTTCATTTTCGTACAAATAAAACTTACCGAGTTATGATAACTTGAATTTTATGAATTTTCAGCCTTTTTTGTCATTAAAAACGGAAAAACGCTTTTTATCCAAATGTTACAAGTCAAAAATTTTCTTAACAATGGTGATTTTTTAAAATTAACATTAGATATTCCTTTGAGTACCTTGAAAGAGCTAACAAAATTTCAGGCGGCAGTTTGCACCGGGCCTATTTAAATCGGAAGTCCTCCTTCTTTCGTATTAAATATTATAGTAAGTATCCTCTACTTGAGGCAATATAATTCATTTTAATATTTTATTTATTTATTACGTTGAATATCTTATAACATGTAATGCAATGCTAGATGAATGCAGACCACGTGCTTAAGTATTGTGATTACTGTCGCCGTGATTTACCATGGCTGGATTTGCATCCAGAAGACTTTTTGGGAGAAAAAAAACTCTTGAAGGCAACCCTCAATACGATGATGGGTTGCTTATCTCACCCCTTCGAGCGCAGTTCATACAGAAAAGGACGAAGCTGAGGGCGCAATTTATTATCTCCTCCTACCGTAGGCGCAATTGATGTACACCGTTGAAAATTGTTTATGAATATTGTTTGTCTGTCTGTCTATTAATCCGTGCTCTAATTTGCATAAAATACTCGAATTGTCATTCAATCGACATATGTTATTGAGGTTTTTTATGGCATGTTCAATATTGAAAATGAAGCGTGTATAGCATTTATTGATTGTTTGCAGGTGGACTCAAAATAATTCTGTTACATTACTGTCTATGGGGGGGAATCGTTTCTGGTGTATTTTAATTGCATTACACTATTTCAAACATATTTAAATTAATAGATATCACTGAGATGCACTAAAATATTCTATAGAATATAGTGTACATAGCATTTATCGTCCATTTACAGGGACAAACAAAAGAATTCAGTTACCGTATAGTTTATGAACAATTGAATAATTGCTGTAAGGGCATTTCCCGTTTTAGTACGCGTTTTTAAATTTAACTATTTTTTTACACATTACTAAGTGTTTATAAATTCTATAGATCATATACAAGGCTGCACTAAAGATATGGAGTACATTTCCGTTTATTGACGGAAACTGCTGAAGGGGAATTTTCGACTGTGCTATGTGTTTCTTAACTAAACTAAATTTTAACATACTATGGGTATATTTACAAATCTATAGATCATATACAGAGCTGACAAAAGAATTCAGATATTTTTTCGACTATTAGTGGAAATTGCTGAAATGAGTTTTTAATGTGTTTTCTAAATTGTTTACTTAGACATCATCTGTCACCTTATTAAATTGTGAAATTTTGTTACAGCATTCTGAACGCATCGGAAAGTGTTTCATAATTTACGCTTGAAGCAGAATTTTTTTTTGTTTGTTTGTTCATGTTGTTCTTGACATAGAACAGGGAAATTGGGAAGATTCGAAGAAGAATTAAATTTTAACCCTTTATCTACTGAATTATGAATTCATGGAAATTTTATCTTCAAAAGCATTTTTCGTGAATTGTTTAAACTACATTAGAAGATTTACATAATCATTTCATAAATTTTAGAAGGATTTTAGAAGGGTTGAAGGATTTAGAAGGATTAATTAAATTTGAATTTATAGCGATTTTCTGTAATATTTATAATCCCACTCAAATCTTTTATTTTAAATATTTTTCTTGCTATTTTGTAGAATTAGGAAATGTACAAACATAATGTTCTTACAATAGAAATATAGAAATATTTCCGAATTGAAAAATCCTTCCCCCTCCCCCCAACGCCAAGAAAGCTTAAAAGATGCAAAGGCAAAAGAAATCCTTTTAAAAACATTTTTGTTTTGTGTAGCCCATAATGCTTGTGGGACAAGATAAAATAATGTATCAATAACTCATTCTAAACTGTATTACAACTAGTCGATCTATTAAATTAATTTTATAACAAGTTATTTTAATGGTACTTATAAGTACCATAAGTAGATAAAGGGTTAATATATCAGGTCTTTTTATTAAAAATGACAAAATCAGAGAATATACCAAGTTTTATGAAGAAATTTGTCACCTACACGTCATAATCTTATTTTTCATTCTTCATTTTCAATATAAAATAATAAAATTTAGGTTACCTCCCAATTGCCTGAAGTGGAGTAAATGAGAGGTATAGCCATAATATTATTAGTGTTCTTTTGAAGTAACTAGAAATAGCAGCCGGTGGAACTACTTCTTTAATACATGCACTTGTTACTTCAAAACGTTTGGAAATTTCAAAACCTATGTTCCTTCCGTTACATTAAAAAATTGTTCCTGTTAGTGCATATCCTTATTTAAGAATAGACATTTACATTCAGTTTATGGAAAGTTATTTAGATGTTTTGTTATGTACTAATATTTCACGATTCCGGTTAAGGGTTAAATGGTATGAAATACTGAAACTTTAAGTTACACTTTATATGTAGGGTGACCGCGCCAGTTGACACCCCTCCAGTAGTTGATCAAATTTTTGAAACATTACGCCATTTCAGGCGAAAATGAGTTTTACACGTGGCATTAGACATAATATTTTTGTTTGAATGTTGGAGCACCTGTTCTCACATTGTTGTCAATTGCCTGCTGTAAGAGAAGCAATTTTAAGAATTTTCTTCATTAGAAAATGTAAAAATTTAATTTTTGATTAGTGGGAGACAATAACGGTAAGTTAAAATAATCCACTTCTATCTTGCTTATTTCAAATACTAGTTTTATATGAATTATTGTTAATCACAGCTTAAGCATGATATTTTAAAGATTGATTTTTAAATTTTCAACTGATTTTTTCGATTGATCAACTACTGGGGAAATGGCAATTAAAGAAACGGGGACGCTTATATCTACCCCCTGTATATCTGCCCCCATACGTCATTTTGACTTCACAGATAGAAGGGGGCACATATCCAGTGCTGCAGAATTTCACTGTCGTCGAAGGGTGTATATCCGACCCCTGTATATATGTCCCCATAGCAGATGGGGGCACATATCCAATACAGAGCATTTTATTTTCGTCGATAGCTGTATATCCACCCCCTGTATATTTGCCCCCATACGACGTCACAGCTGAAGGGGACACATATCCAGTCCTAGAGAATTTTCCTTTCGTCGAAGGGTGTATATCCAACCCCTGTATATATGCCCCCATACGTAATTTTGACGTCACAGCAGAAGGGGACACATATCAAGGGGGCAGATATCCAATGCTAGGATTTTTACTTTTGGAGAGAGATTTGGATATCCGACCCCTGTATATCTGCCCCAATACGTCATTTTGACGTCAGAGCAAAGGGGATACATATCAAGGGGTCAGATATCCAATGCTAAGGCTTTTACTTTTGGTGAGAGAGTTGGATATCCGACCCCTGTATATATGCCCCCAAACGTCATGTTGATGTCACAGCAGAGGGGTCACATATTCGATGCTATAAGAATATTTTTAGGTTCGTCGACAGCTGATTATCCGACTCCTGTATATGTGTCTCCCCACCCCCACCCCCTTTTTTTACGTGCATATTTTGATGTTGCTAGTATACGGCCTTGAAGAAATATGTAGGAAAGATTTAGTGTGTAATATAAAAATAATATCTCGCTTATTTTGCATACTCGGCTTTCAAGGACATACTATGACGAAACAGGACCGTAGACAGAGACAGCCGGCCCTGTTAATAATTCGAATGCCACCACAAGTATGATAAAGAAATATCTGCTAAGACGAAAACTTAATTTATCAGTAAAGAATTCCGTTTTACACAGGTTTTTTACGTCTGAAGTGGTATAATTGCATGGTATTTTTTGGCAAGAACATGATTTTTCCCGTTTAAAGTGAGATTCCGTTACAGACAGGCTTTACTCTATTAGAAAATAAATTTGTGGGCAAGTTTTTTTCTAACGTCTATAAATTTGCTTACAATTATTATTATTTTTTTTTTTTTTACAGCATTACTGTTTATTATAACACTTTTCATCTAAAGATTTTAAATAGAAATATAAAATATTAAAATATAGGCAAACCATTTTCGATTTTCTTGTAGCAGCTCACTGTTTCATCCCTTCTTTTCCCCTTCGGTAATCTATTATTTATATGATTAATCCAATTATCATGAAATTCATTTTATTTATAAACAAACAAAAATTTATAAACATAATCATTTAATCTAAAACATGTATTTAAAGCATTTTTCGGTTATTCATTAAGGCAAAATATCCATAGAAACTTTACAAATTAAGTTCACTTTATATTTCAATGCTTTTTTATACCGTTTTAAAAATCTTTAATTTTTAAACACGATTTAATCATTAATTTTAATTGTCTGATTAAAATCGTGGGCATTCTTATTAAAAGTATTAAAATCAAATTTGGAGTTTATTTTTATTTTTTTAGTTGCACTGGTTGCTTTTCCAGTATGAAAAAATACTTTTTTTTTTTCTATTTGAGGGTTTTTTTTTTTTTTTTTTTTTTTTTTTTTTTTTTTTTTTTTTCAGATATAAAAAAAAAAAATTAATCTAGTATGAAAGTATTATAAAAATTTAAGTATTTTATAAATTAAAAATTTATTAAATTTAATAATATTTTAATACGAGTTTATATATATTTTATTATTTATAATATTTTGTCTTTGAATGTTGCACTCTGAGTTAAATACAAAAAAAATATCTTTCAAATATTTTACATAATGAATACTTTTATCTTTCAAAGCATCCCGAAAAATCTGTGTTTTTTATTTTCATGAATTTATTTAATTTGTGTATATATAGTCGGTTTCCCCCACAAATTTCAAAAGGTAATATTTATGAACTCTTTATCGCCTTATTTAATTGCAAAGTTTCTGCTATTAAATAAGACAATTTTTAAATATTGAATTAGTGGTAATGCGTCGGCTCACGGTCTTCAGATTAACCCCTTAACTGTCGCATTAAATTACAGTTTAAAAATTCAAATTGCTTATTGGCACCTTTTTTTTTTTTTTTTTTTTTTTTTTTTTAAGAAATATTCACCTTATGTAATAGCAGGTGAAATGATACCATAATAAAACCAATTACACTGTTTTATAAAACTGGTGGGGATTAAACAAACTGAATAAAAGACACAGCCCGTGAATATCACGGGCGCGAGAATTAAGAGGTTAAAGACACCTTAGGAGCTACTACAAGCAAATGTGTAGAAATCTTATATATTTAGCAAAATTTTCGTCTCAAAATGTCCATAATGGACAGAACTTTAGTACATTAAGATTCACAGAAAGCATATTGTTTACATAAGTATTGTACGGATTGATGAGTTTAGACATTAAATTTTGACGTAATTAATGAAAATGTGCATCAACAAATTTTTCAGAAGGACATGTTTTAAAAAAATGGAACATATAAGTTAAAGTTTTTTTAAATTATTTTAATTAATTTGCCTTTTAAAGTTTTGTATGTAACGGTTTTTTACAAAATAAAATCTAAAACTGAATACAGTAGAGCGCCGATTATCCGAACAAGTTTTGACCGACCATGGTTCGGATAAGCAAAAGTTCGGATAAACGGACAGATAATTTAAGGAATGTTTCTGACTTTACTAAAACCTTCATACCTTATCTAAGCTCAAGTCTGGCAGCACAAGTTAGTGCTGGCACGTTTATTTATTTATTTATTTATTTTTTATATGTTTACCATTAAATTATTTTTCTTTCCATATCATTTTCTCAACTACAGAGATTATAATTTAAGCAAAAAAGCTTTTGATTACTTAAACGAAGAAATTCTTTTCAATGCTGCCCTATTTCTAATTCTTCTTAAATACGTTAGTTGAATACGATCAACGTTCTTCTGCCGTTCGAGCCATTTCATAGCTGTTTCCAAATATTCAAATGCTTCATTATGTGATGGACCTTGGTTATTTCCAGAGCATTCGTTTTCATTATCTACAATTTCTTTTTCATCACGAATCTCATCCACAATCTCATCATCATTTAAAATCTGATATCCAGGGTTATGTACTACTTCACTATCTAACCACTCATTAATTTCATTTTCTTCATACCTTCTTCCCATCTCCTTTATTGTTTTACATTCCTCATTTCCTGCTCCACTATCAGCTTTTTCTTCATTTAAAATTTTATTTCAAGCCAATGGATAAGTGGGAGTTCGGTTACAAATTTTTTTGGGGAGAAATAGGCTGTTCGGATGACTGTAAGTTCGGTTAAAAATATTTTTGAGAGAAATAGGCTGTTCGGATAGTTGGAAGTTCGGTTGATTGGAGTTCCGATAATCGGCGCTCTTCTGTACATGGATTAAAATCAACATATTATAACCATATATATATAATATATATATATATATTGTTTCCCGTGAAAATTCACTAGACTATTTAAAAAAAGAGTTGTATATTGTAGAGATCATATTACCTTAAAATGAGTAGATTCATATTTCAAAAAGATTGATATATATGTATATGTAATTTAAATATTTCTGATTATAAAAGAAAATTAAGCATTTTTTTGTTAGCAATAAAATCTTATTATCTTGAAATTTTAAGAGACTAGAGCTGTAATCACCAAAATATTGATTTTTCAAAAAATTATATATGAAAGAACATTATAGTAGTTTGTTGCATTTTAAAACATTTTGCATAGAAATATTTCTAGTTTTACGTAAGTTATGACATAAAAAATGCGTCCACCATTTTACTGCAAACAATGATTTAAAAGACACTTTCAAAGATATTTTTCTCAGAAAGATAAAAACCATTTTTTTTTGTTAATTGCGCACAAAAGATGTATTTTAGATTAGTTAATATTTTTGCATGCAATCTTTACGAATTTAGATATTATATCTACAACTTAAGATTGTATTTTAATTTGTACATAATTTAGTAAAATTTCTATTTAAAAATTATTGTTGAAAATATTGTACCCATTAAGATTATCTGTTTTTGTGCCTAGAATTACAAACGAACTTTGGTTCAGTTTTAATATAATTCTTGCGTTGCAGGTTTTATAGCGAGAACATAGCCAATAGTATTTATTTAGAATTTTTTTTTTATCTTGCTGAAATTCAGAACTGAACATTGGCACTATGCGACTCCTATATCATTCTTTACATTTCCCACTCTAAATGATTTTCGGGCTCAGGTTCTTTCCTAACGGAAGTGCTTGATTGAGTACTTGATTGATGAGTTTTCGGAGAATCCGGAAAGTACGGTTTTGATTATCGCTTTCTTTTCGGTATACATCATTAATTTTCCATTTCCTCACACTGGTTTGATGGAACGTTTATTGATCTATTGGTTATTGATCAGTAAAGGCTTAGCAAAGATTATAGCAAAAACCAAGGTTGCCAACAATTAATCTTTGATGTCTTTTAACTATCGCTCGGTTTTTATTGCGCATAGAAAAAGATAATATAATCTGAACAACATGGAGATTCAAAAAAGAGGTAAAAAGAGACATAGAGAGTTACAAGATAAATTGTCTGTAATCTAGCGCCGGTTATTCATATATATATATAAATAATTTAGAGACATAAAACTCAAAAGAGAAGAAAAGTTAGAATTTTTTTTTTTTTTTTTTTTTTTAAGGGCTACAAACTTTGTAATATTTTCTTAAAATAAAAAATCTTCATAAAAAAGACTAAATTCAGGGGATCACCACATTTTCAGAAGATATGCCTAAACAAATCCTAAAAAACTCATTTAAGATTATTTATTTCACTTAAATTATGATTTTGACATTTTTTAAACAATATTATTCTTCGTATTATTGTTGTTTATTAAGTTTATTTTAATTAATGTCAAATCATTTAAATTTAAAAGTTAGGCGTATCTGAAGTTTTTTAGGTTTTTATATAAAAATATATATCGGTAAATAAGTTATATTTTAATCAGAAAAAGAAAAGTTAAGAAGAAAAATTACTAAAAAGACAAAGATTTTATAGGGGAAATGAAGCTTGATTAACTTTGTCAAGTTAACTTTTGTTATTTTTTATGTAATAAAAGAAAATTTAGAAATAATTCCATTAAGAGAAAAAGTGCAAAATGCAATGAATTTTATATATAAAAAAATTGAAATTACTTTGTTATTTTTTTCAAATTCTGGATTAATCTTTATAATAAATGTACAGTCGTAAAAAAAAAAAAAAATAAAATAAACACTCCCCACAAATTAAGCAATAAATTATCATAGCAGAAAGTTGTTGGTGCCAAACTATCAGAAATAAAGTCTACTGTTAAATAATGTATATAAATTTTGCTTAGGGGGCTATATGTATGTATATGAAAACAAACTCAATCTTTGTTTTTTGTTTTGTTTTTTTAAGCAAGTCACAATTTTGACACCATAAATAAATTCTACACCACTTAATTAGTCTAAAAACGAATTTTTATGAAATTCGCACTATAGTTTCAGAGAAATTATTTATTTTAAAATGAGCATATTTGGAAGGCTGTATCAAAATTTTAAATTACACATAATACAAGAGTAATAATAATAATAATAATAATAATAATAATAATAATAATAATAATAATAATACACGTATACAAAAATGAATTTTTTAATATGAACACCCAAAAAAGACATTATATTTGTATTAATTAAAAAACTGCCCTAGAATACCAAACACAAAGTCAATGTTAAATTCATTTTTAACACTTTCCAATAAAGTTGAAAAGTGTTTATGCATTCGATTTGTCTGTCCGTCTGTCCGTCTGTACGCGCTCTAACTCCCGTAAATATACTCGGATCGTTCTGAAATTTTTGTATGTTAGTGACCTCTACCATAGCACGAACCCTATTTCAAGTGAAGTTTGTAGCATGTTTAGTTCATTTACAGGGACAGTCAAATGTTTTCCGTTACATTACGGCCTATGGGAAAAAATCGTTTAAAATGATTTTCAATGATGTTACATGCTTTCAAACATATTAAATTTGATATGCATTTATCAAATGCACTAAAATATGCATTCCTCAGAATATGTGGTGCAAACAATAATTATGATAATAATTTACAGGGCCACACAAAAGATTTCCGTTACATAATGATATACGGGTGGAGGGAATTTTTTCCGGCATATTTTAATTATGTTAAATTATTTCATGTGTAATGAAATTGATAGACGTCGCTGAGGTTTACTACTACTTATTTCATGTATAATAAGTACGTAAGTCATGTATAATAATGTAAGTGCATAGCACTTACAGGGACGCAAAAAAGATTTCAGATACGATATTGTATCCGAAGTATTGTACGGTAGCAATGATTGCTGGAAATGCATTTTTAATTATGTTATGTGCTTTTATGTTTCACTATATTTATGCATTGTATATGGTGTGTATAAATGCTGAAATTCATATACAGGGCTACACAAAAGATTTCGTAATGGTTACTGGGTATGATTGTAAATTGCTTAAAGGTGGTTTTTAAATGGGTTATGCATTTTTACGCTGAACTGCATTTTGTTTACTAAGAAATGTTTGTAGAACATAGATAAAATTATATACAGGGTCACGCAAAGAATTGGATACATGACCGTCTATAAATGATAATTTCTGGAAATGTGATTCCAGTAGTTTTAAGAGTGTTTTACTTTGAATTAAACTTTAGCTAAATAATGGCGTGTAATAAAGGTGCTAGGTTAACTACAGGGTTGTACAAAAGTATACAAGTATGTTTCCAACTATTAGTATAAATTGCTGAAAGAGAAATTTCAACCTGTTATTCGTTTTCTTGCTAAACTAAATTTCCCCATTATATAGCATACATATCAACCTGCAGATCAAATACAGAGCTGTTCAAAAGAATTGGAATACATATTTGCTATGTATGGTAACTGCTGAAATCAGTTTTTCAAATGTTTTATGCGTTTTCTAAAATGTTTACTTAGTTCTCTTATATACCTTATTTCCCTAAATAATGAAGTTTTGTTAAAGCATTCAGGAAGTGTTGGAAAGTGTTTCATAATCTATGCTTAACGCATGATTTTTCTTACTTGTTATAGTTGTAAACAAAACTGCAATTCCTGTAGTTTCTTTTAATTTTAACTCGAAAACCATTTAATGGAATGAGCTGCAATTTTGGATTCGGATATTTGAAGCTTCTAATAATCTTTTTCTATTAATTTTTTCAAATGTTACATAGTATAATATTTTTTATCATATTTTTAAAAATATTTTATGTAGTCCGTAATTAATATTCGAAAAAAAATATATGTACCATAACGTATAAAATTAGATGGATTTGTAATTTTTTTGTTGGTCTATTGCAGCAGGCTGCTATACTTAGTATTAACATTTATTTCTATTTACCTCTAAAATTGTTCAACTAAGTGAAAAAGACAAAATTTGAAAAATTTAATTTTTAATTTAAATTTTTATAATTTTCAGACAAGCACTCTATTAATTTAAAAATAAAAAATCTATTATGTATTTAATTTAAAAAAAACCTCATACAATTTATAATTAAAAAGTGGAAGCTTTTTTTCTTTTTTTTTCATGTTTTTTATAATCATTGGGGAATGATTTAAAAATGTATATGAATGTGTATACATGTGGTGTTGCAACCAGAGCTGTGGAGTCGGTGCAAAAAATGGACGACTCCGACTCCGGGATATTTTATCGACTCCGACTCCGATTCCTATTCCGACTCCGGGATGACTGCACTAGTACTCGGGCTGGGGTACTAATGTTGCCTGTTGATTTAAATAATGATAGAATATAAGAAAAATAAAGCTCAAATCTCACTATTTCGGCATTGATTATCTTTTTTAGAGGCCTGCATGGGTCGTAATTTCCGGGCCTGGCCCGGTTCATTTATATTTTCACAGTTCATGACCCGGCCCGTACAAAATCAGTGAAATCAGGCTCGGCCGGGCCCGTGGAAAAATTAATTAAATGACTCAATTTCTACAAAAAAAAATCTAGGTTTTTTCTAAACATACAATTAAGATTCTTTTAAAGAATCTGAATGCATACTGCATGCATATTTATGGGATAATTTTACAGTATATTTTAAAATTAGTATGTATTCGCAAGACAGAGAATACAGAATAGCAACATTAATGATTACTTATAGAGTATTAGATGTTTCAACATTTAAATAAGGATTCATTAAAAAAATAATGTAGTTCAGAATAAATGGGAAAATGGTGGGTTAAAAACATGATAACTTCTGAATCTGTATAACAAAAAGCAGATTTCTAAAAATATTTCTTTGTCATTTAATAAAGCTTTTCTCAAACACCAAAGGAGCTACTTTCTGATACATTTCTGAATTCATTTCTTTTCGGAAACGCATAAGATTGGTGCCGGTGTTCTTATTCAGAAACTTTACGTTATTACGTTATCCATTTTTTGATAAAGGCAACATATCTTTGAGAAAATACTGTCAAAATTAAAGTTTTTAATCGAATTTTCAGAAGCGATAGCACGGGAAAGGATAAAAACCTGCAGTCTCGTGACAAGAATCTCTTATATTTTATTAATTTATATATATAAAAAAAATGGAAAACATTGTTCGATTCCAAATCTCTTCAATAGTCATTAAAATAACATTTTAACAGTCATTAATGGCCAATTAACATAAATTATCTTATTTCTACTTACACGGCCTGTTTGAAAAATTCCCTTCATTTTCCGGGTTTTGGGTCCTTCCAGACCTTTGTACCTCTGGTTCTATCCGGAAACCCCTAAATATGAGGGAAGTACTTATTTATATACTACTAGGGGACCCTGCCCCCTACGAGCTACGCTCGCCAAGCCCCGTTCAAGCACACCAAAATCCAAAAACACGCTAATTTGATCGGCTTTAAAAATATTGAATTAAAAAAAAAAAAAAAAAAAAAAAAAAAAAGCAGTAGCGATCTCTCTGTAAACAGGTTTCCATTAGTTTTCCTTGGATTGGGACTTTTAAGACCAAATCTGCTGCTGTTAAGAGATACAATGGCTGTTTTCTTATTTAATTAAAAAAATTAGTTAAACATTGGAAAATAAGCTAATGTAAAATGAATTAAGTAAACAGTGTCATTGTCTCCCGGTATTTTTTAACTGCGCTATAAGATAGTTCTTTTAAATAATTCATTTTAAATGTATCGTTTCAAATCTGACTTAATTTACACCAAAGTTTTATTTCTCTTATCAATATTCACGTGAAAATACTTTTGTTGTTAGAAGGAAATATTATTTGCGCTGTCTTCGAATTCACGATAATAGTTGAAAAGATTATCTCAAAATATCTCACACAAATATATTTTTCAATTTAAACTGTTTTGCCATATTTTTGGGGCATTTTAAATATGACGTAATTTCCTCCATTTACAAGTTTTAATGCATAATAATGATTTTTTTATTTTAAGATTTTGTTTCTCAAATTCAAGTGTAAATATGGTTCTTATGACGTAATTTTCCTGCTATTAACATGTAATCATTTAATTCTAATTTTAAAGTTTTTTTTCTGTTTGTAATAGTCACGTGTAAATAAATTTTTAATTTGAAGTAAACATTATTGTTTGCGCATTTTATACAATTGGCAACAGTTTAAATTAATAACATTTTCTAAATTTTGTAAAAAATATCTCTCGAAATGCTGAAAATTTGAATTTAAAATAGAAATAAAACCTCAAAAAATGGGTCTAATAAGAAAAATAAATGCAATATGCACACCGGGAACTTATAACGTATAAAATGATCTAAAAATGATTAAATTCTCATGTATAGCTTTTGCTCCAATAAAACTTTTTTAATAGAACGATTTTGTGCCACTTTAGCATTAAATATCTTAAAATAATTCTTCGATTTGAAAACTGTCTTCATCAGCGTGTTTATCAAACATTTCCCTATAATACCGCCGATTTTCATATTTTTGTATGCAACAGTTTTTTTAATATTAACGATGAAAGGCCATGCTTAAGCATTCGAATTGGATGCCGATCTATCAGGAATATCTACGCAGATTTTCATTGGTCCATTTCCAAATCAAAACTTTTTTTAATATATAGAAGGAAACGTAAAATATCTACTTCAGTTATGAATTAAAACAGTTTTCATCTACTCTGTATATGGGCAATACCTACCTACCTTGTATCTACTTTGTACACTGCAGTAAATCGGTCATCTTTAACTTGAGTAGCCTGATATAGTCCACAAATAACAATAACAATTCATTTTATAGATTTAAAATTGCATATAATTAGTTTAATTAGGGTTTCGTTCATCTGACGAAACTCTATTCGTCTCGCTCATCTGTCTGTCCGTCTGTCTGTCTGTCCGTCACAGAGCCCGTTCTCAGAAACTATACATGTTGGAGACATGAAATTTTGGGTACTTATAGCTGAACACCTCACATCATACGACAAATCATAAAATTTTTAAAATGTCGTACGTTTAACCCTTTGGTGTTCCACATGTGTATTTTAAACAATTCTTTCTAAGTGAGCCCCTAATTATGTTGGAGGCGTGAAATTTTGCATACTTATAGTTCAACAACTCAGATCACACGTCAGATAATAAATTTTGAAAAAGTTTTATGTTTAACCCTTTCAACTCCAGCTTGTGTATTTTAAGCAATTCTTTCTAATTGAGACCCTACTTAAATTGGAGATTTGAAATTTTGCATACTTATTGCAGAACACCTGAGGCCAGGCGACAAATTATGAAATCTTGAAAAAGTCTTACGTTTAACCCTTTTAGCTACCACATATGTATTTTAAGCAATTCTTTCTAAGAGAGCCCTAATTAAGTTGGAGACATGAATTTTTGCATACGTATAGCTGAATGCCTCAGACCACACGGCAAATCATAAAATTTTCAAAAAGTCTTATGTTATTTACTCCTCCGGGACTTGGGTATTTTAAGCAATTTTTCTAACCTCTGCCCTTTTCAACCGGGTAGTACTTTTCTAACTTTTGCCGACACCCCTTTGACCATTCTTTCATATTATGCACCATAGCCTTACATATTTTAGTCCCACTTTTTACCGCCAGGGCGCCTTCTTATCTCGGGTGCTATCGGCCCAATCCCCTCGACTAATATATCTGCAGATAGTATGTAAAACGTATTTTTGTTAGGATAGAGGTTTGTTTAGAATCAAGTGCGCCCCCTGGTTGTGAAATGTGGAACTAACAGATTTTTCAAAAGGATAAATTCTTTTGAAAGGAATATTAAACGAAACCCTCTGTATGATCTGTGATCACACTTACCCACTTGTTTCATTTTTAAGATGTCTAACAAAAAATATAGTGTCGGAGTCGACTTGTTTTTTAGCGATTCCGACTCCGACTCTTTTTCTCAAAAATTGGTCCGACTCCGCAGCCCTGGTTGCAACTCAATCATTTTGGGGAAGAGAATAATCCCTATTGGAGATTTCGGACTGCCATCGGCCCGTCCCGAAGGAAAAACTTCAGCTCATTTTCCATTTTATGCTTTTGTACCAGTTTTAGTTTGATTAAACCTTGGCAATTGTAACCAAGAGTTGAAGTTCTTCTAATATACGGCTTTATCTTTCGGGTGCTTTATTTTACGTTGATTTATTTTCCAGAGTTTTATATTGTGGTTGTTTATTTAATCGTGCTTCTTTTTTTGCGGTGTTACATAATTTAATAGTCAACTCTATGGAGCAATTTATTATAAATATCCAGTCAAATATCGTAAAAATTCAGAAAGATATCGGCGTTAGAGTGAGCTAATTTTTAGTTGTTCTCTAAAAGCAGCTGAATGATAAGGGATTTTCCTCAAATTGTCATTTTTTATTAACTGATTTTTAGAAAAAAAGTTAGTATTTAGTGTTAATCTATCAACGAGTAGATTTGGAAAAAATGCTTAGATTTTGATACTTCTTTTGACCGAATCTAGGAAAAAAAGTGAACGGAAAAAGCGTGACAGGAAAAAAAGTGACAGAAAAAACAAGAGCGGAAAAAAGGTGACAAGGAAAAAACGTGACCGGAAAAAACGTGACAAGGAAAAAAAGTGACCCGAAAAAACATGACACGGAATTTATAAATATTGAACTTATTCCTAAACAATTACTAAAAACTAACAAAGTAACAAATGTCTGATATTTTCAGTACAATGTTGCATCTTATAAATTTGTTTTCATAAGTTACTTTACCATTATGCACTGGGAAATCAACAGAGATTTGCTTACTAGGGCGTGGTGAAATAAATATTTTGTTAAAAAAAAATAGACCCCCCCCCCCTTCCCACTGCTCTTTCTTTTTATAATTGTTGCTTGCAACTTTTTTTAAGTCTTCTCACCCTTGAAGAACAGTTTTGTGAGCAAATTATATTAAAATTAGACCTATTTCTTTTAATAAAACGATTATTTTTAATTTTATGTGATAATGTTATTAATACCTTAATAAATAATTTTTTAACTGACAAAACTAATCTTTTTTGCATTTGTCTTTTATTATTTTCTTTTAATTACTCTTTTCCTCCATCTTTCCCAGAAAGTAAGTTTAATAATTTTTTTTATCTTAGTTTTATTATTAATTATATTAATAGTTTTAAATCTCAGTAACTTTAAATATAAAATAAAAAAGCAGATAAAGGATAAATTTCAGCTTATAGCTAATATTAAATATAATGATACACTGAATATATAATTTGTATTGAGTTTATTTTAAAGTAGAAATTTGTAATTTATATTAACGTTAATAATTTAATAAATTAAGAATAAATTGAATTAAAAAATATAGTTAATAAAACATTAATTTAATTTTTATTTTAAAATTACTAACTATTTTAATAATTAATTAATAGCAATTATTCATCAATTGAAGTTTTTATTCAAAAGTTTTTATTTATTATCCCCCCCCCCCTCCCAAAAAAATGAAAAATCAGTCAAAAATTTAAGTCTAAGTAATTGTTTTGTTGACTGATGGTATTATTATTAATTAATAATAATAATAATGTAATATTGTATAAAATTTAAAAATATTTTTTAACGATGTTAGGTGATGTTATTGTCCAGATGTAGAATTAGATTTTTATTTTTTTAGCACAGTTATAGTTTGCAATTAAAAAAAAAACTAGATATTATTTATTAATTATATTTAAATAGCAAGAAAATATTATAAACTAAATAATAAATAAATAAACAACATATTTATCCTCAGAATCATTATCATTTTTATATAATCTAATGACATTATAGTAAACGAAAATTTAAAAAAAAAATTATATTTGCATTACCCTTTAATTATTATATAGCTCATGTAATATTTTTTAAACAAGTAATTGATAAATTAATTATATAAACAATTAATAATTGAAATAATTTTGAATTGTTACTAATAAATACGTCAATAAAAACAATTTAATTTTTGAGATTTTGTTATTAACAATATAGCTGCTTCCAACAACAACTGCAAGGGACAGAAATGGCTAACATCGACGGAAAATATTCGTATTCCCGTTCGCGAGTGTCAAAAATCAAGTAGAGCTCTAAACAAGCATTCTAGTATGCAAATATTCCACTCCATTTTTCAAAATTCGCATTTGTAGACATTGACTTAACCCTCCGAGCGTCTTGCATAAGGGTAAAATTGTAATGTTGTTTTCTTTTAATTTTGATTTAAATGCTAAGAAAATATAATTTTTTCAACATTATAAAAAATACTCAATTACAAATATGACTGTAATCCTTGAGATTATTAATCATTCTTCAAAGTATTTAAAATTCATTAAATCTATAGAATTATATTATGTTAAATATTGCTTGTATTGCTGTGAAACCTGGAGCTTAGTGAACGGAATATTACGCCCCAAACACTTAGAGGGTTAAAATATTTGTATTATTTATAACGGTTCCATTCCGGACAAAGTACAAGCAGCACCAAACGGTCCCGTTTTTTCAGTGTCCCGTTTTTTCCTTGTCCCCTTTTTTCCGGTCACGTATTTTCCTTGTCACGTTTTTTACGCTGTTGTTTATTTTGTCCCCTTTTTTCCTGTCACGTTTTTTCCGGCCACTTTTTTTCCGATTACCCTTTTGATCATGGTATAGGCTCTTTGTGGTGTTTATCCAAGAAGAACTAAAGCATCAATAAAAAATGAAATAAAAAAATTAATTAAAATTGACAATTTGTGGGCAATTCCTTATCATTCAGCTAGTCTAATCTAACCTGCTATCCAATCTAATTTGTTATATCAAAAAATGGATGAAACAGAAAATTTTATTTTAAATTATTTTAGTACAAAATAAATTTTAGCACAAAGAAAGTAGTTATAAGGATATTATCAATTTGATATAGACAAACAAAGCCAGAAAATCCTACTTTTCATTTGTTAAAAAAATTTAGATACTATAAGCAAAAGAGCATGTCATATTCTTTATTGCTTCTCAGTTTCTTTGATAATTTATCCTCCGTGTTATCTGTCTTAATTAATATATATTTCTGAGAAAAATCTAGAATTAAGTTTAACAACCTTAAAGAAATTAAAACATGTGTATCTAAAATTGTATGTTTAAGTGTATATTTAAATATACTTTTAATAAATTGCATTACTTTTTTATGATGAATTTAAATGAGCATTTTCAGATACTTTCATTCGTTATGGAATAAATAATACTAAAAGTAATGAAAAAAAGTTTGAAATAAAAGAGACAACATGATATACGAGCGGTTATTTTGAATGAGTACTGTTAATCGTTATTAAATCATATATTGTACCCTTTCATAATAATATGTTAAATTTGTTTATTTGTTTCAGAGAAACGTAGTAAGATTTATTTCAATGTATGTAAATGAAATTATAAAATCACGTATACATAAATTTTATTTTATTTATTTATTTATTTATATTTTTATTTGACGACTTGTTAAACCATTTATTAAGTTTTCTACTAAAGGTCTTGAATTGGTAGCTCTAACTAACGCCGCCTATGATTAAAAATAAAGTGTCTACCATTTTCGGCACCTTGTGCCAGGCTATTACTTCTCTTGTGTTTGTGTTTCGATAAAATAAATTAATTCAGTAAAATTATTCGTTAAAAGAGATTTTGAAAAAAATAAGTAATAATTTATGATTTTTTCTGAATAGCCCGAACACAATTATATGTAGTTCTATAAATAAAATTCACAAACCTATTTTACTAATTATTTTATTTTACTAAAAACGAGGATTCACGAAACTAACATTTTGCTTACATTTTATTTATTTTTATTTGAAACATTTTGTAAAATTCACCTATATTTATTGAGATAACTTAATTATAAACGTTAGTGTGTAATCCCCGAGGTTATCATATAAAAAAAGCATGGTAATAGAAATTTACAATCGGAATTTTGAACTTTTTTGTCTTTTTCAAAGGAAATGTGCCTGAAATTAGTATTCGTAAAACTCTGTATTATTTATTTTATATTATTTTTCTTATTTTGTTATGCGATGTAAGCATTATTCTAAGCCCTAAATTTTAAGGGACACATTTGATGAAGTATTGCGTTTTTCTATCGTTCAAGTGAAAATATTCTCTAATTGTATATAAACCACAGTTTAGTTGTTCTTGTATATTCTTGTGAATTATAATGTATAATTTATAAAGATATAATAATGTTTTTTGTTTATAAAAATAAATATTTTTTAATGTTTTTTATATACTTTAAAAATTTAGTTTGAAACAAAGTTTTAGGAACTTAACCACTAATTTAAAATTTAAAACAAATAATTACAATTTAAATATCTTATATAAAGTTTTTATTTTGAATAATATACATTTTAAATGTAACAAAGAGTTTATAAATTTATATTCATTGCAAACCTATTTTAGCTCATATCTTTCCATATGTGTGCACGAATTGTTCAAACAATAAAAAAGGTATTACATTAAAATTAATATTGTTATTTCTCTTTTGATATTTCACTTTTAAAATAGATATGCATGAAAAATTCACATAAAAATATTAAACCTGAAAATGCTTTAAGTAAATTTTGATGAAATTCAATGCTGTACACAGTTAAACTTACTCGAATTTAAACTAAATTCTTAAATTTTTAAATTTTGAATTTTTTATTACACTCATTTCAAGTATTTAGGATTTACAGTTATTAGTATTATTATTTATTATTTAATAAAGATTAAACATAATTCGGTATTTTTATGAAAGTATTCGTTTTGACTACACTATTGAAGCTTTCTATTCCACTAACTCAAATCAATAACATATTCATCATGAAAAAATACAATTTGAATATCCATCAAGTACGCTTTGACACTTTGAAATGATAATTACTATTTTTCAAACAGCATATGATTTCTGCGGATTTCATTCGGGGGAAAGGGGGGGGGGGGTATTCACCAAGAAGGGAAGACAGATTCCGGAAACCACAAAGAGGTATGCTAATGACATATACCAATAGACCACCTGCGTTAATCACCTTTACTGAAAAGGGAGTGAGGGTGCATACTTTTTAAACTTCTCGTAACTAAGCAACAAATTAAAGTAAACGGGTTATAAATGAGCCAGGAACTGTGTCAGAAAATTTCGCGAGCAGGTCATTTGAGAACCATCTTAAGAGGCTACTTCAGTCAAATGAAAAGACCCGTTCGCTAATTCTAATCCTATGGAAGAAATTTATAACGATATCTCGGTTACATTTCAATATTTTTAAATGATTTTTTTTTGCATTGGATAGCTGAGATCGATCTGTATGCAGACCGTTTTTTACTTGTTCGATTTTTATTACAGATTTTTTTTTTTTTTATGAGCATGCTTTCAGTTTCGAAACCGGTTCCGAAAATGAAAGCGTCCTCGTTAAAAATATCTGTAAACAAAATCGAAAAATTAAAAAACGGCCTTTGTACAGATCTCAGCTATCCAATGCAAAAAAAAAAAAAAAAAAAAAAAAAAAAAAAAAAATCATTTAAAAATATTGAAATGTAACGGAGATATCGTTATAAATTTCTTCCATAAGATTAGCATTAGCGAACGAGTCTTTTCACTTGACTGAAGTAGCCTCTTAACATCAGTTTTAACTTTTTTTTTTATTATTAATTTCAAGAAAATTAGCAACATAGCTCAATTGGCTTATGTCTCCAGAAACAATTATCTTTCGTTAAGTACATGTCGTAACACATGTTCTCAATATGAGAGGTAAAAAGGACCGATTCGTTAGTTCTAACGTGGCATTAGTCTTATTTCCAATTACTTATTTCGACAATTAATTCACTTGACGATGTTTTCATGAATTGAGAGTGATCGATGTGCTATGGGTTTAGGATTTTTTAATGTTCACACGAGTGTCTCTTTTCTATATGATTTCTTTACGCCTTCTAGCTATGGGGAGTTCTTTTCACTGTACGTGACACCTCCTAAAATAATTAGTCAGCCAAATGTGGAAGTCGTATTCGTGTATTTCTTTTTTGCAAACACTTATCAAGAACACACTTACATTTGTCAGCCTTTAAAGGAAGGAGTGACTTTTTGTTCAAGTTCAGATTTTATAGTTACTAAAGCTTCTTATAATTCTAATTTTAAAACGGAAAAAACAGTTTTCGAAGTGCTTGGCGCTAAAAATGGATGATTATTTTCCAATGGTGATGGATTTTTTTTATAGAATTAAAGACAAGCCCAGTGCCGGTAGATGGAAACTAGCATGCAAAGATATTAAATGTCGGGGATGAGCAGTCTAGTTGAATCCAGGGGGGGAGAAAAAAATTGAAGAAAAATCCGCACACACATGCAAACCAGATTTACTTTATAAAGAAAAAATCAATCTTCGTGAGGATATTCTTCATAGATGTAAAACGGAGCTTACATCGAACAGCGAAATTTTCCGAGAAGAGTGTGTGAAAAGGTAAGTGAGTTAAGTTTTACAAAAGTATAATAACATTTCAATTTATTTAAACCTGTGAAAACGAAAGCGAAAGGGACCAAGAAAAAAAAATATGTTTATTAAAAGTTTCCGTCTTAGCAAGTATAATTGTTTGTTTTCTTTCCGTCGAGACCAGGGCTTTACAAATTCGGTCGCCACTGCTCGAGCACACTTAAAATTTCAATAATACCGTAATAATTCTCTTCTACTTAAAGTTTAATTGCTTTATTTTGTTTTGATTAATTTATGTATCTCGATATAATAATCATCCTTCTAAAAGAAAACAAAATAGTTATTATAAATAGTTAATTATTGAATACGATAATAAAAAATAATTTTGACTCATATTACCCATAATCTTTTTCATCGGTATATTTCGTGTCTATATGAAGAATTATTGTGTGATATATGTGATATATTATTATATGTGAGGACTGTTCAGTGAGTTTGAATAAACATAGTAAAATAATAGACGAATGCTAGTGTTTCACGTTTCTTGACAAATAAACTATTAATCTATATAAATAAATGCTGAACTATAAAACAAGCAACCCGTTTTGATGGAATAAATCCTTCTTCAGGCATGCATAATTACTACCAAGTGTTTGGACTAAAGTGGCACTTAATGCTTTTTAATTCTGGTGTGTTAAAATTTTCTCAAATTAAAATTTAGGAAACATTTTTAAGCGCAGTTTCATAACATTCGGCTTTTTAAAGATCTTCTGAAATTACAAGTAACTTTTATATGTCTTTTGATTAACAGAATAGACTGTATTTTTCATTTAACCTCTATAATAATTAATTATTTAATTACATTTAATGCTACTTAAATAGTAAGGAAATTATTCATTTGCGTCTAACACATGATCGATATAATCTTACTGAAATTCAGTTTTCTTTAAAACAATTTAAATATCACGCTTTTTCTTTCTATTTTTTTTATTGTCTAAATCCCCCCCCCTTTCCGAAATCTTGCTTTCCTCCCCTTTTCTTCCCTCTCATACACTACCCAAAGATTAAAATCATTAAATTTATAATTTATATCTGTAAAACTCTTTTGTTTGTTTCTTTATTGAAACGAAAAAATAACCGACTATCTAAATTTTTACTTTCTTCCATCCCCCCCCCCCCCCCTATTCCAAGTATGCAAAAGTTTTAAAAAAGTTAAAGCTTATTATTATTTAATTATTTTCCTGTCCTATTTTTAAGCGTATAGTAATGATAAATAAGTATTTATTTAATCAAATTCTTTCCCCGCCAGAAGAAGAAGAAGAAAAAAAGCATTTTCTCCATTTCCCCGCCTATCATCTCAAGAAGTTATATATTTTTTTAACTCTTTATTTTATTTTTATTTTGTTGCTTTTTGTAATATTAAATAAATAGCCCTCTAAATCAACGCTCCCCCTTATGAAATTTGTATTTTAGTTACAGGGACACACAAAAGAATTCAGTCACATTGCAGCGTGTGGGAAAAATCGTACGAGGGTAATTTTTCTGCGGTTACTAGATATTAAACATAATTAAATTGATAAATTACTGAAGTTCTGTACAAGATGATTTCTGTACATTATTGGATGCATAACATTTATTAGTCATTTACGGGGGCACGCAAAATAATAAAGTTACAGTACTGGCTATGAGCACTAATTCGTAAAAATACTTTTTCCGTTCTATTATGCTTTTTTCACACAATTTTTGCATAATACGAGATGTGTATAGTTCTACATCTGCATAAAATAGAGCTAGATAAAGCAATTTGTAAGCGTTATTGTTAAGGGTATAAATTGTTCAATAAAGGTTTTTCAGTTTGTTATGCATATATTTAGTATACTGTATGATGTTTGTAGAATATAGATAAATTACTGTACAGGCTTACGCAAAGAACAAGATACATTGCTGTCTATGATTAATTGCTAGAAGTTTGTTTTTAGTTGTGTTAAACATTTTTTACTTGGATTATTTAAATTTTAGCTTAATCCGGGGTGTCTATAAAAATCTGTAGATAATATGCAGACAGTATAAGGGAATACGAGTACATTTCCGTTTAATGACAGAAAATTCTGAAGATGATTTTTCACATGTTTTATGAATTTGAACTAACTGAAATGAATTTTAAAATACCTGTAATATATATTGTCGACTCAAAGCAATAGTAAAATATATCAATAAATAATAGAAAATTAGTTGTCTGGCTTACTGGTATGAAAAATTGTATCTGCATCTAGTGGAGCAGTAGGAAATGTTTATTTGAACACATCTGAGTTATATTAAACACAACTCTGTGTTTTAGAAGTGTTCAACGATATACAAATCTGTAAATCATAGCCAGCATAAAAATAAATCGACTATATTTCCAACTTTGGACGGAAATTGCTAAAATTAGATTTTTAATATGCTATGAATTTTCTAAATTGTTTCATTAGTTATTATTTTTTTCGCTTCACTGTGAAGTTTCGTGACAATTTTCTGGAATTGTTAAAAGTAGTTTATAATTATCACTGTAAAGAATATGTAACGTTACTCCATAAAATTTTTTTTCAATTATTCTGCCTGCATTTTATTGGGTACCGATATAACTGATGTTGCGTTACACAGGGGCGTAGCTACAAATTTATTTTCGGGGGGGGGGGGGGGGTGAAGGGGAAAGTTCAAAATTTTTCCAACTTATAATTCAAAAATTTCACAATGTGAAACAAATTGCTCTATTTTCCAACTAAAATGATACGTTCAATGTGTGTTTAATAATAATAATACTTATACAAAAAAAAAAAAAAAAAAAAAAAAAAAAAAAAGAAAAGAAAAAAAAAAATTCTTTCCTAAGAAAAATGCTGAAGCTAAAAACAAAAAAATTATAATTATTGGTTCTTTTAATGAAAGTTTTTGTCTTCAATTGTGTAAGAGTCATAATCGTACTTCATATGAAAATAGCCTCAAACTTTTTGATTTTTGGGAAAGGAACAAAGTTTTGGAAGAAATGTATTGGAGACACTGTTGATGGATAACAGTAGAGAAATTCAGGTCTGGTAGAAGTATAATATTTTCGTAGCACAGAGAAACATAATGAGAAATTGAGTCTGGCTGCTTTTTGTATTTCTTTTGAAAGTTTAACTATTTTGCTATTACAGAACTCAGAAAAGTAGTCAACAAAACAATAAAAAATCTATTTTTTTTTTTTTTTTTTTTTTTTCTACTTAAAAAAAATCTATAATTTCCAATAAGTAATAATAATTTCCAATCTATAATTTTAAAAATCTATAATTTCCCAACTCTAAGCTCAAATTTCCGAAGTTCACATATGTTGGGGGGAAACCCCCATAGAACCTCTGCACTGATGTGTAATATTACGCCAATTATATCAGGTCAAATTACACTATTACCATCAAATTACCATCAAATTACACTATTATATAAGTTAAATTACTCCATAAAATTGGAGGTAGCATGTTGCCACTAATTTTATGGAATAGCGTTATATAATTTTTTTTTTTACAATGATGCTTGGTACATGATTTCCCTCTCTCTTTTATTATTATTATTATTATTATTATTATTATTATTATTATTATTATTATTATTATTAAACCTTTTTCAGAAATCTTCGTTTTTCTATTCTTTTCTACTCTTTTCGTACTCTTTTTAAATAACCTTAAATTTCATTTTTTCTTTGGTGGTGCTTATTTTGAAATAACTATGATTAAAAATCTTCTAATTTTCTACTGATAGATACCAAAATCTATGCTTGATACAAAATTTCTCTATTTTTTTTTTTTATTATTCCACCTACATTGCCCTTTTTTATGAAATTTCCGTTTTTCTTTTCCTTGCTTTTCTCTTAACAAATATAGTTAATCTTGGGCTCTTTTAATTTTTGAAATTTATCCGCCTTATCTGATACTTTGCTGTGATAATAACGGGCCAGCTTTACTTCAGTAGTTTTGAAAACGGCCCAGATTTACTTTACTTTGTTGCTTAGTTACGGAAAGTTACAAATGCATGAATCCGACTTTTAAGTAAGGCATCGAATAGACTGCGTTTCTTTTCGTCGCAAAGTTTGATATGGTCAGGCGCTCTCTTTCATGTTTGTTGACTTCTGCGGAATTCTAGAGGACATAGAACTTCACAGGCTGTCGTTGACGTGTCTCCACTTCTTTCTTTTGTTGAGATTCTCCTTTCTTTGCTTGATGACCACAGAACCATTGGAAAAGAAAGTGCAGGTATTAAGCAAGGGGCACTGCCGGGTCTGCAACCCGATCGCAATTTAAAGAAAATATAAAGTTTAATTCCAGTAGTATATGTGAAATTTATTTGAAGTAGTTTAGAAGAATCTAATGGAACCTGCTAAGACGGAAACAAAAAATCGAAACGTATTCTGTATTAGACGGATTTATATCTGTGAAAGTGCATCATTTACCAGAAATCATAAAAGTTCTATTACCACCAGGTATCCGTTTACATATATTTCATTTACGCACGTTTTATTATGTTTTACATAAATGTATATGAATGTGTATAAATAATAAAATGTATATAATTATTTTACATAATAACACATATCATGTTTTATTATATAAAACATTATATAGGGAAATTCAAATTGCATATTTTTTTTTTCTTTAGGCAAAAAACACTAATAATATGTTTACTCTTGCTGTTTTTCCATTTCTTTTAATTTATTTTAATGGTTGGTACGTTACAGGCTTGTTATTCAGCTTGTTGCAACTTGCGCTATCATGTTTTTTTTTTTTTTTTTTTTTTTTTTTTTTTTTTTTTTTTAAATAACATTTCAAAATTTTACAGAATTTTTTTTTAATGTTTATGTAACTTTTTGCTAAAAATCAGCTTTATTTTATTTTAAAAACCTTAGAAGTATAACTGCATGTTATAAATCGCAAACACACAAAAAATGTCCTTATCAACAACAATTTATGATTAAAAAGTATTCAGAAAATGCTACCAAATTTGACAGTTAAAGCCAACTTTCGTGAAGTGATCGTCTTGGAAAAGTCATCATCAAGGTGTGATTAACTGCAATTCCAAACGTATCCTATTTATGAAAAATGAAAAACGTTATTCAATTCTTAAGAGTACTGCGAATGTCATTCATGTATTCTTCAAAATGAGTCCGAAAATGTACGAAAGAGGGAGGAATTTTAAATATAATTTAAACGCACATATCTTATTTTCGGGTAACCAGGTTTTAATCCGACCATACTTGTGTTTCTATTTCATGCTGTTTCTTTTCGTTGTGGACCAGGTTAACTTTCAATGATTCATGATCATATTGAGTTTTGATTTTTTCGAGTTTTGTTCAGACTGAACCAGTTTTTCAAAAATATTTTTAATTAAAAACTATATGTTTGAAAATTAATTATATGTGTTCATTTTAATACATAAAAAGATACAATTGATGACATAACTATTGAATACTTTTCCATAATTGTATTAAAATATGAATTAATTCTTCTTTCATTCCTGGTTCGCGATCGATTCGATTCGGGTTGAAGTGTGTCAGATTTCAAGTTTACTTGAAGCAGAAGTTTTGGTTCTGTTCTGGTACAATCCTACTTGGACTCAAATGTAACCTTACAAACAAAAATTCTGTTATATTCTATTATTGTGCTCTATCTTTGTTATTCATTATATTTGCTTTTCAGTAATTTACTATATTGTCACTAATGTTAAGTCATTTTCTTAAATAATTGCATCTATGAATTTTGAAAATTGTTATTTTATTTATTTTTTTTCGACAGAAAATTTCCATTCTTTTATAAATATTTTTTATTATTATTATTTATAACAGCAACATAAAAACTGCAAAAAAACTGCAAAAAAAAAAAAAACTGCAAAAAAAACTGCAAAAAAAAAAAGGGCTTAGAAAATCGACAGAAATGTATATTTTATTTAATTTTTATTTTGAATATGTGTATAATATTTATTTGCACCAGATTCCGTGTTTCCAGAGATGATACAATGATGATTTTATGATAAATTTTCCATAGGCATAAAAATTTGAAAGTTAATGTGCTAATTCATTTTTTCATAGAGTGTCTCTGAAGTCTAGAATTTCTAAAAGCTTTAATAATTTTAAATACTAACTGAAAAAAGTTTTTTAAAAGGTATTTCGCACTTTTTTCTTTAAACGCATAATTTTATGCGGATATTTTTACATATTCTGTGATACAAAAAGAGGGGCAGCCACTATGAGAAATGTGGCAGATGCAATGTATTTGACGCCTGCTCTTATAGGGTCCGCACCTATAACGTGATCTAAATACCTTTGTTTATCTTTAATAAAAAAAAAATCCTTGCACTTTTTAAAATGGAGGCCAGCACTGTACAAAAGTGTTCAAAAGCAGGTTATATGCTTAAGCTTGTTTTAAAAAAGGAGGAAATTTTCCCTATCGATAACTAGAAACATTCGTGAACTAATTTTTAAATAAATAAATAAAAAAAAAAGAAAGAAAGAAAGAAAAATAAATAGCAGGTATCAGCTGTAAAAAATTTGGAATCAAATAACGTTTTCAGTTTTCGATAAATGAATTGCATCTTATGAGATTAATTTCTCACGGTAACGTGGTGACATTAACATTTCTCATTGCATCTTATGTGATTTATTTTTCATTTTACTTTTCTCTGTAAGAGCTTCTGAAAATGTGTTTCAAAATATCATATTTTCGTATTTAAAACAAAAATATTCTTTGCATTTATCGAAATATAGAAATCTCTACTCAATTTCCCATTTTTTGAATAAGAGTGCTTGCCAAGTTCGTGTATCTAAGATTAAATTTGACTTCTTGAGTGTGTGAGAAAGTTCTCACTATGAATATGATACTGATTTGAGGTAGTTGAATAGAACGCTGATTATTGTAACAAATACTTTCATCTATGTATCCAATTATTTTTAATTTGTGTTAAATTAAATAAAAAAAATAATTGTAAATTTTAAAAACAAGAAATGGGAAAAAAAATCCATTTTCTTTATTTGCATGTTATTTTAAATTTAGGAATTTTTCAGTGTAATTTGAAATTTGAATAAGTTTAAAGAAACTGTCTATATTGCGCGCATTGAATTTCACTCAATTTCCTTAAAACATTTGTGAATCCAATATTTTTGTGTGTACTCTTTATGGATATAATTTTTTAAAAATGAAATACGAAATATTAATTTTATTGAGAATACATTTTTATTGTTTGAACAATTCACACGCAAATATTGAAAGAAATTATAAAAATATTTTTACTCTGATTATAAGTGTATAAGATCCTCGATAAACTTCTATATGTATGTTTTTTAAAATCAAACCTTCATAATTAATAGTTCAAGTTCTAGTTATCAGTTTTCCATTTTCGATTAGTTCTTGAGTTACTTACTCTCTGTTTTGAATTGAAATTTTAAAGTATATATTTTTTATGAGCATACAATTTTATAAATCTACATTTTCGTAAGCAGATCAAGTTTTTATTTCATTATAAATGATGCTATTTATTTTATAAGAATATACCAACAATTAAATTGCATATATATGCAATTAGAGAAGCAAAAATCTGATATCCGCAGCAGATTTTCTAAAAAGGTTACAGCAAAGAGGGAAAATCCCCTACATGCGCTAATTATGCATTTTTTCATGACCTTTTGGTGAAATTCGTATATTTCTGCGACCCTTTCACAAAATTCGAGTTTTTTCGTGATACTTTGTCGAAATTCGCTTTTTTTTTCTTCTTGTGAAGAAATTCAGGTTTTTTGCGATGTTTTGATGTAATTCGCGTTTTTTCCGCGATCCTTTGACGAAATTTAAGGAATTTTTTGCGATCCTTTAACGAAATTAGTTTTTTTTTTGCGATGCTTTGATGAAATTAGTTTCTTCTTTCGGGATTTTTTGACAAAATCCGCGTTCCTTCCCCTGATCCCTTGGCGAAATTGGTGAAATTTGCATTTTTTCCGCGATTCCTTGACGAAATTTGCATTTACTTGCAATATTTTTGCTACATTCATATTTTTCCCCGATCCTTTGACCAAATTGACGATTTTTTCTGCGAACGATTGAAGAAATTGAGTTTTTGGCGACCGTTTGTCGAAATTGGCGATATTGTTGCGTTACATTTTTAATGTCAGAGTTTTGAGAACCGAAACCTTAAATTTTCGAAAAATTGGGAATAGAATCCCCTCTATAAGTAGACGGTGATAAGATTTTTTTTTTTAAATAATTTTTCTTGTGTGTTTTTGAAAAAAAAAGGTTTAAACTGTATTTTGTTTCTTATAATGCAAAATTTATCAAAATATCACACACTCACAATTTTTTATATGTACTCTTGCGTGACAAATTGAAAAAAAGAAATACTGCTTTTCTAACATTCCCCACTACAATGATTGCTTACTTTATACATATTTTTTGTAACATGTATCCTGCTCAGATTAATCTTCTGACACTACATAGTTCAATATTAATGTTACACTTAATTTATATCCACGTTAAAAGAATTATGTGATTACAGTACACAATTTTGATGTAATTTGTATGTATATTGTTGTACATGTGTATATATTAAATAAATTATTTTTCACATTGTATTCCTGAATTTTTTTCACACATAAACGTTATTACTTTTATGCGTTTCTTTCGCAGTTTAGCAACTGGAATTTTCAGATTAAGGCGACAGTGGACGTTCACAAACATTTTCTACAGTTTTTGCTCAATCGTTTTGAATTTAATACACATATAATTTGTGCAATAATTAAGAAAATTTCTTATTTTCATTAAAAAATATCAATATGCAAATGAGTAATTAATTAATAATATGCTAATTAGTGATACAAATTGAAAATGCTCCATGCGCATTAAATTTTGTTTCAGAAACTTGTAATTTTTTTTTTTTTTTTTTTTTTTTGGTGATAGCTTTATGATATTACATCAAAAATTGGTATACATTTTAAAATTATACTAAGTAATTTGCCAGAAAATAATTATAAACATATAATATTGTTCATTTCGGATAAAATTCAATGATAAAATATTACTTTTTTTTTTTTTTTACACATATTAACATCAAGTTTTGTAATAAAGCATATCAACAGCAATATTAACAAGTATTATAAAAATTAGTATAAAATTAAGACGAATGGAGCATTTTGAACTTACTCAGTCGGCGAAAATTCTCATTTTGAGAAAACTGGATTTAAAGTTTTATTTTAAGTGCAGATTAACGATTGTTTATGTTAGAAAACAGCTGTATCTCTGCAAAAATAATTATCAGATTTGAATAATTTTTTTTTTAATTTGAAAGTAGAAGATTGTCGGAACATTTTTTCGAAAAAACAAAAAATGATTTTTTTAATGTTTTTTGCGATTTTGAACGTCCACTGTCGCTTTAAGAAGCCACTTACTCCTTAAAAATCTCTGAAATCGACACCTATTCTAATATCCAAATAATATAATTTACTTACATCTAAACCACAAACACCTTAATTTGATGGATAAAGACTTGTGGAAATGAAAACATGCGTCATCTAATTTAGAAATATAATTTCTCCACTTTTTGTTTCCGAAAACAGTTTTTATTACCGAATTAAAATTTAAAAAAAAAATTAGAAATAAAAAGGATGAAAAGTTTTATGTATAAAAAAATACATTCTTATGAAATAGTAATTTAATTTTAATTAATTTACGATTATGCGTTGAGAAATAAAATTTTAAATTCTAAAATAAGAAATTAAATAATGTTTATTTTTTTCTTTCTAGTTGCCTTATCTTAAAAAAGTGACAAAAAAAAAGTGTCTTTTTGAAAAAAATTCGTTTGTTTGCGCTTTCTATCAAGTGTAAAAAATCTGTACATTTTTGATAATCGAATTCGATGTCGAATTAATACGGAAATTTTGGGAAAAACATGAAATACATTAAAAGAATAGGTGCAATTTTCAAGATGAACATTTTATGCTTATAAAAGAAAGTAAAGAAAAACTATTTTTAATTTCTAGTTATAAATGTTATAAATTGATGATGGATAAAATATATAATGTGAACTTAAAAAAGCCCACAGTCTTACTTAAAAGGCGACTAAAGTGATGAAAAAGTTTTTACAAGTTTAAAATATACATTTTATTTAAAACTTCTTAGTACTTTCAAGCTTTCCAAGCTCATCATCAGAGAATATCTTAATAACTAAATGTTGTTTATTTATACAAATACGTCACTTTGTTTTGAAGATGAGAGAACCAATAATTACCAGAGTTGAAAGTAGAAGTAGCAGCAGCAAAGGAAATATATATTATTATTAATTACAGTTCCATTTATTTTATGACATCACTCTGTTCTCATACGTCACTTTTCATGGGTAGAAGAAAATATTTAACTGCCGTACTTTAAATTTTAATACGTAACTTTGCTCCAGTTTTCAGTATTTATTTTCAGGATATTGAAGCATAAACTGGGGATATTGTACGATAGGGCGTCGTTATATACTTGATTGTTTTTACACAGGTTTTCTATGGATTCTCTTATAGTGGATGCGTAATAATTGGATTTTGGGAAAATGATTTTTGCATGATCAAAATCTATTGCGATATTCTGATAGAAACTTAAACGAGAGTGAGTTGTGGGTTGACGACAAAATTTTATCTCTGCTTTATGTTCTTTTATTCTTTCTTTGATTTTTCTTTTGTGTCATTCCGTCAATCGTTTAAGTTTCAATCAGAATATTGCAATAGATTTTAATCATGCAAAAATCATATTCCCAACATCCAGTTATTACGCATGCACTATAAGAGAATCTATAGTTGGGATGTGTTTAATAATCTATACAACCGGCATGATTTATCTTTATCATTTTGGTCACATGTGCTATCTGCAGGAATGAACCTCAGATGGAAAACCAGCAATAATATTTCTTTCTAACTATAGGGTAGATGTGCCAGTAATGTACACCCTTCCAGTAATGGACACCCCTTGATGTTTTTGGTTCATAAAAAAATAACTAATAAATATTTAGCTTTAATTATTTTTTTTATAATTCCCCCTTGTATGTTTTATAAAACTATGTTATTGTTGACACTTTTAATCAAACCAATCAGGAAGCCGAAAATAATGTTTCAAAGTTTTGCTGTTTTTCTGTGAAAATCTTAATGAAGAGGTTAAGAGCTGGCTTCGTTTAATTAATTTATACATTATTTATTTTCTTGCAAAATTTGAATGTTTTTGTTTGAGTAGCAATAGAAAACTTTGAATTTTATATACTAATGGCTATTTATAAAATTTCATTTCTTTTTTAAGGTTTTAGGAGGGGGTGTCCATTACTGGGATGGTTAATTAGTCATTTTCCAGTAATGGACACCCCATGTAGACATTGCTAAAAATGCAACTTTAGTAATGTTTATAGTGCATAAAATACTTTGGCTTAACTGCAAACCTAAATAATCAAATTTAATTTTTAAATTATACTTACCAAAATGTAATAACACCAAAACTTTTATAAATAGCTGCTTTTAAGTTATTTTATGTGATTAATAAAATTTCAATATATATATATATATATATATATACCTCACATATTTTATAATCTGGCAATCAAACCAGCCAGGAAGCAGAAAATACTGTTTAACAGCACAGTCAAAGAGGGGTTCATAGGGTTTAATCCCTCTCCGTTTAAATAAAAACAATTAAGTTACAGAAGCTATTAAAAATCCATTTTCTGTCTTAAATGTTTCCTTATAAAAAATAAATAAATGTAATACTATTAATGAAAGTTATAGGTAATATTCATGAAACTAGTAAATCTGCAGATCAGTGGCCCCAAACATCAGTTCTACAGTTTTACTTTGAAATTATTTTATTTAGTATTTAAAATATTCAACTCACAATATCATTTCTTTCATATTTGTAATATTGATTATTATAAATGATAGGATCAAGTAATCTCTGGAAGATTGTTAAAATTAGTGACACAAAACTAAACATTAATATTCCAAAACTTTTTTTTTTTTTTTTTTACCTTTTAAATCCACCACTGTTTCAATAATTTGATAGCTGTAATTGTCTGATATTTAGTATTTTAAACTATTCATCTAAAATAATTAAAACCTCGATCTTTTGATAATTACAATAATTGATGCAAACAGTAAATGATTATCACAAATATTTTATTAATTACTGGTATCTTAATTGTTAAATTTATTGAAAAATAACTATTTTGTTTCATTAGTAGGTATTCATTAAATTCTGGTTCTAAATACAGTCATAAAAACAATTATATTTATTACTTTTTATGGGGTGTCCATTACTGGAACAGAGGGTGTCCACTACTGGGCCAGAGGGTGTCCATTACTGGGCTTTTGGGTGTTTTGATATATTTCTGTTATTTAAAATTAAATTTCTATTCATATGGGGAAATGAGGTTATAAGAATGGTTAAATATTGTTGATAGATTAATATAATATTGAAAAAACTGGAATATAATAATTATAACTATTAATAAAAAAATAATTTTTAAAGAAATTCCTTAAGGGTGTCCATTACTGGCACATCTACCCTATATAGTTTCTAACATAGTTTCTTACTATATCGTAGTGAGAAACAATGTTAGAAACTATATCGTAGTTTCTGACTATAACATTTATTTGAACCATAACTGTCTATAACATTTTAAAATGGAAGCAAAATGATTAAATTTTTTTTTAACTTTATAAATTTTCAATATATATTTTTTTATATATATATGAAGACGTGAGTTTCAAACCTCGCCCTGTCCAGATAATCTAATTTTGGAAAATCGCATAAAACCCGTTGGTTTTCATTGTAAACCAATATTTTACAATGGCAGACATACACGTTAAAACTAGGGTTTTTTTCAGATTATAGTGTTTTTTTTTATGCAGGTTCACCTATAGAATAGATTCATAAAGAACACTCGATATTTTAAAGTTTGGATAAGGTGAGTTATGAAACCCACGTCCTCGTATATAATTACATAATTCTTGAGTTACATTTTAAATGTCTTTCACAGATTTCTAGATAAATAAGGCCTTCGCGGCAACAATAAAATCTATACGTAGAAGGGGACATATATGCAGAATATCCAACTCTCGACGAGCGTAAAAATGTTCTAGCAATGTATATGTGTCCCCTCGACCGTGACATCAAAATGACGTATGGGGGCATATATACAGGGGTCGGATATACAACCCGCTCGCCAAAAGTAAAAGTCCTAGCATTGGATATCTGCCCCCTTGATATGTGTCCCTTTCTGCTGTGACGTTAAAATGACGTATGGGGGCATATATACAGGGGTCGGTTGTCCAACTCTCTCGCCAAAAGTAAAAGTCCTAGCATTGGATATCTGCCCCTTTGATATGTGTCCCCTTTGCTATGACGTCAAAATGACGTATGGGGGCATATATACAGGGGTCGGATATACACCCTTCGACGAAAGGAAAATTCTGTAGGACTGGATATGTGTCCCCTTCAGCTGTGACGTCAAAATGACGTATGGGGGCATATATACAGGGGGTGGATATACAGCTCTTGAGAAAAATAAAATGCTCTGTATTGGATATGTGCCCCCTTCTGATATGGGGGCATATATACAGGGGTCGGATATACAATTCTCGAATAAAGTGAAATGGTGTAGCACTGGATATGTGTCCCCTTCTACTGTGACGTCAAAATGACGTATGGGGGCAGATATACAAGGGGTAGATATCAGGCACCTCAAAGAAACTATTTACTTATAATTTTGTTGCTGTTTAATTTCAGTAAATTTCCTTTTAGCCCATTATAGGACGTTCATTAAGGGTTGTAGCAATTATGCTAGTTTACTTCTAAAACTTAAAAGGAAGCAAATATAATAAAAACCCCGTAGCATTACATTATTTGATAACTACTGGCTCAGTCACCTATATGTATCCATTTAGTATATTATATACCTGATGAGGAAAATCATCTTTTAGTAATGACGAGGTTCATATTTCAAGGACTTATATCTCCGAACGCAATTTCGATATATGTACGATTTTTGCCCACAATTATTACAATTTTATATGCGTATGAAGTTTCATAACAATTGTATAATATGATCATTGGTGGATTGGATCTTGGATCTATGCATGTCCCACGTATGGAAAAATGTTTGGGTATTTTATTTACATCAGCATCAAATTGTTGAGAGGAGGCTGGAAAGATACAAAGGATTTCATAGTTTTACAATCCCCAGATTTATAATCAAAGGGGAATAACATCCCTATGAGGATGATGCCACGGGTAAACCAATCATGTGGAGAGCGTTGTTTTACAGCGCCAATCAGCGGGTACATATTCCAGTGCCAATTATAATAGAAATGGGGAGGGATTTTAGTCCCTGAATTAAATTTTTAAATACAAAAACTTTATTTGAAAAGAGATAGTTTTTCATTGAAAAGAGAGTTTTCATTTATACTTACTTTGGCTTTTCTCTTGACTTCTACAGCATTATGTTTTAATGATTAGGATGTGAGCAGCATTATTCTCCAGTTTTAGACTTTGACTTATGCAGCATTATGAGTCAAAGGCTTTGTGGATTTTGTGCTTGCTCATTATATGCTAACATGCTCTTTTGTCATGGTGTTGCTATACACCTGAATCAATAATATTTTATGGTGAAATATATTTGTGGACATCATGTTTTATAACTTTGTGTGCTTATAGAATGTATTAATTTTCCCTTAAATACAAATGTTTACATATCAAATTCAAGGAGATTTAATATCTAATTTAATTTAAGAAGAAAAAAAACAGAATTAAAATATCTGCATTACAAAAATGTTGCGATTACTTTAGTCTAAAATACAAACACAATTAGTCATGAATGCTGAAGTGTATTGTAATAAAAGCTCCCTAGCCAATCACAATGACTGTTCTAAAAACCAATCAAATGTCAGTAACTAAACTGTAGTATATTTCGATTTGTAAAAGCGATATTTTGCTGGAATAAATTTTGCAGAAGGGTGAATACTAGTAGTATAGCTAAATAGAATAATGTTTTTTTTTTTTTTTTTTTTTTTTTTTTTTTTTTTTTTAATATTTCTATTTTTTTTTTTCTGAATGCAAATAATTTAAAACAATGTCACCTACAACAAGAACTGATTGGACGCCTACAAAAAGAAGCAGAATTGTCATACTGAGAGAAAATGGTCTTTCTATTATGCTGAAATTTCAAGACAGGTTGGTGGATCAATCACTTTATCTGGCGTACGAAAGTTGTGCTTACGTTATGAAGAAATTAAATCAGTGATAAATAAGGCAAGATCAGGCCGAAAAAAAATGCACAAGTGCTTCTGACTATAGAAAGATAAAAAGGATATGCCTCAAAGATGTAAGAATTTCATCAAATACTGTTAGAGGTGAAATGAATGCAATGGGTATTTATTTCAGTTAGTTCAACAACAATGAGGAGAAGATTAGCAGGTTTTGGACTAAAAGGTAGAATTCCAAGGAAAAAATAAATAATTTTTAAATCTTCAGCAAATCAAGAAGCGAGTTCAATGGGTAAACGAACACATAAATTGGTCAGAAAATCAGTGGAAGCAAATAATCTGGAGCGATGGGAGTAAAATATCGCTCTTTGGTAGTGACGGACGAAAATATGCGAGACGTAGAATAGAGGAAGAGCTGCATCCTGATTGCATTAAAGCAACTACAAAGAACCCAACAAATGTCATGATTTGAGCCTGTATGTCTGCAGATGGTGTAGGCCGCATTCAAGTGATTGATAGCATTCTGAATGCAAAAAAATACATCGAATCTATCTAGAACCAAAATTGATACCTTCCATCAAGGATCTCTTCTCCAATAAAGCACCATTTATCTTTCAGCAGGACTCAGCTCCATGCCATATTGCAAAAAAAAAAAAAAAAAAAAAAAAAATGCAAAGAATCGTTTCAAAATAAAAGCATACAATTATTACCCTGGCCAGGAGACAGCCCTAATCTGAATCCTATAGAAAATTTATGGCAACATTTGAAAATCCTTGTGCAAAAAAACCGTGCATCTAATAAACGCAACTTATTGAAGCTATAATTGATTCTTGGCATCATGTGATTAAAAAGGATGAACTCCAAATACTATAGTTCTCTCAATGAAAAGACGCTGTGAAGCTGTAATAAAAAACAAAGGTTATCCTACTAAATATTGAATGTCTAAGTGTAACTTTCTACCCTATATATATAAAATCATAATGAAACTAATTTATGAAATGATTTTATGAAACGAATTTATGAAACGATTTTATGAAACAATTTTATGAAACGACTGAGTATGTTTCACGCTGATTTCTCCTAAAATATGGAATATTATGCGGTGAAATTAACACAAACAATCCGTATTGATTCGCAGATCTCAAAACTGGTATTAGAATTTCAAAATTTAGATTAGTTTTCGAGACATTAATTTTTTTCCTAATTTGAATTTAATTTCTCTAATTATGGCAACCAGATTACCCCATATTGGCGGAAAAAGGGAGAAAACGGATAACGATATGGATTATTAGATTTCTTCTTTTAGCCATTTTCAAATTAAAATTGAAATTATCTTTTATTTCAATCGGTAGTTATGACAATATTGCGATTAAATTATGTTTTTCAAGAAAATTTGATAAAATAAAATCTTTTTTCACATTTCGACCGTCAGGAATCAGTTTCTTTTAAAAATGAAAGATAGTCTGTCACCTTTCACTTTGACATAATTTCCGGATAACGATAGGGATTATTAGGTTTCTTCTTTTTCGCCATTTTTAAATTAGAATTAAAATTATCTTTTATTTCAATCGGTAGTGAAGACAATATTGCGATTAAATTATGTTTTTCAGGAAAATTTGATAAAATAAAATCTTTTTTTCACATTTCGACCGTCAGGAATCAGTTTCTTTTAAAAATGAAAGATAGTCTGTCACCTTTCACTTTGACATAATTTCCGGATAACGATAGGGATTATTAGGTTTCTTCTTTTTCGCCATTTTTAAATTAGAATTAAAATTATCTTTTATTTCAATCGGTAGTGAAGACAATATTGCGATTAAATTATGTTTTTCAGGAAAATTTGATAAAATAAAATCTTTTTTTCACATTTCGACCGTCAGGAATCAGTTTCTTTTAAAAATCAAAGATAGTCTGTTATCTTACACTTTGACATAATTTCCACTGGCATGAAAAATAATCCATTTTTGTGGGGGAAAAAAGAGAGAAAGGGATTATTGGATTTCTCATTTGTTGTCACAGTGAAATTGAAAAATGAAATTATTAAAAACAGAAAGAAAACTTTAAAGTAATAACTAAATGATCGCGTGTTAAAAGCAGAAAATATGGAAAATTACGTCAAAATATTTATATGTAAATATGAAAAAAGTACGAAAACTTTAAAATAATAAAATTACTGTACGTGAAACGCATTTAAAGGTGATAATTACATCATATGTAAAATGTCTTGGTATTAAATATTGTCATATTTAAATTTTCTGAAATAATTAAATTATTATACGTGAAAAGCTTTTAATGGTGAATATTAGGTCGTATTTAAAAAGCTCGAAAGTATTCCCAAACACTTTTAAATTAAATAAAATATGTACCCGTAAATCTTAAAAGAGCGAAAAAAATTCAAAATAAATGAATTACTACATGAGAAATGCATTTAATATTGAAAATTACGTCATATATTAAAAAGATACATTTAAAACGTTTTCGTTCGCGAGAATTTTAATGGCACGTCATATGGTATAAAAGTAGTGTAACTAGCAGATTTGTTTATATATGACATCACTTGATGCAGTACAAATACAGGTAAATGTAAGTGAAAAATACTTTCAATTTATTTTGTAGAAATTACTATTTGATAAATACATATTAGAAAATTCTGATATTCTTATTAATTAATATAAATATACATTGTAAAAATAACATGAAAATATGCATGATGGTGTATTAAAATTGAATAAGCAATATCTGTTCCTGAAAACATCTAAAACTCGATCGAAACATAAAATGTAAGCGTAACGTGGTTATTCAAGAAATATTTTTCCATGCTCAACGACTCCAAATTTTCTGACACATTTTCAGACACATTCATTTTTAGGATGAATGATTTTAAGGAAAAGCATTAAACTTTCTGATGTGATTTTTTAATACATTTATAAGCGACCTATGTTTGTTTGTTTTGTTTTTTCATTCAATTAATTAGAACTTAATTTATAAACAATTATTTTCTCAGTAGGACCATATTTTCGTTTCCAGCACAATCGCTTCGAGAAATTCTGTTTAAAATGCCCACTTTGACATCCTTTTTAAAAGTATATTCTGCCTCTATCAAAAATCGACCATTACGGCGCAATATATAGTTTCTGTGTAAGAGAACCTGTCGATATGCGTTTGAAAGCAAAAATGAATTTAAAAATGAGTCAGAAAATAAGCAGTTTGGATACATCCTTAATACGATATTTTTTTCGTCAACCTCGATGTATTTTTAATTTGTTTTTGCTGTAAGCATTGGTCCTATCAAAAACTTGTCAATATGAAAGTTGTAGCTAATATTAAGAAGATATATAACAAATTCATGCAGATTTGATATCTCGTGAATTAACAAAGTTATGGATTTTTTCTTCTTCACCCCCCCCCCCCTTTTTGTTTTCGGTTCTTTTTTTTTTTTTTTTTTTTTTTTTTTTTTTTTTGCATTAAGAATTAGTCCTATAAAAAATTCGTCAATATAAAAGTTGTAGATAATATTAAGACAATTCCTAATAAATTTAATTGGATTTGATATCGTGAGAATTGGCGAAGTTATGAATTTTTTTCTCCCCAAAACTCTATTTTTTGCGCCCTCTGAGCCCATTTTTAGTTTCATCAAAAATCTGCCATACACAAATTTTTGGCCCTTTTTTTAGAAGTAATAAAAACTTTAAACTGAGTCGATATGTATTATAATTAAGAAGTTATGTGTTTTTTTCGTTTTTCACACAACCCTTCCCTATGGTCCCCCTTGGTAACCCCCTTGGTCCGATTTTGCCCATTCACGAACTTGACTGAGATTTTATGCCCCTTGATTTTATGTATTAGTTTGGAAAAGATTTGTGCAAAATTATGGGAGTTATCGCGATCATAAAAAAGTGATATAAATATCGATAGTAGATAGATAGATAGATAGATAGATAGATAGATATTTTTTTTTTTTTACTGGGGTGTGGTTTTGGGTTCTAAGGGTCATGATTGGTGTAGATCTGCAAAAAATTTTCCGAAATTCCAACATAGGGGATATTCGAATAAGTAGTATTTCATACGAAATTTACCTAAAAACAATAGGGAGATACTACGACAAACAATAAGAAGAAATGTGAGCGTTATTGAAATCATAAACAGTTGAATAGAGTTGCACCATTACCCCATTGTTATCTTACATCTTAAATGAAAAATCATTAAAAATTATAACTTTAAAGGAAATATTTTTTACAAACACAAAGCGTTTCCAAAATTGTCTTCTTGGCGTCCCACTCAATAACATCATTCCGGAATTCAATAACTTACTTGTCATTGACAAGTAACAGTGTTAAGAACATGTGTTATATAATATTTTATCCCATTTTAAACAACATAATTAGCCCAGGAGAAGTTTAAAACTATTTTAAAAATTAAATTTTAATGAATAATTAAAAGTAATGTAGAAAATGCTATGCTTATACATTTTAAATTTATTTATACATTAAAAGATTTTTAATTATTTTTTTTATAAATTGCTGTTGATTTACTATTAGTAAATACACTTAATCAATGCCATATTCACATAAATGCATGTATTTATTTAAAAAATAAATATATTATACAAAATTTAGTTAAAGCTGCTAATCACTCAACTACCGAATTTACTTCGCTAATGTTAAATCTATGGGCATGTGATGCATTCATACATTTAAAATATTTCCACTCCTCGGTAAATTAATAGTTTTAACTCCTTTTTTCTTTGTATTTTTTTATGTTTGTTTTTTCTTAGTTCTCAAAATATTTCTAAAACCTATGCTTAATTTAATATTTTATATCTTAAAAGCTGAATAAGTGTAAGATTTTAACACTCCATATAACAATAAGTATACATTTTATAAATATTTTAACAACTAAAAAAAAAGAGACACGAGCGAAGGGAATTTTTAAGTTTAGTGACAAGCAGCTTTAACTGTTTACTGTTTATAAGAGAAAAGTAATTGTTGTTAGATTTGTTTTATTTACTAGCAATGTTTAATTAAATGTATTTAATTTTACTATACATATAATTTATTATTTACATTTAATAATACTTTTTACATTTAATTTACATTTAATAATTATTATATTACATTTAATCTACATTTAATGAAGTTAAATTTAATAATACATATAGTAAAGTGGAGCCTCTATAGTATAGACCTACTGGTTTTTGAGAATATTTAATAGATTAACAGTTTCAGTTTGATTCTTCAGAACTCTGTTCTTCATCTTCTTCATCGCTCTCTTCTTGGCTTTTATCTGGACTACCATCAGACCTAGCTGGAAAAAGAAGTCGTAGGGTCTCATTACTGTATGGCTTGCTCTTTTTCCTTGATCTTTGTCTAGAGCAGATTAAAGGATCACTGCTTAAAGGAAGCCAATTCAGGACAACTGTTGCAAATTTCTCTATTGCACATTTTTGAGTACTTTATACGGCCCAGTTTAAAGTGTTTTTTTCTGGCCTCGACAGCTTCTTCTGATAACTGGCCAATGGGTACCACTGCTTTCTTAATACAGTGGCACTATGAATCAAAACTTTGTGCTTGTTGGAGACATGGGGCGCCAATTGTAAAGGTTCACATACAGTCTTACGGTTTCATCAGCATATGTTTGAAACTTTGTTTCGTCAATGCGATGCCCACTTTTTATGACTTCCACTATTACTTTCAACTTTTTAATCAATTCTGTATGTACTCCAGACTTCTTTAATTCCCTTCTTTCTCCCCTTATGTTTCCCCTTTGAGCCATCGAACTAGTTGGGAAAGCTTTTTTCAATCAGTAAGTAGGGTAGAGTAGCCATAGTTGGACCGGAGCGCTTTAAATGGACCGCTGCAATTCTGCCGTTAATTACAGAAAGAGACATCTACCGCTGAAATACTACTCATCAGAAAGATGTCATTTATGATTTGAAGAAGTACCCACCTTCCACGTGCTGTTTACAGACATTTTTAAAAACCTAAAATTAGCTGTTTTGGTCTAATTTTTTCCTACTGAACGTAAGAGGATACTTTAAAACTAAGGTGAGTTATTATGTTTTCATATCCATATCTAAAATAAATGTGTTTATTGCGCATAGTCTTCACGCAGATTTGTCTGCTTTCGTTTTTCTTCTTATTCTTGATATTACCTGTTTTAGAAAATGGCGCGGTTGCCTTAATTGGACCAATTTGAATTACTTGAAATGGAACAGATATTCGATCATAAATTAAGTAATGAATTTTAATGGTTCTACGCTTTGGACACCATTTTTTAAAATTATTTATTTACTCGTATAATGGATTGCTATCTTCATGAAAGTTTATATCTGGATCAATATTTTATACATAATAGGACTATATAAACATGCCAGACTCAGTAATCATGAAAACTTTTAAAACTAAGAGAGTAAAGTAAAATGATGAAAACGACACAGACAAACAGTCTAGAAGGAAAACATCAGTGACAGCAAAAGTTGTTAAAAATATAGGAAATGAAAAGGAAAGAATAAGTAGTGAAGAGATCGACTCGCAAGAATGCTGCATCTACAAAACCCATCAAAAAGCCAAAACATCATTCGAAATGTTATCTATCTTGCCAAAATCAGTTAGGTCAAAGTACAGAGGGAGCCATAAAATAACATCTTCGCCATATAAAGTAAAGCTTTAAATGAAAAAAAACGACAAAAAGGAAGTTCTCAAATCACAAGAGCAATTGGAACTTCAAGTTTTAAAAAATAGGCGTAATTCAATTGGAAAGAAAATTATGTAAGGGAAGAACTGCAGACATAAGGTAAAGAAAACCACTGTTGTAAAGCAGTCTAATGATTCAGAATCTAAAAAGAAAAATCAAGACAGTTCTGAATGGTTTTGATTTATTTGTAAGACAAATAAAATAGCAGAAATGATTCAGTGTTCAGATTGCCAAATATGATTCCATGTTGTGTGCGCTGGAATTAAAAATGAACAAAAGAAACTTATGTGTAAGCCTTGTATCACTTGTTACTAGGGATGAGCATTATTTAACGTATTAGGATATAAAAAAAAAACCTGTTACTATGCTGGACATAATAATGCATTAATATTACCGAAAAGTCCCTGTTAATAAAAAAAACATATGGTTTTAAATGGCAGCATCTTCATTCATTTGTCTTAATCAAGAATTCAATTTCGTGCCTCTAAAATAGAACAAAATTCACATAAAACGTCCTCAATAGTTTCTTTTGAGACGTGCGCCCCTAGTTTGACCCATCTTCATCTTCTAGTCATGGGCAACTCTGTTAGGTGTGTGGTGCTAAAAATGTATTTTACATTTCATCAATCCCTAATGCATGAATAGTAACAACAAAGTTGTACTTCTTTATAAACTGTACAGGGTAACTAATATACATGCATGAAATTTCTAAATTTGTTAGTTACAATTACAATACATTTTTGATTGCGTGTTTTAACTGCAAAAATAACACACATAATATTAATTACAGTTTTGGTTTCTGTAATAACAAAAATGTAAGGTAATGCTAAAAATTTCAATAAAAAAGTAATAAATATGAAAACTGGAGAACGGAAATAAAAATTAATGAAAATGAAGAGGTAAAATTCTACGACAGTCAAATAAAAAAGCATTACTTTATTTATCATTCCATTGCCACGCGGTCTTTTAGGTCAGCAGTATCCAACCGGTGGTCTGAGAGAAAATTTTGATGGTCCACAGAAAACTGTGAACATTATTTACATTTTTTATGTTTTATTAATAACAAAAGAAAATTGGTACTTCCCTATTATGGAGATCTCGGCTAAAATGGAAAAACGATGCGTAAAGTTTTTTAAATATAAAAATTTCTTAAAATATTATTCTTGTCCACATAAAAATTCAATACCACAAAAATAATATTTTAAGAAATTCCTTATAGTTATGAAATTTTTTTATGTGTGTACTTTTAAAAATTTAAATCATAACAGTAGTTGACAACTATCTTAATCGATGTCATTCGTTATTTATTTGAAAATATGTAACTTTTACTTTTTTTCCACATTGAGACCTACTTTTTGACTCCCCATTGAATACACATTGCTCAGCAAAAGAGCAACGAAATTTCAGACTCAAATTTTAACAACATATCTGTGCGAAATGTGAGTTTTATCTATTATAGTTATTAAAACACTGTCAAGATTTCAACTTAAAATAAAAATGTTTCTCAGTAAGTAAGGTTATTGGTTTCATATAAACTAGGTCAATAAATGTCATACTAAAATATGGATAGTTAAATAATATTCCAATATCATCATGTATATCAAAACTTTAAGGTAATTCTATAAGATCAAAATGGACATAATTGCGCATGCGTAAAGTTAAATCTAAAACCTGTTCGGTGTAGAGAAAAGTAGAACGCGACCACAGTGGTCTAAGGCGTCAGATTCATGTAATAAACATCTGTACAGAAAGCGAGTTCGATGCCAATGCCCGACAGAATAATTTCTAAAGTATTTTTTTTGGAGGTAATTCATTTTAATAATACCATATTTTTATTTCAGGCGAAGAAGTTACATGATTTGTAATTTTTTTTTTTCAAAGGCTTTATAATTAAGTAAAATTTAACACACAGCCTTCACACAACAATATTTAAGAATAATAATGATTTTGTGTTAAAGATATTTAAATTAAAAGATTGGCATCTGATTATCGATTAAGTAAATTGAATTGATCTACAACTTTTACTACATTTTATTACCATTATCAAGAAGATACATATACATGTACCAAGAAAAGTATGTCATTATTTTGCGTAAAAAGAAAAGGAAAGAAAAGAAAAACAAACAGAAGGGAAAATATTCATACAGGAACTATAAAAGGAATATCCGCGGTTTATTAATTAAATAATTCTCAAAAATGTAAAATAAACTTGAAGTAATTAGAAAATATGTATTATAAATTTTTTGCTGCAAACAGAAAATGTCAAGTTCAAAGTTTTAAAGTCAGACTAATAAAAATAAAATTAATGAAACATCTTAAAGATATTTTATATTAAAATAATTAAGCTAAAATATTTTGCATGTAATTATCTATTAAATAAATTGATCTTATTTACAATTTTTGCTATATTTTGTATAACCATTATCAAGAAGATAAATATATGCGTGTACTACGAAAAGTATTCATTATTTTCCGTGAAAACAGAAAAAGAAAAGAAGAGAATATAGAAAGAAAGAAAAATATTCACGTAAGAACTATAAACGAAATTCCTTGATATCTATTGTTTAATAATTAAATAATGTAGGAAAATGTTATATAAAATTCAAGTAATTAAAAAATATATATTATAAATCGTTAACTGCTAGCATTGAATTTTAAGTTTAGGATTTTAAAATAAGAATGATAAAATTGAAATTAATGAAAGCTTTTAAAGGTCGCGTATTTTTAAAGAATTAGAAAATACTAAATATTTTTATTATTTTTTTTTAATTGAGACTGTAGTTAGTAAAAATGAATACGCATTCAATTAATATTTTTATTTATTTTTCTGCTAAAAAGTTACCATAATTGGTTATAAATTACAAACTTAAAATACTTTCACTCCATTAATTGAGAAGATTAGACTGACGACACCATCTATCGCCTTAAATCTATAGGAATCAATTATACGATATAGCACCTCATCAATTTTTCAATACTTAATTTAAAAGCAACTAATTTTTAAAAAATCAAACATTTTTCTTATCAAACTTTCAAGTTGTTTCCCGTGTTTGACATATACTATCTAGTTTTGTAATAAATTATCTAATTTTGACACACTTAATATTGTTATAGAATGAAACATCCTTTTACATTTTTTGTTATTAAATAAGTATTTGCGATTTTCTTAAAATTAAATTAGCATTTATGATTTTTTTTATATATAATAAAGGTACATTTCATATTAATAATATAGAAATTATCTGATAGTCGTCGTGCAAATATATGTATATTTTTAAAATTTATATTAACAAGATCTAAACTTATGAATTTGGTGGTCATTAAGGTCCGAAAGATTGACCAGATTTTCGTGCGTGTGCAAATATGCATGTGCGTGTGCGACAAATAATGACTGATTTTATCAAGTCATCAAGTACCAGTTGCAGCAAGGCATGATCATATAAATCCCAATGATTGTTCAGTTGGAATTCCCGCTTTGTTAGATGCATTTTATTAATCAATAACACATCTTAATGGGCTGCCACAGTTTATTGACAGAAAACTGGAATGGAATTCAAAAGAAAAAAGATATTTATTTGATAACATTTTTTCACAAATACAGTAAATATACTTTAACAAATTCAAAGATAATTTCCATTAAAAAGTTTAAAATTATCTTACTCTGTTAGTATAACACGCACATAATTAAGAAAAAAAATATTTTTCATTAAAATTAAGAATATAGCTACCATCTATGATGCCCCACATGCGTTTATAAAAATTTAAATAATTTAACAAAATTTAAAAAATCATAAAATATTTATTGACATTTCATACATATTTTAGTACCAATAGCAGTACTAAAAACATCTTAAGCATGGCAGCCAAATTAATAACTTGTCTGTAATTTTACAAGTAAATCTCGAGATTTCACGTTTTATCAACTGTTTTTTAGAAAGAAAAAAATCATATATTTTTCTGAAGAAATTTTCCCATAGAGGTAACACCGTTTTTCGATTTACTGTTGATCTGTCATTTTAGTATAACTATTCTACCCTGTTAAAATTTGATTCATCCATTTAACCCAAACATGGTACCAAGAAAGGTGTCAACATAAGATGGTGAAAACTTGCTCTAACATTTGTTATTCCGGTCGAACCAGAAACTTGTATAGGTTGAACCATGAACTGATAAAATGTTGAACAATAAATTGTTAAACTGTTGAGTGGTTTTATTTATCTGACGCAGACAAGGACTAATCAGAATCTGTTTATAAGGGAATATGGCACACCAGGAATATCCGAACTTGAACTGCGATTCGAAATTAAATTATAAACATTTTCTTAAAGAAAAGACAATTTTTTAGTGCTGAATAAGCCAAATTCTGAAAATGCATAGTATTCAAAGCATAATAACTCAGTAAGGTTTGATCGTAAAAATGATTTTTTTTTTTTTACTTGTTGGAATATACAGAATGTCTTTTTAAATATAACTAGGAGGGCAATTCACCGTCAATTTCAACTGTATGGTAAAGGCCTAACTCTGGGCTGATCCAGAAATCCAATTCATCATTAACTCAGCCTGTCGAATCCAATTCATCATTAACTCAGCCTGTCGAATCCAATTCATCATTAACTCAGCCTGCCGAGATGGGAGTAAAATTCGAAATTAAAGTGGAGTAACTGAACCTACCTAAAACAGTGAGTAATACATCCGCGCATGTGTGGTTGTAGGGAAAATGGTGGTTGTTTTGATTTGTGCTTTGGTTTTTACTTTCTAGCCAGCACTGTTTGTGATGCAGTGACCAAACGAAATGAAGTTAATATGAAAGAATCTGTTACTTTTAATTTTTAGGCCTTTTTTGATTTGTTAACTTTCTTTGTAAACTCAAAATTACATTAATTTGGGACGAAGATTTCAGCTTTCAAGACTTTTCAAGAGACTTACTGAGTATTTTTGGTAGCGCAATCTACCGAATTGGAATAGGAAAAAAAATTCATACAGCTCAGATTTTGGAGTATATAGTTCAAATCTTTCTACATATATAATAATGTATATTACATTTTTTTTAACGATGAATTACGCCCGAGTGGTAGTAAATCTGAAATTTAATTCGTGAATTTTAATTCACATTGCTAACAAAGCGTAGAACCAAGGCCTTTTTTTCACTCTGTTGGTTCTACGCCTTGTTAGCAATGTGAATTACACTGTTAAAAATTTTGCAGCATTCTGGCAGGTCATTCGACCGTTTTTTGAAAAAACGGTTTTATAACCATAATTTAACTATTTTCTGACCATAAAATGGCCAATAATATGGTCAGAATAGTGTTAAAATTACGGTTGTGTAACCAGTGGCGGATTTATGAAGTAAGGGGCCCCTCTCACAGGAGCTTTTTTGGGGGACCCCCATCTGAAAAATTGGGTATATTTATAATTTTAAAGCAATAAACAGTCATTAATTAATTACAAATTAATTAAAATTTATTGAAAGCCTTAATTGTTAATTATACAAAATTCGCTTTATGCAGGATATCCCATCAAGACCAAACTGTACACAACCAGATTCTTCGCTTAGAGTACATAAAAAAAATGCCCCAAAATCTTTATCACTATGACGCATAATTTTCGAGAAAAATGCGAAAGAAGAGTACGACATGTTATCCGGTGCAAGAAAAAGAAAAACTTCATCGGAAAGATGAAATTGGTATTTGCATATGTTTGAGGACGAAGAGGAGCAAACTGCCCACCGCGCATATCAAGGTACGCATTCGCGCGCCGTAGAATGGCTCATTGCACACAAAAAGTAGCTATCAGATGCAGCCTTTTAAGTATGATTCAAACGACGGCTTGACATCATTCCACGGTGTAAGCATGCATGCCTGAATATACACGGTGGATATTTTACTTATCTTAGTCTGAAAACATAAACAGATACCAATGTTCATGTTTCCAATAAAAAAATTTTTCCTTGTATCCCATCTTATGTCATACTTTTCTTTTGCATCTCCTCGAAAACTATGGGTCGTAGAGGTATAGTTCGTTGGTCTTGTTTTATGTTCTTTAAGCGAGGAATCTCACTGTGCAGAGTTTGTGCTGTCTTGATGAGACACCCTGTATTTAAATTAAACCATATCTAAACGCATATTTAGAAACGTTATAAAAATTTTCGTCTGGCTTTAGCTGCAGCAAAATTGTCTATGACTTCATCGTAATTTACAGAGCTTAGAGAATTACACTCAATGTATAATATTGCAAGGTTATTCAAACGCACTTGAGAAAGAGTTGATCGTAGATAATTTTTCACTCTTTTAAGAGCACTAAATGATCTTTCTCCACTTGCATTTCATACGGGTAATGTGAGAAAAATTTTCAGAATGCTTTCCACGTTTGGAAATGTTTCTTTCAAACCGTCACTATTCACCAGCAATTTATACCACTTTTCTGACTCTGCCGAGTGCTGATCTTGCCCCATTACACTAAGAAAATGACGGAAATGCTTCAGTTCATCGGTAAACTGTTTTCCATGTATATCATTCATATATACTTTTGAAATTAAACTTGTGTTAGTTTTGGGGGAATTAGGTGGTTCATCAACAAAAACTTCTTTGAATGCATTAGAAACATATTCTAATTTTTCTTTTCTTTTCTCGAGTTCAACTATTATGCATTTCCCTTTCATACAATACAGTACTTTTGATTTATTAAAAATAACAACAACAAAACTATAGAATATGTATACAAGTATAAAAAATATCACTTTTATCAAATTTAACTGTTGAATAACTAAAAATTTGAATGATTAGAAAACTGTCTGTTCTCAAACCTCTTATTTATTTATTTATTTTATTCATTATTTATTTATTTTATTATTTATTTATTTATTTTATTTTTCTGGGGAGAAAAAAAAAATGTCACTATCATGAAATAAAATTCATCCCTACACGTATGAAATTTTTAGAAAATTTGAAATAAATTCACTTTTTATTTTATGTTATTGTATTTATTTATTTGTAGTTTATTATTTATATTGAAGAAAAAGAAAATACAATCAAAAGGTTTTTTCAACTACTTATATAGATAGCTTATGATTAAGGGCGGTTGTTCATATATATAAACTTTTACTGAGAGTGGCCTTTGGATGTAACCGAAGAAACAAACAATAAAAAAAAAAATCCAGAAGAGCAGAAATTTTAAAACGGGTGAAATAAAAGCAAACGACTGAGATATTTATAAAAAAGTTGAGATTTTTCATTATCTGGGTTTCTCAGAGTGAAGGAGGGGACATAATTTTAGGACTTGCCTCAGAAGTCTTTCCGTAAGCTGTTCCAAAAAGGAAAAGGTCCTCAACAGGGCCGAATTTAATGCGGGGCAGAGGGGGCATGTATCCCGAGTGCCAGAATGAAGGGGCGCCAAATGAAGGATTTTGTTTGTCGATTTTTCTCATGTCTATGTTTAGCACAGCATTCGTATTGTTAAATTTGTCCTGTCTGGGGTATGCCAAGGCATAGAAGAATGATGATATGGCATAAGGATTCGGTATAAAGCGGAATTATTTTCGATTCTGTTTTCGAGATTTCAATGAATCAATATTTGACAAAGCATATTACATAGTTCAGCATTACATATATTATGATTATATATTTTAAATTTTAAAATAAGTCGGCTATTAGAAAATTAGTAAAATTATCTTTGTAAATATATGTTGCGGAGTAGGAGGGGTGGGGTCGCTAAAATCCATGTTTGCCCCGGGTACAGAAAAAGCTAGTTTCGGCCCTGGTCCTCAAAAGTGGAAAGTGCAACCGACATTGAAAAAGTACGAAAATAAACGGTTAAATCAACCTCAGATATGCAAAAAAGGGGGATGGGGAAATTATTTAAAAATGTTAAAATGCAAACAAAAAATTTGGAAAGAACGGTGCCATTGGTTTAACTTTAACTTCCGAGTGTCGCCGCGTTACTAGCCACATCTCAACATTTTATCTCTTTTTTTTGTTATCCCCTCCCTAAAAAATCAGATAATGATAAAAGCTTCACTTTTTAAAAAATTCACATTTTTTCTTATTTTATCCTCTTTAAAATCTTTGTATTTAAATTTCTTGATTAGCTCCCTAAAGACCACTCTTTGTAAAAGTTAAAAACATATGTAAGCAGCTTGCCTTCTATATAAGGGCGATTCTCAAAAGGTGGACACTGGACACACGTCATAACTTTAAGCCTTTCAAGCATAACTTTAATTATCATTGACTATATATATATATTTTTTTTTTTTACATTGAGTTTTTAATTCTATTCAGAGACAGAAAATGATATAATTTTTTGTAAAAGCTTTGCATAAATATCTTAAAATTTTATTATTATATGCTAAAGAGGCCAATTTTGGACATTTATAACATTAACGGCTCCAATGTACCATTAAGAAAAATAATTTTAACTTTTTTCCAGGTGGTTCTAATGGTAATCAACGAATTCATAAAGGAAACGGATGATTTTTATTGCTTTTTTGAAGATAGAAGGACTTTTCTATAAAGAATTTCTCTGTATTTTGTTATGTCCGAAAGTAACATACGTAACAAAGCATTTGATTTTATTATTATTATTACTGGATAACAAAAAGTTAATTATACATATATATATGTATACAGACACATTAATTACTTCCTTAGTCTTAAGAATTTTTTAAATACTAAGATCAACGCCCAAAATCTGTAACGTACGTGCGAAAAAATGTCCAAAATTTGTAACGTACACAATTGCTAATTACATGCTTTAATAATTAATTTTCCAGAATAGTTGCTGTCTTTTAATGTTTGTGTATAATTTTGTAGACATACTATTAAAAATATTTATATATTATATTTATAGACAAAATTAAAAAAAAAAATTTGGCCTTAAATTTGAAAATTTAAAAAATTACATATAGTTAACGTTTAATGATCCCACCTTTTGAGAATCTCCCATAAGATATTTGTCTGGCGAGCGAATTGACAGATTTTATTTTTCTTTTTAATCCTCAATTGTTCCCCCGCAAGAATATTTTAGAGTTCTGGTGGGGAAATTGCACTTTTGTCCATTAACTAAAACCTTTCGAGGGGGACATTTAAATGTTCCGGGGGGGGGGGGGGGTGTCCTCTGAATTCAACATTGGATTAATATATATATATATATATATTTAAACACTCATATCTAAATAAAGGTAAACTAAGCAAATTCATTTACAAATGCTTTTATGCATTCTATAGTACAGATAAGTAATTTCTTTACATGGAAATATTTTTATTAATTTTGGGATTAAAGATATTTTTTGAAGTAAAAGGAGAAGAAAACAACGAAATGACAACAAATCAGTTATGAAATTTCTTCCTTGAGCTACCTATAAATATTATTTGTTAGTGATTAAATTTTACAAGAATTATTTTTGGATATAATGGAACAAATTTAAAGGGTGAGAGCAAAGAATTTAAAACCTCAAAAATAAGGATCACTCTAATATTCAATCAAATAAAGTTAAGTCGTCCAATCATCCCGTTTTTTAACGACATCGGGTTAAGAAAAAAAAAAGTTATTATTTATAATTTGTAATTTATGTGTCTCTATAGATGAAAATTATTTCATGTTTGTGCTTGAAAGTGAAGTTTTTTAAATACGGAAATGAAATGCAAAAGATTTCAATTCGTAAAATTGTTCAATTGTACTTAAATGAAGATAAAGTGTACACAAATAAAAAATACAAATGGAAGCCTACTAATTTAATTACAACAGAGCAAAGGTTTTCACGAGCTATTAAATAAATTTTGAAATGCATGAAACAATCTTACGAATTGAATACATGATAAATATAAAATTATTAATAGTAACAGTTATGCTTACCGATTTATAATATTTATGACATTTCAGAGCAAAAACATCAAAACTAAGACGAATAGACGAAAACAAATCACCACTCTCATCAAGTTGCACGACAAAAAGTAATTCTCCTATTTACTCGGATATCTCTCCAGAATTCTGAGAGCATGGGGATGGGGTCATTTCCGTTAAATTTTAGGTGACCTCAGTAGACAAAAGTTATTTTCAAAGGTCATTCATAGTCCTATATTGTAACCTTGAGGTAATACGTTATCTTTGTTCTTAGAGCTGACCCAATATCCCTCAGGATACATAGACACAGAGACGATATTGTCTTCTAACACTGATGCTACTACAATTTCTTGCTAAGTATAGGAATAAAAAAAATTGCATAAAAAGGTTTTGAGCATTATCTTAGGCAAAAAAAAAAAAAAAAAAAAAAAAAAAAAAATCTTTACTTTTATGGAAATTTTGCAAGAAGAGAAATTATCTTAAATAATCGCTAAATATTATTGAAGGGGGTAATCTCGCTCTGCACGCTTTAATTACCTTTTCCTCCCCAAAGGTCAAGAGGGGTGGGGTGTGAAAGCTGAAGGGACAGATATGGCGCATTTGCGTCTTGCTGCCTTTTTTTTCTTTGGCGGTCAGCGAATGGGACTTCGCCAAAGCACTGAACTTTCCAAAGGCCGTAAAGCAGAATTAGAACAATTTTTTAAACGAGCCGGGCCGTCATAAAAATTTAAACGAAACCGATAAAATATGCATTGCCCGACTAAGCGTATAGAAGATCCCGGGACCCCCATCATTCTGCTGGTGTTGGTGGTTGAGGGGGGGGGGAGGGGGCTTCTATCTATCTATAGAATTTTCTTGTGAATAATGTGGGAGTGGCTAGTACTAAACTTCATACATATATGTATGCATAAATTTTGTACCCGGTACTGCTCACATCTACATACAGGGTATCACAAAAAGATGGTCACAACTTTAAGGCTGTTCTCAACTGTTCTGCTCAACAAGCGCAAAACGTTTTGACACATTTATAGATTCATTTTTTTAACGGAAAGATATAAAATTGGAAGACCTGACTATGGAAGCGGTTTAGAATCGAACTGTGTTTTCGATTTCTTGATAAATAAATTACCTATTGAATTATAAGCGATTTTGATCACGTGACAAACACGCTTTTCATCCTTTCATGGGTGATTATTCTTCTTTCGCGCGGAAATTCGGTTCAAAACGCCCATTGGCGCACTTTGACACTACTTTCTGAAAGATCTATTGCGTTTGCAAAAAAAAAAAAAAAAAACGGACAAAACAGCTTAATTATATAGTTTCTGAGCAACAATAGCTGCTCGATTCATGCTTTTCCGAACAAAAATAAGTTTAAACTTATGTCAATGTTGTCCTTTTGGATTTGAGAACAGCCTTAAGAAAAAATACTAGTCGGACAATAGTAGAAAAAATAATAAATTGGTTGACACGAATATTTGTTTGCAAACTTTTAATATGTATGTTATAAGATGTCTAAAAGATAATGCCACAAATTGGTCATCATTAATGATTTAACATGCCACATTACGAGGAAAACGTTAAGAATGTTCTCAAATCCGGAATGGCAACTTTCTGACATAAGTTTTAATTTATCTTTGTTCGAAAATGCATGAAACTAGCTGGTGCTGTTGTTCAGAAACTATGTAATCGAGCTGTTTCTTTTTCTTTCTTTCTTTTTTTTTTTTTTTTTTTTTTTGGAAACGCAATACATTTTTCAGAAAATAGAGTCAAAGTGGCCGTTTTGAACCGAATTTCCGCGCGAAAGGAGAAAAAACACTCAAGAGCGGGCCAAAAATGGGTTTGTCACGTGATCAAAATAGCTTATAACTCAATAGGTAATTTATTGATTAAAAAAAAGGGAAAACACAGTTCAATTCCAAATCGCTTCCATGGTCAGTCTTTCCGTTAAAAAATGAATTTGTAAATGTGTTAAACGTTTTGCGCTTGTTGAGCAGAGCAGTTAAGAACAACCTTAATGTAGAATTTCTTTTGAAAACGATGACATACTAATAAATTTTAATCATTAGTTTTCTAATGATGTAGTTTGTTTTTTGCATGGTTGTTGTGTGTGGGGGGGGGGGAGGCGTGTACTGGAAGCAGAAGGGGGACCACACCCCCTTCCTAAATGTTTGAAATATATGAATTTTGGTCACTTTTGGGTAATTTATATAATTTGACACCTTTTAATGAAAATCCTGATTGCTCTCATGGGCCCCTTGGCGGCAGCCCCGCATGCCCCTGTATAAGTCGGAAAATATGAAACTGAACATATGAATATACTGACAATACTGAAAATATGAAACTTTTGTCATGGATATGACTTAGATATCATATGACTGATATGACATGGATATGATATGATATGACATGGGTATGACTGTTCTCAAATCTAAAAGGGGCAACTTTATGACACAAGTTTCGATTCATTTTTGTTCAGAAAGGTATAAAAATATGCATGTAGAATATAATTAATATAACTTTTATTATAATATTTTTATTTCATTAAAACTTTACAAACAATAATTATTAAATACAATATGCAATTATTTGCCGCTGGATGTAATTGAAATTTTAAGTGAAAATTTCCTGTTAACTTTTACATAATATTTTATAAATATAGATTTATGTTTATTGTACAAAAAAAAAAAGAAGTTTTTTTCATGCAATATAATATATTCGTTTATCATACATTGTATACATATAAGGTAAGTTAACTTTTATTATTTAAATGTTAATAATGCATTGTAATTTAAATAACGATTTTTAAAGCAGTAGTCTATTACTTTATTTTATGTTACTAAATTACTATTCTCATTAAATTATTAATGCAAATTGCTTATATAACATAATATTTTGAAATCAAATTAATTTTTAATTATATAAAATTTACTCGCGTATTCTGCCATATTGGAACTTTTTATACCTCCTCAATCCTCCCTTTTTATTTGTTTGCTTCCTTAATTTCTTTATGTTTATTATTTCTGACTTACTAATCTGAAATTAATTCAAAGATAATTTAAATGAAGGTGAATGTCTTATATGATGAAAAACAATTCAAAGCAATTTTATTAAAATAAGTATTAATTTAATTTCTGTATATTTTTTATGAACAAAAGTTTTCATGATTCAGCCATGAATCATTTTTATCATTTCATTTAGGAAAAAGAAGTATTACATATACCTAGAATAAGGCCTTATAGTGTAAGGCCCAGAACATAGAGTAAAGCTGCCTTTTCATGACAAACATATCTAAAAAATTAGTTTTAAACATCCATTTTCTTAGAATTTTTAAAGATTACTTACAACCTCAATAAAATTATTTCCATGAATAGTTTACAAGTTTTTTAAAACTGCAATATTTTATTTCAGTAATAGTTGTTACTTTTTAACCTGATGAAATAAATAAAAATTATGTTCTGTTTTTCTAAACTCTAAAAAAGAGGGAGTCCTTATAAAATATATTCCTATACGTCTGATAAAAAGAATATATTTATATAAATTGACATATTGAACAATCAATAATACGTAACAGACATAATACAGTACACACAGTACACGTAAATTTACTGCAGCCTCCCCCCTCCCAGACACACACATTTTTTTTTTATTAATCAATATTTTTGTAATGGCATAAGACATACCAAGGTTTAAAAAAATGTGCATTTTCTTTAAATCCAAATTTCTACTAAATAACCATCCCTAATATGTCAAATATAAATAAAAAATATTATAAACAGTCATCTCCACAAGCCGCACTCCCAGAGTAAAACCTGCATTGCTGCAATGTAACTTTTCAACTGTTTTATTATAGATCACAGTACTTTGTTTTCTTGATGTAAAGCATATTTTAAAAATATTTCAAAACAAAAATTCTCAATGATAAATTCAGGAGATGGCTTTGGTGTGTGCATGTGCGTGTTTTTTTTTTTTTGGGGGGGGGGGAAGGGGGATATTTTTGGAAGTTTTGCTTGAGTTTAATGCTTATTAATGTAGTTTAAGTGCAAATCCTCCCTGCAACCACAGGAGCTTTAAAAATTCCTCCTGGAGAAAAATGCCTGATTTTAACCCTAGAAATATTAAAGAAATATTAATGTTTCTAAATTACTTAACGCACTTAGTTTTTACTTATTCTCGTACTAAATGTGGCAAAAAGGGTATACATATAACATATTAAATGAGTTAAAGGAAATATAAAAAAAAAATTGCTAAAAAATTATTAAAATTTACAAATTACTTAACGCATTTAGTTTTTACTTATTCTCTTACTAAATGTGGAGTAAGGGGAAAATAAAGGGGATTCATATAGCGCATTATAAAACATATTAAATGAGTTAAAAGAAAATTTTAAAAACGAAATTGCTAAAAGAGTTATTAAAATGTACAAATTATTTGACATATTCAAATTTTATGAATAATTCTCTTAGAATTATTTACAAAAAATCTATATAACTATATGTTACAAAAACCAGACGTTGAAATTTTTTTCTCAAAAACAAAACTAATAAAAAGTTATGTTTTCTAAATAATTTAAGCATATTTTTTTATTCTCTTGACAATTGTAAACACACACACACACGCACGCATATATATATACACACATATTATAAATTTGAGATGCATCAAATTTTCAAAATAGAAAACTCAAATTCATTACTCAAATTCATTCAAAACTAATATTCATTTTAATAAAATCATAATCAAAATACTTGCCTTTTACTTATTGCATACAATTCTGTATCATGTAACCCAAGCACATCTAAACAATAATATTTTTTTAATTGCAGATTATCTTAAAAAAATCTTTTTTGGAACTTGTTCTTGCCCAGTATATTAATAAACATGAAATATTTATTAATAGAGAGAAGGTGCAATTTTAAAAATAAATATTTATTTTGTACGCGATTTTCTTTTCTAATTCGTTTTCTGGCGGGACCAATCCTATATGTTGATTATTTTCTATATAATAAATAATATTCAGTTAGCCAAACGAGGGATAAACTGCTTAATACAGTACCCCTACTCGTGCGCCGTAGCTTAGAGGGCATTTAAAGCTGGGGAGAATTCTATTGTTCGTGTGACCCGTGCCCAGCGTAGTCTCACCTTTTGAAGCTTCATTAATTTTCATAAAAGTGACTTTAATCAACAAAATAATAAAGCACTTAGAGAAATCTATGTTAAATGACATTAAAATTGAGAAGAAAGTTTACATTATTAACGGAATTTTGATATTGTCATAAAACTTGCAAACAAAATTTATTCAGTAAAATTGGAGATAATTGATATTAAAAAAATAATAAGAATAGGAGATGATTGCTTGAAAATATGATGGAAATGTGGAATTAACTATGTATACTAATTTATTTAAATTTAGTTTTAAATTTATTTATATTTTACACACTACATATTATTTTACACATACGGTTCCTTTTGCGCTTCCGTGTAGAAAAACATAAAATGTCATATGCAACATTTTCTATGGATAAGATGTTATTGGGCACCACAATAATAAAAAGAAATCATAAGTATAAATGTAAATTACTTATTAATGTTTTGATAAGGTCTAAAAAAAAAGTAAAATCAAATTTCGACGCATAAATTTTACTTTCAAACTTCAATTTATGTGAAAATTGTGAAATAAGTGAAAGGGGGTTACTCAAAATATTTAGTTGACTATGGATTTACTAGTAGAAAAGCAAATATGTTAAGAAAGTATTTGTGCGAAAGCCAGTTATGCTAGAAAAGCCCACCTATTAATAGTTTCAAGTATTTTCACCAGAATAAATAATCAAGGAGTTTGTAGATTTTAAAAGGAAATATCTTAACAGTTAATAAATATCAGCAATTATTCACACCGCAGACGACAAGAATTGTGAGATTTGGTACAGATTATAGTGGGGAAGTGTCAGTGTCTGATGGTCCCGTTAGTGATACGAATGGGCCTTTAAGAATTGTATTAATAAATCAACTTACTGAATTATTTTTTTAGGGTATTACAAAATAATTTAAAATTTAAATGTATATTAACAGAGTACAGAGAAAAAAAATTGCGCCTGCCGTTAAAAGTTTAGAGGTAAGATAATAATTTTTAGCTGCCCCGGGGCAGCTAAAGCTGGGGGCCCTTACCTTTTCGTCATCTTGGACACTCGATAATTGTCCTACTTATTGCTGATAATTTATTAGCAAGTTAAAAGTTAAATAAAAAAGAAAGTAAAGGCCTTTTCTTAGTGCTGTGCAAAATTTAAAATGCACAAATTATACGACTCGGGGTTTGACATTTTATTTTCCTTACTTGTTAATTATTTTAACTTGCAGAATTTACACAAAAGATGATCATTTCAATCAATATTTTTTTATTATTTCATCGAAAGGCAGGGCCCGTGACGGACCGTTTAAAAATAACCGACCTTCTGTTATTTGTACCTTCCCAGGGCCCAATCTCGTCTATCTACGGCCCCGGGGAAATCATTGTTCTGGGGGCGCCCTTCTATTTATCCATAGAAATTGTTCCCGAATAATGTGGAAGTGGCTAGTACTAAACTTCATACGTATTGTATGTATGCATAAATTTCGTACCAGTTACTATCCACATCTATATACAGGGCATCACAAAAAGATGATCACAACTTTAAGAAAAAATGCCAGCAGGATAATAGTAGAAAAAATGATATTTTGGTTGATAGAAGTATTTGTTTGCAAACTTTTACTTTGCATATCTACGTTTGTTACAAGATGGCTAAAAGAGAATGGCCAGATTTTGTCATAATTTAATGGTTTTAACTTACCTCGTTATGATAAAAACATCAATAAAGAATTTCTCGTGAAAACAATAAAATAATAAGTTGTTATAATAAAATGTTATTCATTAGTTCGGGTTTTTTTGTGTGTGGGTGGAGGGGGCCTGGGTAGCAGAGAGGGGAAGGGGAACCGCACTCCCTTTCTAAATGTTTAAAAATATATGAATTTTAATCACTTTTGACCAATTTTATTCATTTGACACCTATAATGAAAATCCTGATTATTCCCATGAGGGCCCGCAAAAAGGGTGTCCGGGGAAGCTATCCCTCATTAGTCAGGCCCGACAGTCTCTACCCTTCTCTTTGCGACCCACTCCCTTACATATCCTTTGATATGCATAGGGTACAGGACCCGACCAAGCCAAAGACAGGACCAGGAGGTGATGTTCATTCGGGTCCCTGTCACAAAAGAGAAAATAAAAACTGTTTCTCAGATATGAATATATAAATAGAGATTTAGATAACCTTTGTTTTTAAGTTTATCCTACTCTAGAAATACAAAATATTGATTATAATCAGTAACAAACTCACAATGCATTTCAAATATCAGCTTTCTGAAACTGCATATCATGTTTGGGGGCCCCCGAAATCAGGAGTCGAAGACACAACGACCCACATGTTTAATAACATGCTATCCTGATTTCGGGAGCCCCAAACTTGGTATGCCCTACATCTATTAAAATAGCTGTAAAAGGTCTCTAACAAGGTTCTTTTTAGTTCAGAGCAAATTACGTTTGTCTCCCTTAAACCCCACCCCATCCCTTCACAAATGTTCACAGTCTTGATGATAGATTAACAGAAAAAGAGATAAGGAAAACCTAAAATGTTTCTGGAAATAACAGATAACAGAAAAAAATATTTTACTTATTACATGAAAATAATGTAGTAAAAGTGACTGAAAATACAAAAATCTTTGATCAAAGTTACTTTTTCTCTTTGAACTTAAAAGAAGATGTGGGGCCCCCCGCGATTGCGACCATCGCGACCCCTTAAATCCGCCCCTGTGTGTAACCGTTTTCGGAAAAAACGGTCAAATGACCTGCCAGAATGCTGTAAATTTTTAACAGTGTATATAGCACTGGACAACAGTGGTTTTGCCCAAGAACTAAAATTAGTTGATTCTAGATCAGTTTTTGGCGCTGATTCCGAATATACTTTCCGTTTATCTCTAGGTGGTCCAGGTTTTGAGAAATTAGCATATTTAAATTTATGCAAATTTAAGCTTTTTTGTGCTATTTTATGCAGATTTTAGATACAATATATGTCACATCTAATTACGTTTTCTAGATAATGACTACTTGACTATTTGCTTCAGATAAATGTCACGATTTGCATATTCTTAACATTTATTTATCAGTTATTAAGTCTAATTTGCATATTTTTCAATGGTGTAATGTTTACATCATTATCAACTTTAAAATAGTTGCCACAGAATTGACGTAATGTATTTCTAGACTAGATTTTTATGCTGATTTCAAATCTGCAGTCTATTTTCTTATGTCATGTCTAGTTTTTAAGTAAGATGAATTTCTACTTTTGCACGGCATTAACACAGGTTTGATATAAGATGCTTTTTAGGGGTGTGTAATTCATTGACAAGGAGGTGAACAGGGTCAAATTCATATCAGAGACATAAACAAAAATTTATATAATCGAAAAAAAATAAGTAGTAGAATCTATCCTAACTAGAAGTTTATCATACAAAGTATCATAAAAAGCTATTTCTGGCTTTTTTGACCAAAAACTAAAATTTCCCTTTTTTCAAAAACTAGACGTGATAGAAGAAAACAGATACAAGATTTGAAATCAGCTCAAAAAAGTCCTTCCGGCCAGTGCCGGGAGGAAGAGTTAACTTTAATATTCCTTAATTTTTAAAAGCCAGCTTATATTATTCAAACACACGGAGCTCAAATTAGTAGACCCCGATTATAGAAAATTAAATACAGATTTTTGTCAATACTGAATATGAATGAGAATTTTGCGAAATTAGTCGCGTTTTCAAAGCTGGTTTTATTTAAAGTGATTTATATTTGGTCGCCAAATTCGGCAATATCTTGAAGTGCCCGCCATTTTAAAGCAACATAATGGGTGCAACAAAGCTAACCAATGAACTTGGTCGAGACTTTAGTAATTCCTGTGCACAAGTTCACTCACATCTAAATCGGTTGATAAATACTAGTGCTGTTGCAGGCAAAAAATCAGATTTTTCAAAATGTCACACACATTAGAAATTCAAACTGTTATATCTCAGCCATTTTTTAAGATAAAGAAAATAAACAAAAAATGCTCCAGAATCTTTGTATCAAGCTCAAACCCATAAGAAAAAAAAAATTCAATTTCTAATTTTTTTGTACCTCATTTTAAATACATTTTTTTTAAATGGCCACCATTTTGAAACAAGATGGCGGATGAAGTTGGCAAACGAATTCGGCCGAGCGATTGCTATGTACTATGCATATGTGAAATTTCGCAAACCCCTTCTTTTCTCAGCCAGACTGATTAGGCGCCAGTGATACCAGATCACGTGGTCTGACTAGAGAATTGATATTAAAAAACATTTTTTCTTTCTTGTTCCTTTTTTTAGTTGGTTTTGTGAATGTGAATCTTGAACGCAGCAGGTAATAAGCTGCGTATAGGTTTTTTATCGTGGTCTTCTATTAGAAGAAATGATGTTTAATTTAAAAAAAGGGGAAATTTATTTCCGAATATGAAATCATGCTGGGCTTATTTTTAGAAGAAATAGTTGCTGAAGTATTAATTGTTTTAAAAGCATTTCTCTTGTTTTTAGTTCAGTTTGAATGTGAATCTCGAAAGCAGCATGCTCGCTGTGTATTTCTTGATCTTCCGAAAAGGGAGAAATAAATATTCTTGAACATATAAAAGAAATTATCTGGAATTCCTAGTGAGGAATAACAAATATTATTCAAATGTTTTCGTTGTAAATATTGTACATATTAAAAGTGTAAATATAGAATTAACAAAGTTTTTAATCATCTTGTGCTATTTTATACTGAACAACACCAGCGCCATTTTCAGTTGTGAAAATATGCTCTCCCAAATATGATTTAAAACGAATCGTGAAGTCTATAAATATGCTCTCCCAATAAAAATATCTTGAATTGTGATAACGTGAAATTTCGTGGAATATATATGAAGATTATTCTTCAAGTTTTGGTGCCTCAACAACCGGGAAAAAAGGTAAGAAATACCTTTATTATTCTGCATGACTATTGACTCTTGATTTATTGAAAATAACGCTTTTTCATGATAATTTATTTTGAAAATTAAATTTAATTTTAAACATGGATAAGCCTGATAAGCTTAAAAGTAAAAGAGCTACCGTTCGCGCAGCAGTTACAAAATTAATCTCAAAATGTGATACATTATTATCTGTTGATATTGATAAAACTGATTGCGATTCTTTAATGGAATCATTAGAGCTCGTAAATGAAAAGGAAGCTCAACTAAAGGAATTGGATTTCGAAATAGATGAGCTAATTCAGGAAAAAACTGAATATGAAAAAGAACTAAAATCGGTAGAAGAATATTCTGAAAAAATATCAAGTTTGAAATTTAAAATTAAGATGAGGCTTAAAAAATGTAAAATCGAAACTGAACCAAAAGTTTTACTAGAATCAAGTAACGGTTCAAAAATCGGATGTAAACCAGTTTCGGCAGTGAAGCTTCCTAAACTTAACATAGAAAAATTTTCTTCTGATGCAAGCCAGTTCTTAGAATTTTTTTAATTTATTTACTAGTGCGATAGATTCAAACGAATCGTTATCAAAAATTGAAAAATTCCAATATCTCAAATCCTTGTTGTCTGGTCCTGCATATAATATTGTATCTGGTTTTGAACTGACAGATCAAAATTATTCTACTTGTTTAAAATTGTTAGAAGAAAGATATGGGAAGCGGGAAAATATAATAAACTGTTACATGAACAAAATTCTGAATCTTGAACCAGTGAAATCCACTAACAATGTTATTTCTTTAAGAAAGTTGTATGATAATATCGAAACTTGTATGAGAAATCTTGATACGTTAGGAGTGACATCAGGCTCCTACGGCAATTTATTACTACCAATATTATTAAGATTGTTACCCGAAAATTTGATACTAGATTTTCATCGAAAACGTGATCCCGATAAGGACTGTGAAGTCACCGATTTAATAAATTTTATTAAAACGGAATTAAGATGTCGTGAAGCTACTAATTTAGTAAACAATTCCCAAAGCAAAGCTTATGAAAATTCTAAAACTAAATATGAAAATTCTTCAAGTAAATATCAAAATTTTCCTCAAAAGAAAAATATACCTTCAGCTGCTGCTTTAAATACATCTACAAAACAGTTTTGCATATTTTGCAAGTCTTCTGATCATGTAGGACTAAATTGTTCGAAATTCACTGATGAACAAAAACGATATAAATTAAAGAAAGAAGGTCGCTGTTACAAATGCTTTTACAAGTCCCATTTATCAATTAATTGTAGAACAAAAATTAACCCTTGTTCCAAATGTGGTAACACAACCCATAGTCATTTGTTTTGTTTTAAAGAAACAGCAAAAGAAAATCCTGAAAAAGAAATGAAAGGTGCAATTGTATCTATGATGTCGGAACAAAAATATAAACAAAATAAAGCAACATTATTGCAGACTTGTACAGTTTCTGTGTCTGCTGGTAAGGAATGCTTGTTGGCTCGCGTTTTATGTGATAGTGGTTCAGAAAAATGCTTCGTGAAGAGATCGCTAGTACAAAAATTAAAATTGAAGCCATTGCGAAGAGAAAAATTATTAGTTTATCCTTTTGGGCGGAGACGCCCTTATGAATCTTGTTATGAAGTTGTTGCTCTTGAATTATCCAGTATTGTGCAACCTATTAACTCGATAAATATCGAAGCACTTGTGGTTGATAATATAACTGGAGCTTCTGTGAAAACCCTAGAACCAGAACTTCTAGACATAATGAGAACAAGAGGCTTTAAGCCTGCTGATACAGGTCTTGAACAGGAAATAAATATTTTGCTAGGGTCTGACTTTTTGTGGAAAATATTAAAGGGAATCGAGGGAAAATTGACAAAAGAATTATACGTTGCAGAAACTATTTTCGGTCATACGGTGCAAGGGCAGATAGAGTCGAATAAAAAAGAAGTAACTTGTTTGCGTGTTTCAGTTGAAAATATAAATACTCAGCTGAAAGCATTTTGGGATCTTGAATCAATTGGCATTGCTGAAAGCAATGAAAAGAACATTACCGATCATGAGGTAATAAAAGAATTTAAAGAAAATTTAAAATTCGTAAATGGGCGTTATGAAGCAAAATTATTGTGGAAAAATTCTCGTGAATTGCTTAGAAATAATCTTGAAGTAGCAAAGAAGCGGTTTTCTAGTTTAGAAAATAAATTCTTGAAAAACGATTCTTTATTTAAAGAATATAACTCCGTTTTGCTAGAGGAGTTTAATCATGGTGTAATAGAATTGTGCACCGAGAAAGATTCTAATAATTCCTATTACATGCCACACAGACCTGTTATCCGTGACAACAAAACTACAAAAAAATTAGCATAGTCTATGATGCTTCTTCCAAATATGATGATTCTCTATCATTAAACGAATGCTTGTATCATGTCCCTAACTTGAATTCTAATGTTTTAAATGATGAAAACATTCCTGTATCGAGTTTCGAACCCCCAAATACTTCCTTGAAAATTTTAGGATTGATCTGGAACAATACAGAAGATAAATTTGGACTAGAATTACGACCCTTGTTAGAAAAATTAAATAATGATTCTTCTACTAAATGCAATGTTTTGAAAATTGCAGCTACGTTGTTTGATCCAGCCGGATTTATTTCCCCTTTTGTTATTCGTGTCGAATGCCTTTTGCAGCAATTGTGGATAATGGGAATATCATGGGATGAAAGTTTTTGTGGTGAACTAGAAAATAATTGGCAAAATTGGCTTTCAGAAATCCCTGATCTCACACACTTGAAAATTCCCCGACACTATTTTAGCAACCTGATCATGGAAAAGGAGCATCTCCAATTGCATGTTTTTCCTGATGCTAACCCTAATGTGTATGTTCCTGAATTTCTTTCCTTGCCTGAAAATCAGTGGCCTAGTGTTAAAATTGCTGCATCTCGATTACCTGATGTTTCTGAAGAGAAGTATAAAAAAGCAGCCACCATCTCTTGTGTTGTTCAAACAAATAAATCTGATGAAATTCCCATTTTTATTCTTGAAAAGTATAGCTCCCTAAAGAAATTGTATCGAGTAACTGCTTGGCTATTTAGATTTATTTCTAATATAAAATTAAAGATAGAGAAAAGAGATTTTTCAGAATTATCAGCTGAGAAAATTTTACATGTTGAAAATTTTTGGTTTAAGCTAATGCAGGAAGAAAGTTTCCCTGAAGTTGTAAAATCCATGAAATGTAGCAAGAGTATCCCTAAAGAATTGAATCTTCTACAGTTAATTCCTATGTTGTCAGATGAAGGTTTGCTATTCGTACGAGGACTGTTACAAAAGTCTGATTCCTCATTTTATGAAAAACATCCCTTTGTGATTCCTGCAAAACATAATTTGACTGAATTAATCGTGAAAGATGCACATGAAAAAGTTTTTCATTCAGGAGTGCCCAGTACATTAGTATCAACTCGTGAAAAAATTTGGATTTTAAGATCCAGACAATGCATAAAATCAGTCCTAAACAAATGTGCAATCTCCAAGAACTTTAGTGTTCGCCCTGGTCAACTAGTTATAGCAACTCTAAAGCATATCTTGTGTTTACCTGCAACCAAGGAATCCTTAGTGAAACGCTTCCGTTTGCGCGAGACTCTTCTGAATCATTTTTGGAAGCGCTTGAAAAATGAGTATCTTCTCAACTTACAATCTGCTCACTACACGGACCAGAATAAAACTTCTGACTTTGAAATATATGATGTGATTTTTATGCATATGAGCATGTATCAAGAACTTTCTGGAAGTTAGGTATTTGTGGACAGAGATTTAAAAAAAAAATGAGGTCTTATGAACTGAAGGCAAATAATTCCATCATTAAAAGACCTATTGATTCTTGTGTATAATTTAGAAGTGAAAAAACTCTGAACTTTTTTATTAATAGAACTGAAAAAAAAAAAACTCTGATATTATTAGAGACTCAAAAACTCTCATTTGACATTTGACTTAAAAAAAAAAAAAAATGAACTCTTTCTGTTATTGACTTAAAAAAAAAAGATTTTTATTTTTTTCACTTAAAAAAAAAAAAAAATGTTTCTTGTTTGATAATATTTCTAATTTTTAGTTTTTTTTTTTTTTTTTTTTTTTTTTTTTTTTGAATATTCCAGAAAAGGTTGTATAGATTTAAATTGTTCTTTCTCTTTTTAGTAGCAGAAACCTGTTGGCAAATTTTTTAAATTGTTTATTATTTTATTTGAAGTCCAGTATGTAAGTATATATTTTGATTTTGTATTGTATTTATGTATAAGTGTAACTGATAATTTTTTAGAATAATTTTATTTCTACTTTAATTATTTTGAATCCCCATTTTGATGAACCCTTGTTCATCGGGGGGGAGTTTATGAAATTTCGCAAACCCCTTCTTTTTTCAGCCAGACTGATTAGGCGCCAGTGATACCAGATCACGTGGTCTGACTAGAGAATTGATATTAAAAAAATTTTTTTCTTTCTTGTTCCTTTTTTTAGTTGGTTTTGTGAATGTGAATCTTGAACGCAGCAGGTAATAAGCTGCGTATAGGTTTTTTATCGTGGTCTTCTATTAGAAGAAATGATGTTTAATTTAAAAAAAGGGGAAATTTATTTCCGAATATGAAATCATGCTGGGCTTCTTTTTAGAAGAAATAGTTGCTGAAGTATTAATTGTTTTAAAAGCATTTCTCTTGTTTTTAGTTCAGTTTGAATGTGAATGTCGAAAGCAGTATGCTGGCTGTGTATTTCTTGATCTTCCGACAAGGGAGAAATAAATATTCTTGAACATATAAAAGAAATTATCTGGAATTCCTAGTGAGGAATAGCAAATATTATTCAAATGTTTTCGTTGTAAATATTGTACATATTAAAAGTGTAAATATAGAATTAACAAAGTTTTTAATCATCTTGTGCTATTTTATACTGAACAACACCAGTGCCATTTTCAGTTGTGAAAATATGCTCTCCCAAATATGATTTAAAACGAATCGTGAAGTCTATAACTATGCTCTCCCAATAAAAATATCTTGAATTGTGATAACGTGAAATTTCGTGGAATATATATGAAGATTATTCTTCAGCATATGCTTTGTCACAACCTAATCGGTTCATAAATATGCGTGTTATCGCTTGACAAAAATCAGATCGTTTCAAAATGTCAGCCATGCTAGAAATTCAAAGTGCTATAACTCAGTCATTTTTTAAGATATAAACGAAACGAAAAATGCTCCGAAATCTTTGTATCAAGGTCAAACACATAACAAAAATATCATTTTCAATTTCTAATTTTTTTGTATCTCATTTTAAATTAAAATTAAAAAAAAATTTAAATGGCCGCCATTTTGAAACAAGAAGGCGGATGAAGTTCGCCAACGTACACGGTCGAGACATTGGTATGTACTATATACACAACAAGTTATATCCAAATTCGTTCATAAATACGCGTGTAATCGCATGATAAAATTCAGATCGTTTCAAAATGTCAGCCACACAAGAATTTCAAAGTGCTATAACTCAACCGGTTTTAAAATATAAACGAAACAAAAAAACCTCCGGAATCTTTGCATCAAGCTCAAACACATAAGGAAATAATCTTTTTCAATTTCTAGTTTTTTTATACCTCATTTTAAATTAAAATTTTTAAATTTTAGGTAGCTTTCTTTACAAAAAGCTACCTATTGCAGCCGTTCGGAGGAAAGCGATTTCAAAAAATTTTGGTATATTTTCATCGACCATGACTCCCAGACCCCGAAACCACCCTCCGTTCAAAATTTATATATATATATATATATATATATATATATATCAATATATATATATATATATATATATATATATATATATATATATATATATATATATATATATCTGACCTATGTCACACTGTAACTCTCGTATTTATGAACCGATTTGGATGTAATTCGGTGTGTACATAGTACATACCAATGTCTCGACCGAGTTCGTTGGTCAGCTTCATCCGCCATTTTGTTTCAAAATGGCGGCCATTTAAAAAATTTTAAAAACTTTAAAATTTGAAATGTGGTACCAAAAAATTGAAAATGGAAAAATATTTTTTTCTTATGTATTTGACCTTTATACAAAGACTCCGTAGCAGTTTTTGTTTCGTCTATATCTTAAAAAATGGTTGAGTTATAGCATTTTGAATTTCTAGCGAAGCTGACATTTTGAAACGTCCTGAATTTTGTCACGCGATAAAAGGCGTATTTATGAACCGATTTGGATGTAACTTCGTTCATACATAGTACAGACCAATGTCTCGAACGAGTTCGTTGGCCAGCTTCATCCGCCATCTTGTTTAAAAATGGCGGCCATTTAAAATTTTAAGAAAAATTTAAATTTGAAATGTGGTAGCAAAAAATTGAAAATTGAAAAATATTTTTTTCTTATGTGTTTGACTTTGATAAAAAGATTCGGGAGCAGTTTTTGTTTCTTCTATATCTTAAAAAATGGCTGAGTTATAGCATTTTGAATTTCTAGCGTGGCTGACATTTTGAAACGTCCTGATTTTTGTCACGTGATAACAGACGTATTTATGAACCGATTTGGATGTACCTTGGTGTGTACATAGTACATACAAATAACTCAACCGAGTTCGTTGACCAGCTTCATTCGCCATCTTGTTTCAAAATGGTGGCCATTTAAAAAAATTAAAAAAAATTAAATTTAAAATGAGATACCAAAAAATTGGAAAATGAAAAAGATTTTTTTTGTATGTGTTTGACCTTAATACAAAGATTCCGGAACAGGTTTTGTTTCGTCTACATCTAAAAAAATGGCTGAGTTATAACATTTTAAATTTCTATTGTGGCTGACATTTTAAAACGACCTGATTTTTGTCACGCGATAACAGGCGTATTTATGAACCGATTTGAATGTAACTTGGTCTATACATAGTACATACCAATGTCTCGACCGAGTTCGTTGGCCAGCTTCATTCGCCATCTTGTTTCAAAAGGATTGCCATTTTTAAAAAAAATGTAATTTAAAATTTAAAATGAGGTATTAAAAAATTGGAAAATGAAAAAGATTTTTTTTTATGTGTTTGGTCTTGATACAAAGATTCTGGAGCAGTTTTTGTTTCTGAAAATTTGTTCTTTTGTTTATATCTTAAAAAGTGGTTGAATTATAGCACTTTGAATTTCTATCATGGCTAACACTTTGAAACGATCTTGTATTTGTCACGTATTCGTATACCACACGTATTCGCCTATTTCGATGGAAGAAGGCATGTGGATGGTATACATCAATATCTCGACCAAGTTCGCTGGCCAGCTTCATCAGCCATCTTGTTTCAAAATGGCGGCCATTAAATAAAAAAAATTATATTTAAAGTGAGGTGCAAAAACATTAGAAATTGAAAAAGGTTTCTTTCTTAGTATTTGACCTTGATAGAAGGATTCAGGAGCATTTTTTGTTTGTCTTTATCTTAAAAAATGGCTCAGATATAGCAGTTTCAATTTCTAAAGTGGGTGACATTTTGAAAAATCTGATTTTTTGCCTGCGACAGCACTCGTATATATCAACCGATTCCGATATGAGTGAGCATGTGCACAGCAATTACTAAGGTCTCGACCAAGTTCACTGGTTAGCCTCATCTACCATGTTGTCTTAAAATGGCAGGCACTTTAAGAAATCGCCGAATTTGGCAGCCAAATATAAGTGACTTTAAATAAAAGCAGCTTGAATAAAGCTGACTAATTTCGCGAAATTCTCATTCATAATGATTTAGTATTGATAAAAATTAGTATTGAATCTCCTACATTCGGTTTCCGCTTAATTGAGCTTCGTGTGTTTGAATAATATAAGTTGGCTTTTAAAAAATAAGGAATATGAAAGCTACCTCTTCCTCCCGGCATTGGCCGGAAGGACTTTTTAAATGGCCGCCATTTTGAAACAAGAACGCGGATGAAGTTGGCCAACGTACTCGGTCGAGACATTGGTATGTACTATGTACACAACAAGTTATATCCAAATTCGTTCATAAATACGCGTGTAATCATGTGACAAAATTCAGATCGTTTCAAAATGTCAGCCACACAAGAATTTCAAAGTGCTATAACTCAGCCATTTTTTAAGATATGATATAGATGAAACAAAAAATGCTCCTGGATCTTTGATTCATGTTCAAACACATAGGGAAAAAAATCTTTTCCAATTTCTAATTTTTTTGTGGCTCATTTTAAATTTTAAATTTTTTTAAAAATTTTAAATGGCCGCCATTTTGAAACAAGATGGCGGATGAAGTTTTCCCACGAACTCGATCGAGACATTGCTATGTACTATGCAAATGCATTGTCACATCCAAATCGGTTCATAAATACGCGTATTATCGCGTGACAAAAATCAGATCGTTTCAAAACTTCAGTCATGCTAGAAATTCAAAGTGCTATAACTCAGCCATTTTTTAAGATACAGACGAAACAAGAAATGCTCCGGAATCTTCGTATCAAGCTCAAACACCTAAGAAAAAAAATATTTTTTCTATTTCTAATTTTTTTGTGCCTCATTTTAAATTTAAAATTTTTAAAAAAATTTTAAATGGCCGCCATTTTGAAACAAAATGGCGGTTGAAGCTGGCCAACGAACTTGGTCGAGACATTGGTATGTACTATATACACACGAAATTTTATCCAAATCGGTTCATAAATACGAGAGTTACAGTATAAAAAAGATCAGATATATATGTGGAGATTTCGCAAGCAACACCTGCATTAGACTGAGTGTCTCCGTATTTTCCGCTTCGAGATTAAAAAGGAAACGAGCCTTAACGAAGCGGTGTGAAGTAAAAATGCAGAAGAAGTAAAGAGAACGAAATGAGTTCGACGACGGAAGGTTTTTTTTTAATAAAGAACAGAACATATTTCGATGAAATAAGATTGAATATTTACACGACGTAAGAAAACCTCAGAAATATATTCAACGACGTCCTAAATTATAGACTTTAAGCTAATTAAAGAACGAGAAGAGTGTTTATATCTGTATTTTTTGTTGTGTATTCGTCCCAATAAATGTCAGTGCTCGTCCTAAAAGTGAGTTGTGAGTTAAGTATGGAGTCTCACCCCCATAAATTGGCGTCAGAAGTGACAGTTAACCCACCAATATGATTAATTAGAGTTATTCATCCTACATATTCAAGCCGGATATTCTTCTAACGGTGAGTTCATTGCTATTATTTTATTATGAAGTTAGTTGAAATACCAGAACTGGAAGTTGCGTTTAAAAACGAACGAACGCATAAAATTAAATTGCTGCATAAATTCCTATTTGATGCTGACGGTGATCGCTCTAATAGAAAGAGAATACGTGATTTTACTGGTTTCGGTTTTCAAACCGACAGCACCGAATTCAAAAATAAAATAACTAAAGTTCAAACTGATTTTTCATTAAATGATCTGATTACAGTGTGCAATCTACTTTGTATTGATAATGAGGGATCTTTAAACGATCTCGCAACCCGATTAGTGACATACCTTTCAGACTTGACCTTACTACAAAATAATATTATACAAAATGAAAGTGACACCGACTTGGAACCCGAACTGCCTTCAAATAATATGACTTCAAGTAATAACACTCAATTATCAAATTTTGACAAACAACAGCAATTTCCAGTTCAAAGTTTTATGCCATCGTCTGTTACTTTTACTGATATTGAAAGTGTAATACCTCCTTTCGATGGTAGTTCTTTTAGTGATATACAGGTATGGTTTAATAATTTTGAGGATGTTACTAATATGTTTAATTTATCTGACTTTCATAAATTCATATTTTGTAAAAGATCATTACGAGGAAAAGCCCAGTTATTGGCACAAACAGAATTTCATATTAATTCATATGACAAACTTAAACAACTCTTAATATCAGAATTTAGCACCACTTATAATTCTGCCGAGTTGCATGATATATTAAATAAACGAAAATTGCAAGAAAATGAATCAATAGAAGAATATTTTCTTATCATGAAACAAATATGCTCGCGTGGTAAAATCGAGGATTCCGCATTAATGCAATACATCATAAACGGCATACCCGACCCCGTTTTCAGAAAATCAATGTTATATGGATGCCAATCCATTGTAGAATTCAAGCAAAAGCTCAAAATTTATGACAAAATTCGACATGACTTTGAGAACACTAAATTTCGTAAAGTCAAACCTGAAATGCCAATGAAAGAGAAATCCTTTCGACCAAAATCTGATCTTTTTTGCTTTAATTGTGGTTTGTCGAATCATAAAAGTAGCCAATGCAGACATAAAGATAAAGGCCCTCGTTGTTTTAATTGTTCGAATTTTGGCCATAAATCGGCTCAGTGTTATCAACCAAGGAGGCCTAGAGTTAAGTCAGAACCCTCCAATGTTTCCACTGTCACGTCGAACACTTTCATGACCAAACAAGTCATTATTTCGTCTGTAAATGTTACATCATTGGTAGACACAGGTAGTGAAAGAAGTTTACTAAAGGAAAGTATTTATCGCAAACTCCCTACAATTTCGAACCTTGAACATTCAACTATCACATTAACTGGATTAGGAAATACTATAATCAAACCCCTAGGTTTTTTCTCTACGAACATTATGATAGATGATTTTAATTATACAACTAATGTTTATGTAGTCCCGGATTATTCCATATCTTTTGATCTTATTATTGGTACAGATATCATTCAACAAAGTATTTTAACGATTTCTGGAAATAATATTTCGATGCAAAAAATCGAGAAAAATGACGATACGTCCAATAATTTTTTGATTAATATTGCTCATGTGTTAGACGATCTTAATCTTGATTTATCTCATATTACCGATGAAACAATACGTTCAAAAATTTCAGAACTTATTCAAAATTATTCTCCTAAAAAAATAAAGACAACTGATGTTAAATTATCAATTCATCTGGAAAACGAAGAACCTGTTACTTGTCCTCCCTGGCGCTTGGCGCAAATAGAGAAAAACTTCGTCGAAAAACAAATTTCTGAGTGGCTCGAAAAAGGAATTATTCGTAAAAGCACTAGTAATTTTTCATCACCTATTGTCCTAGTAAAAAAGAAAGATGGTTCATATAGATTGTGTGTTGACTATAGGAAGTTAAATTCTAAAACACATAAACAACGTTTTCCCCTCCCAGTAATTGATGACATTATTGATCAGTTGCATTCTGCAAAAATATTTACTACTCTTGACCTTAAAAATGCTTTTTTTCATGTCGAAGTAGAAGAAAATAGTAGAAAATATACTTCTTTCGTAACACATTCTAGTCAATTTGAATTCTTATATATGAATTATGGCCTTAGCGATGCACCGTTAGTGTTTCAAAGATATATTTATAACGTTTTTCGAGACCTCATTAATGAAAAAGTACTTATTGTCTATATGGATGACTTCATAATACCAGCTGAAAACGAAGTCGAAGGACTCCAGAAATTACAACGCGTCCTTACAACTGCATTCGAATATGGTTTAGAACTGAATCTCAAAAAATGCCACTTTCTACAACGAGAAATTGATTTTTTGGGTTACCACATTAAAAATGGTCAACTGCACCCATCCCCCTTAAAAACTAAAGCTGTCCTTAATTTCCCAGAACCTAAAAGTATAAAAGATGTACATTCATTTGTCGGATTAACTTCATATTTTCGTAAATTCATTCAAGATTACTCTTTAATAGCTAAGCCTTTGACAGATCTTCTTAGAAAGGACACTAAATTTCACTTTGGCGACCAGCAACGAAATGCATTTAATCAGCTGAAACACATCCTTTCTTCAGGTCCTGTTTTAAGCATTTATAACCCTAGTAACGAAACAGAAGTTCACTGTGATGCATCTATTGACGGTTACGGAGCAGTCCTCCTTCAAAAGTCTTCTATTGACAATCAATTTCACCCTGTCTATTTTATGAGCAAAAAAACCACAGATGCCGAACGTAAATATTCGAGTTATGAATTAGAAGTTTTAGCTGTCATAGAAGCCCTTAAAAAATTTCGCGTTTACATTCTAGGTATTCCTTTCAAGATAGTCACAGATTGCAACGCATTCGCCCTTACTATGAATAAAAAAGATCTTTGCACCAAGATTGCTCGATGGGCTTTAATGTTAGCTGACTATAACTATACAATCGAACACAGACAAGGTACACGCATGCGCCATGTCGACGCTTTAAGTAGAAATCCAATATGTATGGTCATTCAAGATAGTTTTACTACCAAAATCATACAATCACAGAACACTGACGAACATATACAGGCCATCAAAGAAATTTTGAAAACAAAGCCATATGACAACTATTTCCTTAAAAATAACGTTCTCTATACAAATCATAAAGGTATCGATCTGATAGTTGTGACGGATGAAATGCAGCTAAATGTCATTAAACCTGTTCATGACAAAAGACATTTTGGCCGTAAACGCTGTGAAGAACTCCTTAACGAAGAATTTCTCATCCCTAATATGTCAAATAAAATTGATAAAATTATAGCAAATTGTGTAACATGCCTTTTGTATAATCGCAAACGTGGCAAACAAGAAGGTGAATTACATCCCTTACCTAAAGAAGAGACTCCTCTCCAAACCTACCACATTGATCATTTAGGCCCTCTTGAAACAACCAACAAAAATTATAAACATATTTTGTCTTTAATAGACGCATTTACTAAATTCGTCTGGTTGTATCCATGTAAAAGTACTTCTACCGAAGTTATATCAAAACTACGACAAGAAAGTCATACTTTTGGCAATCCTTCCATTATCATTAGCGATAAAGGTCCTGCATTTACAAGCAAAGAATTTGCTGATTATTGTCAAGATGAAAATATAAAGCACGAGACAGTTACAACTGGCCTTCCCCGTGCCAATGGTCAAGTAGAGCGACTTAATTCCACCATAATTTCTGTAATCTCTAAAATGTCCAAAGACGAACCGACCAAATGGTTTAAACATGTTCCTAAAGTTCAACAAGTTATTAATTCAACTTACCAAAGAAGCATTAAGAGAACACCGTTTGAAATATTATTTGGTACAAAAATGAAACAGAAAGAAGATGTACAAATTATTGACCTCTTAAACAGTGCAGTCGAAGAACAATTTATGAAAGACAGAGAAGAGCTCCGTAAAGAAGCCAAGAAGAATATTCTGGAAATTCAACAAGAAAATCGCAAGCACTATAATTTACGACGTAAGAAACCCCGTAAGTACAAGCTTGGTGACCTTGTAACAATTAAGAGAACCCAGCAAGGACCAGGTTTAAAGTTGAAATCTAAATTCTTAGGTCCGTATAAAGTAATCAAAGTGAAGTCTAACGACACCTACGACGTAACGAAAATCTCATCAACTGAAGGACCGATAAATACTAGCTCCTGTGCTGAATACATGAAACCTTGGCCTGACGAAAACTGAAACTTAAAAAAAAAAAAAAAATTTTTTTTAAATCTTTTCTTTCTGTGTCCTATAAACATTTTACAAGTCACTGCTTTCAAAGAAATCCCTATATGATGTTACGCTACTTCAACTATGATGTGAAGATTAATTTTTTTTCTTTTCCCCTAAGAACAGTTACTGGTTTTTGTTTTTTGTTTTTCAGATTCTATTTTACCACATGTCGCTGCGGCAGCTCCAGATGTCAGGACGGCCGCTTGTGGAGATTTCGCAAGCAACACCTGCATTAGACTGAGTGTCTCCGTATTTTCCGCTTCGAGATTAAAAAGGAAACGAGCCTTAACGAAGCGGTGTGAAGTAAAAATGCAGAAGAAGTAAAGAGAACGAAATGAGTTCGACGACGGAAGGTTTTTTTTTAATAAAGAACAGAACATATTTCGATGAAATAAGATTGAATATTTACACGACGTAAGAAAACCTCAGAAATATATTCAACGACGTCCTAAATTATAGACTTTAAGCTAATTAAAGAACGAGAAGAGTGTTTATATCTGTATTTTTTGTTGTGTATTCGTCCCAATAAATGTCAGTGCTCGTCCTAAAAGTGAGTTGTGAGTTAAGTATGGAGTCTCACCCCCATATATATATATATATATATATATATATATATATGGATATATATATATACTATATATATATATATATATATATATATATCAACTTTTGAACGGAGGGTGGTTTCGGGGTCTGGGGGTCATGATCGATGAAAATATACCAAAATTTTTTGACATCGCTTTCCTCCGAACGGCTGCAATAAGTAACTTTTTGTAATGAAAGCTACCTAAAACTGGTTTAGAAACATATTAGCGTACTCGTGCGGCAGAAATATTTGAACGTCAAGAAACATTATTAGAAAAACATGAAAAATATGCAAATTAGGTACAATATTTCACAGTCACATGTCAGTATAATCTCAGAAACAACGTTTTTGTGAAGTAAATTAGGTAGTAATCATAACATAAAACAAAAAGCTCTGTCTGATATTGCTTTATACCTTAAATTTGCAAATAATTGTATAAAATTTACTAAATTTGCATAAATTGAAATATGCAAATATCTCCCAAACTTGACGTGCTGGAGTAAATCTAAAACTAGGTTCGGAATCAGCACAAAAAAACGAATAAAAACAACTAACTTCTGTTTTAGGACAGAGCAAAAGTTCAAATTTGTTGACCAGTGTAATAAGTATTTAATAAAAGTATGTTAATGTTGCTGCCATTGTATCTTAAAAAGTTAGATTTAGTCTTAATATTTATATGATTAACTTAAGACAAAATAAGCAATATATGTTTATAAAGAACCTTCCGTGAATCCAAATGGTCCGTTTTTATTTTTTATTGTATCAATTAGACCTTAAGCTATCCCGCTTTCGGATTGTTATTTCCGCACTGTATAATGATATATGTGTTACGTTTCTTTTGTTTAACAGAATAACAAAACTTAAATTATAACGTATTTCAAAGTTTAAAAAATAAATATTAAAAAAAATAATAAATACTGATATTATCGCACATTTTATTTTAATCTGTTTACATAAAAAAACTCATCATCTTTTTTTATTTATTTTTTTTCCTCATATTGTGGATATTCCAGATTTTGATGTTCAATTCTATTTTAAGAGGGAAAAATAAAGATATTATTGGCAACATCAAAATTCAGCAGCCGCACAGGAACCCATTAATTACTTATAAAGAGAGACAAAAATAATTTCTGCCCAAAGTGACGGAAGAGCTAGATCGACTGCTGCGTTGGTAGATTTAGAAAAAATAAAAAGGAATAAGAATGAAAGAAAGAGAAATTTGCATTTACCGTGATTAACAACTGAATAGCTTTCTGCAGAGATGATTCAAAGAAAAATAGGAGTGAAATTGCTACATCATATATGAAATCACATAAAACCATATGCGCGTTATACGCCGGTTATAAAACTGAAAGATTAAAAAAAAAAATTTAAATGGTCATAAGAACTAAGATTTCGAATTCAATGAACTTGTTACTTATTTACAAAAGTAATTTCCGCTATCAGATTAAAAGTAATAGTTATTATGCTTTAGAATAGTCTTTATTTTATTTTTTGTTATTTTTGAAAGTTTAAATTAAAACGTATATTTTATTAAACATACCGGCCCTCTTGTAACCTCTGAGGCGGGGGGCGGAATATTTTTTATTCAAACAAAAAATACAAAATCAACATTTGCACACACACAAAAAAAACCTTATAAATACATATATATAATTACAAATCATCATCTGTTTCCAATACTAAAATTAAATTAATAAATTTAGCTACAATTCATAACGCTGACATTATACAAAATAAAGATGGAACCTTTAACTAGTATTATTTAAATTTATTAATAAAATTAATTGATAATTAATGAACAACAGTGAATATGATAATGTTGAAATGAAGTTTAATATATGCCATGAAAGATGACAAACATGCATCATAAAATGAATTTCTTAAATATAGGTATCAAGTAACTACAATAGTAGAAATCATAACACACTAAGTTTTTGCGCAACTGCAGCAATAAACCCAGCGCATAAAAAATTTTAAAAATTGTTTGCTAACGGTGCAAAAACATTTAGCTAACAGAAATTATATATTTATAAAATATATAAAAGATACCTCTTAAAAGAATTTGCGTTTCAAAAAGAATTCTTTCAGTTTTAAATGAAAATAAAATAACAAATAGTGATCATTCATAACGACTTGCTCATTATATATTAGATGCATTGGAATAACAAAATTCAAAACATTAAAAATTCAAAATAATGAACGCAATATAAACGCAAATGAGTAACAAATTAAATAAAATGAATCAAGTTTCAATAGGTAATACGGCAATTTTTGAAACTGCTCTTTTGAAAATTTCATTTTGTGTTTTTACTTTCGTCACTCTTAACTAATTGTTATTGCAAAAATATACCTGTACAACTCTTTCTAATAACCATTTACAAGCTGGAAGATCATCTTCCTTTATTACAACCATCTTTCCAATTTTAAGGTAAATTTTTGCTATCACCCACTTATTTCTTTGCTGTAGTATTTTCAGGTAATTCTTTTTCCACCTTTTTCAGATAATCTGAACCATTTTAGTTGTATCTTGCCGCATATTTTAATCTATTGTTATCAATATCACTTAAGTTGGGTTCAGCAATGGCACACCAATAAGTGGATGGCCAATAAGAAAATGGCCACGGGTCAAGATCTCCAAGTCATCATGTCTGAACTCAAAGGCGTGAGTGGACGCGAATTCAAAATTCCTTCAATTTAAATAATTGAGGACATCAGAAGCCAAGGGGTACAAGTGACAAAATTTCGATTTGGAGTAATTTGAGTTCAAAGATAATTGACGTTAAAGTTGAACATCAATAATAATCAATTGAATTGAAATAAGAAACTTCTGCTTGTTTCATCCGAATTTCCATCGAATACATTTAAATAACAAATAATTAGAAAGGTAATAATAACAATAATCAGCCTTGTTTACTAAACAATGCAACTTTTTAAGCAGAAAATTAGTTTTTATAAAGCTTTCAGTATTATCACTCAATATTTGTTTAAGTTTGCCACGTCTGGCAAAATATCTCTTTAAAGTGGCAATAAATACCTCAGATGTTAAATCAGTAGCAAGTATATGCAAATGAACTGCCTTGGTTACCATGCAAATAAAAAAACACACATAGATCTTGTGATTAGATATCTTTACGCTGACCCTTGTATCTAATCACAAATGGACTGCAGAAGTTTGTACCCATACAATTAAATGGTAAATCTACATTTATTATTTCTTTAGAAAGTTCGCACATAATTTGTTCTGCAATTTTCGGTTTTGTTCTGAAACATGTAACACAATTATGTACTATTTTCATTCAAATAGCTCCCTAGAGGCCAACATTCTCTGCAAACGGAATAAAGTATATTTTGTGGTCCAATATGGAAATATTTCTCTATGGTAAAACTCAATAATCAATTCAGTAAATCTCTATTTAGAGGGCAGTGCAAATGGATATTTTTGAATATCTCTTAAAAGGCTATTTTTAAGATGACCTCCTGTTTTAATTAAATTATCATTAGATATCGACCGAAAATTCGGTTTTGTTTTCAGCTCAAAATCAGAGTTTCGGCGAAAATACCGTCGAAAATTCGGCCGGACCGAAACTATCTGTATTCCAAAAATCTCGTTTCTTTTTCCGGAAATGTTTACCATTACTCATTGATTTGAGTTTTATCGGCTTAAATGAGACGCTCTTTATTTATTGCTATGAACTTCACTGTTTATAATAATCAGTCATGACTGACTCAAGATGTGAGTGCAAATTATATAGAAAGTAATGCGTATTTGACTAAACTTTGAAGACGCTTTTCACGTGCTTATTAAAAGCTGCAGACTTAACCCTCTCGCTGCATAAGTAATTTTTCGAGATGAGCGTCTTTTACAGAATTTTTAATCTTTTATCACCGGTTCTTTAAAAATATTTGACTATCTTAATCGGGGAATTGTCCTGATTAAATCAGACAAAGTTTTCGCTAAAAAATAACTGGTGGGAATAACCAAATAGTATTAATTAGACGGAAAAATGCATGCCCGGGGATATCTCGGGTTGCGCAGCGAGAGGGTTAACACTAATAGAAAATTTTTAGTTTGAAACCGCAGAAGTATTTCAAATGCTCTTTGTGAAAGTTCTAGTATAACAGATGATCATTTACAAAAATCTTTATAAAAGATAAATCGAGCTATGTATAGCTAAAACATTTTTTGATTAGATGAAATTCGTATAATTAGAAAATCAGTCTGTGCCGTTGATGAATTAATTGCATTGTTTATGTGAAAATAAAATGTTTTGGTCAGAGGCACAGAGAGTCAACTTGGGCCAAACGTATAATTAATTAATAATTATGTATATTTAATAAACACGTATAATTGATTAATAATTATGTATATTTAATAAACACGTATAATTAATTAATAATTATGCATATTTAATAAACACGTATAATTAATTAATAATTATATATATTCATGTAGGTATTAATTGCTTTAAAAAAAATTTTTGGATATTTTCGTTTTCGTTTTCGGTCGAAAATAGAAAGTTTACCGAAGTTCGGTTTCTGTCTTAAAAAACTGTTTCGGTCTATCCTTAATTATCATTATTCAGGAAAGCATTTAGTAAAAGCAATGTACTTTTGGTTTGTATATTCTCAAATTGATATAATAATGTGAATTCAGAACTAAATTCTTTCTGCTGCACAGTACGTATCAAATGTTGTTTAGCTCTCTTCAACTCGGCTGGTGCCAACCTACATGCACCCTGAACGCTGCTTGCTCCTTGAGTTTCTGCATGAACCTGAAAAGATAGCTAAGAATTCTCATTAATTTAGAATAATTATTACTCAACTTCAAACATTCGTCAATAAAGGATGTAAATTCGGAAATCAATAATGCAATCTGTGAGAGGTATTCTTTGAATCGGTACTTTTAAATTATCGTAAGTACTACATGCCCCTATCATTTTTCTTGTTCAAAAATTGGAAGAATGATCAGTTTGTTGTCTTGTGAATAAAAGTATTTTCTGCCACAAGCTTTCCTGACCAAGTTTTTCAGGATCTCTACCTCGTGACACAAGATCTGCAGGATTGTCGTCAGATGCCAGATGACACCAATGGCTGACACCGGAAAGACTGAATTGTAGAGACTCTCGATGCCACAAATGTTTTAAAATCACATGATTTGCAATTCTAGCACAACACAATAGTACTAACATTAATAAATAGCCTCTTTAGGAATTTTTAAGATTTTGATAACCTTATGCATCAATTTGGTTAATAAAACTGCAGTGCATAGTTCTATCCGTGGAACAGTAACAGTTTTTATTGGTACAACTCGACTTTTACTAGAGAATAATAGAGAAGTTTGCTCAGCTGAAGAATTTGAAGAAACAACATAACAGTGGTACACCGTAGGCTTCCTGGGACGAGTGAGTAAATCCACATATTTTAATTTGTACTGAGTTGTTTATTAAAATATGCTTAGGTACGCTTATATTGTTGATAGCCCTTAACCATTTCGGAACTGTAGCCAGTCATCAAGTTCAGTTTTCGGTATCGTCTCATCCCAGTCAAGTTTTAGTCGACACAGTCTTTGTAGGAAGATCTTTGCTTTCGTCACGACTTTGGTTTGCTCACTAAATGATACATTAAAGGTAAAAATATCATCATGTCCCTCCAGTAAAGTCCTATAGCAGGCGTGTCAAACTCATTTACCGCTGCGGGCCGAATTAAGCATTATAAAGCAAGCCGCCAACAATTTTAAAAGTGCATAATACGAGGGTGTATCAATAAGTTTTGCCCTCACATAGAAATAATTGAATGAAATTTATGAAATTGCTACATTGTATTCGACCTTTTCTATATAATCACCGTGCACAGTAACACATTTCTGCAAACGATATTTCAAAGAGAGGGGAGAGGATGTATTCCAGGAGGCGCGATAGTAGAACCAAAAGGGGTCATCTTTCTAACTTTTGTCGACCCCCCACATGTGACATATTGCTGGAAAAGCCTGTGACCACTTATTCATGCTATGCACGTCCCAAGCCCCTCCCCCCAAATTTGCCCGGCTTTTCCAACAATATGTCACATGTGGGGGTCGGCAAAAGTTACAAAAATTACTCCCTTTGGGTCTACCATCGCGCCTCCTGGAATACATCCTCCTCCCTCTCTTTGAAATACCGTTTGAAAAAATGTGTAACTGTGAACGGTAGCTATATAGAAAAGGACTAATACAATGTAGCAATTTCATAAATTTCGCTCAATTATATCTATGTGAGGGCAAAAAGCTTATTGAAACACTCTCGTATTATTACCAATGCACAGGATAAAATTTTTACATACAAAGCACAAGCATGTTAAAGAAATATTCATGTACGCCGACAATTTATTTTATCTTATTTTTCGAAAAAATTCTCGACATAACTATTTGTCAATCAAATCCACAAAATTTAATTCAATTATCCAACTTGTTTTAAAATCTTATTGTACACACTGGTCTGTTAATCTTTATCTAATAATGGCGTAACAGGCAGTCTTCTGGATTTTAAAGTTTTAAAAAATATATATTGAATCAGAAAATTTATTTAATAATTTGTGGTTAACATTTTGTTTTTTGTTTTTTGTTTTTTTTTTTACTTGAAAAATAACAGAAGGTTGGCAGCTAAGCAACGATGTCGTTCCAAAGTACGATACCGAACATAGCCAAAATATTTATAGTTTCGTTATAATATGGAAACGCACTGAATTTTGATTAACGGTTGTAACAATTTCTGCGACACAATTTCAGCATCAAACATTAGAGATGAAGAAATAAATTGATTTTCACATTTCTTGAAATTCAAATAATCTTCTTTTGAATTCATTTTTGAACTTATATTTGGTATATTAAAAAAAAATAAAAATTCTAATGATTTTTGTAATAATGCCTGATAACATTTAAAATGGAATACATTTTCTTTTCAATTTTTTTTTTCATAGTAAAAAATTCTATTTGAAAACGCTAATACGGACTATTAAATTAGCATTATGAAATTTGCCTTGAGATTGATATTTACTCAGGGGCTTTCTAATTTCAAATGAAAACTCCATGTACTTTGTCTATTGATGGTATTTTACTAATCCATATTTATAAAACGTCGATTTAAAATGAAAACGGTAGCATTGTTTAACAGTTCGAAATTAACAAAACTCTATGATGGGAAGCCGTTAAATTTCTATGTAAGAAAGTAGATTTATTTTCATAACCAATATTTCCAAGATATTTTATAGAATGAAGACGATTAAGCATGTACATGCAAATAAAAATAAGTTTAAAAGCAACATAAGTTTTTAAGCACATATTTGGCTTTGATGATTTATCCGGATATATATATATATATATATATATATATATATATATATATACCACTTTCCAGCAATGGTACTTTTGCTTGTGGTATTTTCAAATTCCTTTAATTTGCTCTGAACATGATTTCTTCCATTTCGTAGTGAATGATTTCAACTCGCGGGATATTAATTTTAAAAAAGAAAATAATTAATTTTATAAGGAAAATGTATTTTCTTCACCAGGCTTGGGAAAAGCACTTTACTTAAAGGGGGCCGTGGACCTTTAGTTGAGCAAAAATCGTATACAAAATAGAAAATTAGTTTTGTGCGTATAACTTTTTTCTCCAGTTTGTTCTGAGCCATTTGCCAAAAACCGCATGTAGATGCGATTATTTTTCGCAACGTTACAAGCATTTGAATTTTGTAAAATAGCATTTTTCGGCCTTTTAATATACTTTAAATCTGCTTTTCTCAAAACTGATTTTTCAGTGTTTTTAGATTTTTGAAATTCTCCAGGCGTCGTAATTTTTGATTAAAATTTATGAAATTAATAAGGAAGAACACTGATATTGTTTACAAAAGAACTAAGCATTCATTTTGAAATTCGACTTCATTAAAATAATTAAATTTGATTTTTATCGTATTAAAAGACAAATTTTTTATGAAAATCGATATAAAATAAGGAAAAAAAAATTCTAAAAAATTAGTATACAAGAGATTAAAAAATCGATGCTTAAATTTGTTTGTGATAGAGTTTTAAGTGATTAAAATGCAAAAGCAAGGACATATCTCAAAAATTATGACACCCGGAGTATTTTAAAATTTTAATTTTTTTTTATCTTAAAATTATAATAAGATTGGAAATTTCTTTTAAGGTGTCTTATATACTTCTGATGAAATGTATATATGCACAAAATTTTATATTTCTATGATGAAAACTAAAAAAAAAATTTTAACGTCCACTGTTCCCTTAAGAAGTATCAGTTTTAATTCTGGCAGTTTGTTTTTTCGATGATTGGACAGATTGTTATGAGTTGTCTTTATACTTTATACTGTAGCACTTCGTAAAGTTACATTCTTTCAAAACTCCAAGATTATCTACACTCATGTCCAAAATTAAGGTCACAAACATAAAATCTATGAAAACTGATGAACTATTCACTGTGTTGCCATGAAATTTGGCACAGACCTGTATTACAATGCGAGAAAGAATATAGCAGCATAACAATATGGAAAAGATTTTAATTGTGAATTAAGAAACAGGGTACATCAAAAAGTGTTAAATCGTGAATCAGACATAAGCATTTATCTCGAGAAAAGTCTCTTTAATATGGTGTGTGACCACCGTGCACTGCTGTACAAGCCTAACAACGAGCTCTAATGCTGTTTATAAGGACGTGAATAAATGTTTGTTGCAACAAAGCCCATTCTCCAAAAAGCGCGGCTTTAAAGTCCTAGTGGGTCCTGGGAGGGGTGTTACGCTGTGTAATGGCTCTTCCTTGACCATCCCAAACATGTTCAATAGGATTGAGTTCCGGACACCTCGAGGGCCAATTCATATAGCGAATATTCTCTTCTTCAAGAAAATCATCAACAATATGAGCTCTGTATGGCTTCGCATTATCGTCCATAAACATGAAGTTTGGGCCTACAGCACACCGGAATAACCTCACATAGGCTTCAAAGAACTCATCCCTATAGCGATGTGCGTTGACAGTACCTGTGTCGAAGACATGCAGTGGTGTACGATTGCAAAACTCTATGCCGCCCCAGACAAAGATTTCTTTGCCACCAAATCTGTCGATTTCTTTTACATAAGAGGGATGATAGCGAGCTCCACGTTCTCCCCGGATGAAGATTCAACGAGAGTCACTCTGCGTGCTGAATCAAGACTCATCACTAAAAAGAACACGCCCCCATTCTTGTTGTGTCCAAGACTGATGTCTTCGGCTCCACAACAACCGGGCCTCCTGTTGGATGCAGTGAAAGGGACACACAAGATTGGACGCTGGGCGTTAGAGATGAGGTCCTTGAGCCTATGTGAAGTTGTTCCGGGGTTCCGTAGGCCCGAACTTCATGTTTATGAACGATAATGCGAAGCCACACAGAGCTCATATTATTGATGATTTTCTTGAAGATGAGGATATTCACCGTATGAATTGACCCTCGAAGTCTCCGGACCTCAATCCTATTGAACATGCTTGGGATGGTCTAGAAAGAGCCATTGCACAACGTAACTCCCCTCACAGGACCCACCTGGAGTTAAAAACACCGCTTTTGGAAGAATGGGCTTTGTTGCCCCAAACATTTATTGACACCCTCATAAACAGTATGAGAGATCCTTGTGAGGCTTTTACAGCAGTACGCGACGGTCACACTCCATATTAGACAGACTTTTCCTGAGATAAATACTTTATTTCTGATTCATGATTTAACATTTTTTGATGTACCCTGTTTCTTAATTCACAATTAAAATCTTTTCCATATTGTTATGTTGCTATATTCTTTATCCCATTGTAATATACCTCTGTGTCAAATTTCGTGGCAACACAGTGTATAGTTCATCAGTTTTCACAGATTTTATGTTTGTGACCTTAGTTTTGGACATGAGTGTAGATATCATACATAAAATTTCTGTTTTCCTTTTAATATAATGGTATTGCACCTTTTAAAAAAATTTGCTATATTCATCTTCAGTTATACTCATATTTATTAACACTGGTAGAGAACATTAATTTTTTTTATATACATAAATTCTGGGAGGAATGTAAGTATGCCAATGAAAAATGTGTATATCAATAAAAAATGAAAGAAAGATTATGCAGGATTCTTCAATAAAATGAACATAATTAAAGAACTTCAAATCCATGTGTTTGACTAAAACCCAAGTGAAGAACTTGGATGACATATTCGGGGGTTTTGTGTCAAGCACAAAGTGATAAGTTGTGTCAATTTCAAAGAATTCTTTTAAAACCATTTAGTTAAACATTTTGATTGTTTTAAAATTTTAGCTGTTTTTATAATTACCGAAGAATTTTATTAATTTTATATTAAATTTCTCAGTATTTAATAAATACTGCATATTATTTTATAATGTTAAGTAAAATCGAAGAGAGTAGTAAAATAAGGCATTAGTTTCCACATAAAACCCATAAACAATATAAGTAGTTAAAATTGTACGACTCTTTAAATTTTCAGACCAAGATCCAGCGCTTTGCTACTTTCCGATTTGTCTTTGGATCCGCAGATTCTTCTAGTTAAAATTTAAAATTGAGTTATATCTGTGTATACATCTGTGTTGCCAGATGAGCGGGATTTTTTAAAATTCAGAATGCTACCACATTCTGAAGAGAAATATGGCCCTTACAGGGACAGAAGATGCATTCTAATGACGGAATAAATAACACGAATATTACTATTTAAAAATAGTGGTAGCATTCTGAAATAAAAATAAACTCCCTAACTGGCAACACATATGTTTCCGATGTTTCCTCGTCTCTAAGACCACGGTGTGTTCATGAAAAGTGTATTTTCATCATGCGTTTTCGAACAGCTGAATTGAACTAAAATAAAATGCCAAAGGCTTGGCGGCCACAGAGAAGTTGTCGCGGGCCATGTGCTTGACATGTCTGTCCTAGAGCCTTGGCCTTCTTCATTTTGTCAAAAGTGTAGTTCTCGGGTTTAGTAACTGATTCCATCCAATCTGTATGGTTATTGGACCATTTGTGTAACTGCATTCCGCACGTGTTTAACAATTGGATAAACTCAGCTTGCAATCTCTTAGCCAATTTTAAATCATTGTCCACGTTAAAGTCGGAAGAAACAAAACCTAAAAATTATGGAAAATTGAATTCACCCTTTATAGTTTGTTGGTTAAGGCATCCCATATCTAAATATGGTGCACCGGTTGTTCAATATGTCAATCTACAGAATCAGTATTCACTATGTCGCGTATTCAACTTCACCATTTACACTATCCTTCCATACTATGTGTTGTAAATCACGTTGACTTTTATATCTATAAGAGACACCCTGCACATCTTTTTACAATTGCCGTAATTGCATAACAGTGTTTTTGGAATCTTAATATTATATTGTATAGATCACTTGAACGACACCACCGTTTAACTAGATGGAATTTAAGGAGTCTTCGGATGAAGTTACATGTGATGCATTAAACACAACTCTGAGTTTTGTGGAACTTTTACCTGGGCGATAAACAACATGGTGAGGATTGAGGATTTATTGGCTCATTGATCCTCAACTTCCTCATCTGTTCTTACTTTCTATACTCAGACATAAATGCACAATGTAACTCTAAGAGATTTGGATTTCTAACTAACCTATTCCAAAGTGAATTTAAAGTATTTGCAGTAAATTGTTTTGGCTTCGCCATTGAACTGTGATCTTTCTTCAAAGGTATTTGTACTATAAAATTGCCTGATTTGTCTCTCTAGTTGTCTTAATTATATGAACATTCCATTCATTATTTCTTGAGATACAGCTACCAAGGAAATCATGAAAGATGCAGCATAGCAACTGCTGTGCGATACACACCAAGCCTAATCAGCACCAATTTTTGTCAAGGTGTAACTAAATCTGAAATTTGATTAAATTCCGTACATTAGTTTTTGAGATAGAGTGGACACAAAATATGAGTCAACATACATAAGGACAGACAAACAGACATTTTCCAAAAATTGTCACATCAGATTGAGTACATTCCAAAAAGTGTAAACCTACTCAAAAACAGAAGTCGAAAATTTTCTCAAATTCAATACTTTTTTCTTATGGATACAGAAGAAAATTCAAATATGAAAGCTGAAACTTGTCACATATTAATTAATACTATTTCATTGATCACCATGTCAAAAAAAATTGTATTCTATATCTATTATCTATTATATATATACTAGAAAGGTAGCCCGTCAAAAATGACGGAAATTTAGATATAAAGATATATACAATTCAAGTGCAAGAATATGAGTTTTCTCGCTTGTTCCGCAATGATAGATGAAAATAACACATTTTAAGAACGAAACACATTTATGAAAAACTGCGTACAGTAGAAGACCACTAATCTGCACAGTTTGGTTCCAAGTGTTATGCAGATTTGAGGCTTTTTGCGGTCATGTCTATTCAATCTTTGTTTACATTTTTTAAATTCATATATTGGACAATTTAGATTGTTGAGCCTTAAAAATAAATAAATAACACACTTGAAGTAAGGTTCAAAACTATTAAATTATCGTATACGATTTCATGAAATGGTATTATATGGTATTATATGTGTGTGCTTCACGATCTTGGTTACGACGTTGGCAAAATTGGCTGCAACTTGTCATAATCCTAATAGTGTGGGCCGCTATAACAAAAAAGTAACCAGTTTTTAGTAAAATTTCTGATATAAAGTAGCTTTCAAAAACTTGTGTAAAATTGCAGCCCGTTCTCGTGTTATGTCAGTCCTAGGAATAATATTTCTAACACTGAAGATTTTCCATGTATATATGGAATTTAGAAAAGTTTCTCCAAAAGAAAGGTCTTGAAATGACATTGTAATTCCTCTAACTTCAAAGTTTAATCGGGCCCTGATGTTGAGTACTGAAATCTAATAAATACAGTTATTTTGAACATTACAACATAATTAAGCAGTTAAACTTATTTAACTTAAACCCGCTGTTACTTTCCGATGTTATTTTTTAGTATTAAGAAAGAAAATTATTTAAAATTTTCAAATCATGCATTTATGATTTTTTTCCGTCTTTAATAACTAAATAATGAAAAAATAGGCTTTTGTTCTGAGTTCATAAATATGACAATAAAATAATGTAACTAAGAGACATTGCAAAATTAAATCTTTGTGATTACAAACCATAAACAAACGATACCGCCACCATTTTACCTACTATGACGTCATTAGAATATTGCCCATTGATTGTTGGAGAACTTACTTTATGAATGATTACCTCAATGATTTAATATTTTTGACGTTTCACGGTGAATGAATCACTTGTGTTTGTTTAGGTTTATGGAATGAGATATTAAGCTGTGAAACTAATTTCAATTGAAGTTATCCAAGGATATATGTATTTTTAATCGAAATTAAAAATAATGCTTTGATCTCGAAATAAAAAGTTTTAGTTTGTATAATTTGTTATTTCTGTTAATTATTTATTTAAGTACTTTTCCATTATAGCGCATTTTTAAATAAAACTTGGCACGATTCGGGCATCAGAAAGTAAGATATGTTGGGAAATTATATAAACAGCTATGAAAACAAATCTAATGAACTTTTATCGGAACAGATGTCATATTCGCCCCATATTGGCGCGATTTTTTTCTGTCGCCAATATCATATAGGCAACAGGTACTTAACTTGCGCCAAAGTGTCGTTATTTTGCTTGATGTGGTAACCCGGATTATGTTGTGGTACAGATGTCAAATTCGCCCCATATTGGCGCGATTTTTTTTCGGTTGCCAATTTGGCGAAAACATCAACATAATCCGGGTTACCACATCAAGCAAAATAACGACACTTTGGCGCCAGTTAAGTACCTGTTGCCTATAAGATATTGGCGACAGAAAAAAATCGCGCCAATATGGGGCGAATATGACATCTGTGCCTATGTTGTTTATGCTGCTGATGTTTTCGCCAAATTGGCAACCGAAAAAAATCGCGCCAATATGGGGCGAATATGACATCTGTACCTTTTTATCTTTGTTCATATATGCACTTATATGCATAAAAAAATAGTTTCTAAATATATATATATATTTTTTTATACAAATTACGGCACAGATTTCGGATATGAACCGGGATACCTAACTGGTGCCAAAATGGCGTTATTTTGCCTGCTATGGTAACCCGGCTATTGTTTTTGATTTATTAATAGTTTATTTACTTTTATTTTCTGTTTTTTAATTATATAAACTGCTTTTTTCTATAGTTATTATTCAAACTTTTATTTATTTATAGTTATTTCCTTTTCAAAATGATAGCAAATAATTGAAAATTATATAAGTAACTGGTATTCGAAAGCGAGATTTCTGCCAAATTGGCGTCATAGAAAAATCACGCCAACCCCCATGCGTATATGACATCTGTGCAAAAATTACTTCTGTTTCTTTATAAAAATGGGTAAATAGCTTTTTTTATATTAAATTATCGGCACAGATGTCATATACGCCCATATTGGCGCGATTTTTTTTGACGCCGATGTCATATACGCACCGGGTACTTAACTGGCGCCAAAGTGTCGTTATTTTGCTTGTAAAGGTAACCCGAATGTTGTTTATGCTGTTGGTGTTTTCGCCAAATTGGGGTCGAAAAAAAAATCGCCCCAATATGACATCTGTGCCAAATTGTATACATATGGAAAAAATTGCTTGTGAGTATGAAGCAGTAAATAGGTTGCCAGAAAATCCGTTGGCAAACTTCTTTCTCGCCAAAGAACTTTTCTCCGATGTATTGTACATAAGCAATGATTGCTAGAAATGCATTTTTAATTATGATATGCGCTCTTATGTTTCACTATATTTATGCATACTATACTGTGTGTATAAATGCTACAGTTCATATGCAGGGCCACACAAAAGAATTCGTAATGGTTACTGAGTATGAGAGTAAATTGCTTAAAGGTGGTTTTTAAAGGAGTTATGCATTTTTACGCTGAACTGCATTTAGTTTCTCAAGAAATGTTTGTGGAATATAGATAAAATGATACACATGGTCACGCAAAGAATTGGATACATACCGTCTATGGATGATAATATCTGGAAATGTGATTTCAGTAGTTTTAAGAGTAGTTTAAATTAAATTTTAGCTAAATAGTGGCATGTAATAATGGTACTATTGGCTGCGGAATGTAACTGCTGAAATCAATTTTAAAAAATTTTTATGCGTTTTCTAAAATGTTTACTTAGTTATCTGGTACTTCTTAGCTATCCCGTCGACCAAATTACTGTCGCCAAATTGTAAGATTAATTGCCAATAATGCTTGCCATTAATTAATTAATTAAATGCCAATAATGGCCAATAAAACCATTAATTCGACGTTTTATTTGTATTTTTATTAATGTTTTACTATTGATTTGGCGATTTATATAATTTGGTGAAATTAGTCGACGGGATATCTAAGAAGTAACGTTATCTTATTTACCTTATTTCCCTAAATAACGAAGTTTTGTTAAAGCATTCAGGATGTGTTGGAAAGTGTTTCATATTCTATGCTTAACGCATGATTTTTCTTTCTTCTTTAGTCTTATTTTGCATTTATTTTATTCTTAATTTTTTAGTCTTATACTGCTTTATAGAAACTTTGGCTCAGTTGTCATATACGTTATCATATATTGGCGCGATTTTTTTTCCGACGCCAATTTAGCGAAAACATCAACAGCATAGACAACAACATCCGGATTACCATATCAAGCAAAATTACGACACTTTGGCGCCAGTTAAGTACCCGTTGTGTATATGACATTGGCGTCAGAAAAAAATCGCGCCCGTATATGACATCTGTGCCGAAATTTTAATATTTAATGTTTAAACTCCTCGCTCCACTCCCCTTGCATATAGTACAAACTATAACACGGATAGCGCAAAATAATAGACAGTTTGGTACTTTTCCACTGTAGGGGCTTTGGCATTTAAAAAAAAAAAGCTTGGTGTAATTTGGGCATCAGAAAGTGAGATTTGGGTACTTTTCCGTTATGCGGACGCCATTGTCGCCAAGCGTAATAGTTGGCGCAAAATCGTGAATTGAAGCATTTGAAAAATAAAAGAAAAACCATTGTCGATACTAAAGTGAGCATTTAAAAAATATAACATTTGAAAATTCCAGACTTTTACGAACTATTTCATCAAATCACAAATATATACTTAAAATAAGTGAACAAATAACTGTTATAAAATAAAGCCATAAAATAAAACTCATATTAAACTGCTGGCATAAAATTACAAATATCTTTTAGCATTTTGAAATAATTGGCGCATTAGCATACATTTTGGCATGGTGTCCGTATAACGGAAAAATATCGAGATTTGCTGTCGAATCATATAAACAGCGATGAAAACAAATTTGATGAGCGTTTTTGTTTGTTTTATATGTATATTATTGATGTTTTTATGTACAAATTACATCTGTTTCTGTATAAAATTAGAGAAACGGCTCTTTTATGTTAAATAAATCGTATAAATATCGAAAAAAATGCGTGTGTATATAAAATGAAACAGTGAATAGGTTCCCGGAAAATATGTTACCAAATTTCCTTTTTGCCAAGGCACCTATACTGGAAAAGCACCTAAAGCACATTAAAATCGCGCAGTTAGGAGCTCATACAGTACAGCGTCGTCTATTGGCGGTTATTTTATTAGTAGCATCGGGAGGAAGATGTAAAGATATACTTTAAATTCTCACCCATAGATTTTGAAAAAATATCTTAAAAGAGCGGAGTTTAAATTAAATTTTGGTGACCTCCTTTAAGAAAGATTAATGGTTTTAAATGGGAATTTCGTCAAATGAGCCAACTATCGCCAAGTTGGCCAACATTTGGCGCTACTGTGGTAACCCTGCATTAATATTTTTCAACAATTACTCATTTCAATGAGGCGGTCCTACCGGAATAGTGAGGGACACACAGAGACTTGGATTTTATATAAATAGATAATGCAATTTCGAATTTCGTATCGGCCGCTTATAACTTGAGTTTTGCTGAATGGATTTTGATGGGTGTTGCACTGTTCGTTAGATAAATTTTTTAGAAATGTTTTAGTATACAACATGTTGTTCTACGCTGCTTAGTTGTAGATTTATGTGGGAAAGTTCTGTAATCAGATAAATCCGATTATGAAAGATTAGCCTTTTTAAAAAAATTTGCTGAATAGATTTTGATGGGGCTTGCACTATTAATTAGATAATATTTCACTACAAGCTTTAGTATGCAACATATCAATCTACGTTGCTTAGTTATAGAATCATGGGGGAAAAGTTTTACAATAAGATGGAACTGATTATAAAAGATTACCCTCTTTAAAAGTTCTACCGGACAGATTTTGATGAAACTTGCAATGTTAGTTAGACAATTTTTCAGAGATGGTTTTAGTTTATTCATATCCTTCTACCGTACTTTACCAAATCTTACTAAAAATGGGCAACTAAAAATGCTGCTCCTTAGCAGTCCAAATTTGTCTGACTCATCAGAAAATATAATAGCGAAATGACGTTCGTATTTTTTTTTCAGCAATTTGGCAGGGCATTCCAGGTAAAGGTCCAAATTGCTTTAAAACACAGGGTTAAAGACCGACCAGCATAGCGGGTGAAGCCTGTTAGTGCTTTTATAAAAATTTTGGAACACAAAAATTATAACAAATAATCTCAAATTTGGAGTTCCGACCCATGCTGTATGAGGCCCAGTATAAAGTACCATTTTAATTGTGTGGCCGAAATGGTGGAAAATGACGGGATCGCAAATGTTGGGTAGAAATGACGAGACCGAAATGGCAATGGAACACGGAACCGAAACACAAGGACCGAAACGGCTCGACCTGAATGGCATAGGCAATAACAGCTCACGCTTTACATCTTGTTTAGTCCTAATAGCAGGGCTTAATTTGCGCCGGATCTCACCGGAGCCCGGCTCCGGTACTTCTCTGCATTTAGTACATATTTAAATATTGGTCGGAATTCACCGGAGCTCATAAATACAGGGTTCCGGAGCCCAGTGCAATAGCGCTTCCGAAAAACCGAAGCCTAAATTACCCTTTCCTTTCCTTTTCATCTACAAGCTTTTGCATTCGTTTTTATGAAGACACTTATATTAGACATAATGTGCCGCGCACGTAGGAGATGGAGATGAAACGGACTAAATTTTTATATCAGTTTTTGGGCTTGTCAAGGTTCAAGCTCAATCTGTCTCAGTGTTGAATTCAGACACTTTTCTCCGGGAAGGATTTCTGTAGCTCAGGGAGGGACATTATAGAGTTCCGTGGGGGATATTGCACTTTTAGACCATTGAAAACACAAAATCTCAAATCTTCCGGGTGGGAATCTCATTGCTCTGGGGGAGGGGGGAATGTCCCCCCGGGCCACCCCCTGAAATCAACACTGTCTGTCTTATATTCAAAATTTTATTTATTCGTGTATAGGGGGGAAAAAGTTTCCTCCTTCAACATTAAGTATTATCTAACAAAAACATAACTGTGAAAAAAGGGAGCCAAGTTCTGTAAAGACAATGGCAAGAAAAGAAGTGATATCTAAGTGGGTGCCAAGTTCAAATAAAATTCACTCAAACTTACCTACAGAAGTATTATAGCATTTTTTAAATTGTTTAGAAATAAAAATTATTGATAGCATATTAATAATAAATCTAGAACTTGGCAAGTTTTTACCTACGAGTCATTTATTTTTATTAATGACATTATTATATCAAAACTTGTTATTTCATGTTTGGAAGCCTTCATTTGAGTGAGCTCCTTTCCCTTGAAGGGTGGTGGGATAAAATATATCCCACCTAATTTTAACTGCAAAATGCCACATTGACACTAGAATTCAGGACTAAAAAGTTTAATTTTATTAAATACGTGAAAATAAGCTTTTACCCATTTTGAAATAAATTTGTTTTTAAATTCTGGTGTGATTCAATCATTTCAGCATGTCACGAATAAAAGCTCTTTGCCCCCGAAGGGTGAAAGGGGTGCAGTCTCTTTCTCAGGCCTTTTAGTCTGTTTGCATTGAGGTTTCTGGAAGGTGGGTGCTAGAGTGATAACCAAAGACGAGCGGGAGTGTATCTGTGTATTTATTGGTTTATCAAATCTTTATCATGAGTCATTTGTTTATAATAATAACTATATTAATTTTTTTATAATGACATTGTTGTTAATATTAACATCATCATTTTATTAAGACATGAAATTGATAGGCATAACATTTATCAAAAACTTGCCAAGTTCTAGATTTATTATTAATATGCTATCAATAATTTTTATTTCTAAACAATTTAAAAAATGCTATAATACTTCTGTAGGTAAGTTTGAGTGAATTTTATTTGAACTTGGCACCCACTTAGATATCACTTCTTTTCTTGCCATTGTCTTTACAGAACTTGGCTCCCTTTTTTCACAGTTATGTTTTTGTTAGATATCATTACTTTTTGTAAAGTTACAATATATTTAGACACTTTACTTAATGCTTTTAAATGTGTTTACATGTGACTATTTTATTCACCAAGCAACATTCAATTTTAATTTAAATTTCCTACAACAAACTATTTGGCTGTCAATATGCGGCTGAAATCTATATTTTAATACTGCTACATTGAATGCATGTTTTGAAATGAAATGTATTGATTCGAAATTTTTATTGTTTCTGAAACAACAATTCCTATTAAATTCCTATATTAAATTTTCCTATTAAATTTTCCAATTAAATATCCTATAGCTGGGCCTGCTTTTTTGTACTGCAAGTGAAAAATAAAGTTATGTGCATATGCCACACTATGTATCATTCATCCATGGGTGCCGGCAAAGAGGCAGTGCAGAGGAAGGACATCGCCTCTCCCTGGATTTTCAAATTTAACTAATTAAATATCCTTTTCTCTGATGATTTTGAAAATAACAAGTGGGTAAGTGTGATCACAGATCGCACAGAGGGTTTGTTTAATATTCCTTTCAAAACACTTTATCCTTTTGAAAAATCTGTTAGTTCCACATTTCGCAACCAGGGGCGCACTATACTCTAAACAAACTTCTATCCGAACGAAACTCCGTTTTACATACTATCCGTAGATATATTAGTCGAGGGGATTGAGGCCATAGCACCCGAGATAAATAGGTGCCCCTGGCGGTAAAAAGTGGAACGAAAATATGTAAGGCTATGGTGCATAAGATGAAAGAATGGTCAAAGGGGTGTCGGCAAAAGTTGGAAAAGTGCTCCCCGGGTGAAAAGGGCGGAGGTTAGAAAAATTGCTTAAAATACACAAGTTTGAGCCCGGAGGAGTAAATAATATAAGACTTTTTGAAAATTTTATGATTTGTCGTGTGGTCAGAGGTATTCAGCTATACGTATGCAAAAAGTCATGTCTTTAATTTAATTAGGGACTCCCTTAGAAAGAATTGCTTAAAATACATATGTGGTAGCCCAAAGGGTTAAATGTACGACTTTTTCAAAATTTTATGATTTGTCATTTGATGTGTGTTCAGCTATAAGTATGCAAATTTTCACGCCTCCAACATTATCAGGGGCTCACTTAGAAAATATTGTTTAAAATACACATGTGAGAGCCCAAAAGGTTAAATGTACGACTTTTTCAAAATTTTATGATTTCTCGTTTGATGTGAGGTGTTCAGCTATAAGTATGCAAAATTTCACGCCTCCAACCTAATTAGGGCGCACAGAAAGAATTGTTTAAAATACACATGTGGGAGCGCAAAGGGTTAAATGTACGACTTTTTCAAAATTGTATGATTTGTCGTTTGATGTGAGGGGTTCAGCTATAAGTATGCAAAATTTCACTCCTCCAACCTTGTTAGAGGCTCACATAGAAGGAATTGTTTAAAATACACATGTGGGAGCCCAAAGGGTTAAATGTAAGACTTTTTCAAACTGTTATGGTTTGTCATTTGATGCGAGGTGTTCAGCTATAAGTATGCAAAATTTCATTCTTCCAATCTAATTAGGGGCACACTTAGAAAGAATTGTTTAAAATACACATGTGGGAGCCAAAGGGTTAAATGTAAGACTTTCTCAAAATTTTATGAATTGTCGTATGATGTGTGGTGTTCAGCTATAAGTATGCAAAATTTCAAGTATCCAACATGTATAGTTTCTGAGAACGGGCTCTCTGACGGACAGAATATCTCAATTTGTTGATTTTCTGTAAGCAAGTAAACCCAGATAAACCCCCAGTAAGTAGATAGGTTTACAATAGAAGTCTATGGGAATTTGGCGAAATATTAGAGATATCGCCAAGGTGGCGTCACTTTTGGCGACTAATTTTGATCGCCAAATTTCGCGATATATCGCCATGTTGGCGGGAAACTTGGCGGTATTTGGCGACAGACAGGATTCCCCTCCTACGGCAAATTAAAATTTCGCCTAATAGACGTAATGTTAAAGTAAAAATGGGCACCCCCAGGTGGGTAATTCATCGATTTTCACAATTTTTTAATTTTTTTCCTTAGTTTTATAGTGTAAGCAAACTTCGCACCAAATTTGAAGTCTGTAGCTGCAGTAGATATACGAGATCTTTTTGATGAGTGAGTCAGTCAGTCAGTCAGTCAGTCAGTGGTAAAATTATCGATTATCAGACATTTTCAAATGTCATTATCTCGGAAACTAATTATGCGTTATTTATAAAATTTTGGATTTTAGGTAATTAGGGTGGCCTTACTACACATTTCGTATAACAAGTACATAGGTCTCATAGATTTTCAGTAGTAGAGCATTGAAATTTGACGAAAACGGCTCGAAATGGTTCGTGTAAATAACACACGGCTATGTCAGGCGAACTTGGCTGACACACTGCCGTGTGCCTAGATATTCTATTTCAAATCATTTAAACGCTATTTTGATCCGAATAAAGGGAAAACAGAAATCGTGTTTTTCTATTCTGGTGATATTTGCAAATTTATGTCAGTAACGTGTTGATAAGGCGCCACTTAAGAGACTGAGCAATGAATTTGCTTCCAGTTCGATTTTCTTTGTGGCAGTAGGTAGAATAATTTTTAATTGGCTTTTTTTTCTTTTCTTTTCTTTTCTTTTTTTTTTTTTTTTTTTTTTTTTTTTTTTTTTTTAAGATATCGAACCTGAAAAGAATTGAAAAGAATATTTTCTGTTTTTAATGAACGAGCATCAGCTTGAGGTTTTGTTTGTTTGAGGTTTTATGTCTTCTATTGCGTACGAGTATAAAAATCACGTTACTGATTTTTCTATTTATTTTGTATCATGAATGCTGCCCATGCTAAGGCTCTGCTCTGCATACTTACGAAGTCACTTTCATTTGTAAGTAGATATAATTACCATTGCAACGTATTGTTATTCTGATAGAAAGCATTGTAGTGTTTCCCCTTTTTCTATAAAAGCGTCGAATCTTTCCTATAATGGCGTCAATTTTTTTATTTAATGTGATTTTCCAGGACTCACCACAACAGATTGTTATGCAGAAGGAATCGATTATAGTTTAATATATGCGCCTTTTATAGGAAATTAAAAAACATTGTTCCATTCTTCAGCAAATAAATATTAATTTCTGTAAATTTCATTCATTGTTTCATAAAAATGCATAGCTGCGACCTATCCCTTTTTTGTGTTAACACTATTTCCGAATCATAATCCTTACCATATTTAATCCCAGAAATAACAATGAATCGGAATTAATTGACAATAAAATTAGGCAAAGTTTACTATTCGGAAGGAGTGATAACTAAAAAATGGAATAGTTGACTGCTAAGTATATAATGAGAGATATAGTTAAAATTTTTATTTTGCTAAAGGAAAAAAAATGCTCTAAATTTTGCTATAATGTAAGAAATATAAATGTACAGATGGGAGTAACAGGGAAGGGGGGGGGGGGGGGGGCGGTACAGTTGTAGTACCGGTATCGCATAATATTAGAGCTCCGGTACTTTTTTTGTTAGAAATTAAGCCCTGCTTAATAGTACTAAGTCATTTTAATTTTGAATGTTATATATTATATAGGCGGTGGTGTTTTGTTTTTATTTAAATGATGGAGTGGCAAAACTTTTAGTTCCTCTTTAAGTAGCACCGAGACATAATATTATGTTACTGTGTTTTAAGATCCTTTACAAAGTTTGAATGTGTTAATTCATACATTTTCCCTGTAGCCGATTGGCAATACAATTGGCTGTTCATGAATTTAGATAAGTGTCGTGTCACCGACAGTTCAGTCATGATTACATTTTTTGTGAATGTAGAACTGGATTAATGCACATGTTATCTGAATAAAATATGAAACAAGTAATATAAAAATTTTGTTTTGAAAGTCAATTCCTATTTAGGTCATCAAAGAAAAATTTAATATAATCCCTTAAGCTAATATTAGTTTTTGTTGCATTAAAATATCTCAATTTGTTGATTTTCTACAAGCAAGTAGGTTTAGAATGGAAGTCTATGGGTATTTGGCGAAATATTAGAGATATCGCGAAGTTGGCGACAAACTTGGCGGTATTTGGCTACAGAACAGGATCCCCCCATATGGTAACCCCCCTTATAGATATGAAGATGCATTAAATGCTGTTCAATAACCAATGGCCTCCATTTTGTCTCCCATCTAAAACTAAAATTAATTAATTAAAATTTAATTAATGAATTAATATTTGAAAAATCTGTATTAACATCAATTGTCATCCAGTACAAGTTTAAAAAATTTTATTTCAACTTGATAGGATGAATAATAAGTATTTTATTAACGATTGAAAATTTGAGCAAGATATATAAATAAATATAGGGAGAGTATGAACTAATGGTAGGAATTGAAAAAAACAGTTAAGTTTTGTTTTTACAAAGTATCTGTTAATTAAAAAATAATTCTCATGTTGTTGAAGCTTTTAATGGAAGATTCTTTAATTTTTGCACGGTGTAAGTAAGAAACCTGTTTCAGAAGAATAAACTGAATTACCATCCTAGATTTAATATGACCTTCGGGGTCATGATATCGACCCATAAGTGTCTGAATAATATGTTTTGATTGAAGATTTAACTCAATAAACTCTGACTGGAGATTTGTCCTACATTTTACTATATCTTCTTTCCTCGTGATCACCTACATTTTTTTTTTTCATTGTGGGCAATTAATTGTTACAAAGGAAATTTCTATTCACTTTCTCAGCATTTCTTTGTGTATGCGCTTATAAATATTGAAATGATGTTTAATGAAGTAGAATTAATTGTTTATATGCAAAATTTATTAAAAATACTCGGGTTGTTAAATGCTGCATTGCATTTAAATTGACTTCTTTGTCTTGATGAAATCTTGTAGTATATTTTTTCACGTCTATAAAACCGATTTTCACATCATTTCTACCATATTTTGAGACCGATTTTTTAAAAAGCCAATTCTACCTAATCTGTCAAGGGACAATTTACGGCACCTGTTATCATGAGACATCTTTTTTTTATGTTGTTTTCCCAGGCAAAGAAATGTATATGCAGATAATAAAGAAATTTGTATGCAGATGTATCCTTTTATCTCGTTATAGATCCGGTCATAGATTCAAAAGCTGAAGAAGGAACAGCAATAAAGTTTTGCTGTAGTTTTCCAGCAAAGAAATGTGTAATCATTCTTAGTCATCCGCTTTATTCTCTAGAGTTGGCACTTGGATAACAAAAGTGACCCATTTCTTTCTACTTAGGGTTAGTGGCTATTTTCTATTCGTTTTTATACAAATTTTTTCCAGAACACTGAAAATACACTGTGCATTTCAACTTTCATGTGGTGAGTTAGTATTAATGATAGTTAATAATTTCTGTTAAAAAGTCCTTATGATTTTAGTTTGAATCTCTATTCGTTCTTTTTGCGTTTTTTTTTTTTTTTTTTCCCACAATAGTTACTTTTGGCTGGGTAACATATAAAATATAAAATTTAGTTACCTCTATGATTTATTTAGGTTGCATATTAGAGCAGATAACAAAATCACATTTGCCGTTATGTATTTGTTCCATTGCCCTTCGATTTTCTCTACTAGTAAACAAGCTTAAAATAGTCGGCGAACATTAAAAAAAATATTTTAACTTAATGTTTCCTCTGAGTCAACCACATGTTTCCTCTGGAATTTTAGCGGAAAGTAATATCGGTATGACGAAAATGGATCAGATACTATATATAGATGTCTAGAACTTTTCATTTATTTTAGATTAATGTTCTACATAAACAGGAAAAAAACAAAGTTACTCATAGTGATATCGATTGAAACAACATACACTGATTACATTCTATATGCAATAGAACAAAGAAAAAGTAAACCTTTGGATTTTTCTTTGTGCTATCAACGTATTCTAACTTTAGAATATTTACTTTTTACTTCGTCAAAAAAAGAAAAAAAAAGGAATCTTCATTCGAACTCTCGATTTTCAAAACCTGTCATTTTAACACTACAGTGGCATCACGAACTTTGACTGTTTATCATCATTTCGTTTATTTTTATTTTTGTTTTTTTTTCATAGACATCAATGGAATACAAATCTTAGGTCTGCAACCTCGTTTAACCGGTTCGTTAAAAGGATACCACTTTCACCCCATAAAAGAAAAGGATTTGTAGCTTATTTCAATTTATATGCTTAAGTTACTAGATACAGTGTATCGAATGGTCTAAAGCTATTATAAAAGTAAAAGTTGTAAAAACAATATCTATATTTCTTTTTTAGAAACGAGGTTAACGACAGATAGTTTGCAAGATGTGCATTATAAATATGCAACTTGAAGAATCTTTCTTTAGGGAATATTTATATCCTTCCGGTAGCAGCTGTTAAAGATCCCGAATTAATTTGCATAGTTTTGGAAGATACTACGTTTTATACTAGAATAGGTTTAGAATATCTTCAGCGAGACTAATTCGATTTAATCTAATGCATACTTCCTAACAAGGCTGCCACAGGTGACTATTTTTATAGTCTGTTAGCACCACTATTTTTCAAAAATACGTTTTGTAGTATATTTCTCTTGCAGATGTTCTCAAAGCATATGTAAAAGTTTTTTCTATTGAAAAAGTGGTGCGAAATAGAATTAAAAAATAGTCGGCTGTAGGAGCCCTGTGCTATCCTTCCAGTTTTATAAAATAAAAGAAACACATTTTGAACCAGAAAATTTATTTAATTAAATGTGTCTTGATTCTGTAAGGTAGTCATGCCAAATCCACTTGATTTAATTTGTTAAATAAAATTTTTGTCCCAAATATGTTTATTTGATTATGAGTCTCCCGTTAAAAACGACAGAATTTGTAAATATGCTAATGAATGTCTGACTCTTCATTAATAATAAATTTAAACTCCGACGCCACAGGTCTTTGAAAGGAATTCTAAGCTTAGATTTTAAGTGAATATACACTGACCTCCAAAAGTTAAGGAAAGTGACCGGATGATTTCGATTGTATACGGTTTTTCGAATATATACCAAATTCTTAACGATTCGTTCTGAAATTTAGAAAATGTAAAGAACATATTTGATGTAGTCGCGGGGACAATTAGGGGGCCAACAATAAATTTAATAATAAAATAATGTCTGCGATCGCCCATTTAACAGAAAATGCTCAAAATGGTCTGTCGCTGTTGTAAATGACAATGTGGGTCCTGTTTAACTCCTTCGGGACCGGCGCCTTTTACACAAATTTTATTCGGTTGGAACCACTTTTTTTTTTTAAGTTGCCCTTACTTAAATAATAACGAAAATGCTCTAATTAAAGAAAGCAAATATTATTTTTCTTTTTTACTGGTGCAAAAAACAAGGTCTGTATGCTCTTTCCGAGGGTGCATATATGCACCCATAGTCCTTAACTGGTTAACTGGTGCATTTGTGTAAGCATAGCACGCATATTCATGAAAGTGACTATTAAATCAAATATAACACCATTTTCCGAAAACTTGAAAAAGAACAGTAAATCGTATACTGCAATTAAAACATGAATATATTGAATATTTAATGAGATATGGGTATTTGTGTGAAATAATTTTTAACTGCGCATACGTGAAAGATTCCAAAATTTTTATTTCATAATTTGAAACTCAGGAATTTAGAGCAACTTATATAAAAAGTCCAGTCAAATAACGCGAAAATTCAGAAACATATGGATAATATAGTGAGCAGTTGCTTTCTAAAAGTAGCTTTGTTATAAGGGATTTTCCACAATTTGTCAAATCGCTCAGCGTATCTTTTTGAGTTTTTACAACATTTGACAGGGCTTTTTATCCCAGTTGCCCTAAATAGCTGACTACCAAATTATGAAATAAAAAGTTTGCAATGTTTCACGCATGAGCAGCTAAAAATTATTTCATACAAATGTCCGTATCTCATCAAATATTCAATATATTCATGTTTTAATTGCAGTATACTGTTTCTACTGTTCACTTTCAAGTTTTCAGAAAGTGGTGCTAAATTTGATTAAACAACTCTGTACTTCATAAACAAAAAACATTGGAATTTTTCACAGAAACGTTAACACCTTCATAAATACACTGTTAAAAATTTTCAGCATTCTGGTAGGTCATTTGACCGTTTTTTCCGAAAACGGTTACACAACCGTGAATTTAACACTATTCTTACCATATTATTGTCCATTTTATGGTCAGAATATAGTTAAATTATGGTTATGAAACAGTTTTTTCAAAAAACGGTCGAATGACCTGCCAGAATGCTGCAAAATTTTTAATAGTGTATGCGTGCTATGCTTACACAAATGCACACGACCGTAAAACAGGACCCATATAGACATTTGCTACAGTGACAGGCATTTGAATATTTTCTGTTATATGGGTGATCGCAAACATTATTTTATTCTTAAACTTATTGCTGCCCCCTTAATTATCACCGGGACTAAATCTTCACTGAAAAATATGAGACCAAAGATGTTCTTTACATCCTCGAAGTTCAAGGACAACTCGTCAAGAACTGTGGTAGATATTCGACAAACTGTGTACAGTCGAAAGCATCCGGTTACTGTTTCTTAACTTTTGGAGGCCAGTGTATATCGTGGCGCCTTTATTGGGATCTAGAAGAGTTTACCTAACTATAGAAAAAGTCCCATATCTCTCTGATTTTATAATACGATACTTAAACTTTCCGAAGTTTTGTATTTCCTCCAAACAAGGGAGGACTTGAGTTGGTCTTCTGTTTTCGGATAAAAATTTTAAAAAAGCAGTAAATCTCATATACAGTGCCTCCCAAAAGTGTTAGTACACTTACGAATTTCAATGAAATAATGCTCTATCCATTAATTAAAATTAATATTTCAGAATGGGTACTTAATAATAAGGTCTATAGCTTATTCTTAACAAAACTATATAAAATATTGTAAAAACATAATAAAACGTTATTTTGAAGAAATTAGTAATAACAAAATTAACAAAAACTTACCAAACAAAAGTTTTCGTACACTTTAAAAAATGGCTAGATATTAATTAATATTGTAATATTTCGTTAAATTAGTACTTAGTAGGATACCTTTTAGCATCCACAACAGCTTTTAAACGTCTGGGAATAAATTTCACGAGTTTTTTAATGTAATTTCTGCATCAATGTTCAGCTATTCGTCGATAATTTCTATTTTTAGGTCGCTTTTCGTTTAATGCCGTGTCTTGGTACTCTAATCTCCAGTTCTCTCCAAATATGTTCTATTGGGTTTTAATCCGAAAACTGAGGTGGTGTTTTCAGAAATTGTTGACAATTATAGAGACACCAGAAGCACAGATTAAAAAAAGTTTTTTCCAATAACCAAATTTTGGGGTGATAATTTTAAATCGCCTTTTAAAATATTTAAATACAGAGCATGATTCCTTACGCCATCAATAAATACCAAATTACCTACTCCTGACGCTGCCATTCACCCCCACACGAGGACACCTCCACCGTCATGTTTAACTGTTCCAACTAAGTTCTTGGGATTAAGTTCTTATTTTTTTTTCTTTTCCGTACAGTTATGCGTCCATCGGAACCAAAAATTTTAAATTTGCTTTCATCTTCAAATAAAACATCATTCCAATACAATTCGGGTTTATTTATAATTGATTTTGAGAAGGAAAGCCTAAGCTTTGTGTTTTTCGTACTAACCAAAAGATTTCTATGGACAGAACGCCTATTTAATCCAGCTGATCTCAGCACTCGTCGAACAGTTTTAGGTGAAATCAAAGTAGGAAATTTTTCATTAAATTCTGTAGCAACTTTTATAGCACTTAAACGTGGATTTTTCACAATTTTTCTAATTATAAATCTCGCATCACGTTGTGTTAACTTTGACGGCCGAACTTTTCTTACCTTGTTTTCGAACCGATTTTCTTCTTTAACCCTTAAATGCGCGATTTTTTATTTTGTTTCGAAAAAATTATATATGATTCTCTGAAAGGTTCACCAATAACTAAAGGACAAATAATGAAAAAAATCAGAGATACATTTTTTATATAATACGTCAAGCTTTTCTTCTATTGCACTTTTGCAATAAAAGTAAGAACTACTGTCGTGTGGCTGTTTTACGCTAAAATGTCTCCAAATACCTTATTTTATATAATTATTTATTTTATAAAACTTAACCTTTAACCCTTTAATTACCATGATAGAATACGTTCTAGAAATTACGTAGTTCAGAGAATCTGACTTTACACCAGAAAGTTTCAATGGTCAATTTCGCTTTAGTCAAGTCAAGTCAACGCGGTGCTTAAGAAGTACCGACGTGGAACGCATTACCGCCACGCGAAACCTTCAACGAAATTGAAAAAATGCAACATAAATTAAATTTAGAAAAAGCGGATAAAATAACTAAAAATTTTGAAACCCTGGTGGAGGGCCCTAAGGTTCATTCCGGGGTTTTGAAGCATTATTTCGCTTTATTTAAATGGAATGTCTGTTATTAATTAAAGCAAATATTGCTATTTTCATTTTCTGATGTGAATTAGGTATATGTGAATAAAAAAATCTATTAAATTCAAAACACTGTTGTTTGCATATATGCAAAGCTGCGCACTAAAGGGTTAAAGCGTTTCATTACATACTGCACCGTAGAATGGGATAAATTGATTAATTTAGCAATATTTAGAATTGATTTACCACTACTAGGATGAAAGATAAACAATTTTCGAATGCTATTAGTTGTTTCTTTATGACTACGAGCCATTTTTAAATAATAAGTGGAATATTACATAGAAAGCAAGCAAATATTAAAGTCAATCGGTTTTTTAAATGTCACCACAATGCAACAATAAAAATAAAGCGGCTGACAATAATTTTAATTATGAATTTATCCAAAAAAGTTTCAGTGTACGAAAACTTTTGTGGTGTGCTCTCTTTCTGCCTCCTTCAGTTTTTATGTTTCTCTCTATTCTAAAAAAAAAAAAGTAACTGACGCTGTCACCACCGCCGCAGCCGCCGCCTGTTTTGAATTTTTTGCGACCGGAGTTCTTTCTCCGTTAATATTAAGAAAAATATTGCATACAAAAATATGAAAATCGGCGGTATTATAGAGAAATGTTTGATAAACACGTCGATGCAGACAGTTTTCAAATCGAAGAATTATTTTAAGAGATATTTAATGCTAAAGTTGAACAAAATCGTTCCGTTAAAAAAGTTTTATAGGAGCAAGAACTATACATGGGAATTAATTCATTTTTAGATCATTTTATAGGTTAGAATTTCCCGGTGTGCAGACTCCTGTAATTCTTTAATTTGACTCATTTTTTGAAGTTTTATTTCTATTTTAAATTCAAATTTTCAGCATTTCGAGAGATATTTTTTACTTATTTTAGAAAATGGTATTAACTTAAACAGTTGCCAACTGTATAAACAACGCAAACAATAATGTTTGCTTCAAATTAAAAATTTATTTTACACGTGACTATTATAAACAGAAAATATAAAAAGCAGGAACTCATTGAAAATTACGTCATTAAAACTATATTTACACGTGAATTTTAAAAGAGAAAGACTATTGTAAAATAATAAATTCATTAACATGCGTTAGAAGTCTTAAATAGGAGAAATTACGTCACATTTACGACACATCACACTTATTATGTAAAATAAACAAAAAATAATATTGCAAAGCAGTTTAAATTTAAAAATTGCACGAGACATTTATTTGATATTTTGAGAAAATCTTTTCAAGTATTTTTGTAAGGACAGGGCAAATAATATTTCATTTCTAACAAAAGTATTTTCACGTGAATATTAAAAAGAGAAAGGAAAGTTTGGTGAAAATTACGTCAGATTAAAAACGATACATTTAAAATGTCTCATTTAAAAGAACTTTCTTTTCGCTTTGTTGAAAAATACCGGGAGACAAAGACTCTGTTTACTTAATTCATTTTATATTAGCTTATTTTGAAATGTTTAACTGATTTTATTTAATCAAAGACGAAAACAGCCATTGTATCTTTTAACAGCAACTGATTTTTCCTTAAAATTCCCCAATCAAAGAGAAATGAATCGAAACCCGTTTATAGGGAGACCGCCACTGTTTTTTTAGCTTATAATTCAATCTTCCAAAATCTTTTTAAAGCCGATCAAATTAGCGTGCTTTTAGAGACTGCGGTGTTTGAACAAGGGTTGGCGAGCGTAGCTCGTAGGGGGCCGAGCCCCCTAGTATATAAAAATAAAATGAGTCAATATTTCAAAAAAAGAAAAAGTTGGGTGTTATTTAGACTAACATATAGATGATGTGGAAAAATACTGGACTTCATATTCGAATTCAATTCCAAAATACTTCCTTTTTACTACAAATTTTTAAAGTGTACGAACACTTTGGGGAGCCACTTTATATATATTACATGAGTGTTAAAGTTAATTAAATGTTTAAATTATATTTCTAGAATTCCGAATGTTTGGTTAATTTTTGTTGCTGTGGAATTTAATGCTAATGGTGTTTAATGCTCTTGGATTTGTGTGTCACCCATAGGTAACGTGTACTTTTTGACAAAATTTGTTTTTTATTATTCTGTTTTAGTGAAAACAATACAACACAAGGCAGGAATTTGAAATATATACATGTATAAGTTTACTTATGGGCGTTGGGGGCTTAACGAATAAATCATTTTTATAATTTTAATAGTATATTTTGCTTAAATAGTTTATTTATTTGTTGAAATATACATTTAATTATGTATTTATTTATTTATGTACGTGAAACTTCAATAATCTGGACTAAATTGCCCTGGACGCAACCCGAATAATTGGAGTTATCATAAAAAAATTTAAGTTGTGAAATAAAACTTTCCTAAAATCCTTTTTACTTAATACAAAGTTGGACCTAGTATATGCTGAATACAGTACGTTAAGAAATTGTAAGACCATCAACGAATTGGTGCACTTCTGAAGAAGAAGACACAATATGCAAATTTTTAGCGTGTGTATTTGAAATTGATCGTAGAACGTTTTCTGTTATAATTGCTACGCTAAATTTTAAGTTACATTTTATTAAAATCTTCTAATATTTTTAAAACGTAAATAAGGTGACTGCTAAGCAGTATTCTCGCTGGCTTTTGACCAACATGAGCAATTTAGCGAATAAGAAATAACAAACAGTACACTGTTAAAACTGAAGGTGACTTTTCGGTGACTTTTGAAAGGCTGGGGTGAAAACACGATATCAATTGGCACCAAGAGGCTTCGAAATGTGGTTGGGGTGCCGATTGGTTTCTCAAAGGGTGACTGGAGTAATTAAGGTGTTGTGTGGTAGAAATATGGCCCCCACTGGGGGACTGGCACTTAGCGCATGCGCTGTGATGTGTGTGGGGTGCCATATTTCTTCGTCGGCAAGTGAAATCTACGGCTGTAACACACAGGTAGCATACAGACTGATATCGGCCATTATCCCGATCAATAAAGGGCAATATCTCCAAAGTCACTGGATATCAGACGTCAAATTTACAATATCTGCCGATATTCACAGATGTAACTTAAAATTAGTTCTTAAAAGAAAGCATCCAAACGAATTTTTTGGATTACTTATAACATTATAATACGTAAACAGTATTCTTAACTATAAAATTTAACAATTTTATCATTTTTAGAAAACTTGATTTTTTAATGCCTTATTTATAATATTTTATTTACATTGGCCAATGTTGTAAAAATGAAATTAGTATTCCAACATTCAGAGATATCTATCGACGTCCGTAAAAATAATATCATTTTTCAGACATTTCAAGATATTTGTCGACATTTGGAATATCTGGCGAAGTTTGTAATCTTGGCCAAAGTGAATGGAAAGTTCTGAAGGACCGCCCATTTCAATCGTTTTCATCGAAGCGTATTTGATGGAGACGCCTGCTATGAAATTTGCCTTATAAAAAAATTTCCTTTAGTGATGCATGTTATTTGTATATATGTATATATATTTGAAACAAATTACATAGAAATCTATTGAGATTGGTATGAAAAATTTTCTGTAGTACAATTTATTTAGAAATTTATAGAGATCGAAAATAGAAAAATTTCTCAACAAAAGCATTTCCTATTAAAATCTATTGATAGTGCTATTGTATACAAACTTAATAAGGAAATCTGCAATTACTACCCTACCCGGTAGCAGAAATTTCGAGACGCGCGACGTGCGTCGCAGATTTATTTTGGACCTTGCAGATAAATTTGCCAACTTGAAAAAAAAAAAGTATTTCCTTAAAAAAAAAAAAATAAATAAAAAGTACGCAAATTCTGTCAAAAAATATCGCGAATTCGACAAATGGTCGGCGAAAAATATCAATTTCGGCAATCGTTCGCATAAAAAATTGGTAATTTATAGTAGTGATGGGCGATAACGAGATGTTTTTCTCGATTGTCTCGATTGTATGGACATCTCGATATTTTTCGATTGTGTAATTTTTTTCTCGATGACTCCAGTTTGCCAATTGCTTTGATACATCATATATTATATATTATATACGTCATACATTTATCAAGAATCGTCTGCGGGTGAACTGGAATGAGTCGGTGTTAATAAAGACAAGGTTACGTCGCCCGCTAGTGGGCCCCTCCTTTAATCGGGCCCCTAAGTTATACGTAATCTTGTAATATGAAATCACGAACAGGATACCCGCTATATACGACACCGTATAGCAGGCGTGGTGTGCACGCACTACAAAATCTTGTAAAAAAATATAATCTCGAAACGAACGAACCTCGGACCAGATCTCTTGGGGGAGGGGTCAAAGTGAGCGGAAGGGCAAAGTAGCTGCATAATATGAATAAGCCGTCACAGGTCTTCAGGCCTTTCGAACCATATGTCACACGACGGGTCTGGATCTGAATTTATAAAAATGCCCTTCCCGGGGGGGGGGGCAAAGTGGGGGAAGGGGGGCGGGAGGTTAATAACATGAGTAAGTGGTCATAGGCCTTTCCAACAATATGTCACATGAGAGGTCTCGGCTAAATTTAGAAAAGTGTCCCCCGTGGGGGAAAAGTGGTGGGGGGGGCGATTACCGGAGGTGTATAATATCAATAAGTAGTCACAGACCTTTCCAACGATATCTCACATGTGGGGTCTTGGCTAAATTTGTAAAAGTGTCTCCCCGGAAGTGGGGGGACGGACACCGGAGGAGCATAACATCAATAAGTACTCACAGACCTTTCCAACGATATCTCACATGTGGGGTCCTGGCTAAATTTGGAAAAGTGTCTCCCGGGGGGGGGGGCAAAGTTGGGGGGACAGACACCGGAGAAGCATAACATCAATAAGTAGTCACAGACCTTTCCAACGATATCTCACATGAATTGTCTTGGCTAAATTTTGAAAAATGTTCCCCGGGGGGGGGCAAAGTGGGAGGGGCTGTCACTGGAGGTGCTTAACATCAATAAGTAGTCACAGACCTCTCCTCCAACGATATCTCACATGAGGGGTCTTGGCTAAATTTAGAAAAGTGCCCCCGGGGGGGGGGGCAAAGTGGGGGGGACGGACACCATAGGTGCATAACATCAATGAATAGTCACAGACCTTTCCAACGATATCTCACATGAAGGGTCTTGGCTAAATTTGGAAAAATGTCCCCCGGGGGGCAATGTGGGGGGTGGTCTGTCACCGGAGGTGCATAACATCAATAAGTAGTCACAGACCTTTAAAATGAAATCTCACAAGACGGGTCTTGGCTAAATTTGGAAAAGTGTTCCCCGGGGGCAAAGTGGTTGGACGGCCACCGGAAGTGCATAACATCAATAAGTAGTCACAAATCTTTCCAACGATATGTTACATGAAGGGTCTTGGCTAAATTTAGAAAAGTGTCCTGAAATTTCATATATTATACATAATATTTATCGGAGGGCTCCATAAAAAAATCCGATCTAAAATGATAAAAACGGAAAAAACTACCCCCCGCAGTGGGGGCCAAATTGGGGAGGGGAGGAAGAAAGTCTCATAATATGAAAGAGTCATCCGAGAGCTTTCCGATAACATATTACATGACGGGTCCAAAAAAGTTTGAAAATTGCTCCCCCTCCCTCCCCCCTTTGGGCCCACTCTTTCGCCCCGGAATTTACGCAGCCCCCACTTTAAAATTTTTATGTTCAATAAATAATATTTATTGGAAGACTGCATAAAAAACCTACATCTAAAATGATATTTAAATTTATTATAGAAATCGGCTACGGTTTTAAAAATTTGTTCCCCCCCCCCCCCCCCCCGAATTTCACCTTCGGGGGAAGAAAGGTTCATAATATGAAAGAGTTGTCAAAGGGCTTTTCGATTATATGTCACAGGAAGAGTTCGGTAATTTTTTTTTTTAATTGCGCCCCACCCACTCTCACGTCCTCGGAACTCACCCGACCCACCTTCCTCTTTGAAATTTTTATATTTAATAAATAATATTTATCGGAGGGCTCCAAGTATGTGACAGCTTGGTAGGGCTAAAATAACAAAAACATTGAAAATTAAAGCTTCATTTCATAGTTCATTGTCATGCCTATTTCTTTCTCCAGCTTGCCCCTCGATATCTCTTCTCGGCCCTTCTTGGCTGAGCGTGAAATGACAATCATCGAGAGTAACATTTCGGAGAAAGGACGAAAACTGATTTCTCATTCTCGACAATGTCATATGAAATGTTGAACAGAGACCGAGAGCGAGGAACGAGAAGTGACGAAGGAAGCAATCGGTGAGATATCTCGAAGTAAGCGAAAGGTTTGCCCTCGAGCAGAATGTCTCCTCGAGATAAACGAGCAGTTTGCGTCCAGAAAATAGATCTCGAAGTGCGGGAGCTCTCTCTCGCACTTTGAGAGAAAGCAAGCTTTCAGAAGAGTCAAACTTACCGCGCTTCTGGTGTAAGTCATGATTTCCCAAAGGAGTACATGTTTTTTTCCATTCGCTTTTGTTATTAACCGATATGGGTTAGGAGGCATAGTGGTTTAAGTTATCAGTTCGAGTTTTTGTTGATATAGAAGTTTTCTATTGAATTTGGCGCCAGTTTGTCTTTGATTTTCAATGTTTCTCTTATTTTAGCCCTCCTAAGCTGTCCCATATCTCTTAATATTAGAATGCTATTGTTAAAACAAAACTGCACTGCAAAATATGTGTTTTCAAGATTTTAAGTGTCGCCTCAGGGAAGAGGATTTTTCAAAATTATTTTACCCCACTCATGTAATATATTAAAATAAGAGTAATTTCATAACCTTTCTAAATCTACCTACCTTTCTTTTGTCAATCCACTGTTAATTTTAGAACCCTGGGCTTAAAATGCTCTAAAGGAATATACTTAGCGGTGGTTTTTTTCGTACTCTGGTACGGTATCTTTCACTCATAGGAAAATTATAAGACTAACATCAAATTGCGTCTAAAATCGAATAAAAAATATGGACATGTGTTTCTTAATTTTAACTCCCTTCTTCGCCTCAAGAGGGCGCTTTAAAGTTTTGTTTCTTCAAACCTTTAGTATACTGTTTGTCCAAAAATTATAAAATTCACAAAATAAAGTGTTTTCACTGTTCCCTATCTTCTCGTATCAATTTTATTCTTACTACCACCAGGGGACGCCGCCCAGTGAAACATTTTACTTTTAGCCTCAGGCTATTGGTATTTTTCATCTGTTTTTCATAATATTTTGTCTCATTATTTTTCTTCCTTGTAGATACTATTCTCTAAGTTCTTGACCCATTCTGACCATTTGGGCACTCATTCTGGACCAGCTGTGGCCCATCGGGCCCCTCTTCATTTGTCTGGCTCTAATCACACGCTTCACTTGTTCTTTTACCATTTCTTCATTTTCTTCAATTTTTTTCTTATTCAATGGTTCGTTTTTTTTTACCATTCTCAACTTCCCCTAGTCTTCTCTTACATCAAGTTAACTTCCATCCTTGGTCTGCCCTACTGTCAATTTGGGGCCTAATGCCCCTTCGGGGGGGGGGGGGTCTTCTACCTTTTCCAGGCCCATCATCTAATACCACGTTGGTAAGGATTGGAAGATTAAAATTATCCGAAATACCAAAAATGAAGTCCATTGAAGTTTCATTTTAGTTATAGAATTCCCTATTAGCGATATATTTGTCTGTTTACCTTTCTATTTTTCGATAACACTCCTTTGTTTTCGATAAACGGAGAAATTCAACAGCATTAGACTCACTTTAGACATTTAGGGACCTTTAACTTGTATCAAACCTTTTACCTTTATCGAAAAGAGGGAAATGCTAATCGATTCTAGCTAATGCGCCTAAAATAAAAAATAAGTTTGTAAGTGTGTCAGAAAATAGCGCCTTTGGATTTCGATACAGACTTAAAGAGTCATGTTGGAATCACTAGGCACTGGAAAACAGTTTCCGTGTTAGACAGGTTCCCTCTTAGCAGGTATCTTTATCGTACTATCCTTACGTTTTTCGAAAGCAACTTTTGTTTTCGATCAATGGGGAAATTCCAGAGCATTTGACATTTAGGGGAACTTTAAACTGTATCAAACTTTTTGAGTTATCGAAAGAGTGAAAAGCTTATTTGATTCATCAAATGCGCCATAGTTACGCGATTTGGACATTGCAGTTTCATAAAGAAGAAAGAGGAATTTATTCCAAAGCCAAATTTATAAAAAGACAATAAAATCTTTTAAAACATTTAAATAATGTTTTAAAGATAGATAAATGAGTTGAAAGTGTTTTCTTAATGTATTTAACGTCCCAATCGATCGTTATCTTTTAAGAAGCATGTTTCTTGACAGCATATTGGATCTTATATTTGAAAAAAAGAATTTTGAATATTTCTGAGGGGCGGTGTTCATTTTGCTGGCATCTGGACCTACGCATATATGAAAAAATATTTGATAAGTTATGCAAAATTCAAAATACATATTACTATGCTCATACAATGTGAATTTTACAGCGTTTAAAACAAATATTAGTAAGTATGCACATTTCATGAAATAAATTTATATAGAACATAATTAGATATTAATCCTTTAGAGTTTATTGGATTGTATTAAAATCTAGTATGGCACATAAAATTCGAAGGATAAATACTATAGCGAAGATGGTGTAATATTAAAGTTGATTTGAAGTTTTGAAAGAACGCATTTTCAATAACAATTTAATTATTAAAACCGCTAGTGCAGAGAAGGAGGTAGGTTTAGGGATATTAATATCGCTTTTAGAACGCTCTAAAACTATTAAGATATATACAAAACCCGTTATATTAACATGATTAACAGATTTTTGAAGACTTCATACGGGCTGTACAACTATACATAACAGTATCAACTTTTTGATAATTTTGGACCCCCTCCCTGGCAATGATATCGTTATCAATGTCTAAAAATTCTTTTGATTTTTGGAGTGATATACAAGTATGGTTACATTTATTTTTCTCATACTTTATTGATTCACATTGAAGTCAATAAAATATCACTTTACATATGAAATAACTTTATATCAAATTAAATAACACTTAAAAAAATAGTTACTATTTAAAAGAATTTAATAATAGCTTTTTTCGCATAATGCGTTCAACAATAATAATGTCTTCTTGCACTTGACCCCGCACGGTGTGTGTGTGGGGGGGGGGGGGGCAAACAGTACTTCTTATCAACGAAGCAGACGGACAAAATTCTTTCTCTTTTACTTACTATTAAACACAAAATATAATTTCAAACGTACTTCGCATGCGGTTTCTCTAACAGCGGATTATATATGCATACATATATGACAGAAGAATAGGAATGCCAAACGTTGGGGTATTCCATATTTTGGAATTAAATAATTTTATAATCATTTAAAGATTTTAATAATAACTTTGTATTCTCATAAATATAGATAACAGACTAAAAAAAGATATCATATAATTTTGATGTAATGACCAAGTTACAAATAAAAAATGTAAATTCTGGTTGGGTAAAAAATGATATCGATATCAAAAGACAAATCCCCCCTCCCCCTAGCGATATCTTACGATATCATGTGCCAGACGCCCCCCACCCTCCCCTCTCCTCTAAAATGATACGTTATATATGCACAGCCCCATATTAGGAGCCCCTCCATCAATTGAAAATTGAATGAAAGACAATAACAGCAAATTAAATTACTGCTTTTATTTTTTCCACCTCCTTTCTATTAACTTTAAATGAAGATTATAGAAGATAAAGTCATCGAGCATCTAAATGTTAAATTTACATTGATTGCTTAAGTTTTTATTGCACCCGTTTTCAGTTCCCATGTATTTGCTGTAAAAACTGCTTCATATGCATGTAAAAGCAATGATTTTTTAGTGTTATTATTTTAGGAGTAGTGATGATTCAAAAGATCCCAGCTGCGCCGTTGCAAGAAACAACAACAAACAATATATCTGTTTGCACGTTCTGTGTTAAAATCTGTAGTTAGCGGTGGGTGAATAAGAAATGCGTCGTATCCCATAGATAAGGAGACGTCATCATTAAACTCGTTAACTTCAAATGTGAAACCTCAAAAAAGCAGAAGGTAATGAAGAATTTATCGAGTCATTTCGTAGTAGTTTAATACTTTTTTGAAAAAGAAAATGGGACGTTGCTTTAAAAAATCTATAGTTTGGGAATTTTTTAATAAAAACTATGAAAACGATAAAGTTATATCAGTGCAATGCATGAAATGTAATGCAATTTTAAAGTATTTTGGAAATACAACAAATTTGAAGGATCATCTAAAAAGGAAACATCCTGTTCAATTATCAGAGGTTGAAGCACAACAGAATCCCACAAAAAATACTGATAGTGATGAATTATTGAATTCGGGAGTATGTAAACGAAATACAAGTACTTCAAAAATCAGCAAACACACAATTGCAACAGAAAACGTTTCTGCTTTTCCTGCAAAAAAATTTAAGCAAATGCGTTTGTATGGCGCAGCCCAAAAATCGGGACCTTCTAGAGAAGAATGCCATGAATTTGAAAAAGATTTAGTGTACATGATTGCCGTTGATTGCCAACCTCTTTCTATAGTAGAAAATCGCGGTTTTATTTTTTTTTATGAAAAAATATGTGCCTCATTTCAAGATCCCATCTCGTAAATTAATCTCAGAGCATGTATTACATGAAGTATATCAGTCATTAAGTTCTGAACTTAAAAACATGCTTAATTCCATCGAACATTTATCCATAACTACTGACATGTGGTCATCTGATAGCAATAGATCTTTTTTAACTGTCACTGCGCATTTTATTTCTGATTTTAAAATGCATTCTCCAGTTTTATCTACGGAAGAAATTGAAAGTGATCATTCAGCTGTAAGCATTTCACAAGCGATTAACAACATCTTAAATAAATGGCAAATCAATGAGAAAGTTTTTACGGTTGTAACAGATAATGCTGCTAACATGAAGAAACCTGTAACTCTTGAAACTGCACTCTGAGCGTGCACTCTTGAAATATACTAAAAACACACAGATTTTTTTTTTTTTTACTATAGTATAGCCCAAAATTTAATTTAATAAAATTTAAAATATCATAACTCAGTAAGCTTGAACATACATGAAAGCATTTTTTTTCTTTTTTTGTTTATTAGAGGTGCACGGAGTAAAAAAATCTAACTATGGGTCATTCCATGTCAGTTCAGGCAGGCATGTAACCCACCATCACAGATTTTGATGAAACTGCGTGTGTTTGTTCCTTTTATTAAGATATGATTCCCAGTATTTTTTTTTACTCCTTGGTCAAATAGTTTCTGAGAAAAAAATTGTCAAAATTTTGAAAATTGCCATCAGTTGGCATTCTTGGCTGCTCGATTTTCAAATGTAGCATGACATAAATATGATCATATTTCAATATCTATTCCACAAATCATCTTCAAATAATTTATGCATAATATATAGGGTACGTATTTTATGAAAAAAAATACTGTTACGCTTATATAACATTTTAAGTGTGTCTAAAAAAATGTTTAATCTTTGAAGTCGTGATTTTTTTATGAAAAATAATGCATTACCTAAAATAGCATTATTAACAAAAGGCGGTATTTTTATTAAATTTATTTTTTGTGGGGGATATACTTAAAGGTGTCTTTTACCTGATTCTGAAATAAAAGTAGTGGGATTTTGGGTGTTTTTAGTAGTATTTCATATTTAAAAATATTTTGAGGCGTATTTCAAATCAAATCAAGCAGAGTCATTCCATGTCAGTTCGCCTAAGATATTTAATTCACTGTCACAAATTTCAATGAAACTGGGTATGTTTATAGCTCATTTTAAGACAGGATCAAGGAAATTAAAGGTGATTACAAGTAAAATATTTTTTAAGATAAAAAAAATATCTAAATTTCGAAATTTTTTAAAAAATGTTTTTAATGGCAGATCTATATTCAAAGACTGCATAAAAAAAAGTCATTTCAATATAAAATCACTAAATAAGTTTCAAATAACGTATATGTGACAAATAATGTAGGCAGATTATTATTTATTGTTGTTTGTCATGTTTAAATGCTAAGAGTGTGTTTAATCTTGTGAATTCTTAAAATCAAGAATTTTGTGAAAAATAATGTGTTAATCAAAAATTTATTATTAACCGAAGGCAGGCTGTTATTACTTTTTTTAATTGTACGTAAAAATATCTTTTCAATAGTTATAAAATAAAAATAGTGAAAATATGAGCAATTTTAACAAAATTTTCATAAAATGTGAATGTTTAATGATAAATATTGAAGCTTTTCATGCTAAGATGTACTAAAATGACTACGATATCGTGTATTTCTACTCTTGCTTAAATATAATACATACAATAATAAAATAACAAATATTATTTACAGCAATAAAAATTAAATTAAATAGTACCAGTTCCTTTACCAACACTACATTGCTCAACAGCCGACTTAAAATCAACAGCCCGCACTCTTATTGAAAAATACTTTCAACTGTTCAAATAATAAATAAACTGCATTTAAAAATTTTAATATCAACTTATTATCGTAAGACGATAATAATAACTAAACAACATGATGAATTTATAAATCAGCTTTTAATTGAAAAGTCATGAAATGGTCCCTTTAAATATCCTTGTTCATCGAGTCAATCAAAACAAATTATATAAAAAAAAAATAGTGAGCCTAATATGCTGACTGCAATGACACTTCTAACAAAACTAATTAATTCATTACCATCTGAAATCAAAAGAAAAAAAAATCACCTGTAGTGTGAATGTGACATACTCAGTGGTTGTTGAGGTATGTCTTTGTGACATTTGCACCTGTACTTCAATAAAATATAAACATGTAAGCTTTTTTCATTCATCCAAATTAAGTAAAACAATTATAAAATTTTGTTGTCATTACACCAGATGTTAAATTTTTCGTTACATACTATTAGATAAGTTCATTACTTTTAGACATTATTGACATAATATCATAAAATTTGCTATATGTATTTTCTGTAAGTGTATAAACAATATATATATGCTTTATTAAACATAATGAATAATTTTTAAATAATTTGTTTGAGAACAGGGATATATATACACACCATATATATGTTGAAAATCCATCTTTCAGCAATATTGTGATGAAATAAATCAAATTACCGTAATTTCCGGTGTATAGCCCGCGGATCATACAATCGTGTTTCGACCCAGAAATTTTTAAAAATAAAATGTAACTTTTTAGATCACAGTAAATATTGGTCTTCAAATACGGAATAAAATTTCTGGGTCCAAACTGAATTGTTTGATCTGCGGGCTATACACCCGAAATTACGGTACATATCATTAGAAACTGAATAAAGTTACAAAAGTGCAACTCATTAAGTTTTAAATATTTTTTTAGATATAGTTATTTGAAAGATATAAATATAATGGATTATGCATTTTTTGCATATATTTAAAGCACAATACGTCAAAATTTTCTTCAACAGAGTGAAATTTGTTTTTTTTTTTCAATATTAGCAGCTCAATGCTAAATTTTCAATATTAACAGCCAAATATGAGTTTAAAGATTAGGACTGTCATTTTGAAAATTTCTATTGGGCGGTGAGGAGCTAGTGATTTTTCTCTTTTTTGGAAAGGGATAATTGCTCTTTGCCCTAGAAGTTTTACTAAAAAACAATATTGTTTATTTTTTTCCTTAAGAAACGAACATAAAAGATAATTTGAAAAATAAAATAAATGTATAAATAAAAATATTTCCAGGTATGATACATTGGATAGGTTTTACATTTGAAAATATTGATAATTTTAAATATGATTTAAATACTACTAAAACCAACCAAAATCCCACTATTTTTATTTCAGATCCAGTTATAATGTAGTATTATGTACAATTTAAAATTAAAAAATTAGTCATAGAAACTCCGCCTCTGATTGATAAAGATTTTTTAATAATTTCATTATTTTTGTAAAATATTTTTGATTTCAAAGATTATACAATTTTTTAGACACATTTAAATATTTTTTAACATTACAGCAATAATTTTTTCATAATCTACATACTTTATTTACCTTGCTTAAATTATTCGAAGAAGATTTCTTTATTAGTTATTGAAATATGATTTTATATATAAAATGAAGCCTTTGAAAATTGAACAATCATTAATGGCAACTCGTGGCATTTTCCCAAAATTTTGATAATTTTTTCTCATATGTTCACTATTTTTATTTTATAACCATTTAAAAGATATTTTTACGTACAGTTAAAAAAAAGCAATAACACCCTGCCTTCGGTTAATAATAAATTTTTGATTAACACATTATTTTTGACAAAATTCTTGATTTTAAAAATTCATAAGATAAAAGACACTCTTAGTGTTTAAACATGATAAAAAACAAGAAATAATAATCAGCCTACATTATTTGCCACATATACATTATTTGAAACCTATTTAGTGATTTTATATTGAAATGACTTTTTTTTTTTTTTAATGTAGTCTTTGAATATCGAACTGTCATTAAAAAAATTTAAAAAATGTTTTCAAAATTTTTATATTTTTTATCTTAAAAAATATTTTACTTAGGATCAAGAAAATTAAAGGTGATTACGTCTTAAAATAAGCTATAAACAAACCCAATTTCATTGAAATTTGTGACAGTGATTAAATGGCTTAGGGGAACTGACATGGAATGACTCTGCTTGATTTGATATGAAATGCACCTCAAAATATTTTTAAATAGGAAATACTACCAAAAACACCCAAAATCCCACTATTTTTATTTCAGAATCAGGTAAAGGACACCTTTAAGTATATCTCAGATAAAAATTAAATTTAATAAAAATACCGCCTTTTGTTGATAATGCGTTTTTTGTTAATGCATTATTTTTCATAAAAAATTCACGACTTCAAAGTTTAAATATTTTTTTAGACACACTTAAAATGTTATAAGCGTAACAATATATTTTTTTCATAAGCTGCGTACCCTAAATATTGTGCATAAATTATTTGAAGATGATTTGTAGAGTAGATATTGAAATATGATTATATATATGACATGCTACATTTGAAAACCGAGCTATCAAGAATGCCAACTGACGGCAGTTTTTCAAAATTTTGACAATTTTTTTCTCAGAAACTATTTCACCAAGGAGCAAAAAAAATTACTGGTGATCATATCTTAATAGTAAGAACAAACACACGCAGTTTCATTAAAATCTGTGATGGTGGGTTACATATTGAAATTTTACTGCCTGATTTGACGTGGAATGCCCCTATAACTTACACCTATAAAAGTTGAACCGTGCAAAAATTTTAATTTTGTATTTTAATACGAATGCAGCAAATTGTAAAACCATATCTAAATTTATACTTGAAATTGAATGAGTTCTTGATTTGAATATTTTTTTTAATTGGATGTATGTTTCTGCCATCAGAGGTTTGAGAGATAATCACTATAACCTCTGATTTGAATCAGCTAGTATCACAGTATAGTACCACAGATACAGAGTTCTAAGTATAGTAAAAATGCATTATACACCATCAAAACGGTTTACAATATCAAGCCGTTTATCACTCAAATCATTCGACCCAAACAAGACAAGTACGAGGAGATTCATTGGACAGGGTAAGGTTTTCAAAATGAGCCGTAAGTGTTTGGGCCGAATTGTAACCGGTTTTAGGGTTGCATTTTTGGCTTCAAGCAAAAGCAGCACATTTCATCAACATTAGTCTTAGTGCTCTGACCCTAGTATACTAGAGTCCTGCATCGGGACGAGCAACCCGATGTTACCCACACTCGACTACACGGGTCGGGTCAGAAGGTCAAGCTATTTCCTCTTTTTCACTGAGAGGCTACTTCAGTCAAGCGAAAAGACAAGACCCGCTTGCTAATACTAATCCTATGGAAGAAATTTATAAAGATATCTCGTTTGCATTTCAATATTTTTTAATTTTTTTTTTTTTTTTTTTTTTTTTTTGCATTGTATAGCTGAGATCGATCTGTACAAAGGATATTTTTTTACTTTTTCGATTTTGTTTAAAGGTATTTTTTAATGAGGACACTTTTATTTTCGAAACCGGTTTCGAAAGCGAAAGCATCCTTATAGAAAAAATCTGCAATCAAAATCGAAAAAGTAAAAAAACGGCCTTTGTACAGATTGACCTCAGCTATTCAATGCAAAGAAAATCCTTTAAAAATGTTGAAATTCAAATGAAATATCTTTATAAATTTCTTCCATGGGATTAGAATTAGTGAGCCGACTGAAGTAGCCCCTTAAGCCTAAATCACGAGCAAATAATTGCGATAGCAGAATTATCGAGAAAGCCCTATCACTACTATGAAATTTTCGGCCAAAATAATAGCTAAGTTTTCCAACAACTGTTTTTAGCTTCTCTCGTTATAATCGATTGTAAAACATCTCGATTGTAGATTCTAGGAATTAATCGATGGCTGTATCGATTGTGATTTTTTACGATGTCAATTTTTCTCGATTGTCGAATTCTCGAGAATCGCCCATCACTAATTTATAGCCAAAGGGTCGCTATAAAAACGCGAATTTCGTCAAAAGAGACCGGAAAAAAAAACATGAATCTCGTCCCAGGGTTGTAGAAAAAATGCAAATTTCTGTCACAGGATCGCGGAAAAAACACGAATTTCGTCAAAGGATCGCGGAAAGAATGCGAATTTGGTAAAAGGATCGCGGAAAGAACGCGAATTTAGACAAACGATTGTGGGGAAAACGCAAATTTAGTCAAACGATCGCGAAAAAACGCAAATTTATGTCAAACGATCGCGAAAAAACGCAAATTTATGTCAAAGGATCGTGAGCAAACGCAAATTTATGTCAAAGGATTGCGGAAGGAAGGAGGAATTTCGTCAGAAGATCTCGAAAAGCGTAAATTTCTGCCAAAAGATCGCTGTACAAACTTGAATTTTATCCAAAAATCCCGAAAAAACGTGGATGTCGTTCCAGGGGCGCAACAAAAACGCAAATTTCTCTCACAAAATCGCAGAAGAAACTTGAATTTCATCAAAGGATCGAGGAAAAAACACGAATTTAGTCAGACAATCGCGGAAAAAATGCAAATTTCTGTAAAATGATCACGAAAAACTCAAATTTTTGTAAAACGATCGCGAAAAAACGCAAATTTCTGTAAAACGATCGCGAAAAAACGCAAATTTCTGTCAAAGGATCACGAAAAACGCAGATTACTGTCAAAGGATCGCGAAAACAGGAAAATTTATGTCAAAAGATCGGAATTAAATTTGCGGAATTTCGTCAAAAAATCGCAAAAAGTGCAAATTTCTGACAAAGGATCACTGTGAAAACGCGAATTTCGTCAAAAGATCCCGTGAAAAACGTGAATTTCGTCCCAGAGGTGCCGAGAAAACGCAAATTTCTATCGCAGAAAAAACACGAAGTTCGTCAAAGAATCTAGGAAAAAACACGAAGTTCGTAAAGGATCGCGAAAAAAAGCTCAACTTTGTCAAAGGATCGCGAAAAAATGGCAAATTTCGTCAAAAGTTCGCAAAAAAACGAGGAATTTCCTCATAAGATCGCAAAAAAACAGCAGATTTCGTCAAAAGATCGCGAAAAAACGGCAAATTTCGTCAAAAGATCGAGATAAACGGCATATTTCGTCAAAAGATCGCAAAAAAACACAAATTTCATCAAAAGTGCGCAAGAAAAACACATAATTAGTGCCAGTAGTGGATTTTCGCTCCCTGCCCTCCCCACCCCCCTCTGTTGTAACCTTTCGGAAATTTTGCTGTGAATTTCAGATTTTTTTTTTTTTTTTTTTTACTCAGAATCACCCCCGGTATTAATCAGTAAGAACTCTGTTTATTTTAACACTCATAATGTTTGTACATAAGAAAATATAACACACTACTCCCGCAGACAATTTTCATCCCACTAAATTGCTGTCGCAGACAGAACCATAACTTTCTGCTACTGGGGTACCCTAGAATTATTTCTAGTAAAAAAAATAATGTATTGCCTATAACGATGTTAAAATATAACAATTATTAGTTTCATAAAAAACGACAGATGCTTTTTCTATTACATAATGTTTTTACATAAAAAAAAAAGATATCAATTTATGTATTTTTTAATGAAAACTATATTTACCTTTTTAAAATGGTAAAAAAAAGCATCGATGCTTTTTATCGATTGCATCGATTTTATATTACATAATATTTTTGCATAAAAAAGAGATCAATTTATGTTATTTTTTAAGAAACACTATGTTTATATTTTTATAATGATCTCGAATTTCAGACTTTTAAATTAATTTTATTTTTTATTATTGAAAGAATAGTTTAGTTTCAAAAGTAGGTCATTAATTTTCAACATAATTTCTTTTTAAATTTCTAACAAACTTAATAATAAAAAGTGATATTTAAATAAATCTTTGTTAAAAGAATGTAAAAAAAAAGGAAGTTTATTGTGATTGAAAGAGTATGAAATAATAAAATTATAATTTTGTCAGACATTTTTTTCGTCACTAACAGAAAAGTCTGCTCCCACCACTTTCTATTGAAAGTTTCTTATTGCTACATTTTCCATGGATAATTTCCACTATTCTTTAACAGAGCCAGTTTTCTTTGCCTTGTATTGAATAAGGGTAGACATCTCCTGAGCATGAACTTCTCCTGTCTCAGTTAGACGTTTACGTTCACCACATCTGTAAACCGCAGTTGTTGGGGTTAAAAAAAGTAATTAATATCTGAAAAAGTTATATTTTAATATAACCGGAAATTTCAGCCTGGTAATTGTTAGATATAACATATTGGAATCAATGTCTAATAATTAAATGATAGAATTTTCCGGTAAGAATTGATTTTCCCAAACGGACACGATTTTCTGGCCAACATTGTAAGGGTGCCATTATTCCCCCTTGTGGTACATCCTTTCACCCTCTGGGGCACCCTGGTTTTGGGGTGCCACTTTTTCACCCTAGTTATGGGTGCAAATCTGTCTCCTCTAGAAGGGTCGCTCACGGGACAAGCGTTTCACCCCTAGGAGGTGCCATATGCAACCTCTAGTTTTAACAGTGTAGCCAAATGAAAAGAAACGTTAGCAAAATAGATTCTGCGTGAAACACTGAAAAATCTATCTTTATCCCTTATTGTATCCATTTTTCGAATAGGTTCTAAAATAACCTAATTTTTGTAATGACTCAAAAAATAGAAATTCAACTATCTGCTGAAGAAACTAGTAAAAATAAATACATTCTAAATGCCTCCTAAATGTGTAAATATTTCAGACATTCTTTTAGCAGTCTGAATAAAAGTTAAAAACAGCTATCTTTGATTTACCGTTGTGAAAACTTACACTAAAAATTGCTGTGAGATTTCGGCCGATAGAAAAAATTGACCGGCCAATGATACTTTACGTACAACTAATAAATAGTATGGTTAATTTCAACACCCCATTCCAGCAAAACTTTTCAGTATTTGGCACTTGTTACGAGTAATTCTGTTTATGCTTTTACCAGAGCAACGCCGGCGCATAGACAGTTATTAACTGAGAAAAACCTATTTCAAATGAAAATCAAATTTCAAAGTAATTACTTAAGAGGCGCAAAGGGCCAACATAGTGAAAAAGATTCCATGACGGGACTCGAACCCCGGGCCATTAGTATAGCGCACTGACGTTCTACCGACTAAACCACATGGAACGATACCCAGCCTGGAAAATTTCTCACTATTATATATTGGCAAGGTTGCAAACGCAGCACAAGATGAAATATTTATCGTGAGCCACCGACATGGGGCAAACACGAAATTTAAATAAATCCAGCATCGATAGAAACTATATTAATACATGGAAAATATTCCAGAGAGAAACATTCGCCTTGCATACAATATTTCAAATGAAAATCAAATTTCAAAGTAATTGCTTAAGAGGAGCAAAGGGCCAACATAGTGAAAAATAACGTCGTGTTTGCCCCATGTCGGTGGCTCACAATAAATATTCCATCTTGTGCTGCGTTTGTAGTCTTGCCAACATATAATAATGAGAAATTTTCCAGGCTGGGTATCGTTCCATGTGTGGTTTAGTCGGTAGAACGTCAGTGCGCTATACTGATGAACCGGGTTCGAGTCCCGGCATGGAATCTTTTTCACTATGTTGGCCCTTTGCGCCTCTTAAGCAATTACTTTGAAATTTGATTTTCATTTGAAATATTGTATGCAAGGCGAATGTTTCTCTCTGGAATATTTTCCATGTATTAATGAGAAAAACCTATCGCATAATCCTTTTTATGTGTCTGGCTGCTGCTAAACTGAATTGATATTGAGTCTGTATCTCTATAAATAGAGCAATGTAAATGGCGCTGTGCGATTGAACATGTAAAGCTACATCAATCGCTCAGAAACGCGGATAAGTCTCGAGTGGCATTGGCACGCACACAAACAGGGCAGAAATTGAGTACTCGCAATTTGGAGAATCTGATTATTCGTTTACTCGCCAAATGAAACATTTTGTCACGATATGGCGTAATGGCGAGCGGCAGCGAGAACCCTGCTGTTAAGAAATTATAAGACCACCTGAGGAAATTAGCATATTATACGTCACATCAAAATCATTACAAAACGTACGCTTTTGTACATCGTGAAAGTATTCCCGGGAAGCAAAGGTGCAGGTTTAGATAGTGTTATTACGATATATTTGAAGATACTGCGGGGTAAAGAATTGTCTAAGACCGAAGTAAGAAAAATTTGGTTTTATAAGGGTACTGGTAAATCTGAACGAGAAATATCTCGGTTAATGATGCGTTCCAAAACTGCCATTCACAATGAAATAATTAGAAAAAAAGGATTCAAATAAAATTAAACGATCTGGAAGAAAAAGGTTTTTGACAGCACGGGATGATCGACAACTATTTCGATTATCAACTCAAAAAGATCTTTCAACTCGGGAAATTTCGAACCGTTTCAGCAAAAGAACCTCACACGTAACAGTTTGGAAGAGTCTGAAATCAAATAGTAATGCAAAATGTATGAAACTTTTGAAAAAAATTCATGTTAATGAAACATCGTAAAGAAGAAAGACTGAAATGGGCTAAAGAATGTCATGTCATGGGACAAGAAATGGAAACAAATGATATTTTCAGATGAAAAAAAAATTAATCTTGACGGTCCGGATTGTTATAAACACTATTAGCATGATTTGAGGAAGGAACTGAAACAATGCTTCAGTCGACAAATGGGAGGAGGATCAGCGATGGTTTGGGGAGCTTTTATTCATGATGGATTACGCGATTGAACCCGAATTTCGGAACGTATAATTTCTGCGCAATATCAAGCTATATTATATGATCATTTGATACAGATTAGACCTTTTTTAGGTGTTGCTAACTGGATGTTTCAGCAGGACAATACTTCTTGCCATGTGTCTAAATCCACTCCCCCATCAATGGTTTAAATAAGAAAAAAAATCATGTTTTGTCATGGCCAAGTCGAAGTCCATACTTGAACCCTATGGAAAATCTTTGGAGCGTATTAACCCTCTCGCTGCGCAACCCGAGAGTTTCTCGGGCAACGTAAAAAAAAGCAAAATTTACGCAATCCGAGATTTCATCGGGGATGCATTTTTTCCGTCTAATTAACCCTCCTTGATCATTCCCACAAGTTACTTTTTATTGTAAATTTTGCCTTATCTAATCGTAGCATTTTCTCGATTAAATAAGACGAAAATTTTTGCTTTGAAAAACCGGTGACAAAAGAATAAAAATTTTTAAAAGACGCTCGTCCCGAAGGAATTAAATGCGTAATTTTTGAAGCTATTTTGATAAAACAATTACGCAGCGAGAGGGTTAAGTCGCAAAGTTTATATTAATAATAAAAAGTTTTTTATCTGCCAATGAACTAAAAGTAACCATTGTAAAAGAATGGCACAATATTTCTGAATCTGTACTTAATCAACCTGGTCACTTCTATGAAAAACAGAGTGTTTGAGGTTATAAGGAAAAGTGGAGGACCAATACCGTATTAATTTACATATTATTTTTGTTTTCAAACAAGTGGTCTTATAATTTGTCAACAGTGTATTTTTCAGTCATTGCTTATATTTTGTTAACATATTTATAGCATTATTCAAAATTATTGCAAGATAATTTTAATAAATATGTTATATTTTGATATATCCTGTGTTTAAACTATAATTACAACCTTTATTTACTTCATAATTTTCAAAATCAAAGTGGTCTTATAATTTCTTAACGCACTGTATAAGATAACTTTTATTACAAACAATTGAAAAAATTCTGCACTGTACTCCCATACATTTAGAGGTAATTACTTGAACATATTCAACAAAGTTGGTAGTTCTTTTACTGTGGACCAGGAATGGCGAACCTAATGGCACGCATGCCGAACTTGGCACGTCAGAAAACTTCTCTGGCATGCGAAAAAAAATTATAGATTATATTCAGTTTATGGAGAACAACCCATTTTATGTTTTTTAACAAAAAGTATAGTTTGTGTAACAGGTATATAATTTACTTTAAAATAATCCGCAAATTTTGAATGAATTAAAGTATTATAAATTTCAATGAAAGCGCCTTGTAGTCATTTTCTCGCCAAAGCATTCAACATATAGTGTTTTCCAAATCATTTTGCTTCTTTATGAAATTTCAAAGGTTTTTGAGAATTGAATTTTTAGATATAGTTTGCATAGTAATATACCTAATTGGCACGCTTCTACTTCAGATTATGTTTTATTTCATTTAGGTTCAGAATTTTAAGTAATTTTAGGTTTTATTACATTTAGTTTATAATTTTGAAATTTTAATTTTAATTGTTACTCTAAATAATATGTATCTATTGAACTTGTTTCTACAACAAAAATGGATCCGGAAGTATACAATAAAAGAAAAACTCATTTAGAGATTATTAACACGACATGGCTATATTATTGAGTAAATACAGCATAATAAATAACTTAAGAATCGAATTTAGTGTAAGTGTAAAAATATTTGAGTAAAAAAAATTTTTAATTAATTATTGGATTTTATCTAATAAAATGTTTATGGCACGTTAGAATGTTTTTTCCGAATAGTTTTGAAATTTTTGGAACGCATACTAAAAAACGTTCGCCAACCCTGCTGTAGATACTTGTTTACGTGTTGCCAGGTTCTTACATGCCACAAGTATTAAGAATTCAGTCTGCCTTTCACTTAAAAGTAATATTTCAACATTTAAATGAAGGCTTCAGATTTTCCTTATAATGTTGGTACAGAGAAGTACAGTATATCTCAAATTGGAGAAATGCCGCTTAAAATTAGCCAAATACGACATTTGAAAATTCCAATTAAACATTGATTAGTTCCAAGAGCAATGTGTATGGTTAGAGTTTAGATAATTGTAATTTTTCTGTATTTTAAAATGAACTTTTACCATTTTTGCTGCCTGATTTAAGACCCTGTCGTTACATTTCGATATTGGAGAAAGATATTCATTATCAATTTCATGAGCAATGATATTTTTCTGTTATTGTCTTTGACACCAACGCCGCTTATGGAATGAAAACCCTTGATCTTGCTACAGAAACATGAAGTAACACTTTGTAGGAAATATCTCTGAAGGTTAAGTTGTTCATCCTCTAAAAAGTTATATTTTTACTCCTCGAAATTTAATAAGTGGGAAAAGTAGAAATGGATAATTTGTAAATCAGTAACATAGTAATTTATTCGTGCGCTTTTCGTTCTTTTTCTATCTTTTTTTTCTTAGTGAAAATTTAGGGAGCATATAATATTACACAAAAATCATATTGCAGGTACTGGTTTTTTTTTTAAATATGCTAATCTCATCACGGTGATTATAAATGTGATTAATTAACTAACGAAAAAAATTTGGGGGTATCTTTTGTTACATTATATAACGAAATATCGATCAAAATTTTCTTCGGATATACTGAAAAAATACAAAAAAAATGTTTTTATTAAGGTCAGGCATCAAAGTGTGATGAAAAATAAATACGACAAAGTTATTGTTCAGTCAATACATAAAAGAATTAGGTACTTGGCTTTATTCGCAGACCATTCACGGTAAAATCAGTCTAGAAGTGTCATTAGACTGGGAATATTTTGTCTTCTTTCAGATTATAAATGCAATTTTTAAAGCGGAGGTTGTCTACATATTAATAAACGGCCAAATGCGAGTATTATTCGCGCTCAGGGGGTTCCGTACAAAGAAATATATGAATTGTTAACTTTATTATTAAAAAAATCTTTGCTAAAAGAATAATAAGATTTTGCAAAAAACTATACAACGTAGGGTTGGGTATTTCTCTATACGCTAGAAAAGTATGAATGGGTATACTATAAAGGTTCAAAGATATATGATGCCTAAATAATATAAAATGCTGCTATTCTGTATAACTGTTTTTGTAATCTTACCGTAATCTGTTTATGATAAACTTAATTCGGTACTGAAAATAAAAGTAGTGCATATTTAAACTTAATTTGGCATTTCATAAATCTAAATTCAGTGTAGTAATAAACTTTTCTTTTTACAGTGTAGCTATAACAAAACCCTTGTTCAAAGTTCAAACTTGCCATTGTGCTAAGCGAGCTTCGAAAGGAGGTCGCAAAGTTGCAACGCCACCTTGGCCAGTGCCGCGTTTTACCAGATAGGTTTTTAATTAACTTTTAAAGCCACGGGAGACGTAATGAAGGATCCACAAAATGCAAACTAGTCGCGAATCCCATAGTATTTATATGATTAATGCTAATTAAATTAGTCTGTTTTTAACAATTTGACGTTTATTGCTTTTATATTGCTACTGAGCATTACATTACAGAAATATATCATTAAAAGTTGTAATCTAGGCTTTAAAAGCCGATAGTAAATAGAGTACGCCGTCCCTGTCATTATGTATGTCCAAACCGTCCGTGTCTTTAAGGGTTAATATCTCGGCTAATTACCGACGATTTTTTTCAAAAATCATTATCAACAGTGCTTTTATACTTCTGCTATGGTAGGTACCTCTAGCGTTCCTCAACACGTTTGCTGAATGCCCACAAATCGAAATTTGTGTGTAACGGAAAAATGCGCTTTTCTCAAAAACTATGTGACCTAGGGTAATCGCCATAATTTTCCTGCATGGTTTAAATTAACGTCTACTAGGTACCTCTAATTTTTTCATAATTTTTGTTTCAGAAGGTTCGGAAATAAAGAGGGAGGGACATATTTTTGCACTACATTTTGGACGATATCTCTGTAAATATATCTAAAATTAAAAGAAATGTATTTTTGAGTTCTGCAAAAGCTTTTACACAATATACGAAGAAAAGATTTGTTTTTTCAAGTAACTTAATTAGCCCCTCTACATGTTTCCTAAATATATTTGTGAATGTTTAATAATCTGTAAATACGTGTGGTCAATAGTCTTTATTACGTCCCCCAATTTGAACTTTCCACGTTTCATAGTTTACGAGTAAAATGGCTGTGACAAACAGACACAGGAGTGAACTTATAATGGTTCCGTTTTTACTTTTTATGTACGGAACCTTAAAAATTGCACCAACTTCAATTTTTCAAATGGTAACAACCAATTTTGACACTTTTAGTTACTTGGATCTAATCAGACCGTAAAAGTATACATAGTTTGTCCATTTTTTAAAATCTTCATAGACTTAGAAGAGTTCAAAATTTGAAGATGCTAACGTTAAATTCACGGGCGAAAGTTTAATTTATATCTTCCCTAAAAGCATCCCATTTAAAATGGTTATCTTTGGTGGGATTACACTGAATGTACCCAAACATATTCTAATTATGTTTTTACTCAAAAGCATAATTTTAATTATGAAAAGTATTAAGAAATTGTTATTTAAAAAAAATTATTAATTATGACCTACATAAATTTTTGCATAAACAAGGTAGGCATCATGAGAAATATGGGTGTGTAAGTTTACAGTTCATTCATATAATTGGGTTTCGAGATATGAAGAAAGTTTACTTTTGGAAGGTATAAAAGGATCAACCGGTAAAAGTATATAGTTTGTGTATTTTTTTAAATCGTCGTACAGTTAGAAGAGGCCAAATTTTGGAGGATGCTAATGTTAAATTCAGGGTAGAAAGTTTAATTTATATCTTCTCCAAAAAGCATCCTCTTTAAAATGGTTGCCTTTGGTAAGATACATTGAAAGTACCCAAACATATTCTAAGTATTTTTTTACTCAAAAGCATAATTTCAATTATGAAAATTATTAAGAAATTGATATTTAGAAAAATTACTAATTATGATCCACATCAATTTTTGCATAAACAGAATGAGCATCATCAGAAATATGGGTGTGTAAGTTTGCGGTTTATTCATATAATTAAGTTTCGAGATATGACGAAATTTTACTTTTTCAAGGTATAAAAGGATTAGCCTGTAAAAGTATATAATTTGTGTATTTTTTAAACCTTCGTGGAGTTAGAAGAGGTCAAAATTTGAGGATGCTAATGTTAAATTCCAGGGAGAAAGTTTAATTTATGTCTTCCCTAAAAAGCATTCTCTTTAAAATAGTTGTCTTTCGTGGGATTCATTGAAAGTACTCAAACATATCTTAAGTATTTTTTTACTCATAAGCATAATTTCAATTATGAAAATTATTAAGAAATTGATATTTAAAAAGAATACCTACATCAATTTTTGCATAAACAGAATAGGCATCATCAGAAATATGGGTGTGCAAGTTCACAATTCATTAATATAATTAGGTTTCGAGATATGACGAAATTTTACTTTTCGAATGTAGCATAAAGAGATCATATTCTGCTACCTTTCAACCACATATAAGAAAATCAAAACAAGTGGCCAGAGCATTTATAAAAACTAATTTTAAAAAAAATTGGGTAATAACATTTTCTCTTAATTAAATTTATTTATTAATTGAATCTAGAATTTTACTAGTTTGAATCTGAAAGTTTATCTTTTGATATCTTAATTTATTGTTTTTAAATATGTGGTATAGTCTTAATATATTTTCTTTTATAACGCCATGAAAATTTAATAAGAAGTATATAAACTATGCCTTTCTCGAGGCTACCTTAATCCAAGGAACTCAAATATGCTGTCAAAAATGAGAGTTAAAGCAAAAAAAAGAAGAAAAAAGTTGGTGCAATATTTATTATGCAGACGACTTCTATTGTGAAAGTTGCGTTCATATTCTAAAACGATATATCATACCGAGTCTATTGACACCTTTGGTGTGATTTTATCTTAAACTGGTTGGAAATAGGTAGAATTTTCTTTTATATACTGACTTTGCCTAAAATTCTAACGCAAGAATTGCATAAAAATCGGGTAATATTAAACATGCGCTTTTCAGGAACAAAATGCGAAACATGTTGTTGCATTTAAAGCATTTTTTCTAGAAAGAATTTCCAATTGCGGTATACTCGTTAATTATCAAACTTCCACAACATATGTAATTGTTTATTGTTGAGTATGAGGGTGACTTTTCCCAGTTACTATTGTTACTATTTCGATATACAGTAAACTCCCTGTAAGGCGGACACTGTGTAAGACGGAAATCTGTCTAACTCGGAAAGATTTTCAAGTCCCTTCGCATCCATAGACATAGAGTAAAATTTGTCTAAGGCGAAATATTGTCTACTACGGAAAATTTTCTCGGTCCCGATCGATTCCGCCTTAGACAGAGTTTACTGTATAAAGAAACGACATAAGCACAATGTTAATGAGTGCTCCCAAAATTTGGAAATTGTTAGAAAGGTGTGATAACATATTTTATGAACTGAATGAAATTAAAGAATTACCTTGCAACGTTCCGGGTATTTTTCAAATCAAACGAAACCGAAAATTTTATAAAAGAAAAGAAAAGAAAAAAATGATCAAGTAAAAGCATTATTATATTGACCTTAAAAAATCCAAAAGATTAGCAGCTATGACATTACCATTGTTCCAGGATTAACTACAACGTACCTAAGGAATTCCTAACTATAAAAAATTTGGTTTTTGAAATATAGAACATTAAACATACAGTAATAAACATTCTTTTGATAAAATCAATATTGTATTGTTCATTCATTTATTAGTCTTGTTGATTAAATGTCAAAGTTAAAGGTGTTTACAGAATAAGTGTTAAATTATCACTTATTTAATTATAATGCAGTATTAAGTATTTAAAAAATTAATAACAACTTAATTAATAAATTAAAATGAACTCGCAATCATAAAATAAATTGTCGCGTTTAAGTAGTTTGGACGTCTCATTTAGCTTTTAATTACTGTAAATGTGACAAAACTGACCTAAATGTGAGAATGGTATTTTTTGATTAGATTACAGATAATAATTCAATTTCTTCAAATCAAATTAGTTTTCAGTTAAAAGCACTATAATTAATTCTTTTTGCTTATATTTGGCATTTTACATTAAATAAAATGCGAAATTCATCCTATGTGTGAAAAAGTGAATCGCATTTAGGAACAATGACCTTATAGATCAAAAAGACAGGATACATTTAGAGAAAAAGTAATTTTTTTCACTCTTTTATAAATTTCACTGAACTTATTGCAGTTACGCAGTACCGACGACAAAGTTAAATCTAGGTGTTGTTATTTCAGCAGAAAAGAACCAATCTGAATGAAAAAATAGCGCGTAAAACACTTGCAATGAAGGAAAGAAATTAAATTGTTATTCATTATTAAAAAAGGATAAATCTTGTAGTGAGATTTCTGAAATAATGTCTCGAAGCCATTTTGCCATACAAAATGTAATTAATCAGTAGAGTTGGGTGAGATTTAATAGGCAGGAAAAGTAAATACTACAATTTTTACCTTTTGCTTTCATTTTAGATTAACCCCTTAATTCTCGCTCCCGTGATATTCAAGTCTTTTATTCAGATTGTTTGATTTCCACCAGTTTTATAAAATAGTGTAATTGGCTTTATTATGGTATCATTTTACCTGTCATTAAATAAGGTGACTATTTCTTTTTCATAAAAGGGATGCCAATAAGCAATTTGAATTATTAAACCGTATTTTAATGCGACCGTTAAGGTGTTAAAAGAGATTGAAAATACTGAGAACGTTTTAATGTGTTTATGCAATGAAATCATTATCATCATAATTAAAGTAGAGGAGACTAGGGAGGAGGGTTGGCCCATTGTTCACAAATTATTTTTTATTTTTTAAATATTGAGCGTAGAATAAAGTTTTATATATCATTTTATTCGTTATACAATCAGTTATCAAAATAAAATTGCTACATAAGTGTAATATATAAGAAATTTGAAAAATGATTCATTTTAATCACGAGAAAATAATGGGTTAAGGCTCCCCCACATGTGGGTTGATCCACTATATGGGAGGCTTGACCCACTTTATTTTATATTGAAATATTTGTGAAGAGAAATAAAATCAGTTTAAAAAAGGCAAAATAACTTTATGCTACATGCTTTAATTATTATTAAAAAAATATTATTGAAAATATGATGCTTAAACAAACCTGTTTAGACGCAATCGCAAGTGAGGGGAGAAAATTTTATTTTAAACAGGATTTTGTGTGAGCAGGTATAATTGTACTGCATAGAAAATGAAATTTTAACATTGAAGACAGCATTTCATTAGACACAGGTTCCGTTTTGATAGGATTTCACGTATTATTATGTCCGGATTTAGGAGGATTTCTGGATTTTTCAAATCCTTGTCCTACTTTTTGTGACACTCAACCTGACAACTCTAGTTGTCACATAGTTTGGCTTCATCTCACTGTATTCATTCTACACTGCAAATAGAAGCGTCTTAAATTTAGACACATATGTGACTGAAAAAGAATTTTAGACACTTAAGTGTCTTAATCTGAAAATTAAGACACTATAGATGTCTTAATTTAAGATACATAAGCGTCTTACTATGACCATGGTGTAAACGAACTGAGAATAATGTCTAAAATATCCGCAAACGTCTTATTTTAAGACACTTCATTGCTTTAAACGTGTCTTAATTTTTGATTCTTCCGACGCAATAACCACCAGGGGGCACTAGCACTCCCAGTTGCGCATGCGTTTTAGATGTCTTCGTTCGAAGTGGTATACGTTGTAATTCAAACAAAGTTTGTTTTTATGTACGCGTGTATTTTAATTCGTTTTTTGCGAAATGTGAAGTACTGTGATTTTAATTCGTATTAACTTGGATTATGTATTTATTGAATACATACATCTGACGTGTGTGCTCGGCATCAAATGTCTCTTAGAAGCTGTCGTCGATACAAGGGCGGGATAGACACAGAACAGAAGAAGACGACGGTTGAAGAATACACCCGGAAATTCTACAAAGCGTGTGCAATGGGCTTAGTGTTAACTCGTATCAATTTATATCAATAATATTGTGTTATTCATCTTCGTCCTGTCGAAGCTGGCAAAAAAAAAGAAACTTTTGTCTGGCGGGTCCTGTTTTTAGGATGAAACATCTCATCCTTTAAATATGGCTAGTCGGATGTATTATGGATTACCTTTTAAACTGATGAAAGTCTTTCTCCCTCACTGTGGTTGTGGTAGTTTTTAAAATTTCAAATCGAGGAATATTTCTTACCTCCTGCAGCAACTCAAGTAAGTTTCTTTATAGTAGTAAAATTAGTGTATTTTATGATTTTATTTATTGTACTAAACAAAATCCTGCATGAAATTTAATTAGTTTTGAATCTGTTAGCAAAAAACCCCACTAATTCTAGAAGTATATATTTTTAAACTTATGACGTTCTTTTTTATTACGAATTATATATTCAATGTCAGTTCTTAGTTTCAATGGACAATTTTTATCTCGCAGTAAATGACGGCCACAAGGAAGTAAAGATAAAAAAAAACTTTGAAAGATGACCTAATGCTTTCTTACTTCCTGGCATAAAACCGCAGATTAAAAAAAGATAAATAAAGTAAATGAGACTCGTCTATTATATGAAGCTTCCTGTAAAAATATACATATGTATTTGATTTGCAATCAACTCTAATACTGATTTTTTTATTATTTTTAATAAAAAAGTAATTTGAAATTTATAATGGGAAAAAGTAAAAACCTCTAACTAGATTTCGTATTTAAAATTGTGGTAACTTTATTTATATGCACTTATACGAAAAATACAAAAATGACAGATGTTACTGTATATATTTAAGACGAAAGAAGTTTGGAAATCATAAGTTATTTTTTCCTCATGTTTTTAATATAGAATATGTACTTATTTGTTTTTATTGATAGTTGAATAGCTTTTGTGAGTACCCTCTGATCTACATAAAAACTTGCCCATGTGGAAATATAAATTTTTTAAAAACATAATTTTTAAATAAGTATTTTCATTTTTGGGGGGGGGGGGAGGGGGGGGATTTTGCATGAATTTTTGTAAAGCTGATATCTTAAATCTTGCACTGATTATAATGAAAGTTTTGAACTTTTAGAGTAGGACAAGTTTAAAAACGCAAATATATTTAACAAAATACCAAAGTCATTTTTTCCCCAATGTTATTAAAGTAGAATATTTATTTATTTATTTTCATTATTCATAGTTAAATGGCTGTTGTGATTATCAAGTGATGTATATGTAAAATTGCCTATGTGGCAATATATTTTTTTATATTTTCATTTTTTTTGGGGGGGGGGGGGATTTTTGCAATTTTCGTACATCTGATATTTTAAATCTTTTTCCACATTCAACCGAGTATAATAAATATTTTGAACTTTTAGAGTAGGACAAGATTATAAAATATATATATATATATTTATCTATGTACCTTAAAAGCCCTTAATAGCGAACACTTCGGGAACGCGGAATTTGTCCGATAATTGGAGATGTCTACTTTTTTGAGGTAAAAATATACAAATATGTATGTCTGCTGATTAAAAAAGTATTCGTTAAATAGAGGTGTTCGCTATTCGAGAATGTTCATTAACCTCCACAACGGATACTCCCGAATATCGGACATCTCAATTTAGACAACTATAATGCAGGGTTGCGTTTTTTGCAAAAGTACTTCTTGATTAAAGGAAGGGCAAACTGGGAAGTGCCCCGTCCCCCTACGACTGTAGTGCCCCCAAATTTGATGTGCAATATTTGTAAAGCTTATATTTTAAATCTGTTTCGAAATTGTACTGATTATAATCAATATTTTGAACTTTTAAAGTAAAATAAGGTTAAAAACAAAATAAATTAAAAAAAATCTAATATTTAGATAAATATTTTTTGTTTTTTAATCTTGTTCTACTCCTGAAGTTCAAGATATTGATTATAATCAGTACAATGTCGTAAAAGATTTAAATTATCAACGTAACGAAAATTGTATACCAAAACTGAGAGCACAAAAAAAATCAGGCTGTATTGGGGGGGGGGGGGGGCAGGACCACAGCCAAATATTTTTCCAGGATTCAACGTGGTCAAACATGGCTACGTATGATGCTTACAAAAAAAATGGATGCGATTCAGACGTTTGAAGTGTCTGAAATTCAGACGCAAAAAGTGTCTGAAAAAATTCAGACATTTTAAAATGTCTGAAAACTGAACACTCCATTTCAGACACTTAAGTGTCTGAATTTCAGACATTTTAATTTAGAGTGTAGTGAAATTTGTCTACATACCTTCCTAAAGTTTTCCGATCAATGCTATGTTCTTTTGCAGCTGCATCAGCACTTAACTTATTAACATCTTTTAACCTTTTCAGGGGTTAATTAGTACTTTGAGTACTAAATGTTGAAATAAATGACTGGCCCCGGAATTTAAGAACAAATTTATTTGGGAAAACAAAAAAAAAAAAGGTGGGGGGGGGGCTATTCTTAAATGGAAAAGATTTTTAAAAAATTCTGGTACAATTGCGGCGTTTGGGAATTAAAATTAAGTGGTTTCATAAACATACTACTTCCCCTGAAATTTTTAAGACTGCTGCTTTCATACTTTCTAGTCCTTTCTAGTCTTTTCCACTGTTTCTGTTTACCTATTGTAAGAAATATTTAAACGGGAAAAAGTTCCTATCAACTTTCCCATTTATATTTCAATAATTTTTTTTCTTGCAGTGGATACTATAGCAACTTTTCCCATCTTTTTTTAATCAATTTTAAACATTTTCTTTTCCATCACTCCATTTTGCTGTAGCTTTAGAGAAAAATTTACATTCTTTTTATATATATAACCATTAACCTTTCATTATGCTCAGTGTATAATAAAAATATTTCCAAAACCACTTAATTAAGGGAACCTTGAGCATCTGGTCAACCCTCCCTCACATTGATTGGATCAAGCCTCCCCACATAGCCCTTTTATGAAATAAAGGCTGTTGTTTGAGCATCCCAGCAGCTTTGGTTGACAGCTAGTGATAAAACTCTGAAATTCTGTTAGATATGAAAACTGATGGGTGGGTCAATCCTCCCCTACAGTCAACACTCCCTAGTCTCCCCTATATTTTAAAACGTACTTTTTCATGTTAACCCCTTGAAGGACGGTGGGATAAAATATATCTCACCTAATTTAGACAAGATTCTCACCAGAAAATTTTAACTAAATTTTATATTTTTAACTTTGGAAGAATATCGTAAAAAAACTGCTTTTCCTTTTTAAAAATAAAATTTTTCGATTATTCCGGTGAGAATTCAATATTTAGAGACATTTTTGCTTGCCCCACAAGCGGTTAAAACTTCCAGTCTTTGGCTTCTTTTTGATACCCATTGTTAGGTGAGATAAAATGGGTAGGAAAAATACTACTTTTTCATTTTAGCTTAACCCTTAAATGCACAGGGCAGAATGCGTTCCGGAAATTGCGTAATTCACAGAATCGGAATTCATACCAGAAAAATCTAAATAGTAAATTTCGGTTTTTTTAATAACGAAATGTTTGTTATTATATAAGTCAAAAATTTCCGTTTTAAATTTTTAGTGTGAATACGGAATATGCGAATAAAAAATATGCTGAATCGGGAACACTGGTGGTATCGTAAATGATACCATTGGCTTTTAAGAGTTTAATGAGATTGGAAAGATTCAGAAAAGTTTAATGTTTTTATACAATGAAATCATTACCATCATAATTAAACCATTTTAGCCTGGCTCCCCTCCTCTTTTCAGTCCTTTGTTTAATTATAACTGCTATGTATATAACACAATGCTTAATTCATTCTATTAATATGAATACTCTGTTTGTAAATTGTGTAAAATAAAGGTAAAAAATGGAAAAATAATTATATCTATAAAAATATTCATTTATTTCCGAAAACTCACAACGTCCCAATTTTGGGACGCTAAGCATAAATGGGTTAAAGTATTTTCAAACATATTTCTGTTATATTAAAATTTCCAAATTTTTGCTTCTTTTTTATACCCATTTTATCGCAGACATGAGGACTACGCGTAGAGGCGGAGTAAAGTGGGCAGTAATAAAAAGTCCTTCCGGCCAGTGCCGGGAGGAAGAGGTAGCTTTCATATTCCTTATTTTAAAAAAGCCGACTTATATCATTCAAACACACGAAGCTCAATGTAGTGGAAAACGAATATAGGAGATTCAATACTAATTTTTATCAATATAATGAATGAGAATTTCGCGAAATTAGTCAGCTTTATCCAAGCTGCTTTTCTTTAAAGTAGCTTATATTTGGCTGCCAAATTCGGCGATTTCTTAAAGTGCCTGCCATTTTAAGACAACATGGTGGATGAGGCTAACCAGTGAACTTGGTCGAGACCTTAGTAATTGCTGTGCACATGCTCACTCACATAGGAATCGGTTGATATATACGAGTGCTGTCGCATGCAAAAATTCAGATTTTTCAAAATGTCACCCACAATAGAAATTGAAACTGTTATATCTGAGCCATTTTTTAAGGTAAAGACAAACAAAAAATGCTCCTGAATCTTTTTCAAGGTCAAATACTTAAGAAAGAAACCTTTTTCAATTTCTAATTTTTTTGCACCTCACTTTAAATATATATATTTTTCTTAATTTAATGGCCGCCATTTTGAAACAAGAGGGCTGATGAATCTGGCCAGCGAACTTGGTCGAGGTATTGATGTATACTATCCACATCCCTTCTTACATCGAAATAGGTGAATACGTGTGTTATCGCGTGACAAATACAAGATCGTTTCAAAATGTTAGCCATGCTAGAAATTCAAATTGCTATAATTCAACCATTTTTTAAGATATAAACAAAAAAACAAATTTTCAGAAACAAAAACTGCTCCGGAATCTTTGTATCAAGGCCAAACACATAAAAAAAAGTCCTTCCGGCCAGTGCCGGGAGGAAGAGGTAGCTTTCAAATACCTTATTTTAAAAAAGCCAACTTATATTATTCAAACACACGAAGATCAATTTAGTGGAAACCGAATATAGGAGATTCAATACTAATTTTTATCAATACTAAATCATTATCAATGAGAATTTCACGAAATTAGTCAGCTTTATCCAAGCTGCTTTTATTTAAAGTAACTTATATTTGGCTGAGATGTTGATGTATACTATCCACATGCTTTCTCACATGGAAATAGGCGAATACGTGTGTTATCGCGTCACAAATACAAGATCGTTTCAAAATGTTAGCCATACTAGAAATTCAAAGTGCTATAATTCAACCATTTTTTAAGATATAAACAAAAGAACAAATTTTCAGAAACAAAATCTGCTCCGGAATCTTTGTATCAAGACCAAACACATAAAAAAATCTTTTTCATTTTCAATTTTTTAATACCTCATTTTAAATTTTAAATTTAATTTTTTTAAATGGCAACCCTTTTGAAACAAGATGGCGAATAAAGCTGGCCAACGAACTCGGTCGAGACATTGGTATGTACTATGTACAGACCAAGTAACATCCAAATCGGTTCATAAATACGCTTGTTATCGCGTGACAAAAATCAGGTCGTTTTAAAATGTCAGCCACAATACAAATTCAAAACTCCATAACTCAGCCATTTTTTTAGATATAGACGAAACAAAAACTGTTCCGGGATCTTTGTATTAAGGTCAAACACATACAAAAAAAAATCTTTTTCACTTTCTAATATTTTGGTATATCATTTTAAATTTTAAATTTTTAAAATTTCTTTAAATGGCCGCCATTTTGAAACAAGATGGCGGATGAAGCTGGCCAACGAACTCGGTCGAGATATTTGTATGTACTATGTACACACCAAAGTACATCCAAATCGGTTCATAAATACGCCTGTTATCACGTGACACATATCAGGACGTTTCAAAATGTCAGCCACGCTAGAAATTCAAAATGCTATAACTCAGCCATTTTTTGAGATATAGACGAAACAAAAACTGCTCCCGAATCTTTGTATCAAGGTCAAATACATAAAAAAAAATATTTTTTCAATTTTCAATTTTTTGGTACCACATTTCAAATTTAAATTTTTCTTAAAAATTTAAATGGCTGCCATTTTTAAACAAGATGGCGGATGAAGCTGGCCAACGAACTCGGTCGAAACATTGGTATGTACTATGTACAAACGAAGTTACATCCAAATCGGTTCATAAATACGCCTTTTATCGCGTGACAAAATTCAGGACGTTTCAAAATGTCAGCCACGCTAGAAATTCAAAATGCTATAACTCAGACATTTTTTAAGATATAGACGAAACAAAAACTGCTCCGGAATCTTTGTATAAAGGTCAAATACATAAGAAAAAAATATTTTTCTATTTTCAATTCTTTGGTACCACATTTCAAATTTAAAATTTTTAAGAAAATTTTAAATGGCCGCCATTTTGAATCAAAATGGCGGATGAAGCTGGCCAACGAACTCGGTCCAGACATTGGTATGTACTATGTACATACCGAATTACATCCAAATGTTCATAAATTCGAGAGTTACAGTATGACAAAGGTCAGATATATATATATATATATATATATATATCAACTTTTGAACGGAGGGTGGTTCCGTGGTCTGGGGGTCATGATCGATGAAAATATACCGAAATTTTTTGAAATCGCTTTCCTCCGAACGGCTGCAATAGGTAGCTTTTTGTAATGAAAGCTACCTAAAATCTTTTTCATTTTCCAATTTTTTAAGACCTCATTTTAAATTTTAAATTAATTTTTTTTTAAATGTCAACCCTTTTGAAACAAGATGGCGAATGAAGCTGGCCAACGAACTCGGTCGAGACATTGGTATGTACTATGTACAGACCAAGTTACATCCAAATCGGTTCATAAATACGCCTGTTATCGCGTGACAAAAATCAGGTAGTTTTAAAATGTCATTCACAATAGAAATTCAAAATGCTATTACTCAGCCATTTTTTTAGATATAGACGAAACAAAAACTGTTCCGAAATCTTTGTATTAAGGTCAAACACATACGAAAAAAATATTTTTCATTTTCCAATTTTTTGGTACCTCATTTTAATTTTTTAATTTTTTAATTTTTTTTAAATGGCCGCCATTTTGAAACAAGATGGCGGATGAAGCTGGCCAACGAACTCGGTCGAGACATTAGTATGTACTATGTATAAACGAAGTTACATCCAAATCGGTTCATAAATACGCCTTTTATCGCGTGACAAAATTCAGGACGTTTCAAAATGTCAGCCACGCTAGAAATTCAAAATGCTGCAACTCAGCCATTTTTTAAGATATAGACGAAACAAAAACTGCTCCGAAATCTTTGTATAAAGGTCAAATACATAAGAAAAAAATAGTTTCCATTTTCAATTTTTTGGTACGATATTTCAAATTTTAAATTTTTTTAAAAAATTTAAATGGCCGCCATTTTGAAACAAAATGGCGGATGAAGTTGGCCAACGAACTCGTTTGAGACATTGGTATGTACTATGTACACACCGAATTATATCGAAATCGGTTCATAAATACGCCTTGTATCGCGTGACAAATTTCAGGACGTTTCAAAATGTCAGCCATGCTAGAAATTCAAAATGCTATAACTCAGCCATTTTTTAAGATATAGACGAAACAAAAACTGCTCCGGAATCTTTGTATAAAGGTCAAATACATAACAAAATAATATTTTTCTATTTTTAATTTTTTGGTACCACATTTCAAATTTTAAATTTTTTTAAAAAATTTAAATGGCCGCCATTTTGAAACAAAACGGCGGATGAAGCTGGCCAATGAACTCGGTCGAGACATTGGTATGTACTATGTACACACCGAATTACATCGAAATCGGTTCATAATTACGAGAGTTACAGTGTGACATAGGTCAGATATATATATATATATCAATTTTGAACGGAGGGTGGTTTCGGGGTCTAGGGGTCATGATCGATGAAAATATACCAAAATTTTTTGAAATCGCTTTCCTCCGAACGGCTGCAATAGGTAGCTTTTTGTTATGAAAGCTACCTAAAAGACAACTGTAACTAGCCCAGATTTTATGGAAATGCCTCTATTTTGTTCCCTGAAAGAATTTTAGCTATAATATTAGCTACTATAAGTTACATTAGAAAACTGTAACGCCCACGATTGTTATGTTAAGGTTCATGTAAGATTTTAAGAATTTGGGGATTTCAAAACTGCACACGAGTCGTCATTTTCTGAAAATATTTGATGGTTACAAAATTGTGATTTGTATGGTGAATCGTGATTAATGAATTTCACAATAAGATCTTCATCGTCCATGTCTGTAATTTTCTCAATAAATATTTTGATTTTTGTATTTTACTAAGGCCCAAATGCATCGCAATACCTCATGCAAACTTTAACTGTAAGCTGAGGTTGATGTAGTTTTGCATTGGTATTCCCACTAAATAAACATGAACGAAATGCATCCTGTTTTTTGTTTGTTTGTTTGTTTGTTTCTAAAGAGTGGAATGCTCTGCAAGTTGTACTCATGCTGATAATTAGGAGTAAATAATGATTGAAGCGCATGAAACAGTAACGCATTTAAAAACTTAACATTTAAACTGAATAAAACTTTCGAATGTGCAAAAGAACAAGAAAAATGCTTTAGTAATCAAATTAGAACTAATCTGTAGGCTTGATGTAGGTTAAGTAACCAGGACTTTATGTTATGTAACACCTTCTAATGCCCCATATTTGGATAGACTTACAATATCTTCTAATTATTTAGCAAACATATGGTAAAATCACACAAGTATGTTCAGGTTAGAAAAATTCACCAATGCAGTTAACTATTAAAATCATTATCAAAATTAAACATAACCTTTAACTTCCTAGTGATTTATTTCCATCTATTTATGCTACTTATATTTTTATTTGGAAAGAAAAATAAGAATTAACAACTGCTTGAAGCTTTTGCATTAGCCAATTATATATAGAACACTTCCTAAAGTAATACATTTTCCCCTTACGTAATTTATAATTATTATTATGCTGCTTAAATTTACATTAGGTTACAAATGATCATTACAAGGAAGCTACATTTTTTATACAGACACCATTATTAGAGTTACTTCTTCAAGAATCGCTCTGAGGTGCATTTATTTTTATAGTCATAGCGATAAAATAAATTAAGATTCGATAAGCTAAATAAAACTTAGTATATTATTAATACAACATACAGTCATTAATACAATATTTCACTAATACATCAAATAATTTAAACTAGTTTCAATGAATTTAACCCTTTCTATCCACACGTAAACTCTAAGTACAATTAAAGGAAATTCAATGTAAAATTTATTTAATTCTCCTTTTAATAAAAGTAGATTGCATTTTTCATGCAATATAATTTGCTCAATCCTATTTAGAAAGCACAGTGAAACGGTCAAAGCTAAATATTTATTAATGTGGTTATTTTCTCAACCATTTACCTAGGCGCTAATAGGCTTTTATCCTATTAAAAAATGTTATACGAAAAATTTTCAACGACAAAACACTTTTCTGTTACAGATAGGATTGCAATACGTTTATTTACACTGTTCTTATAAGAATTGGGAGATTTCCATAACAGTATTTTTTGTTAATTAATCTAACTATTCTTGTAAATATTTTGTGAAAAGACCTCCAACTACCGATTTGTTAAATCAGTTTTAATTTTAAAAAATATCTAAAAAATCAAATTATTATTATATACAGTGAAACCTCCCTGTGCGACCACCTCCCTGTGCGACCACCTCCCTGAACGACCATTTTTTCATGGAACGAAATTCATTCCCATAGGCTCAATACTAATTTTACCTCTATTCAAAGACCACCCCAGTTCAACTCCCTCCATGAGTGACCTATTTCTTTGAAGAAAATGAAACAAATTCCGTTTTTCCCAGGTCAGTTGAAGAAGGTTGTATTAGAAAAATAATTCCTAAGAGCACATTATTCATCAAACTTCTAAACTAAGTTTAGAATTTCTATTTACTCCGGTAACTTTTAAGCGTTTAAACCCCTTTGTGCCTTTTTAGGCAATGAATTTAACTCTGATGACAAAGTAAGGATGATGGTCAATAAACTCCCCCTGCCCTATTCTGTCAGGAAACTCTCAAAGAAATAGATAAATTAATGAAATCGTCATAATTTGTTCCAATCCAAAAAAAAAATTGCAGTTATTTACTTCGAAAGGACTTGGAAATAAAAGTTATAGAAGATAAAACCGTAAAATCAAAGCAAACGTCAGTTTTTTAAACTCTGCACTAATTAACTTATGTAATTAACTTTAGTTTTGATAGTTAAATTTTCATATTTTTTCCTAATGTGATAAATTTTAGCAACATTAATTGTTACCCTTTTTTAACAATTAAAATTTAGATTTAAACTTGACCTCCATTAAGAGACCACCTCTCGGAGCGACCAATTTTTATTGGAACGGAACGTGGTCGCTTTAGGAAGCTTTTACTGCTTGTTGTTCTGGATATCTTAGACAGTAACGTAAATAATTATACAGGTGAAGCAATTTTTGTATTCAAAATTCAGGATATAAAGAGTTAAACTAAGCAGAACAATTTCATCTTTTTAGGTTATAGTAGGTAAATAGATTCGACAATTATCAGATTGAATCTTTACATTATGAATATCTATTTATATAAAATGCAAGTGTAGGAAAGTGTAGGTAACCATTCCGGGGCGAACCGTGCCGTCTACTCGTATATATTGAAAACTCAAGGCTGTTTTTTTTTAGTCATATGTCCTGAGTTTTCAACTGAACCGATTTTGCTTTTTTTTTTCCTTTTTTTTATAAAAGTTGTTTATTTGTAGATGTGCTCGCACTAGCTATTTTTTAAAACATTCCTATTTTTATATTTTTATTTTTATTTCAAAAGATTTTTGGGGAAATTTCTTCAAAATGGTGGCAATCTGATTACTTCCATTGTTTCAGATAAAAGAGAAATGATGGAAAGTATTCAGAAACGTGGCTTTTTGGACGTATTTTTTCCTTTGCCAGTTATTTTCGGTTACAAAAAAAAATAGGCACTTGTACTTTAGTTTTATAAGCTAATAAAATTCATATGTATTGCGACATCACGAAAATATTGTCATTGGGTTTATTTTATCTTTATGCATTATGACTTCATTAGGGTTTTTTTTTTCATTACAATTAAATGTAAAATACATTTTTAATTGAATATACCATGGTTAAGTGTAAAAGTAGATGTATAAAGTATGTTTGAAAAGTTTGCGCCGGTGCCGCTATGCTGAGCTTGAAATGTATTTTTACATTACTAAAGCTAAGGAGAAAATTTTATATTATTGTATCAACTTGAAGTAATGTTCACCGATTTTTCATTTCTTAATTCTAAATATTAGAATCGGAGCCTTTATTGATCTTTGAACTATTTCAGAAATTGAATATTGAACAAGTAAGAAAAATCATGCGTTAAGCATAGATTATGAAACACTTTCCAACACTTCCTGAATGCTTTAACAAAACTTCGTTATTTAGGGAAATAAAGTATATAAGAGAACTAACTAAACATTTCAGAAAACGCATAAAACATTTGAAAAACTGATTTCAGCAGTTACCTTCCGTAGCAAATATGTATTCCAATTCTTTTGAACAGCCCTGTATTTGACCTGTATGTTGATGTAGATACTATAAAATGGAGAAATTTAGTTTAGCAAGAAAACATATAACAGGTTGAAATTTCTCTTTCAGCAATTTATACTAATAGATGGAAACATACTTGTATACTTTTGTACAACCCTGTAGTTAACCTAGTACCTTTATTACACGCTACTATTTATCTAAAGTTTAATTCAAAGTAAAACATTCTTAAAACTACTGGAATCACATTTCCAGAAATTATCATTTATAGGCCATGTATCCAATTCTTTGCGTGACCCTGTATATCATTTTATGCATATTCTACAAACATTTCTTAGTAAACTAAATTAAGTTCAGCGTAAAAATGCATAACTCATTTAAAAACCACCTTTAAGCAATTTGCAATCATACCCAGTAACCATTACGAATTCTTTTGTGTAGCCCTGTATATCAATTAGAGCATTTATACACACCATATGCAATGGATACACATAGTGAAACATAAAAGCACATACCATAATTAAAAATGCATTTCCAGCAATCATTGCTAATGTACAGTACTTCGGATACAATATAGTATCTGAAATCTTTTGTGTGTCCCTGTAAATAATGCTATGCACTTCGTATTATACATGAAATAACTTATAGTAAACCTCAGTGACGTATATCAATTTCATTATACATGAAATAATTTAACATAATTGAAATACGCCGGAAAAAATTCCCTCCACCCCTTTATCATTACATGGGCGTAACCAGGGGGGGTGGGGGGTGCCCTGGGTGCCCGGGCACCCCCCCGCTCACGCAGATTCAAGCGGAATTTTTAAATCGAAGTAAAATAATCAAAATTCATCCAAAAAGAATAAATGAAAGCAAGATCAAAAAAACAATGAACTATTTTTATTTTTCATATATTATCACTCCTGTAGAACACAATAATAACTTCCCAAGTTTTATGATACAATAACTAATAATTAATATTTTCACATTACATTTGTACTCATTCATCAATATTTTATAAAGTAGAGTATTTTAGGGTGTCAAATGATGGGTACGCAGGCGCCAGACACTACTGGCGCGCCCCTGAGCTAACGTTTGCAAGGCGCCAGTGCATTGTATGTTCACACTGACGATAGACTCTTTTTATTTACTGAGGGAATTTGAGGAAAACAGAGACATTCCCATTTACTTATGGAAACTATGCTTAATTATTTTTTATCTTTTAAGTTAAAAAAAAAAAGACGCAACAAAGTAGTAAGTTTTAAAGCCATAATCTTATTAGTATTTTCGAGAAGAGAGAAATTTGTTGTTTTATTCAGTTTTCCTTCTCTTGTGCTTGCATCATTCCGAAATAGGCAAAAGGAAAATTATATTTAATTTATAAATATACGTTGAATTTTATCATGTGTATTTAAAAAATATGGGACGGCCTGAAAAGAGAAAACAAGCTTTAGAAAAATCTGCAAAAAAGTGCCAGAAAATTGCGGATGATTTCAAACAGGAAATAACTGTCCAACATGATGTCAAATCTTCAGAAGACACAGTCACCAAAGAAAGTAAGAATAGTTTATACTCTCTTAAAGCTGTTCTCAAATTACCTGCTCAACAAACGCGAAACTTTCTGATACATTTTATCACTTATTTTTAAACATAAAGGCACAAAATTGGCAGGCTTGTCTATTGAAGCTATTTGGAATCGAATTGCGTATTGCATTTTTTGATAAATAAAATACTTATCGAATTATATGGAATTTTGTCACGTGGCGGCAGGTTTTGCTCTTTTCTGTCGCTTTCACGCCGAATTTTTTTTTTTTTTCAAAGCACCAACTTTAATAATATTTTTGAAAATTGCATTTACAAAATATGGAAAACGTTTTTCGATTAGAATGTTTCTGAATAACAACACCTGCCAGTTTCATGCAAGAATTAAAAAAAAAAAAAATGTGTCGATGCATTTTCCAAAAAAATAAATAAATAAAAAATGTGTCAGAAAGCAACCCTTTTGGATTTGTGAACAGCTTTAAAATGAATTTTGAAAAAATAAATTGAAATATTTTAATTCAGCTACAGCGGTCTGCGATAACTTTATATGTACAGTAGAGCGCCGATTATCTGGACCGGAAGGGACCGAGGCCGATCTGGTTAATGAAAAATCCGGATAATTGGACAACTTTAAAAAACTGCTATAGCAGTGTTTTTTAGATAACTTCCCTTCACACTTTTTCTAGGCTTAGGATTAGCAATTCTAATAGTGTGCATTTTAGCATATTACAAATGGCGTGTTTAGAAGGTTTTTTTTTTAACTTTATATATATATATATATATATATATATACACTGTACAGTACATAACAATTTTTTGACCCCCTTCAGAGATTCTGAAGATAAAGAGCGATTCTCCTAAAATAAAATATGCATACCTTGATCGATCCGGTTAATTGGACTATCCAGTTAATCGGAGTCCGGATAATCAGCGCTCTACTGTATATGCTATTTATAAATATGTTTTATTCTTATTTTCTTTTTCTACACATTCAAATCCTTTCTAAATGTAAATTTAAAGCATTAAAATTTAATTTTAAAAACTAATTTTAGCCGTATCTTCTGAAAGGATAACGTTTCTCGAATTTTTTTTTTTCATTTCCCAGTACAAAAAAAGAATAAATGCGAAAATAGGAATAAATAAGAATAAATTTACATTCAAGATTTATAAATAAATAAAATATTTTTTTATCTAACACATTAAAAAAAATTAATAATTTTTCAAGAAAAAAATATTTTATTGTGAATAATTTTTACTGACAACTTTTATAATTTTCTCTCTAAAAAAAAAATAATAATCTTGAGAAAAATTTCATGAATATATAACTAAAAATAATTGTATGAAGTCTAATAACTACATCTTGTATAGAAATTTTGACAAATTCTAAAGTGTAAAATATTTCATTACGTGGGGAGGGGGGGGGGGGGGGTAAATATGGTATTTTCGAGATTTTTGTGTCCCACTCTGCTTTTTTAAAAATTTCGTTAATAATCTTTCTTAATTTGTAATTATGAGCAATGTATGTAATATTTATATGACACTAATGATTAGTTATATTTTAAAATAAAAGTCCAATTACCATATCATAAAGTTATTATGGACGCTGGCAAAGAGGGCAGGGAAATATTGTTCTTTTCAAGTGGCTTAAAATGACTAAACAAAAGAATTGAGGAACTGGGGTTATTTTGCCAAATGAGCAGAGCCCCCTAAAACTCCCATATAAGTCAATTTTTAGTTATGTTTTTTTTCTTACATTCTTGTTCTTGTCTTTAGAATTGTTCTTAACCCTCTTGTTCTCCATGGGTCTATATGACCAGAAATAAAATTCAATTGCTCATAACTTTTTTACTATAAATTGTTTTTGTTCAAAATTTATCGTTTAAAATAGGTATGTAACCACGAAACTCATCATATTTTGAGCAAAAACAATCTTTAGAAAAAATTTATAAGCAATTAAATTTCCTTTCGGTTCATATAGAATATAGACCCAACGAGAATAGAAGGGTTAAGCGGAAAAAAATGAAACTATTTCAATTCTTGATTTTATAAAAAGTTGGTATAAGTATACTTTTGGAATTTTTATATTCTTTGTTTGTTACATTTATCTATTGTTTTTTATGTCAATTTCTTTAAAATTTCTGTTGACGAAATTTCTTGGTTTATATGTTCATATTCTGTATCAAAAAAATGCTGCGGATTACATGCATTTTTTCCAAAACTTTGGCTTGCCACTACATGAATTTCGTCCTACCGACGCTGTTGAAAGATATGAGTTATTAGAAATGCACCTAGATATAAAATTTTATTAAAAGTTTCAGGAAAATGCATAATACACTTTTAAATGAAACAGTATATATATTATTTCAAATTATAAAAAATAATTTATGAAGGCATAGCTGATAAAATATTTTGACAGAAGAGGAAAAATTTTACATGTGGCCTCTGATAGGTTAGCTCTTTGATGTATGGGTTACTGATGTAGTTACAAAAATAATCTTATGTTGCAGCTTTTTTGAAAATAAATTCAAACTTTAATTTTATATATATTCAACGTTCTGATTCTTAATCATGACGTAAATCTGAATCTCTTTGCATCTTCCCGTAATCTCTTCCGAGCAAAGTTTCCAATGTGTCCAAAATTACCGGTTTATTCCTCCACAAGTTTCTAGATTTATTACGCTTCAAAATTAATGAAATTTTTGCATTGCAGGTTATTATTTTATTCCAGTCCTTAAAGTTCCTTACATTATCTGTCTACTTTTCTTTTTAAAGGTTCTCAAAATGAAGTACTCTTAGAGAATTCTAATTGCAATGCTTCATCGTCAACTTGCGATTTTGAAAATCAGAATGTTTGTGAAATGACAGATAATGATATAGGATATATTTTAGCTGAAAATAAACTTCCCATTATGTCTGATAATGAAAAATATAATATATTAGTTAATCACTTTCGGCCACATAGATCATTTCTTTTCCCAAAAACGGAAATGCGAGATGGTAAAAAAAGAAGTTTTCAGTATGAATGGTTGAATATATATCAATGGGTGGTATATAGTAAAAGTGAAAATGGGGCATTTTGCTTACCCTGTAGCCTATTCGCTAAAAATCGGGAAGTGAAAAAGAGTTTTGTAAATACTCCATTCCTAAATTGGACAAAGATGAAAGAAAAAGCAAACTGCCACCAGCAGAATGATTATCATTCAGATTCTGTTTTAGAAGCAAGCAACTTTCTTCAAAGCAGAAAGTTTCCGGAAAATTGTATTGATGTACGCCTTGATCGCCAAAAAAATCTTAATATAGAAAAAAACCGGGAAATTCTGAAACATATAATTCAAGGGATTATTTACTGTAGTAAGCAGGGCATAGCACTGAGAGGTCATCGTGAAAATTTGGAAGGCAATGGAAATCCGGGAAATTTCTTAGCAATGTTGAAGGTGATAGCTTCATATAATAACGATTTTAAAGAACTTTTGAAGTCTCCTGCAATGAGGAATGCTACGTATATTTCCCCAAAAATTCAAAATGAATTAATTGACATAATTGCACATCAAATAATACAAAAGAAGATAATTGAAGAAATTAAAGAAGCTAAATTTTTTTCTGTCATAGCTGATGAAGTAATTTCTCACAATGTTGAAATTTTATCGTTTTGTGTAAGATTTATTGACCGCGCTAAAAATGTTAGAGAAGAATTTTTAGAATTTCTACAAATTGATCGTATCACGGGGGAATTTATCGCCCCAAAAATTATGCAAATTATCGACAAATTAGGGCTTGATATAAAAAATGTAGTAGGGCAAAATTATGATGGTGCTGCAAATATGGCTTCGGAAAGAGTTGGGGTTCAAGGAAGAATTAAAACACACGCCCCCAAAGCTGTATATGTGCACTATAACTCGCACTGTCAGGCTAGCTCAGTTTCAAATCACACAGAAATTTCACATAATTTCAAGATAATAATTTCTCGGGGTATAACTTTTTAAATATTTTTTATTTAATCTTGGTAAGACGGCACATCACAAATAGCACGACACATAACACATAAAATAATAACACGGATATAACTTTTTACATTTTTAGCACATCTCAAAAACAGAACAAAGCTACAGTCAACGCTGTAACAGAACACTCTCCAACTCACAGCATTTCTCATTCGGCAAAGCTCACGGAAAACGGTTACGTGACTGCCGGTAGAGTCTATTTGTTTTAGAACGGGTGGCGCGCGTTACATCCTCCCCCTCTGTTTCCGATTTACGTCTCGGAGAGGAAACAGGATGCTTTCTGGATCTTCCTCTTTTCCTTAAGGGTGCAACTGGAATAGTTTCAGTTTCTTGAAATGGTGACAAAGCGGAAACATGGTAAGACCCAATTCGCTCAGTAGGATTGTCCAGGCTAGCAATGTCATATGTCACTAGTGACTTTTGAGTCAAAACTATGTATGGCCCATCTCTCTTAGGCATAAATTTTGCTGTTTTATTTTTACTTGCTTTGCTCACAGGATGTAGGTTAACCCATACTTTATCACCAGGTGCGAAATACACTCGTCTACGATTTTTATCGTAATATTTCTTCCGCTGATCTTGTTTCATTTCAACACGCTCTTTCACACTTTTTGAAATATTTGCAAGACGTTTAAGATATGGGGTTATTTCCGGAACAAAATTGTCATTTTCCACAACAGCTCTAAAATCGTTCACCACATCATCGATTGTTCTTAATTCTCGACCAAATTGTAGATAGGCGGCAGTTCGGCCTGTTGTATCAGATTTGGCAGAGTTCATAGCAAATCTAATAAAAGGAAGTTTATCAATCCAGGAAGTGTGTTCATCTCCAACAAGGATTGCTATTCGAGGTTTCAAGTCTCGATTTTTGCGTTCGACTGGATTGGCCTGAGGATGGTACAAAGGTGTCAATGATTGGTCTATTCCAAGAATGTAACAAACTTGTTGTAGAACAGCGCTCACAAACTGAGGGCCGTTATCACTTATGAGTCTTCTTGGTATACCATAACGAAGGAAGATCTCTTCAATCAGGGTAGTCGCACATTCTTGTGCAGTAGCAGTTGTTAAGGCAAATAGTTCGACCCATTTAGTGGCACAATCTTCTACTATAAAAATCCATCGATGTCCATCTTTACTAGGAGGCAATGGTCCAAAGAGATCAATGCTGAGGGTCTCAAATCGCTGAGCATAAGCAGGTGTTCGTAATAAACCAGCTGGTTTCTGATTTGTTGCTTTATAACGAGCGCACTCTGGGCACTTCTTCACATATTCAGAAATGTATGCTCTCATGCCTGTCCAATAATATCTTTTAGCAATTTTCTGATAAGTTCCTGCTTCACCATAATGTCCGGCTGAGGGGTCGTCATGATGAAGTTTCAAAATATTTTGTCTTTCTTGTACTGGAACGACCAGTTGCGCTTCTTCGGCATCTGATTCGGGAGCATACCTATAAAGCACACCTTGATTCATCAGGAATCCTCTATCAGTCCAATTGGCGAAATCTTCGCTTTTCTGTTCGTCTTCAAAAGAATCTATGATCTTTTTAAGGTTTTCGTCTTGCAACTGTGCTTCTCTGATATCTTTTGGACTTCTTGTTGGCATGTCTATGCTGACAAAATTGAATGTCTCACAGAAAGCAGATTGATGATTACAGACAGGGCGTGACAGCATGTCAGCCACAACATTTGATTTTCCAGGTTCATATTCTATTTTCTTCTTAATAATTTCTTTCTTAGCCGGAGTCATCCGGTTAGGTGGTGCAGCAACAGGAGCACTATCACCTGTATTCATACGATGCTCCACAAACGGGGTTGTCTCTCCCCCTGGTTGAAAACAGTTTTCATACCTTTTCAGATCATTAAGTTTGTCCCTTTCATCGGAATTTAGATTTTTGCCTTCATCTTCACGTACAGCGTACGGACTGACTTCGACCGCATTAGCTGACGTTTTATTTTCTTCTTCGTATTTGTCTACAAAATAAAACTTTTCCTGAGGTTTATCACTGAAATACCATGTTTTGTTGGCAGTATCTAACACCATGTTGGCATTATGTAAGAAATCCATACCTAAAAGAGTTCTATTACCCTTGGCATCTGGTAATACAATGAACTCAGTTTCGAAGACTCGGCCTTCAACCTCTACGGGCACAGTGGCAGACAAAGTGTTTCTAACCACTGTAATTCCGTCAGCTAACATAACTTCATGAGTATGAGGGTTCAATGCAACACCAGTTTTTAAAAATAATTTATACATACGTTCTCCTGCAATAGAGCGATTCGCTCCCGTATCTGCACAAACTAACACTTTTTTATTGCAGATCGTGATAGGCACATTTGGAGCTGAAACTGCTGATGTATTTAAACTATACAGCTGAAGACGATGTGCTTGCACAGTTTGTTTGTTAACCGTAGGGGAACAATCTGGACATTTCTTCTTTATAAATCCCAATTTACCACAACCATAGCAAACAATATCGGATTCTATGCGTCGATTAGCAAACTTAGGGGAAGATCTGTCTTCTTTTGGAGGCTTACTCTGTTTCCAATTATTTTCTCGAGGAGAAAACTCTTTTTTCTCTTGGGGTACAACCGGATCTCTTTTAGGAAACGTAGATCTTATAATATCATACGCATCTAATTTTTCGGCAAGGTCGACTGGCGAATTTAAATTTTCCCAATCATCTAACATATGTTGTTTGCATTCAACAGGCACGCGCCTTTTCATTTGATCAGCTATGATAAGATCCTGAAGATCTTCAAAAGACGTTACAGTTAATTCTTTAAGCCAGTTTTCAAAATAAGCTCGAAGTTCGAAATAATAATCTCGCCAAGTTATTTCCTTGGTCTTGCGATGAGTAAAGAACAGCTGTCTAAACTTTTCGGCACTAATTTTAAACCTTTTTAGAAGTAAATCTTTAACATGTGAAAACTTTGAAGCGTTTTCTTCTGATTCACGAGCGATAAGCGTAGAGATAGAAGATGGTACAACACTGAGTAAATACGAAACCCATAGATGCTCTGGTACCTTCGAGAGCTTCAGCTGACGTTCCAGGAGCACCAAAAACAAAGTTACATCATCAGTTTCTGGCTTGAATGTAGGCAACAGCTTTTGGATATCTATCTTACTCTCCGGGTGAGACATTACCCCTGCTGCGTTACCACCTACCGCTACACTGGAAGCACTTTGGCTCTGAGCCTGTAACTTGAGCTTCTCAAGCTCAAAATTCATCTCAAGCTTTTTTAACTCTAACTCTTCCGCTCTATGCTTTTCTTCTAATTCAAGTTTGCGCTGTTCTAATTCAGCTGCTTTTTGTTTTTCCTCTAAGTCCCGTCTGCGTTGTTCTTCCTCGCGAGTCGAAATTTGGTTTCTGACTAATGAATTTACAAAATCAACTTCGTACGAGGGGGAGGATTTAATTTTTTCACGCAATGTGACAACTGTCATAGAGGGTTGAACATCTAAATTCATTTCTAACGCAACCTGATATAAATCCTCTTTGCGAGCTTTATTAAGTTCAGACATTTTAATCTTTAGCAAAACAACAAAACGAGTACCCCACAAATGCCGAAAATTCGTTTAAATTATTCCCCAAACGTGTGAGCTTTGCCGTTACAACTCATATAAACAAGACTTTAATAAAGCAAAACAGTAAGGTTTAACATTAGCAAAACTCTGACTACAAAACAAAACAAACTTTAAATCCCTGCAGGTATAAATAAACAGTATGGCCATAACGCGACATTTAATCAAAACAATATTGTAACCAATATAAAACCATTTACTGAATAGTTAACACTTTCAAACATTATTTTAAATAATATCAAATACATAATGAATAATTAAATTTGCAACCAATATTATCATTATATTACTAACGCTAATTAATATCGGTTTCATTCAATATCACCTTAAAAGAAAATAAAGTTTCTTTTATAAACAAATAATAAATGCAAAAACTTACTTATTCCGTTTTGAAAATGAATCACATTCAAGGCTTTTTCATCAATAAATCAGCAACTCAAAAGTAAATACTTACGTTTAGCATTTAAATAATAACAAACACTTAAATAAAAATAGTAATCATTTCTCTTACGAAACCAATAAAAAAAATAATAAAAATAAGCACATATCTTTATGAGAATTGCGATAAAATTATGAATCATCTTAACAACTTCTAATTTGACTGACAACAGTTTATTTTCCTCTTTTAAAAAGAAAAGAAAAAAAAAATCAACGAAAACGTAAATGAATATTTCTTTCGCTTTCTTTTTTTTTTTTTTTTTTTTTTTTTTTTTATGAATCAAAATATTTTACTTAAAACAAAGTAAAAATTAAACATACATGAACAGAATCAAAGTAAAATTTTCAGAATAATGGGTGAGGGAGGGGGGAAGGGGAAATATGCAATACAAACATGACAGGAAAATAATAGAGTGAATTAAAATTTAATAATGTCAAAAATATTTAGAATTTTTAGAATATCAATAATGTTATGAAGTCAAGAATGCATTCTTTTTATTAAACAAACTATGGATCCATTCAATTTAAAAATAGCTTACTTGTTGATAATATTTTGTAGAATAAACAAATCTTGTAGAATAAAACTATAGGCACAAACACTGTAGGCACCGTTCTAAGAACAAATGAAGCGAGAGTCCCTTAAAGCACAAACATCCTAGAACTTTCTTTAGGACATTAACGAAATATTTTGTAGAACTTTAACTTGAGAAAATAAGAACAAAGATAACGAAACATTTCAGATTCAGAACATATTTCATTTGCACATGCAGACGACGACTTAATCTGTAGAATTTTAAGAACATATTTCACGTACGCTCACGAAGACGACCGGTCGTGCCATTTTTTTTTCTCTGCATGCTCGTAAAAACAACACTTTATGATTAAAAATATATCACACTTTTTGTAGAATGAAGAAATCATATCGCGAACATTTTCACACGGTTTCGGGCCCGACGTTAGGTAGCCAATTGTCAGGCTAGCTCAGTTTCAAATCACACAGAAATTTCACATAATTTCAAGATAATAATTTCTCGGGGTATAACTTTTTAAATATTTTTTATTTAATCTTGGTAAGACGGCACATCACAAATAGCACGACACATAACACATAAAATAATAACACGGATATAACTTTTTACATTTTTAGCACATCTCAAAAACAGAACAAAGCTACAGTCAACGCTGTAACAGAACACTCTCCAACTCACAGCATTTCTCATTCGGCAAAGCTCACGGAAAACGGTCACGTGACTGCCGGTAGAGTCTATTTGTTTTAGAACGGGTGGCGCGCGTTACAGCACTGTTTAAATCTTGTTATCGCACAGACAAGTAGAATAATGGAAGTGAGAAATATGTTTGATAGATTAAAAGATGTATGCCTTTTCTTTTTAAATAGCCCGAAACGAGAGGGCCTTCTTTTAGAAATTGCCAAGCAAGATACTGAAAATGATTTAGGTAGAAGGAAAATTTTGCTAGATCTCTGCAGAACAAGATGGGCTATGAGCACAAGGCATATCAACATTTTTATCAGAACTACAGTTACATCGTAGAAACACTCGAAAGCATTGTTTATGGAGGAGAATCTGAAAAATACTTTGATACATCATGGAGCGCTCAGTGTAAACGCGATGCTCTGGCAATATTGAATTCCATAACATCTTTTCCATTCTTAATAACCTTTATTACTTCTTATCAGTATTTGTCTCATTTAGAAAGCATTACTGTTAAGTTACAGGGCCGATCAATGGATATTGTTGAAGCATATCGAATGGTAAAAGACATTATTGCCTTATATGCCACAGAAAGAAATTCAGTTGATGAAAGCTTTGAATATATTTATGAGAAAGCAATTTCCATGGGAAAAAAAACATAGCATCGAGCCTTCAGTTCCACGAATTTCGAAGAAACGGGTATATAGAAGCAATATCGAATGCGATTCAATTTTAAATCATTACAAGATAAATTTAGCAATACCGTTTCTGGATTGCGTTATTACAAATTTAAAATCAAGATTCTCAAGATTGGAGGAAAAAGCAATCTCACTTTTATCAGTTTTGCCACCTGTTTTCTTAAAAGACAAAGAGGAACTTGAAGATATTGAAAAAAATTATCATAATGAACTTCCAAGTCCAGAACTTTTAGTTCAAGAAATGAAGCGATGGAAAGCCCATTTCCAATCTTATTCCGAAGAGGATATTCCAAAAACACCTGCTGCAGCGTTAAAATGCATAGATGAATGTTTCTATCCAAATATCAGTGTCTTACTTCGAATTGCAGGAACTTTACCAGTAACTTCTTGTGAATGCGAACGTTCAGCCAGTAGTTTGAGAAAACTAGATGATTATAATAGAGCTACGATGACAGATGAAAGAAAAAGCTCATTAGCTCTCATTCATATCCATTATGATGAAAACATTTCAATTGATGAAGTAATTGACATATTTTCTCGATTACATCCGAGAAAATTACAGCTGGAGAACATGCTAAATGATTAAAAGTACATATGTCCCCAAACACATATAAATTTAAGCTTTTAAAATAGACTATGGACAAAATATTTTCTTTTTTTTAAATTATTCTATGTTTTTAATATTTAGTATTTATAATAAGAAATTTAATGGGTTTTTTCCCCTCAAATGAAAATATCATACAGACAGGCTCTGTTTTAATCAGTAGCCTTCTTTTTTGTAAGGCAATTTTCTGTAGATATGATTTTAAAATGTGACTATTGTATTTCAAAATGTTTCTCTATTATTCATCTATCTGTTCAGTACTTGGCCATTATATTACAAAATGCTATATATTTTTTACAATGCACATAATACATAGACAGGTTTATTATGTTTACATTTTTTGTATTATCTATTTATTTTATTCAATAATCATAAAATGTGAATTTTCAGCAAGGAAATTTTTTGTATAAATTACATGTTGCATTATTTTTTATTCATTTTTTACGGTAAAAATTCATTAGCATGTCATGGGATTAAAATATGGATAACTTGATTTTTAATTTAATTTTTCAATTATTTATACACCAATAGATTGAATTGTATTTTTCCCATGTTTTTATTGCATAGAAATGTTCTCTAATTTTTTATCGGTACTAATGCAAGCTAATTTCGTATGATTATTTTTTCCAATCTGTAATGTTTTTGTTTTACTTGTAATCAACTTTCCAGTTCTTACATTCTTTAAATATTAACTATAAAAAATATGCTTAATTATAATGGAATTTTTCTTTTAATAGTTTAAATTCTAGATTTTTTTCTTTGACACAAATTGAAATATTTCGTTTTCATTATTATTATTTAAATTTAAGAATACTTTCGTAATAATTCATTATAAGAGAGAAAAAATTCCCTACTTGCATGTTATATTATCAAAATACGTGTATCTTGTGTGATCAATATGGAATAAATTATTAATTTAGTTCTGTTTTATATTAGTTTACTTAATTATTCAGTTAATTTACTACCATTACATGTAGAAAATAACCTTGATTCATTTCGCAACAAAATGGTAATACTTCATCAATCGCAACACATGAGTAGAAATGCAGTAACTCTATTTGACACCCGGTGCAAGATTTTTGTATATTTTTTTTGCTTACTGCTGATGCTTAAATAGCTGTAACTGAAACCATCAATGGCACGCCTATCGGACATGGTACCTGATTACGAAACACCAGCAGCAATACCTTTATTGCGTCACTGAATCTGAGTTTATAATGAGGTTTTACCCTAAAACCTGACTATAATACTTTAACTGTTTTATTTATTGTGACATTTATTATTATATTCATAATTATTATACTGCTGGTTTATACATTCATGTATGCAGGCACAGGCAGACGCACACACACACACACACACACGTATGTATGTGTCTGTTTTCAGTTCCGTTACCTGTTTCAAATAAAAATCTGGGCACCCCCCCACGTAAAATGCTGGTTACGCCTATGCATTATGTAACGGAATCCTTTTGTGTGGCCCTGTAAATGAATAATAACTATTCCTAGCGCCGCATATTCTACAGAATGCATATTTTAGTGCACTTGATAAATGCATATCAATTTTATTATGTTTGAAAGCATGTAACATCATTAAAAATCATTTTAAACGATTTTTTCCCGTAGGCCGTAATGTAACGGAAAACTTTTGACTGTCCCTGTAAATGAACTAAACGTGCTACAAACTTCATTTGAAATAGGGTTCGTGCTATGGTAGAGGTCCCTAACATCCAAAAATTGCAGAACGATCCGAGTATATTTACGGGAGTTAGAGCGCGGACAGATGGGCAGACAAACAGAAGTCATAAACACTTTTCAACTTTGTTGGAAAGTGTTAATAAAAAAAAATATTCTCATCATTATTATTTGTAGAAATCATTTGTCATTTTTAAAATGTACTTTTCTGCAATACAAAACTTTGAATAATAAAATTTTCATGATGTTTGTTTGTATGAAGCCTTATGAAAGTGAAACGCAGATCAACAATCCGTCATTTTTCACTGGTGTTATATACAAGTAATATTAATAATGTTGTATATGTAATATTTAAAACAAACAAAGGAAATATGCAGAAAAATGTTGCATGTCAACTTTATGAACTGATTATTAGAATTACTTGGAAAATTTTAGTATTTTCTCTTAACAATATATTATTATTTTTACGTAACTTATAACTATTTACCGTTTTAAACCTTAAGTCTACAATTTCTCTAAAATGCAATTTTCTTTACGTAATAAATACCTGTATTAACTTGTAACAATAACTGGAAGTATTCAGTTAAAACTGTAAAACTTAGCTATTCACAGATTTCATTGCTACAAGTAACAGAAAGTTTTCTTTTGGTCCATTTGTCATTTTCTCTAATTACTTCAACTTTTACTCATTAATTAATACAACGCCATCAATCAACTTTTTTGACGCTTTGACCTCATCTTTCAGCCGCAGACTTAATACAATTATATAAAACTCTTGTAACCTGAATGTTTCTGTTTTCATAAATGAGATTAGGATTTTTTACTATATGGTAGAAGAAACGCTTTGCATTTTTTGTTACTGGTATTTTTTTTTTCTATGTCTGCTTTCTATTTCTTTTTCTTAGAACATTTTTTTTAATTAGGGAATTCTATATCTCGTAAGTATTTTCACTGTTGTTATTATAAAAGAAGAGTGCATCAGAAGTCAACAAAAGTTAATAAATAAATATGACAGGTATGATTGATATGCACACAGCATAATTGTCCATTAAACTGGGACGGAGGTTAAGCAGATCAAACCTCAAATCAACCAATACAACAATACAACTTGAAATTTGACCATGGGTTAAACATGTAACTTGCTGTCTAAGGTAATCGATAAACACCCTGACTTATTGTATCTTCTTTAATGAAACCCCAAAATAAAACAAGGTAGAAAAATATATTTCACGAAACTTATTATTACAACAAGATACTTGCCAACTTCTAGCTTTTTTTTTTAATCAAAGAAAATACTTTAAACCAGAAAATTTATTTTATTGAATTTGTCTTGTATTTATGCAGTAGTCATTCAATATCTACTCACTACTGTATTGCGGCTAGACGAAATTTTTATGGCTCCTCTAAAATGTGATATTCATAGACAGGCAGTGGAGTTTCTTTGCGACTAGGTATCCCTAAAAGTATTCAGCTGTTCAATGTATCTACTTAATTTCATACACAAAATAAAGTTTTTGTTTTGTAGTATTTTTTTTAAGCTGTTGTTGTAGTTGATATTGTTTTTAAGACGAAGGTTAGCAGGTATTTTTTTTTTTTATCTAATACATCTTAGGTGACTTTTATGCTTATTTTCCCCACTTTTGCTGGAGTTATTGTTTCACTCGTTTCAATCCTTCCAATAAAAATTTACGTTCCTTTCAGAAATCTTAGATGCAGGTCGATATAATAAATGGATGGGTATACGTATACAGGCTCTGTTATCGTGTAAATATCTTCACTTCTTTTTATGCACACTAAAGTGCGAAGTAATCTTCCATGTAACAACACAACGACAACAGTGTTTACTTATTCAACAAGCACTTTTCTAACGTCTTTATTCCATTTAGGCAGAGATGCAAGCGCTGCGCCACAAACGGCTGATTGCTACCACTAAATTTTATAGTATTCCTTACCTTATTTAAAGACAAATTTCTGAGGTTTAATAAGGTGAAGAATACTATTAAAATTTAATTGTGAAAATCAGCGATTTGTGGCAGATCGCTTGCATTACTGCATCTAGGTGGCTTGCAATTGCACTGTGAGCGCAGACACATAAACGCTGGATCATAAAAGAACACGCTGTATGCAATAACTCACAAAAATGAGCAGATACTTTGAAAGTCTTGAATCATCGTATAACGAAAAAGCATTTAAAAATTTAAAAAGACATCTGTTGTAAAAGTTGGCCACACATTTTTATCGTATTATCGTATAACGAAAAAGCATTTAAAAATTTAAAAAGACATCTGTTGTAAAAGTTGGTCACACATTTGTCTTTGTATATTATGTGATTTTTCGAGAATGAAAAGATGTTAGTCTTAAAATTACTCATTTGTTTGAAATGGGTTGAAAAGCATGTCAAAAATGTCAGCCGACACAGATGAGATTTCAAGCAAAATCATTAAAACAATAGATAAAAGAAATTAAGTGTTATATTATTTTAAAGGGTAAATCAAATAAATATGCATTTTACTATTGTAAGTTTTTATTAATGAAATAATATTTGTTATAATTTGGAATATATTATACATTATTGCTAAGGCTGCTTCTAGCAGAGGTACTTCAGTGGATTTTATAATAATTCAGTGGAAAATATAATGCTTAATTTACATATGAATATAGGGAAATATCGCAGAAAAGTTGCTAAATTATTGTATTTAAAGCGTTTGAAGTTTTTGATACAATTCAGCGCCATTCAGTGCGTCATAGAATTCAAAATCTAAAATTAGACAGACCATATAAAAATAGATCCCGTTATTAAAGCACATTATTATTAGAAATATTTTTTAATCCAAAATGAAACTTTCACCAAGTTTAATAAACTGTACTAAATAAATATTTATTCAGAAAATATCGGAAGAGTCATACGATTTATTTCTACAGTAGTCCACGGTGGCATTTAACCTCAAACCATAATGTCATGTTTCACTAATTGTAAGTAAAGTGTGTCTATGGAGTCTTTATTTTTTTATCTCTATGCATTATTATCCTTTTTTATCGAACAAACTTACTTTTCTTTTTTGAAAATGTTCAATGAAACATTCAAAATCTTTATTTTCTGGAAATTTTGAAAAAGAAATGCCTTTTGCTTTATTTTTACCCGACTACGGCAAAGCCAAAGGAGGGTTATGATTTTGACAGGCTATGTATGTATGTATGTATGTATGTATGTATGTATGTATGTATGTATGTTCATCTGTTCCCTCGTAACTTCTAAACCACTAATCAGAATTCGACAAATGACATATCATTAGAAGCGTCTTAATTGTCCGCTGGTTATAGGCTATATAGATTTTCACCAAATTCAATGTGGCGCCTTCTAGCGGACAAAATATACAGAGTAAAAAAATAAAGTTAAGCTAGATATGCCGTGTTTGGTATCATTTTAAAGCGCTTCACTTGTACATTTCGAATATATATATATTACTAGCATTTGCTTGTGACTTTACTTGCATTTATGGGCTAATTGCATATAATTCACATCTTTTCGTTCTTAATTTCTTTGGTACTTAGTAATCAGAATAAGACCACTGCAGTGCCATTAGAAGGGTCTTGATCTTGATATTCTGTTGGTTGTGAGCTATAAAGTTTGTCACCAAATTTACTATTATGCCCTCTAGCGGACAAAAAGTATAAAATAAAAATATATGTAATGTGTTTGGTATTACTTGAAAGAGCTTCACCAGTATTTATATGCTTATACATAATTACAAGACTGCTTTGAAGATGTTTAAAAAAAATGAGCGATAAGAGTAAAGCGCGGATCACGGGAACTGTAATGTAGAGCAGCGTGAACGTTATTCTATTAACGTTCACGTCAAAAAATAAAGTTAAGATAAATATGCCGTGTTTGGTATCATTCAAAAGCGCTTTACTTGTACATTTTGATTATATCTATATATTACTAGCATTTGATTGTGACTTTACCTGTATTCATGGGGTACTTTTATACTTTTTCAGCGTAGTTTTTTGTCGTAGTTGGGTTTTAGTTTTTTTACTTTATCTTGTTCCCTTACTAGAGACCCTACCCAAAAGGTACATCCCATCCTGATTTTGATGAAACTTTTATCATATGATACGACGAAGAATAATATGCCAATTTTATCTGCCATCGTCAGTTCTGGTGCCATGTTGTGGTTATATTCAGTATAAAAATCTGTAATGCCTTTTCTTATTATTATTAACAAAAATTTAAACACAACAATCATTAATGTATTTTACTCATTTCTATACTAATTATCATTTCTGTGACAATCACGCTATTTTTGAATAAAATATTTAGCGATTTTCCTTAGTTGTACAATCCTTTAGAAATATTTTTAAATTAGTAAACATTGACAATGGCCAATAAAATTAGTATCATTCATCATATCATGAGTACTCTCAAGATAAAAGTTTCATCGAAATCCGGGTGTAACTTTTGGATAGGGCCTCTTGTTAGTTCAAATCCTGCACAGTTTATATCAACCACATCCGGACATCCAGTCTTTGGTCACGCCCTCTTGACCATTATCACATATCTTTGGTTCTCCCCCTTCTGAGATATTTTTGTAGGAATACATGCAAAGCAGGTGATGCTCCTTTGATTTAGCTCCGCCCACTGAGAGATTAGTTTGGAAATAATTGCAAGAATCATGACAATAAGCTTTCCTAATGTAATTTTTAGAAGGACAGATATTTATATGGCAACAGACATAGAAATAGAAAGCATTCAAATGTCCATGCTAACTGAGGCAAATAATATTCACTATGGGTAAGGGCTCATCCATTAATTACGTCAAGCAAATTTTGTGGGGGTTTTATCCCTCGCTTCTCCTACGTCACTGTTGTCGCACTCGAATGATACTCTTTCCCATCTCCCCTGTTCTGCAATTAAATTTAGAGCTAAATTTACACAAAAACAGTTGCATACCTGATGATATAAATATTATAAAACCCTTAAGATCTTGTGTGTTTTGACCTTGTAATGAGGCGGAAGAAATACACTTTGCTCTTCACACGCCCTATTTTGGATTTTAAGAAATGGTAGACTCTTCAGGTGTAATAATTCAGGTGTAAGAGAGGCTTTATAAGTGTAGTTAGGATTATCAGGCCTGTCTATGTCTGGAGTAACAAAGGTTTTCTAGTAATTGCTAAACCTCCTCTAGAGCTGCCGAAACTATTAGTATACACGCCTCAAGACAATCTCACAGCGACGTTATTATTTTCAAATATAGCAGACAGCATGATGTTTAACTGCTTCTTATTTTGAGCATTATCAAAAATATGCTCTTGATCACCATAAAAATTTGCTGAAATATGAAACAGTGAGGTAATATGCCGATACCTGCGTAACTGTTTACTCTTTTTCATACTATATGGATCATCATAATCATTGAATACCACTATTACGACTGTTACGTGTGTTTTTGCCGACAGCCGTAAAAAGCTCAAGAAAGTTTTCATTAGATATTTAGAATAAGAATTTTTTTTTTGCAAATTGTAAAATTTGCAATAAAGGTTAAATATTTATTTAATACAACGGTAAAACTACTCGCATAACTTCCGGCTAACAAGGTCAGTAATTTCGCTATCGCTAAACGAATAGAATATAAGAAACTGAAAGGAACACTTGGGCCGGCAACTTGCTGGAACTTTCTGCCCTTCATTTATGTCTTTGGACACCGCCACACTCCAAACGTCCTCGTTTTTATTATTCGCTCGAGGGACCCTGACTCTTATGAGATAGCAAAAGCACTCAAATATCATCAATGGACTTTACCCATGGGACTTTACCCATGGACTTTAAACTTTTATAATTTATACTAGTAATTAGTATATACTAGTACTTAGTAAAAACTAGTATATTTTCTAGTATAAAGAGTTTATAAAAGTATAAAAAACTTGGTTAATTTTCAAACTTGAATTCTATGAATGATGCAATAAATACTTCCGTTTTTATAAGAAATTTAAGTTACTTCTAAAAATATTGTTATCCAGTTAAATAATCAATGATTATACTTAAACAATATGAAAATTAATCTTTGTTCACAATTGCGAGAAAGATTTTAATAGGATTTTATTTGCAAATATCTGATATCATGTTGCTGAAAATTCCACAAAATAAAAGACTTTCAAAAAAATATACGACCTACATATTCGATGACTGAAGTGAAAATGGCTAGTGTCTTGGTATAGACTCATATCAGTTAGATCACGTGATTGATAATACAATCTGATTGTAGATAAGACAATCAAAAGGCACGAGGAAGGCACGTGATATCTAATTGATGACGTCACAATGTACCACGTGATAAGCTCATCATCTCTTTTCTGAGTTCCAACATGGTAAGTTCATTATTTTTTATATAAATGTTTAAGTATGTATGTATTAAAATTTTAAAATGAAGAATTTAATAATAGATTGTTTATTTTTTTTCGTTTCGATGTGTATAACTATAGAATAAAATGTGGGTAGGATGTTAACATAAAGAAGATGTATCTTATTAAACGCATATATAGAGGTAGGTAAATTCACTTTTAATAAATTACAAAATAATTTTTGTTATCTTATAATATTAAAAAAAATTACTAATTTTTAAAAAAAAATTTAATAACTAAAGAATATTTTAATTTAATGTTTTATATATATATATTAAGTGTATACTACAGAACATAATTAAAAGGAGGAATCCGTATACATATACTCAAATGCAAATAGAAAGGAAATATAGGACATGCAAATAGAAAGGAAATATAGGACAACTCACTCTTGTTAAATTGTAGGTTTTAGCAGCTGTAATGTTTTTAATATTTTTGGAAAATAATTTTGTTAACTTTCAAAAGCATTTTAAATATTTTTTTAAACTAAAATATCTATTCATACATTGCTTTTGTAAAAGTGCTGTTACAAAATGTTGGTAGTTAATCATTGTATTAATTCAAAACTTTCTTATAATGTTATTATGCTAACTTATAATACTTGAACTGCAATTGATGTGATTTTTTGTATGAATACTTGTATTCGGTATCTTGATTGATCGATTGATATGATTAATATGAATCATTGATTGATATGAATGATTGGTTGATTGATATGATTGACTGATATGAATGATTGGTTGATTGATTGATATTATTGTTTGGTTGATTAATATGATTGATTGATCTATATGACTGATTGATATTATTGTTTGGTTGATTAATATGATTGATTGATTGGTTTGATTTATTGATCGATATGACTGATTGATATTATTGTTTGGTTGATTAATATGATTGATTGATTGGTTTGATTTATTGATTAATTGATTGGTTAATTGATTGATCGATTAATTGCTATGACTGATTGATATATGATTGATTGTATACATGTATTTGCAATCTAATTCAACTTTTTGATAACTTTTTTAATTATGAAAGTCAGATACATATACAGTTAGGTGAACTGACTTTTGATAACATAATTTATTAAGTTTTTTTTTTTTTAAATTTTGATAACTTTATTTTGAAAACTTTTTACAAAGTTTTTTTTTAACTTTTTAATTTTATAAACTTTTTTATATTTTTTTTTATTTACAAAGTATTTTTTTTTAAATTTTGAAAACTTTTTTTTTAGTTACAATTTTTTTTTTTTAATTTTGAAAACATTTTTTATTTAAAAAGTTTTTTTTTTTAATTTTGGAAACTTTTTTTATTTAGAAAGATTTTGTTTTTTTAATTTTGTAAACTTTTTTTTTTATAAGTTACTTTTTTTTAAATTTAACTTACAAATATTTTTATAAGTATATATTAATCTAACACTTTTATAGGATAAAAAGAAGTATTAAACTAAAACATAATGAAAGTCACATGCATGTATACATATACGAATAGGTAAACTCACTTTTGAAAACTTAATGTATTAAGTTTTTATAATTTTTTTTTTTTAATTTTGATAACTTAATTTTGAAAATTTTTACAAAGTTTTTTTTTAACTTTTTAATTTTATAAACTTTTTAATATTTTTTTTTATTTACAAAGTATTTTTTTTTAAATTTTGAAAACTTTTTTTTAGTTACAATTTTTTTTTTTAAATTTTGAAAACATTTTTTTTTCTAAGTTACTTTTTTGTTTAATTTAACTTACAAATATTTTTATAAGTATATATTAATCTAACACTTTTATAGGATAAAAAGAAGTATTAAACTAAAACATAATGAAAGTCACATGCATGTATACATATACGAATAGGTAAACTCACTTTTGAAAACTTAATGTATTAAGTTTTTATAATTTTTTTTTTTTAATTTTGATAACTTAATTTTTTTTTTCGAGATTTTGTTTAAGTTTTTTTTTTTAAACTTTTGTAAACTTTTTAATTTTTTTTTTAATTATTATTATTTTTTATAAAGATTTTTTAATTTTGAAAACTTTATTTTTTTAACTTTTGAAATATTTTTAATTGAGTTTTTTAATTTTGTTTTTTAAACTTTTTAATTTTCTAAACTTATTATTATTATTGAAAACTTTTTTATATAATTAAGTTTCATATATATATATTAGAAAGTAGAAATTATAGTATTAAGATTATTAGTTTAATATTTTAAACTTGTGTTAATTTTTTTTTAATTACTAAAGAATTGTTGATTTCTTTAGTTATATACATATGCAAATTTAAGTCTAACACTCTATTAAAAGTTCTAAAAGACATAACAAAATAAACGTACACTTTGGAAAAATAAACACACACGTATTAAAAAGGATAGCAATACATTTTATTTTATTATTTTAAACAATTCGTTTTGAATTGTTTCTACATGAATGTTTGATAAAAAGTTTTCACTAACACAATCCACTCCGTTTAAAAATGAGGAAATAACAAAATCTAAATCTATAAGTGTTAATAACATCTCTCCTAGTTTTTCAAATTTTTGCCGATTATTTAGTATACAACAGGAATGAGGGCTTTGGGATTTCTGATTAAAAATACATCCATCACATTCAAAAATGCGGTTTAGTATAGTTAATACATTATTCTCAATACATGTTATAAGTTTAGACTGCAACATGAGTTCATTTTCTGTAGATATATGACCAATGATACATTTCTGCCTAATTAAGCTTGGTATATACCAAGCTTCCCACTTTCATGTCTGAAGACAAGATAAAACTAAAAGCAAATTTTACTTTTAATTTAGATTTCAATTGGAACAAAATTATGTATCTTGCATAAAAATATTCACTTACATACATGCTTCTATATTACTGTAATTTCCAGTGTATAAGCCGCGGGTAATTTAAGTCTGTTTCAAAACGGAAATTTTATTTTAAAAAGGTAGTCAAATAATTGTTAAGCAGAAGCAAGATACATTTTATTTAAAAACAATTCTGGTAGAAAACGGAATTCTCTGAGCCGCGGCTTATACACCGGAAATTTCGGTAACTATACTAAAATTTCCATATAAATAGCAAATTAAGTACTTTTTTTTTTACTTCCAAATAGTATATTTCAAGACAATTTCATAAAGCATGAATTACTATTAAGAAATCATGTCATAACAAAAGTTGGCAACTATGTTTAAATTCATACAGATCACGAAAGTGCTGATTTATTTTATTTGTCATGACATACCACATGAGACATAAATAAAGTTAAAAGTATGTACAACGTAGACTGAACTGCAGTAGAGTTTCTACATCACCTGGACAAGTCTTGGGACTTTAGAAAATTGCTTATCTTCAATATTTTGTCCAAAATCTGTTGTAAAATTTAATATTTCATGGTGATCATCAAATAAGTGCAAGCTTTTTTCTAGATGATGATATTTCGTTTAAATCACCCTCATCCAGAAATTCCTACGTTTGCCATACTCACCTCTACAGTTTTAAAACTGCAATGCACATTTTAGTATTTTTGAATAATGCAATATTTATTTTACCACCAGCATGCACAGTGAACTCGCCACCACTAAAAATTTCTTAAAAAATGCTTGTAGTATTTCATATTAATTATGTAACTAGCACTTTTTTAATGTCACTAATCTGACATAAAAAAGAGGGGAGGGAATGTGTCAAGAAAAATAACATCTTAAGAACCTACTGCATTTGCATTGCATGCTGCTATTAATATTGTGGTGAGCATTATTTAAAAATGTTTGCATTTCAGTATTTTGAAAAAAAAAATCACTTAACCTACCTCCAAAAGGAAATATCCTCATTTAAAAGAAAGAAAAAATGTGCAACCAAAATCAAAAATGTAAAAAAGTTCCTTTGTAGAAATCAACCTCAGTTATCCAAAATATGTTGGAATGCACTCGAACCATCTTAGCCCTTTCTCTTCCCTTCCATCCTTTCCCCAGAACTTTTAGTTTGAAACAAGTAATATGGTAAAGTTGCTATTTAAAGTTAAAGAATCTTTTTTGTCTAATTCAAAAAGCACTTTTTTTAAAGGATTTGCAGAAGCTGGTATAGTATTTTATAGCAGAAAATAACATTTCTAGAAAACTTGAAAGCAAAACTTAAATTTTGTTTTAAAATTGCATTATGTTTTGATTGTAATGCAGCATTGTGTACCAAGTTTTCACTAGGACATAAAGGAGGTGCAAAGGGAAGTAATTTTTAATGGAATTCCTAAAAATATACTACAACACTCTAGTACAGATCTTAATATGCTAATTACTAATTATGTGTTTTAATGTTTTCTGAAATTGTATGAACATATGCAAGATTTAAAACCAGATCGGTGAAAGTAGCTAATTTTGTGTGCATGGAGGGGTGTCAGTTTGTCAGATACAAAGGAATATTAGTATATGATGGTAAGTAAATTTGCCATCAAAACAAAAACATCCCTTTAGAAAGCATTGTAGTGCTTTTTTTAAAGGGCAACTTCTCTAGATTTTCATTTTAGAGCATTTAAGAAAATGTGACATGTACCACTTGGTCTTTAAATGTCTCGTATGTGCTATTAAGAGCGAAAATTATAAAATTAACTTTTATAAAAAAAAAAAAAAAAAAAAGGCGGGATTAGGTAGTGTATTGCAATTAATTTACGTTCTGATTCTATTAAATCAATTCTGATAAAATATGCAAAAATTTTAGCATTTAGTTTGATATTTGTGTTTCACATTTAGTTTTGTTATGTGTGTTATACAAGCTTGCTGTACTGGCAACTAAAATTGGGTGATGCCACTCTGCCTCTGGCATAATTAGAATAAAAAGAAAACAAACACAAAAGATCTTTCTGAAAGTGAGGGTTTTTTTAATTAAATTTTTCTTTTTTAAGCAACAAGGTTAGTCAACTGAAAGTTTTAACATTATAAAGAGTGTAACATCCTGTATTTCTTTCTAAATAAATTACCCTTTTTTCTTATACAGAAATTTTCTATTATAGTGAGCTCTGAGAAATATGCAAGACTGAAAATTCAGTTTAAAAAAATGCATATAATGTAATATATAACCTTCTCCTTCCTCAAAATGTAAAATAAAAACTTTTTTGTGTTAAATTTGTTATTCTGCAATAACAATACATTAAAGTAAAAAAAAAAAAATTAAATAAAAAATGCATAAGACCGTTTGAAAAAACTTTTCCTAGCCCAAAGTAGCACATCTTTTTTTGCACTTTTAAAAGAGTTTTTTTTTTTTTTTAAGTCTTGCATACTATATTTAATTGCAGATAGGCTCATATCAGCCTACCACAATTAAGTATTCCAAATTTCTTCTTTGCTGCCTCCCATATTCATCCTGAAATCCTCCTCTGAACGATTCGCAGGTTTATAACCTTGAAGTATCCCAAAATCTTCCCTGTGATACATCCCATAAACTTCCCGGGGAGTTTTTATGACCTTGAAATATCCCAAATTCCTCCTAAATTGCTTCCCATACACTTCCTGAGGAGGGTTTTAAAGCATACACTTGTGTGACCTTGAAGTCTCCTAAAGTCCTCCCAATTTCAAATCCTCAAATCTTCCTCAGATCCTCCTGGGGAGGAACGTTAGGGAGGTCCTGGGGAGCTCTCCAGGATGCTATAAGGCGGACATTTACGGTTCCTGAGGACCTCCTGATGACAATTTTCAGCATCCTCAGGGATGCCTTGGGGATGAGGATAGTGGATTGTCAATACTCCCCAGGATATCCCTGGGAGGCAAATGTGCTATATGGGATATGGTTTACATATATATGCTGAAGAAGTTCCTTATTCAAATCATGTATTTTTTCTTTTAATTTCACCAATTGATACTCGTTTAAGTCAATGTGAGAATAATTCTTTAAATTTTTTATTCGCATGATAGCATTATTAAAATTTAACACTAATATCATGTTATTAGAAACAAATGAGGAACTTTTATATCTCAGATTAAATGAAAATATTTTCTTGCAAAATTCGAACCAGCTGTTAACATCCATAATAATTCCATTTTTCGTTAGGATTTCTTCACTAGTAAGCCCACTGCGCTTAAACTCTCGAATATGAATATGAAATTGTCTATTATGCAACTTTAAAATTAAAAAAATACAGTCACTGAGTTCTTCTCGAAATACAATAGGATGATTGGATTTGCTAGTTTTAGACTGTGGAATGACATTCGTAGGTGGGGTTGTGCTTTGTAATTCATCACTTGCTTTAGAAAGGTTGCTTGGTTGGGAATCAGAAACCTCTTGGTCAATAGTACGTTCTTGAAAGGATTCGTCTTGGGAAATTATGTTACTAGCTGGGGTCGAGGTTAAAGCGGATTCAAAATTCATGTCTTTGAAAAATATATTCAAATAGTCCTCGACAGAAATTGACTCTTGGCATGAATTCTCGGAAGATGTAGTATCATCACCAAAGTTAGGGATAAAAGAATTCATATCGATTTCAGATTTCACATTCGGTGAGTAATCAGTAGTGGATAAATCACGTGATATTGTCCCACAGTCAGTGTTTAATAAATTAGGAATTTCCAATCTTGGTATATTTAATTCATTTGCGGAAGTGGGATCATTATGTTCTTCTAAACGTTGATACTTTGAAGAAGAAGCCACTTTGTCGGAAGATCTTTTTAACATATTTACTACAGAACAGATTTTCAAAAAATAAAGGTAACATTAGATGAAGTTAGAACAAAAATCAGTTGGAAACTGAATGTTTAGAAACAGCACATCCCTTAATATATGTTAAAAATCAGTGTCGGTTACAGATAAACACTTAAAAGAATTAGTAATGTTATTAATTTTAGTTTAAGTCTAAAAAAATATATATAAACAGTTTATTTAAGTGGTGAATAATATATTATGTCAATGGTTTTATCCTTTTTTGAAGAATAGTATGGCAACACAAGGTAACAATTTTTATATTTACAGTATATGATATTTAATGTTAATAGTTTTAGTTTTATTCTTTTTTTGAAGAATTGTATGGCAACACAAAGTAACAATTTTTATATAAGTTGTGTATGATATTTAATGATAATGATTTTAGTTTTATTCTTTTTTGTTTGAAGAATTCAATGGCAACACAAGGTAACAGTTTTTAAAAAAGTGGTTAATGATATATTATGTTAATGGTTCTATGTTTTTTTTAAAGAATTGTATGGTAATAAATGATAATATTATTATTATTATTGAGCAATAACAATTGTTTATACAAACAACGAGTGATATATTAAACTTTAAAAATAATTATGATAAATTAGAAATATTGAAAAATAACTATTTCAATGGATAATTTCAGACTTTCAATATGAAATTAATAAAAGATAGTTAACTCATTATTCATTTGATAAGAAATTGAAAAAAAAAATAGTAAGTAAAGTCGTTACGACTTCATGAGTTATTAAAAATCACAAGTTGTTCTAACAAAAATAAACAGACAACAGCTTTTTCATTTACACATTATTTATTCGTCGTTTTCAATAGTTACAATAGTGAAAACATGAGTACACATATTTCAAAAAGGTATTAATGGCGCCGAAATTCATCTGACAAATAAATTTTCAAAATCCAAGTGAGATGGGAGAGCAATTAGATTAAATAGTTTATTAAATAAAACTGAAATAGTATGTAAATTCTATTCATCATTAGAAGTTAATAATTGTTCCATAATAGTAATTCTCCGTATTTAACAGAGCCAATACAAAAAAAAATGTTCTCTGCTTCGTTGCAGAGTCAGGACTTCCATTATACACTCTGTATTAAACAGAGCCATGATTTAACAATTGGCATCTCTGATTACAGAGTCAGGACATGTTACATGTTCTCTGCTTGGTTACAGAGTCAAGACTAACCATTTTAAAAATGATACATATTATATAAAATAAACATCAAAATAAAAATTACAATATGCAGTTATAAATCTTCTAAATAGCTATAATATTCATTTAAATGACATCCAAGTAATTATAAAACTAATAAATCACCATCAATTCAAAATTATTATAAAGTAAATAAATCTATATTACATGACCTTGAAATCATAATGTTACTCATAAATATTGATTCAGGGTTATAAACAATTTAGATAAACAGATTAGATTTTTTCTGTCAAAAGAAATCAGTTTTATAATTATGTTTCACAATATAAAGATAAACAGAGTTAAATTATAAACAAATAAATTTGAGGGCATTTACGCCGAAACATCCTCCGCCTCCATGAACGAAGTTCATCAAACAATTATAACTTACCAAATTTCCACTATCACATACTAAATCAAATATTAAATACAAAATTAAAATATTACCTGAAATGTCAAGTATAACTAAAATGAAATGCAATTAAATCCTACTACTTCTAAAAAAAAACAGTTTCTGGAACAACTAAAAATAGAAAAAGACATTAATATACAAAATAGTTCAGAAAGTTACAAAAATTAGACATAGAAAAAAATAATAATAATAAAGTTAGTTAAAACAAAGTAAAATTCTATTATATTAAATGTCCATCGGTATAGGAGACAATTTTGTGATAGGGCGTTTCAGTTCACCAGTAGAATTCTTTAATTTGACAACACGAACAATATTATCATCACCAGGAAATAGTTCAATTATTCTGCCCAATTTCCACCTTAATGGGGGCTGGTTTTCTTCCTTTATCAACACCAAGTCATTGATTTTTAAGTTCGGGTTGCTTCTAAACCACTTTGTACGTTGCTGCAATTGTGAGAGATAGTCTGACGACCACCTTTTCCAAAAACTTTGGAAAATCTTTTGTAGCAATTTCCAACGTTCCAAAGGAGTTACATAGGTAGAGGAGATATCAGGCTCAGGTAAGGAGGTCAAGGTTGCTCCTATAATAAAATGTCCTGGCGTCAGAGCCGTAAAGTCATTTGGATCAGAAGACTCAGCGACAAGCGGTCTTGAATTTAAGCATGACTCAATTTGTGCAATTAAGGTCAAAAATTCTTCATAAGTTAAAATCCGATCACCAATTGTTCTCTTCAAATGATTTTTCATTTGTTTTATTCCCGCTTCCCAAAGGCCTCCAAAGTGAGGGGCGGAAGGTGGGTTGAATTTCCATACTATCATTTCGTCAGTAAGATACTTGTGCAATTTTTCATCAGAAGCAATTTGAGACATCATTCTCTTCATTTCGCGGTCTGCCCCTACAAAATTTGTACCTCTGTCGGAAAATATTTCTAGAGGTTTTCCACGTCGAGCCACGAATCTTTTCAATGAGGCTAGAAAGGTTTCAGTTGTAAGATCAGTGACTAATTCAAGATGGATAGCTTTTGTTACGAAACAAACATACAGACAAACATAATGTTTAAAGGGTTTCACACCACGTCCCTTACGAGGTTTGATCAAAAAGGGGCCGGCTAAGTCGACTCCTACTCTTGAAAATACTCGAGCTTGTGTTACGCGTGCTGATGGCAGATTTCCCATCAACTGAGATGAAAGGTGTGATGAATTTCGGAAACATTTCATACATTTTCTTATTTCTCTTTTCACAGCTTCTTTAGCATTAATTATCCAAAATTTTTGTCGAATTGCTGAAATTGTCAATTGAGTCCCGCTATGAAGATGTTTCTCATGAAAATACTTTATTATCAAGTCTGTAACATGATGCCTTTTAGGGAGAATGATTTGATGTTTTTGATATTCAGACAAGTTTGCATTTTTTAGCCTACCTCCATCACGAAGAATATCATTTTCGTCAAGAAATGGATGTAAAGGAAGGAGTTTGCTTTTAGAATTTAGGATCTTTCTGGATTTTAGAATTTTCAGTTCGTCTCCGAATTCATGGTTTTGAATTAATTTCACAATAGCATTTGTTGCCCTTTCAAGTTCTGGAACAGTCAAAAAACCATAGACTCGTTCAGATGGGCATGTACTATTTTTGATGAATCTGAGGCACCAAGCCGTAATTCGTTTTAATTTAGTCCAGGATGAAAATTTAAATAAAAGCTCAAATTCTGGAATATTTTGGGATATGGAGCAAACAAGCGTTTTACGTTGTTCTTGCAAGACCTCTTCATCAGGTAGATTAGGTTGAGTTTCAGGGGGAAATACTGGTAACGATTCTTCCTTCAGCCAGCTAGGACCATGTAACCATACCTCGTTATTAATCAATTCAGATGCAGAGCAACCACGAGAGAGAACATCTGCAGGATTTTCCTTTCCTTTACAAAATTTCCATTGTACAGGAGCAACAAGTTCCTGAATTTCGCGTACGCGGTTTGCCACAAAGGGCTTCCAGTTGTTAGCACTTCCTTTAATCCAGTGCAAGGTAATTTGGGAGTCACTTAGACAAAATATATTTTCATTCACAATTTTAAATATTTCCTTTAAATAATTCGCTAATCTTGCAGCCGTAAGTGCTCCAAGAAGTTCGAGGCGCGGCAATGTAATTTTCTTGAGAGGCGCTACTCTCGACTTTGCTATTACAAATGAAGTTTCACAAGAAGAAGAATCACGTAGATAAGCCACTGACCCATACCCCTTTAAACTAGCATCAGAAAATATGAAAAGTTGAGCGGTTTCAGGATTTAATTTTGGGATAGTTACAAAATATTTTCTAAGAATTTCAAAATTTACCAAGTCTTTTATTTCATTATGCCATTTTCTGAATTTTCCACTTAAAGAATCTGGTAATGTAGAATCCCAGTCAATTCCATGTTCCCAGAGTTCTTGCATTAAAAATTTAATTCTTATCACGAAAGGGGAAATGAGTCCAATAGGATCATAAATTTTGCCACAGTTTGTAAAACAATACGTTTGGTAATAATTTTATGGTCAAATTCTACCAAAAGTGGTTGTATGTCTATTTTCAAGGTGTCACTTTCTGTTATCCATATAATTCCCAATACCTTCGAAAGATTTTGTTCAAGAGTGTCTTCCTCAAAGTTTATTCCATGTTCCTTCCATAAAAACTTTAAATCGGAAGAATTGGTTTTAAATTTTCTGAGTTTCATATTGGCCTCACTCAATATCTTCTCTGCACCGTTTGATAAAACAAAAGCTTCGTTTACTGAATCAGCTCCATGAAACAGGTCATCAACGTATAAGGAAGTATCCAGCATATTAACTATTTTTCCAAACAAATCTTTATACCCCTCAATGTGATGTTTGATGGTTGCAGAAAGGAAAAAGGGTGAAGTTGTTACACCAAAAGTTACACGGGTCATGCGAAAAACCTTCAAAATGGGATTGTTACTAGTGATACTGTCAAACCACAGGAACCTCAAAAAATTTCTATCTTCTTCTTGTATCTGGATTTGCAAGAATGCTTTTTCTATATCTGCCGAGAAAGCAATTTTGTGGAGACGGAATTTTAAAATAATGTCCAATATGTTAGGATTTAGATTGGGTCCAGGAAATAAGCACTCGTTTAATGATTTTGCCCCCTTATCTTTGGATGACGCATCAAAAACAATTCTTACTTTAGTTGTCGATTTATCTTCCCTTATTACTGGTCTGTGAGGCATGTAATACGTGTTTATTTCATCTTTATTAAACGCACATTCATCAATTATACCCAAACCACATTGTTCATTTAATATTTTCTCATATTCCTTAAGTAACCATTCATTTTTGCACAATTTTGATTTTAATCCCCAAAGTCTATGTTTAGCTACATCAAAATTGGATTCCAATTCATTTTTATTTACTTTCCACAAAAGTTTAGTTTCATATCTTCCATTTACAAAATTTAAATTATCATTAAATAAATCAAGAGCATCTAAATCCTTTTGTGAAAATAATTCATTTTTACTATCACAAATACCCAAAGACTCTAGTTTCCAAAACTTTTGCAAATCAAAATTTTCTATTTCATTAACAGATACAAGATGAGCATTAACTGTTTCGTTACCTTTAGAGTTTATTTTTCCCACTATTGTGTACCCAAAAAGTGTATTAGCTACATATAAATGGTCATTAATTTCTTCAACGACACCTCTCTGAACATTCCAGAAATAATCAGCTCCAAGTAAAATTTGTACTTCGGATTCCTCGGGCGTAGGGTCGGCTAACCTCCATCTTTTACTTTCAATGTATTTTATAACTAGAGGGTCAGAATTGGGAACCTTCAATGTTGTTGCACTTATCAAATCGGTAGCTAACACCTCAACATCTATAAAACGATGATAATTCATTTTACTTCGCAATTTAACTTTAAAAACATCATATTCTTCTTCGCGACCTTGATCCATGCCAAAAACGAATACAGTTAAATGTTCTTTTCTTAAAACAGGCAAATTTAATTCACGAGCTAATGCTTTTGTTATGAAGCTTTTTTCGCTTGCAGAATCAAGTAATAATCGAACTACCTTTGATTTAGAATTACCTTGAGCAGTTACACAACATGTTTGCAATAAAACAGCATGCTTAGAATTTCTAAAATTACAATGAGAATTAGATACAACTGTTTGATTTGGATTTTCATTAATTTCTGGTTTCAAACTTTTCTTAAAGCAAAATAATTTGTTATGTTCAGTGCTTTTACAATTTAGACATGGCTTTAATTTTATGCGGCATTGCGAAGATAAATGCGATTTCAAAAAGCATTTGTAACATCTACCCTCCTTACGTAACATTAATCTTTTCTTATCATCAGCTAAATTTTTACACTCGGAAGATAAATGATCATTACCTTTGCAAAATACACAAAAAACTTTAATAGTGGCATTTAAGGTATTAGCATGTTGATATTTATTTGATGTTTTCTTTTCACGAAATTCAGTTTTATTTTTATGTACAAAAGAAGAGGATGCATCATTTTTAGAACTTGTCATTGACAAAGCCTTTTCTCTACATTCTATTTCACATTTCAGAAAGGCAATTAGATTGGTTACATCTGACTCTTTGCTAGTATCACGTTTTCTATGATATTCAATCACTAATTCATGGGGCAATAGCTTTAGCAAAATAGGATTTAGCAATTGTCCATAAGAACTGGATGTTACCCCCAAATTTCTTAAACTTCTAATATTAACTTCGCACATGTCATGCAATCTTCTTAATGCATTTAAATTTGAACAATTTTTAACTGGTTCCATATTTAATAAATTAGTCATGTGTTTATTAATAATAACATCAACCTTACCAAAACGGTTCTTTAATAAATCAATACAAGTATCATAATTTTGTTCTGTCAAAGGAAACCCTTCTACCACATTATAGGCCCGATTACATAACAAGGATTTTAGATAAGCGAATTTTTCTATCTTAGATAGTGATTTATTCTGGTGTATCGATGTTTCAAAACAGTTAAAAAATTCGACCCATTCTTCGATTTCACCAGAAAATTTTGGAACATTTAATTTAGGCAATTTCATGGCAGAACTCGTTTCTGTTCCACTAGCAGAACCATTCAATGAATTTACATGACTAGTTGCTATCATAGAAACATTATCCTTTTTACATTTTCTTAATCTATTTTTAATTTTAAATTTAGCACTGATCAATTGGTCAGTGTACTTTTCACTATTAGCAATGTCCTTTTCATATTCTTTTAAGTCGGATATTTGAGCTTCAATATCACGATTCAAACTTTGGAAAGCCGTTTCTTTTAAGAGAAATATTTCTTGAAGCTCTAATAATTCATCGGTTTTCGTATTATCAATGTCATCATTTAATAATGTTTCTAATTTTGTAATTAATTTCGTGAAACTCGTTCGTTCAACAGAACGTTTTGCTTTCAGCTTTTCAAGATTTTCCATTTTAAATAAAGAATAATTCTTATTTTAAAACATAAACCATTCATAGAAAATGAAAAAAAATATTTTCTTACCTGCTAATTCCAGGTAATGTAAATGGCATGTCGTAATCCAAATGGCACAATAATAATTCCACACTAATCACAGGTTGAAAGATAAATCACACACTAATCACATGTTGAAAGATAAATCACAGTTGTTAATCACAAATCTCTTTCACAATAGCTCACTATTCTTTCCAAAAAATGTTTCGCGGGTTACTCGGCACCAAAAATAAATGGTGGCACCGAAAATTATCTGACAAATAAATTTTCAAAATCCAAGTGAGATGGGAGAGCAATTAGATTAAATAGTTTATTAAATAAAACTGAAATAGTATGTAAATTCTATTCATCATTAGAAGTTAATAATTGTTCCATAATAGTAATTCTCCGTATTTAACAGAGCCAATACAAAAAAAAAATGTTCTCTGCTTCGTTGCATAGTCAGGACTTCCATTATACACTCTGTATTGAACAGAGCCATGATTTAACAATTGGCATCTCTGATTACAGAGTCAGGACATGTTACATGTTCTCTGCTTGGTTACAGAGTCAAGACTAACCATTTTAAAAATGATACATATTATATAAAATAAACATCAAAATAAAAATTACAATATGCAGTTATAAATCTTCTAAATAGCTATAATATTCATTTAAATGACATCCAAGTAATTATAAAACTAATAAATCACCATCAATTCAAAATTATTATAAAGTAAATAAATCTATATTACATGACCTTGAAATCATAATGTTACTCATAAATATTGATTCAGGGTTATAAACAATTTAGATAAACAGATTAGATTTTTTCTGTCAAAAGAAATCAGTTTTATAATTATGTTTCACAATATAAAGATAAACAGAGTTAAATTATAAACAAATAAATTTGAGGGCATTTACGCCGAAACAGGTATAAACATTTCAAATCATGTTATATTTTAAAGGTCTCTAATGTCCAATTAAAACCACGTCTGGTGGACTTCTCATAGGACTTAATAATTTTTGCAAAGGTATCCTCAACATGTTCAGATAAGTTTTGTTTCGTTAATTCAAGTATAGTTTTTGAAAGGAAATAGGGTGTGGCAATCTCTAAGACACCCTCCTGTGTTACACGATATACAACAACTTGTACACTTGCATACCATTTCATCGATCTTTTAACTTGAATCTGGTAGATTAATTCGTTTAAAACGTCCGAATGAATACTATCAAAAAATGTGTTAAAGTCTGTAGCATTCTCCTCGTTAGAGTTGATTACAGTTTTAGTAAATATGTTTAACGCATTTTGCCTTTTAAAATGCTTAACCTTCTCAAAAAACATATCTTTTAAAGAGGATGAATTATCAATTTTGCATCTAACTCTCTGTGAAGTTTTCAAATGATATAAAAAATCGGAGTTGGGATTGAATATTTCACTACGCTGAATACATTTATCGTTTTTGGAGGACTTGTGGATCTTCATGTGTTTTAATAAGTCATACTTTCTTGAGTACGCTTCACCGCACGATTCACATTTATGTTGGGAAAGAATCTTTAAATGGGATAGTTTATGACGATTCAAAATAGCCTTTCTAGAGAATGCTTTTTGGCAGATGTCACATAAAAATGATCTTTCTTCTGAATGAATCATCAAATGTTGTTTTAAATTGCCTTTTCGTGAAAAAGATTTGCTGCAAACAGTACACAAAAAAGGTGGCTTCTGTTTCTTCAGTTCTGATGAGGAGGATTCCGCTTCATCATCTGAAACGGGTTCTACTTTAGGTTGTACTATTAATCCCATGTCTTGATCATTTAATCTTGATGAAAAATATTGATTATTCAAACTTGATACATCATCGCTTAACATAGTAGAATGTCCATCTTGAAAACTAGCCATATTATCCTAAGTGAAAAAAGCGTCTTCACACACTCAAAAAATAGCAAACACTAATGAAAAAGTCTTGTTTCATTCAATTTTATATATAATCATAGGGGGCACATGTTAAAAAATTATTACGATAGTGCAAATCATGTAATATGATTGGTGAAAAAATTTCAGAAAAACACGTGGTATAAAAAGGTATGTGTAGAAAGTTCACAGGAAGTGAATCAATCCAAATGTATTTATGTAATGTTTAAAAAGTATATGATTCATCATGTTACGTTTTTGAATTCGTCATTCTAAGGTTTTACAAATTAATTTTATTATTTCAGTGAAATATATGACAAACCAATGGTTTAAATCATACTAAATTTATTAAACTGTATAAAAGAATGAGTTGAAGTGAAGCAGTAGTTTCAAAATTCATTAGAACTAGTGTAGAATCATCAAATAATTATCTATTGCAATAACAAACTATGAGTTGATTCAATTTATAATAATTGATAAATAGAAAATCTGACAAATATTTCAAACTTTCATTTAAAATCTGAAAACAAGTGAAATAATCTCTTCAATAGTTATCAATATTTACATATTAGCTATTTTCTGTTGAAAAAAGCTGATTAGACTTATCGGATGTTTGTGATAGATAGTGAGTAACGTTGATAAGAGGGTTTAGGAAGTGTATTTTAGACGATTAAATGAATATGATATGGTTTACAAGAAAAAGTATAATTTTAAAATTAGGTGAGAGGATTAATACTGGTAAAAACAATGTTTAATTCAAATCGTTTGGTAGCCTTCTAATCGATCTAAAAAATGACTTGCTTATTAAAGAAATATAAGAAATTAATTATTTCTTCAATTTAAACATAAATTGTATTAACTTCCCTAGTATAAGAAAGAGGAAGAGGTAGGTATTTTTAAAAATATATAGTGTTCAAAAGTAATTCAGTAATTGTCGGGACGCGGTCTGGATAGTGGATAGCTTATCGGTTACAAAAAATTAAATTTGAATCGGAGTTCGCAGGTTCGAAACCTTAGCTTGATAAAATAATCAAACTCTCATTCACAAAATCGATAAAATCAGTTAAACTAAAAATAAAAATCATACGCATTAAAAGAATTCGCAGAGTGAGCAGTTAAAATAGGTATTAATGAGTTATCTTAAGAAACCAACCTCTCTTTGCGCATACAGAAGGGGGAATACAATTTTTTATTTTGAAACATCTAAAATCTAAACATGTAGACATAGTTTCTTGGCTCGATTAGTTAAGTCTTCAACATATCATCGAGCCAAGAGACTATTTTGCAGGTTCAAACCTTCCTCAAAACTTTTCAAAAATAAAATACTATTTTCAATAATAAATTCGCACTACCGCATACAGATGGCAGCATCAAAAATTTTTTTCAGAAAACATAAGACATTTTTATCTTCATTCAAATTCTAAGACAATTCAGAAAAAAAAAAAAAAAAAAATCACCCTTAAAAATTAAGCCCCCCTAAAAAATAAGCCCCTCTAAAAAATTTAGGCTCCTCAAAGTCCCTTTCGAAAACACCTAACTCACTATGTTATAGTATGATATTTCCATTCTAATACTAAATCAATTCGAAAAAAAAAAGTATTAAGTCCCCTCAAAAATTAAGCCCATCGAAAAATTTAGTGTCTTCATACTTCCTCTCGAAAAGACCTATGTTATAGTATGATATTTCCATCTCTACTCTAAGTCGATTCGAAAAAAAAAATTAAGCCCCCTCAAAAATTAAGCCCCGTCCAACATTTAACCCCTCCTACTATAGGATAAGTCTCCCAACAGGTGGATTCCACCCTCCTCCTCCACCCACAAGGTGGATTCCACCCACATCCACACACACCACCACCACCTGCTGGCGCTGAACTGTCCTTTCTCCCCTACTGATATCCAACTCGACCTAATTTTTATAAAGTTGTTGTTTTTTAATTGCCCCTCCCTCTAAATATATATATACATATTAATTAATTAATTAATTAAAATGATTAAAAGTATGCTAAAAAACTTTATTTTTGGTAACTCATCGTATCTTCATTTCTAGTGCCAAAACGAAATTCTTCCCAAATTTTCCTGAATAGTCACCAGTCTATTACTCAATTTTTGGTCTGTCTTACCTGGGCGATTCTCAAAAGGTGGGCACTGGGCACAAGTCATAACTTTAAGCCTTTCAAGCATAGCTTTAATTATCATTGACTTTATTTTTTTTATATATATATATATACACTGAGTTTTTAATTCTATTTAGAGATAGAAAATGACATAATTTATTGTAAAAGCTTTGTATAAATATCTTAAAATTTTATTATTTTATGCTAAAGAGGCCAATTTCGGACATTCATAACGTTAACTGCTCCAATGTACCACCAAGAAAAAGAGTTATAACTTTTTTCCAGGTGGTTCTAATGGTAAACAACGAATGCATAAAGGAAACGAATGATTTTTTGATAATTTCGTTAAGAGATGGCAGGCTGATTTATTGCTTTTTTGAAGATAGAAGGACTTTTCTATAAAGCATTTTTCTGTAATTTGTTATGTCCGAAAGTAACGTACGTAACAAAGCGTTTGATTTTATTATTATTATTACTGAATAACAAAAAGTTAATTATACATATATATATGTATACAGACACATTTACTACATTCTTAGTCTTAAGAATTTTTTAAATACTAAGAGCAACGTCCAAAATCTTTAAGTCCAAAATCTGCAAATGTCCAAAATTTGTAACGTACACAACTGCTAATTAAATGCTTTAATCATTAATTTTCCAGAATAGTTGCTGTCTTTTAATGTTTGTGTATAATTTTGTAGACATACTATTAAAATATTTATATATTATATTTATAGAAAAAATACTATACTATTAAAAAAATTTGGCCTTAAATTTGAAAATTTTAAAAATTACATATAGTTAACGTTTAATGCTCCCACCTTTTGAGAATCTCCCACCTATACTATGACAGATTTTCGGCTTTAACCCTAAGTATGGCTCAATAAAATTGCTTATTTTGCACATGTACTAATAATTTACCAACTAACGGCCAAAAGTGAAAAAAAAATTAATTGGGGGTTGAGATTTCGATCATCGGGATTCTTATAGTGACGATAAAAAATGTTTCTATTTATGAATTTTTAATAATTGCATTATAAATTAATAATTAATATCGCAAAAACATACTTTTTATTGTGCGTTAAGTTTGGGATTTTACAGTAAAGTAACGCATAAACAAAAAGTAATGAAATACATCAATTATTGTTCTAATTATAATCTAAATAATGAACGTTTATCTTTACTATTGATCGGTTAAATCTTCGATAATTTATATCTCACTAACTTATCATTCAAATAAAGCATCATTTTGTAGTTTTATAATCGTATTCTTTTATATCATCATTTTGTATTTCAGCATTTTTCGCAGAGCAAATTCAATATGCAATAAAATTTTGCTATTATATGTACTAGATGACACTTTATACAAAATAAACCACATGCAATTAAAAAGAACTTTATTCGAACGAAAGGGCACTGAAGTTTTAGCCTCATTTGGATGTTTTGTGACATACTGTAGATAGTCAACCCTCTTGATCGAAAAGACTATTTCCTTGGTATTTCTCGCCAGGGGCTAAAATTATTGAGAGCACCGACACTCATTTATTATTCAGATTGGTAGTTAAAAATCTTTATAATTTACATTTAAAGTTCATTAACATTTTATAACTATCAAAATATATTTGATATTGCAGTAAGTGGCATCAATAATTAGTATTTGTTCCAAGCATCGGGCATTTTTATTCGACATTAAAAAACTCGTTCCACTTTTAATTAAATTTATTATTTTATTATTACTAGTTGCTTGGTAACTCGATGTGTTGCTTTTGAATTGCATGAGATCATTTGATTCTTTCGGGGGAAAATGAAATCTAATGCGTGCGCAGCCCGCCTGCTATACAGTGCCGTAGGCAGCGGGGACCCGGTTCGGGGTTCGTTCGATTCAAGATTCCGTATGAATTCAAGAACCCCAATGAAAGAAATTTATTTTGCACGACTTGCAGTGCGTGCGCAGCACACCTGCTATACGGTGTCGTAGATAGCGGGGACCCAGTTCGAAATTCATTCTGCTCCAGATTTAATATGTATTCAGGACCTCGTTAAAAGGAGGGGTTCGCTAGCGGGCGATGATAGTTAGTATAAATATAAGAGTGTGGGGTGACACTACATATGTTATTACTGCAGAATATTAGGCTCCGGTACTTTTTTTTTCCTTCGAAATTAAGCCCTAGAAATAAAAATTAACAGAATTATTATCCATTTGCATACATTTAACTTAGTTTGGATACAATGACGCAAAAAACTATTTACATAAATTTTACTTTTGATTTTTGGATAGCGTGGCACAAAAGATAAATCAATTTATTCAAATGAATACATTTCAGTGCACTATATAGATTCAGTGAAAGTAATATATTCAATGAATAAACTTTTATACATCAATGAATAAACTTTTATACATCTTTTTAAATTAAACATAATTTTTGCACATGCAATTATAAAAAAATAAAATGATGAAATAAATATATATAGATATTATAATTAATAGCATAGTGTCACTCAAAATTTAATATCATTATTTTTAAGTTCCATATTTAAAATTCTTAGAGCATAAGATAAAGCGCTGCGTCACAAACTTTTAACCCGTTAAGGGTTTTTGTATTGATATCAGTACTTTTTTTAAGTTTATGATAAAAAAAATAAAACAACAACAACAACAAAAATTGAAGACCAGACAAAGAATTCATAGTCAGGATTTCTATTCACCTTCAATCTCTCCTCCTCTCTCCCCGCAAAAAAGGATGCCTCATATTTCAATTTTAAAGAGCACTGTGCTATGAGATTTTTTTTAACCACTCCTTGGTAAATATGGAAGTAATGTACAACATGCATGTTTAGATGGTATTTCTGTTGGTTTGTTTCAGAGATATAAAAAGCTATGTTAAATTTTACTAAATAAAAAATTTACTGTCTTAAGAAAAATAGCAAGAAATATTGCTCTTTAAACATACATAATATATATATATATAAACTTCCACCATCCTTCTTTAAAGCTCTTTATTGGCAATAATAGTAAATCATATAAAATAATCTCCTGAGCCCCAAAAATTTCACTTCTCCCTTCTCACCCATCTCTCCAGCTTACCTAAATAATTAAAATCTTTCAAACTTTAGTTTGAAAAAAATATATAATCTGCAATATTTGTTGCTCACTAACATAAATAAATAAAGCCCTAACTCTCCAAATGTACATTTCTCCTCCCCCCCCCCCCCCCCCCTACTGCCCAGCATAAAAAAAAAAAAAAAAAAAAAAAAAAAAAAAAAAAAAAAAAAAAAAAAAAAGCTTTCGCAGATATTAAATCTTTAGGGTTTTTTGGTGAGTGAATTACATATGAAGATAAATACGATAGATCTTTATAACACACCTTCGGATAAGAAGTTCTGCATATTACAGAATTTTGCATTATATAGATCATATTTCGTTCATCATTAAATTTACCTTGTAAACGTGCTTTAAATTACATTCCTTGGAACTAGAAATAGTGAAAATTATAAAATTTTACATAATAGTATAGGTGCAGATTCCCAATATCTGGAAGGAGAAAGTGGCTCCTAAACCCAAAAATTCCAGTGGCCTCATTGTGAAACAAACACATAAAAAGAATTTAGTGTTTGTAAGGGACTGAATTCAAAGTGGAAAATAATTTATTTTATATATACATATGTCTATGTACAAGAAAACACAGACTAATTACATCAAATGGGTATGTTTAATTTAATCACAAAATTCTTTAAATTTAATTATTAAGTCTAATACAAATCTTAAACTATGTTCATTCAGAAGATATAGTTGGACAAGATACATTTTTAAAAAATGTAAAGCTAAGCAATCATGGTAGTGGGAAATATTAGGACAACAATATTTCTAATTTTGATTTTATCGTATAACATTACATTAAAAAATTTGTGAATGTGAAAAATTATTTAGCGCTATAAAAATCAAAACACACTTCAGACGTTTGTTTTTCTATGTAATACAATAGTTTTCTGTGTTAAACAGATCATTCTGGACTGTAGGAAGGAAAATACACGGATTTCATTTTTTTAAAAAGGTAGAAATCCACCATTAGCAGAAAAGGAGCATTCCTGTATAACGTATAGCGACTGAGACATTGAAAGTTAGTGGCCGAAGCAAAAAATTTAGTCGTCACATGGCGACTGGGAATCTGCACCTGTACATAATAGGTATAGATCACAGGGCCGAAACTAGCCTTTTTTGTACCCGGGGCAAACATGGATTTTGCCACCCGCCCCCCACCCCCATCTTCTGTAAAGTATATTTACAAAGATAATTTTATTAATTTTCTAATAGCCGACTTATTTTAAAATTTAAAGTTTTTAATCATAAGACATGTTATTCTGAACTACGTAATCTACAATGGTGGGTCCAAAGGGGAGGTCACGGGGGTCATGATTCCCCTCTGAACACCAACAAAATTTTCTAAAGAGCATTTTTAAAATGAAATATACAGTAGAGTCCTAATTATCCAAGTCCTGCTTAACCGAGTTTCCGTTTTAACCGAGTTATTTTCTTCTGATGGATTGATGGCTTCCATTTTTATGAAACAGCCATTATAAATGAAGTGTTAGGTGAAGATGAAAAAGCAGCCGTAAAAAAAAGGGCCGTAAAATTAATTGAATTTTCATCAGATATACTGATTATTACTGCCATACATTATATGTAGCATATTTATTAGAAAAATTACAACTATTTAGATGAAGTTTTAAAATGTAAACAAAATGATGCCTTATAAACACATCAAAAATACAGCTCGTTTTCGAAAACTGCGCCTAACACTCTGAGACAATTTTACGATCCAAAGGGGTAATGCTGAGATGGGTATTCGCCGAAGTTCCAGTTGTATGTTGTCACTCAGCTAAACACCCTCCGATCATCCCTATTTTGATAAAATCAAAACAGACCTGATGCATGCGCAAAAGCGCAGAAGGTTTCGCTTTACGAAAACAAACAGTACCTCTGAACAATCATTTTACAGTAGACTCCCTCAAATCCGCGCAACTTGGGACCAGAGGTTGTGCAGATTTTAGAATTTTGCAGATTTCTGGTCCTGGCTTTGCTTACAGTTTTTAAACAGTCATTTGAATGTATTTATGCAATCAAAGTTATAAAAAATCCTTGCAATATAGTAAAATATTAAAACAATTAATTACAGTAATAAACTAAAATGATAAGAAGTATAAGATAATTTTAAAAATGATTAAATTGTTAAAAGTAGAGATCAAGTAAATAATAATGTATAATTAATTCTGCATTATAAAGATAAGAATCATTTTCCTTGAATTATTGAATGAAACTTACCTCCTAATGGTACCTATTAATTCGCATCAAAATCATAAAGTAAGGAAGTTTTATTTCAGGTTTAGCCAGTCTTAATAGTCAAAAAATCTGGATTAAAATACATAAAAAGATTTGATAAAAAGATTGTGATTACCTTTTTTTTTTTTTTTTTTTTTTTTTTTAATCAGAAATAAATTGTACTTCCTTCCTAAAAAATCATGAGTTCAGTCATATTATTGAGAATTAATTACATACTGAAATACAAATGGAATGATATAAAATTAAAAAATTCTGTAATTTTGCCCTTACATCTGAACTGGAAGTTTCATTGTTTACATCTGTGATGATGTGCAGATTTAACGCTAGCAATTTTTTCATTAAAAAAATCGGAATTATGGGGATAAAGATGAAATAATGTTTGAAATTTAGCCCCCTAGAGTAGGGGTTCTTAAACTATGGTGTGCATACTAGTACTGGTACGTGAAATGAATTAAAAAATGCAACAATAACAATGGATTGCTGGAATCTTCATTCAAAAAGATTAAGGTATCAGAATTTTGATTGGTGAAAAAAGGAAAATACCCTCTGATATCGGTAAAAGCTCTAAAATTATCAAGGTTGTAAAAAACCCAGCCCGGGCTGGTAGCTGGGTGGGTACCCGGGCAGATACCCACTACAACCCTGAAAATTATTGCTTGTTTTTAGCACAACATAGATTTGTTTTAAATGCTTTCTCGTCACTTCTTTATATGAAAAACAAATATAGGAATAAACATAAACATCGAATCTGATTTATGTCTAAAACTAAGATTGAATCAGATATGAGGAAGATGTGTTTGGTAAAGCAAGCATCACCCTCATCATTAGCAATACAACAGAATTAATAGAGTCATCCTAGTGCATATGTATCAATCTACACCAATATGCCATTTTAAGTATTGTAGCTTTTTTTAAAATCAAAATACTATATTTTGATAATGTACACATTAATAATATAGTAATAATGATACTACTGCTTTTTACTTGAATGTTAATATAAAGCAGTCAATCTAAGTATACCAATTTAATAATGTAATCATACAATTAAATACAGTAAAATCTGCTCAGACGGAGCACAAAAGGCTGCACAAATACCTTGTTTTAGACATATTCCATTTACATAGGTTTTTCTGTAATAGCATGGAATTTGTAACTTGATGGTATGCGGAAGTATGAACTTCTATTCAGTGGTACGTCGATCTAAAAGTTCGGGAACCCCTGCTCTAGAGGGTAGCAATATTTCTACAAAATGGATTGCAGGCTCTTTTTAAGAGTAAAATTCATTGTTTACATTAAAGAAGCTGTCTGTTATACAGAGAATTGCATTAAAAAGATCTTTTACTGCAACAATGCTTTTACTACAATACGGTCCTTTGACGTAATTCACATGTATTTCGTGATCCTTAGATGAAATTCGTGTTTCTTTACGATCCTTTAACGAAGTTAGTGTTTTATCTGCGATCTTGTGTCAAAATTCGTGCTTTTTTCACCATGCTGTGACAAAATTTGTGTTTTTTCGCAATTATCTGACGAAATTTGCGTTATTTCCGCGATCCATTGACGAAATTCCAGTTTTTTGCAGCCTTTGGCTAAATTTGCGTGTTTTTTCGTGTTTTTAATCAATCCTTTGGCGAAATTCACGTTTTTAACCAATCCATTGGCAAAATTCCTGTTTTTCGGCATTCCTTTGACAAAATTCGTGTTTTTCAGCGATTCTGCGATGAAATTTGCATTTATTTCGTGATCCTTTGGCGAAATTCGCATTTTTTATGACCCTTTCGTGAAATTATTGTTTTATTCACGATCCTGAGGCTAAAATTCGCACTTTTTCTGCGATAGTATGACAAATTTAGTGTTTTTTCCGCCATCCTGTGACAAGCGTTTTTTCACCGTCCTTTGACGAAATTAGTGTTTATTTCGTCATCCTTTGGCGAATTTTGTATTTTTAACTGCATTAGTGTTTTATCCTCGATTCTGTGGTGAAATTCGCGCTTTTTCCTCGATCTTGTGACAAAATTCGCATTTTTTCGCAAAATAATCTGACGAAATTTGTGTTTTTTCTTGATCGTTTGACGAAATTCGTGTTTTTTTCTGTATCTTTTGGCGAAATTCGCGTTTTTCGCGATCCTTTAACGAAATTCATTTTTCTCTGCGATTCTTTGACGAAATTCGCATGTTTTCCACGATCCAGTGACTAAATTCGTATTTTTTCTGAGTCCTTTGACGCACTTCGCGTTTTTTTTCGTTATCCCTTGGTGAAATTCGCGTTTTTTCGAGATATATATTTATTTGGGGGGGAGGATGATCGGGACCGTTTGCCCCCCCCCCCCCACTTCTGTACCCGAAAACTTTTGGGTTTCCGTTTGTTTGTATTTTCCGCAAAAACTGCCATAAAAAAGTTGGATTTATATGTTTTTTTTGGACGGGGGGGATCAGCGTGATTATCCCCCCCCCTGCACCTACCATAGAGACCTGCTGGATTCGCACCTGCCATAGGGACACTAAATGGTAAAAAGTGACTATTAAGAAATTGTCAGCGGCTACCTTCCTACAAGGACAAAATAATTTTTTTTTCAAGAGAAAAACATAAAAACTGCCTAATATTCATAAAATATTGGCTGACGGTTTTTCGGGTGCGAGGCCCTGTGCGGCCGCACCTGTCGCACACCCGTAGGTACGGCTCTGTCGGTATGAGGTAAAGGATAATGCAATAACTTTGAAACGAAAGATGTTTGTACTTTCACTGAGAAAAATTTAACAACATGTAAATATACATTTTTTTTAAATGAAGAAAAAGACGAGGTTTGTGGTATAAATTTGGCGCCCCCGCCGCGCCTGGGGTGACTGCACCCTTCGTACAGCCCTGCTGAGACATATGTAAATCTGACAGCATAGCAAATTGGATTAAGCTTTACACCTGGTCAGGTTATGCTAATATATTATCATGGTGCAAGAAGCTCATCCAAGCCAAGATTGACAAAATTTCTGAGTATTAGGAATAACCAAATGTAAATAATTAATTTCAAATCCATCTGATCACAAGAAGTACACAAATAAATATCGATTATCTATCAATTTAAAGTGATAGCACTTCGCACTCAGGAATAACCAAATGTAAATAAGCGAAATGTAAAATAATTAACTTCAAATCCAAAACAAAACGACGACTTAAAACACTAAATCCATCATTATAGCGTAATTTCTGCGCGCTACACAAATAAACATGGATTATCTATCTACTGAAAGTCACAGCCCTTCGCGCTCATTGGCGCGATGTGATGACGTCAAACCTACTCATTACGAGGCTAATGCTAGCCTCGCACTCACTAATCACAGACGAGAAAATTACCAGAGATTAATGGTTGACTGGTCATTAACGGAAACGAAAATGTCAAAAAGAAAATGAGTTTTCCCAGATAAAAAATATGTCTTATTCAACTCATATTAATCAGATTAATATTATATATCAATTTAAAGAAAATCGTCAGTACCGTTTTCCAGATTCTTACATACCGTCCCATCGCGTTCGCTTTAAAAATGGCTATTTAGATCTCAAAATATACTGCATGTAGAAATGTAAAAATTCCAGAATAGAATTAGACTGCAGGTATAAGACTGTTCTAAAAAAAATCAGAACAATAGGACCTATATCTGCTGAGTTATTAAAAGGCGGCTTTTCGCGTTTTCTTTGATGTCGAGTTAGCCGTATATATGAGTTCCGCCATCTACGAGTTCTACGATACGATTTTAGGCTTAAGGCTGCGTCACTCGGAATACTACCGTCTTCCATGATCCAAAAGTAAACGGGTTTTAATTTGTTAATTTGTTGGGCAATAAATTACCAATTGTGGCAACACATCTGTTACTAGGTTCATTTTATTTTTGTAGCAAAGAAATATTCATTGTTGAGATAACTTTTTAAAAAATCATGTTTGAAAATTATTTAAAAAAACATAAAAATTCACTCAATCTATTTACAGTTTAAAAAAAATATTATTCAAAAATACATCCCCCCCCCCCTATTAAATGATGCGAAATTTTAAATTATGCAATATACAGAAATGATGAAAGAGCAATAAAGGCGGAATCTATAGCGCCAGTCCTTGCCACCATCGTTATACAATTGAATCGGTCATTTCAAAAACCACACAAGTCAAGTTTTTTCCAAATACAGTAAAACCCAGATATAACGCTCTTCCGGGGGACCGGGCTAGAAGAGCGTTAAAAGAGGAAAAGCGTTAAATGCGGGAGAAGGTTTTCGGCATTTTAAAATTGAGATATTAGACTATCTGCTTTAAATAATGCGGGGAATCATTTTTGTGTATTATTTAAAATAGAAACTCCACGGAATAGGTACAAAAACGTTTCCTTTATTTAAAATATTAAAAATTTTCATAGTGTTTACAAAGTGTATTATTATTTCAAATCAGAATAAGTAAAAGAATTGTTAGCATTAAAACAAAAGCTACAAAATATATCTAACATTTCTAAAAGAAACCTTTATTCTTATATTAAACATAAAATAAAATTATGAAAGAAACTAATAATAATATATTGTTTCTTTAAAAAATGTAACATTTGTATTCCTGAGCACCACTATGAGGACTATAAATTTTCACTTACTGTGTATTCTGTTTTAGAGAAAAACCCTTCGAGTTACGTCTTACGGGTGGATGAACGACCACATAAAAGAGCGTTTTCTGCTTTTTTTATGGGGTCTTAATATATCTTCATTTGAAGCGGCGGTATCTACTGAAGCGGTGTATAGTGCTAAAATCTTATCGTTGGGATGCGCTCTTGAACCTCACCATCAGCAACTTCATCAGGGTCCTTTTCTTCTGCGGCGTCCTGTACAGTGTCCCCTAAAATGTCGTCAATGCTCCTAAAGTTGCTTGTGATAACGTCTTTATCAATGTTAAGATAGTTCTGAAGGCAGTGTGCTTTTTCTGCAAGATTCTCGCAAATAGCTTGCCAGCCTTAGGATCCGACCCCTCTTTAGCTGCATGATCTGCATCCATATTATAGTCGGTGTCCGTTATGAAGCTTGCCTTTTTAAAGCAATTTTGAATTATTTTAGGTTCGATTGCATCCCAAGGAGCTCTAAGGTAGCGCATGGCGTCGAGGAGAGTTACAGAAGATCGACTACGTTTAATTTCCATTTCATGTAGAAATCGTTTCTCTATACGTTTGCGATAATGTTGTTTTAAAACCTTTATGATCCTTTGATCCATCGGTTGAAGTACGCTTGTGGTGTTTGCAGGTAAAAATTCCAGAGAGGCGTTTGAAATATATGGTATTTCTTGGGGATGCGCTGCGCAATTGTCTACGAATAATATGACATGCCTATTTTGCTTCCGCATCTCGACATCAAAATCAGAAACATATATTTAATGAACTGGGGACCCGTCATTTAAGCCTTACATTGATGTGAATAGTCACAGGGCAGTCGTTTGATGTTCTGGAAACAGTGAGGTTTGGCCTATTTTCCAGTCACCAGAGGCTTGCGTTTGTTGTTCCCATCGGCGTTGGAACAAACAAGCACGTTCTTTACTGAGCTTTTCTCCATGGCACTGCTCATATTTTAACGTTAAGGATTTATCAGGCATCGCTTTAAAAAATAAGCCAAATTTATCGGCGTTATAAATATCACAACTGGCATAGTTTTTGATACGCCTTGGAAGACTGTTCTGTTTTCAAAATTCCTCATTTTCTATGTTCACGGCAGCGGATTCTCCGCAAATCTTCTTGTACACAATGCCATGGCGGGTTTGAAATCGGTCTAACCACCCATTAGATGGAGTAAAATCTTCAATTCTTAGCTTTTGGGCTACTTCTGTAGCTTTTTCTTTAACTATGGATACGCTGATAGGTATGTTAGAGTGTCTTGATTCAAGAAACCACTCGTACATAACTTTTTCCAAATCTTCATATTTTCCTGTTTTCACTCTCTTTTTCTTTGAGCCACCAATCGCAACTTTTTTTTCCAATATTTTTTCTGTTTTGAAGAAGAGTCCGAAGAGACGACGACACGATATTCATAGATAACGCAAAATCTTTCTGGCTCAGAATAGGTAATTTTTTGTCATAATTTTCTAGAATTTCTAATTTTTTCGAAAGTGTCTGCGTCTTTCCTTTCATACTCTTAGCTTCCATGTTGCAAACCAACTGGAATCGGCAGCGATGCTACTTACTTATGTGTAAATGAAAAAAGCGAAAACAGTTTGTGTGAAGTAAGAAACAGACAGGTGCTGCTGAGATGGAGGCATAAATTCTTTTGTTCTCTGATCCAATGAGAAAAAAATCGCCGCGTCGGCTGTTCTTTTTTTTTTTTTTTTTTACACATAGTCTTTGGGCGTTGGCTGGTTGCCAATGGACCTTATGCACGCGACCTGAGGTTGAGGCTAAAATTCGTCTGCTGGCGGTATTTACTGGCGGTGTTTAGCATAGCAGTCTATGGAGTGTGAGTTATTAATGCTTGTTTGTTAAAAATACCGCAAAAGAATTCTTTGATGCAGCAGCATATACTTAATATATTGTAGTCTAAATTCAAAATGTTGTTCTTTATGCGAGAAAATTCCCTAAGTTTGCAAATTTTCAGTTAAAACGTATGCATTCAACCTGGGTCAAGGCTAAAGTCGTCTGCTAGCGGTATTTGCGCCTGCGCATACTGGTATTCTGCCGGTGCAGTAACTAGAATAACAGATCATCATACCGCCAGCTCTGGCGTTTGACGTCACCTGAATAGAGTCCATTCCACGTATCCTCTCTTTCTCTCTCTCTCTTTGTACGGCGAGAAAATGAAAACTTCGGAAGTAAATCAAAGCACCAAAGCGTATATCCGGGATTTCTTTGTTCAAAGGACCAATAAAAAGCGGGAAAGCGTTAAAAGCGGGGAGCGTTAAAAGCGAGGAATTTTTACATTGTTCTTATGGGTATGGTTCAAGGGATCGAGACAAATGAGCGTAAAAGGCGGGAAAGCGTTTTAAGCGGTGAGCGTTATATCCGAGTTTTACTGTATATATATTTTTTTTTTTTGTCGCAAATGCTTCCTTAAAGGTAGAGCCATGATCTGGGAAATAACAACATCAGGCAGTGTATTCCTTCTGCTTTAAACAATACCTTCTAATTTCCGTTCATTGCTTAAAACAACACAAGTCAGCGACTTAAGTGCTTTTTGTATGCAATACCTTCTTTAGACTTCAAGAAATGGCCGACGTCAGGGGTGCCCAGAGAGGGGTTTGGTGACGCAAAATGCGTCATAAAATTTATTTTTGGGGGGGAATTTAGAGAAAAAGTACATTTTTTTTGGGGGGGGGGAGGGGGATTTTTAAAATCTTAATACTGTTTTCCTTTCTTTTTTTTCACTATTAAAAAACTTTTTGATTTTTTTAATATCACTTTTAACTTCTTTTCAACATTCAATTTCCAGAAATGGTCATGTTTTTTTTCATTCTTTAAATTCTAGATAAGGGCAATAAGAACAGATTTTGCATCTTAATATCTTTGAAAGTGCGGGAATAAAAAAAATACTTGGTATACAGGTGGGAAAATGTTTAACACATTCTGAAAGGCAATTAGGACCGCAAGACGTGATAAAAGGAATAGCTTTCCAGAAGCGTCTTAAGTAATTTATTATATTGTTTGACAGGGTCGAATCATACATTCCGAGTGCAAAAATACATTCTTGATGGGTATGATAAGAAATAACAACAAAATAAGCATTTCAGAGGAAGAGACAACGCTAAAATTACTTGACGATTTTCAGAAAACTAGGATTTAAGTACAGTATATTTTAGTGATGTTAGAAGAGTAGTATTGTATGTCATTAAAACAGTATAAGGTAAACAACCTGTACAGAGAAAAAGACTTCCAGCAAGTGATGGGCAAAAACGAGATGTTTTTATAGATTGTATCGATTGTATGGACATCTCGATATTTTTGATTGTGCAAAATTTTTCTCGATGACTCCAGTTTGCCAATTGCTTTTATACGACACCCGATTCGATTTTATCAAGAATCGTCTGCGGGAAAGCTGGAATGAGTCGGGTTAATAAGGACTCGTTGACTACGCCCGCTAGTCTTTAATCAGGGCCTCTAATTTATACGTAATCTTGTAATATGAAATCTCAAACTGGGTCACCGCTGCATACGGCACCGTATAGAAGGCGTGGTGTGCACGCACTGCAAAATCTTGTAAACAAAAAAAATCTCGAACTGAATGAACCCCGGAACGGATCCTTTGGGTGGTCAAAGGGCGGGCACAGGAGCTGCATAATATGAATAAGTGGTCGCAGGGCTTTCCAACGATATATCACATGAGGGTTATAGGCAAAATTTAGAAAAGTGCCCACGACAGGGCAAAGTGGAGGAAGGGTCATCGGAGGGGTATAACATCAATAAGTGGTCACATGCCTTTCCAACCAAATGTCACATGAGGGGTCTTGAGCTAAATTTATAAAAATGCACACCGGGGTGACAAAGTGGGGGGAAAGGGGCGCGGTAGGTGCATAACAGGAGTAAGTGGTCACAGTCCTATCAAACAATACGTCACATGAGGGGTCTCAGCTAAATTTCGAGAAGTGCCTCCCGTGGGGGCAAAGTGAGGGGAGGGACACCGGAGGTGCATAACATCAGTAAGTGGTCACAGGCCTTTCCAACCAAATGTCACATGAGGGTCTCGAGCTAAATTTATAAAAAATACCCACCCCACCGTGAGGGCAAAGTGGCGAGGGGAGGGGCGTAGGAGGTGCATAACATGAATAAGTGGTCACAGTCCTTTCATACAATATGTCACATGAGGGGTCTCAGTTAATTTAGAAAAGTGCCACCCTGGGTGTCAAATTGAGGAAAGGGGCACGGTAGGTGCTTAATATGAATATGTGATCGCAGGACTTTCTAATGATATATCACATGAGGTGTGTCGGCAAAAATTAGGAAAGTGCTCCCCCGGGGGTCCAACTATCGCAACCCCCCAGGAATTCAGCCCCCCCCCCTTTTTGAAATTTCATATATTATAAGTAATATTTTTCGGAAAACTCCTTAAAAAATTCGAATTAAAATGATGAAAACTCAAAAAAGTTCAAAAACTGGGACCAAATTGGGAAGGGGAGAAGAAAGTCTCATAATATGAAAGAGTGATCCGAGGGCTTTCCAATGATATATCACATGAAGGGCTTAAAAAAGGTTGAAAATCCTCCCCCCCCCCCCCCCCCCACCGGTTTGTTCACTCTTTCGGTCGGAATTCACGCATGTCCCACTTTTACTCTTTTATATTTAATAAATAATATCTACGGGAGGTCTCCATCAAAAAACACATCTAAAATTATATTCATTGTAGAAATCACTACGGTTTTAAAAATTTGTTCTCCCCCCCGCACCCCCCTCTTTGAAATTTTTATATTTAATAAATAGTATTTATCAGAGGGTTCCAGGTATGTGACATCTTGGTTGGGCTAAAATAAGAGAAACTTTGAATATTAGGGCTTCATTTCACAGCTCATTGTCATACCTCTTTCTCTATCTCGTCTCGACAAATCTTCTCACATCTCTTCGCTGCCGAGAACGAGAATTCAATTGCTCGTTCTCGGCAACCTATGAAAAGACACTAATCGAGAACAACGTATCGAGAATCTAAGAAAATTGATTTCTCATTCTCAGCCAACATACAAAATGTTGAAAAGCGCGAGAGGAATAATCGGGAAGTCAAAAGTCGAGATGCCGGTGAAAAATCCTCGAGATGAGATTTGCGGAAATGCCAGAGAAAGAGAGAAATGAAGCTTTCAGAGTCAACTTACCGCATTTCTGGTTTAAGTCATAGTTTCTAGAAGGAGTGCATTTGCTTATCCAATCTCTTTTTGTTATTAACCGATATGGGTTAGGAAGTATAGTGGTTTATTTATTCAGTTCTGTATAGTCCTAATTTCAATAATTACTGTTGAATTTAGTGTCATTTTGCGCCGAATTTTCAATGTTTCTCTTACTTTAGCTCTGTCAAGCTGTCCCATACCTGGGCCCTCAGATAAATATTATTTATCAAATATAAAAATTTCAGAAGAGGAAGGCGAGTGAATTCTGGAAGGCGCGCGAGAATGGACCGACAGGGGATTAATTTTCAAACATTTACCGAACCCCTCCTGTGACATATCATCGGAAATCCCTTTGACCACTCTTTCATATTATGAACATTTCTCCTCCTGGAGTAAATTTCGGGAGGGGGAAGCAGTAAGGGGTGAATTTTTTAAATCGTTGCGATTTCTACAAGAAATATAATTTTAAGTGTGTTTTTTTGATGAAGCCCTCCGGTAAATATTATTTATTAAATATAAAAATTTAAAAGTGAGGGTTGCGTGAATTCCGGGTGTATTCTGTGAAGAAAGTGTGAACCCATGGGTGAGGGGTAAATTTCAAACTTTTTGAACCCGTCATGTGATATGTCATCGGAATGTTTTTGGACCACTCTTTCATATTATGAATCTTTCTCCCCCCTCCCTAATTTAGCTTCCCGGGTGAAGCGCTTTTCGAACTTTTTTGAAATCGTAGCATTTTTGTCATTTTAGATCGGATTTTGTTACGGAACCCTGAGATGAATAATTTATAATATATTAAAATTTCAAAGAGAGGGGGGAGGGTGTATTCCGGGGCACGCAATAGTTGGAATCCTGGGGGCACTTTTCTATCTTTTGCCGTCACCCCCTCATATGATATATGATTGGAAAACTCTGTGACTATTACTTCATGTACATACCTCCCGCGCCCTTCTCCCCTTTGAACCCGCGGGGGTCACTTTTCTAAATTTAGCCGACACCTCTCATGTGATATATCGTTGGAAAACCTTATGACCACTTATTCATATTATGCATTTATTGCTCCTCCCCTACTTCCCCCCCAGGGGAGTCGTTTAACGCATTCCAGTAGATGGTCTTCTAATAAAGGGGAAATCATAGAACTGATCTCAAATGACGTAAAAACATAAATAAAATTTTTTTTATACTATTTACCATCCTTTCAGTTCATGTTTTTGCCACTAGGGGTGCTTTTTATTCTTATTTCTTTGGCCAATATGCTGCTAATTGTCGAAAAATTCTAATTATTGATACTTAAACTCCTCTTACCGTTTCATACCTACTCGCGACTTTTCAACTTTTTGCAACCAAAGAATGCCGTTACATGACTTTTCCACTATTATGGCTCCATTATAGCCTGCCTTCGGTTTGTTGTTTTTTAAATCCATCTCTTTTCAGTTACCATGTATTTACTAAATACTGCTTTATAAACATATAAAAACAATGATTTTAATAAACGATTGTAGAACATCTCGATTGTAGGTTCTCGGAAGTAATCGATGACTATATCGATTGTGTTTTTTACCGATTACGATTTTTTTTATTGGTCCAAGAATTATTTTAGGGGGAAGGAAGAAATTTATAGAAAAATTATAATTTTTTGGGAGGGAAAGGAGGATGAATTACTAGGTAATAAGACTGAAAAATTATAGTGTGAAAGGAAAACATACCTATGCAGAATACAGGGGCTTACAATAGATTTAGGACTATGTTTTAATAGTATAATGTCTGCCATTTTATAAGAATCGGTACTTGTATAAGAGTATATTGTATGTTGTTAAAGCAGTATAAAGCAACACTTGTACTGAAATAAACGCTTCAATCCACAGTTTATTTTAGGGTGGGGGGTGATTTAGAGAATTTTTTTGGGAGGGTGAGATTAAACTGTATGACTAGATAGTATAAAAAAAATGATTGGGAAATCTTAAGCGTTAAGATTTAATCTTAAACAAGGGCGTATGTACATGCAAATGTATTTCATATGTGTTTGATATAAACGACTCGTCTTTAATATTTTAGTTTTCTTAAAACGATATGCAATTTTTGTATTTAAGATTTATTTTGTAATAATTTAAAAGATTTTTATTTATACTTGTAAGTAAATATTTATTTTCATAAAAAAGTAGCTTTATTTATTAAAACGTATATAGTGAACACGGGCTTGTCAGTCAGGACTTATATAAATGTGAAAACAATCAGATTGTTATAATAAAAAATGTATCTTTTATTATTTATTTCGCTGTTAAAACTTTTATTTCATGTGTGTATGACAGTACGTAAGAATACTATTATTAAATAATTTAATAATAAGAATATATTTTACAATTGATTTTCTGTTTAGGGGGGGGGGGGGACTCAGTGTTAATGTATGATGATTTTTTTTGGGGGGGGGGGAATTTGCGTCATTGAATTTGGGGGGGATGGTCAGCACTGGCCGACGTTATATTAAAAAAAAAAAACATGTTTGTCAACAGAATAGTGCTGAAAAAGTGTTCCAAAAAAAAAAAAAAAAAAAAAAAAAAAACACTTGCTTCATACGTACAACAGCTTTCACTGTGATTCTGATGAAAAGGCACTATCATAGCCGAGGAATTTATTGATGGATCCATTAAAGATCCATTTATCTTGATGAAAAAAATTTCAACCCCTGTGTCACTTCTATCAGCCAAAGCCTATGCATCGAAAGTGTCAATTAATAGTAAAAAAATAGACGACTTATTACGAGTTCAGGATAGCATTCTTGAAGAGCATATGCAATTTTATCGAAACATATTTAGCTGACTAACTGCAAATGTTAAGGATAATCGAATTGAGAATGATGAATAATATGATTACGCACCATAATGATATTAAAACATAAAAATGTTCCTGTATAAGTGTTATCTTCATTAATTTTGATTAAAAATATGTTTAATATGACTGTTTTGTTCAAATTAAATACCACCTAACCTTGTTTCTTGCTAAAAAAACATAAGTCAGGAACAGTTTTTCTATTCTTCTTCTTTTTATTATTCATAAATTATAAGCATTATTCGATATTGGTTCTCCTTGAATTTGGAAATATCCAGTCTGACAGGGGCGCTGTAATAGCAATTTTTGTGCCATTTTCATTATTGTACCATCGAAAAGTGTATGAAGTTATGCATAGAATTGAATCAAATTTCATATGTATGTTTTTGGCTATAGCAAGCCGGGTCCCCCTTGAATGTCGTCACTGTAATAGCGATATTTGTATAATTTTTTCAATTTTTCGTAGCTATTCTATACATTGGCGGCTCGTGTAATGGCGGGAACTTCGCATCCTGCTAAACCGGCTATTCGCAAACAGCTGATGTACAACATAATAACAAAAAACTATTGATTTTAATAAATAGCTTGATCGAGATTAACTCATTTTTAGTCCGATTCATTGACTGAAGCAGAAATTTAAGATGAAAGTAAAAATTTGTTTAGTATTGAAGTAATAATATTGAAGTATTAACATTTGTAACTACTTTTTGAAATATTAAGATGTATGAGATTGAAGAAAGTTTTGGGATTGGCACATCCAACTAGTTTCTTACTATACTTTTCTTTTCTGCGTTAACTTTATTACAACATTTATTTTATTTTATTTTATTATTTATTTATTTATTTGAAATATCCTCTTCGTCGAATTTCAACGGATGCACCTTGTTAATTTTAAATGAGAAAGTAATACCAGAGTTTTCCGCTTGGAGTGAGTCTAGCCGTATTTGAGAGATACAGCGATTTCGATTAAACCCATGTGAAGATTTAGAAAGAAGTCCGCAATCTAACCGTTATTTGAAAAGTGAAACTTTTTTGAAAATTTAAATCAATGGCATATTGGAACTTCAGCTGACTTTTCTTATGGAATTGTTTCAAAAAGCACTAAGTACTTTAATTAACTAGTCGAATGTGGCAAACCCAAAACTTTCTTCTATCTCATACATCTTAATACTTCCTGCTAAATACAGCACAGCAGCTCCACCGGTTAGGTGATTTACAGATATATCTAATTAGCAACAACTTACGTGAACTTCTAATTGAATTTGAAATTTGATGCAAATCCGTGCATTAGTTTTTGAGATAGAGCTATTGCGGAAATCGTGAAACGTTCTGCATATCAGTGACACCTGTTGGGCAATTTACACCAAAAACTTATCAGGATCAGTTTATATCAGGGACTAACTGAATCTAAAGTTTGATGAAAATTCATGCATAAGTTCTTGAGATACAGTTATTGCGGAAATCGTGAAAAATGCAGTATAGTAGCGCCACCTGTGGGGAGATTTACACCAAAAACTAAACAGCACTAATTTATATCAGGAATTAACTGAATATGAAGTTTGATGAAAATTCGTGCGTTAGTTCCTGAGATAGGGCTATTGCGATAATCATGAATAATGCAGCATAACGGCGCCTCCAATTGGGAGATTTACACCAAAACGTTATCAGCCCCAATTTATATCAAGTACTAACTGAATCTGAAGTTTGATGGCAATTCGTGCATTAGTTTCGGAGTTTGAGCTTTTGCGATAATCATGAATAATGCAACATAACAGCGCCATCTATTGGCCGATTTACACCAAAAAGTTAGCAGTACCAAATTATATTAAGGACTAACTGAATCTGAAGTTTCCTAAAATCAGTGCTTTAGTTCTTGAGATATAGCTATTGTGAAAATCATGAATAATGCAGCATAGCAGCGCTACCTGCTGCGCAATTTACACCAAAAAGTAATCATCACCAATTTTATCAGGGACTTACTGAATCTAAAATTTTATTAAATTCCGTTCATTAGTTCTTGAGGTACAGCGTCCACAAAATGTGTGCCACACACACACAGAGAGACAGACTCACTGACAGACATTTTATAAAAACATGTTTTTCGTGATCTCTGACACCTAAAACGTATAAATCCGTCGAAAACCGAATTCGAAAATTTTCACGAATCCAATACTTTCTTTTTGTAAAGATAGAAGAAAGTAAAAATCACTTTATCCAAGGTAATATATGGTCTCAAGTTTACTTTTATAACGTTATAATAAAATGATTACAGATGTCAAACGGAAAATGTTTTTGGAAATTGATATTTGAATATGTAGGGCTTATTCTTTAGAAGAGATACCGATCGAATTTTCATTAATCACTAGCCATTTTGTATCTGATTTGTAATAAACATTTTGATACATAATTTTAGCATGTAGAATTCGAATCTGCTATCAGAAATTTTCTATCCAGTAAGAATTTTACAAAATTTTATAATTTATTTTTTATATACATGGTAAAATACGTCGTGAAATTACATTTTGTGGTCAAATAAACGGTCAAGTGCGAGTATTACTCGCGCTCAGAGGGTTCCGAACAATAAATATATGAATGAATATATGAAACTGTATTATTAAAAAAAAATCTTGCCAAAAGAATAATAAGACTTTGTAAAAAATTATACAACATAGGGTTGGGAATATCTGTATATACTAGAAAAGTTTGAATGGGTATACCATAAAAGTTCAAAGAGATGTGAAGTCTAAATAATATCAAATATTGCTATTCTGTATAACTCTTTTTTTTTTTTTTTAATCTTATCCTAATCTGTTTATGATGAACTTAATTCGGTACTGACAATAAAAGTAGTGCATATTTAAACTTCATTTGGCATTTCATAAAACTAAATTCGGCGTAGTAATGATCTTTTCATTTTAGAGTCCAGCTAAAACAAAACCCTTGTTCAAGTTTAAACTTGGCATTGTGTTAAACGCGCTTCGAAAGGAGGTCGAAAATTTGCAACGCCACCTTGGTCCGTGCCGCGTTTTTCCAGATAGGATTTTAATTAACTCTTAAAGACACGTGAGGCGTATTGAGAGATCCACTCAATGCAAACTAGTCGCGAATCCCATAATATTTATGTGACATATTCTAATTAAATTAGTCTGTTTTTAACAATTTGACGTTTGTTCCTTTTATACAGCTACTGTGCATTGCATTACACAAATATATCATTAAAAGTTGTTATCTAGGCTTTAAAAGCCGATGGTACATAGAATCCCGGTCATTATGTATATCCAAAGCGTCCGTGTTTTTAAGGGTTATCTCGGCTAATTACAAGCGCTTTTTTTTTTCGAAAATCTTTATTAACAATGCTTTTATACTTCTGCTACTATAGGTACCTCCAGCGCTCCTGTACACTTTGTTGAATGCCCGCAAATCGAAATTTGTGTGTAACGGAAAAATGTGCTTTTCTCAAAAATTATGTGATATAGGGTCATCGCTATAATTTTCCTGCAAACGTTTAGAGTAACGTTTACTACTCTAATTTTTTCATAATTTTAGTTTCAGTAGATTCGGAAATAGATGTGGGGGGGGGGGGCATATTTTTGCACTACATTTTCGACGGTATCTCTGAAAATATAATACCTAAAATTAAAAGAAATGTAATATTTTAGAGTCCAACCTTTCGAAAGCATTCGTTTGATACCCCACACAATATACAAAGAAAATATTTTTTTTATCAAGTAACTTAATTAGCCCCTCTACATTTTTCCTAAATATATTTGTGAATATTTAATAATCTGTACATATGTGAGTTAATAGTCTTTATTACTTCCCCCAATTTGAACTTTCCACGTTCTGTAGTTTACGAGTAAAATGGTCGTGACAGACGGACAGGAGTGATCTTATATTGGTTCCGTTTTTACTTTTTAAGTCCGGAACTCTAATAATAAGGAAATGAACAGTATGGGCTTTTGTGCAACAGTTTCGTGCTCGTATTAGTTCATAGTTTGTGTTAAAGTAATCAAGAAACAAGGGCGGATCCGGTTCACCATAGAGGAGGTCATGGATTTCCTTTTTTGGGGTGGGAGGGGATCACATTTCTTTATGAGAATTTTAGGTAGATTTCGTATGAAATACTACCTATTGGGATCGTTCCTATGTTGGAATTTCTGAAAAATTTTTGCAGATCTACACCGATCATGACCCCTAGAACACAAAACCACCTTCAGTAAAAAACTTTATGTATATATATATGTATATATATGTATGTACACTGGTGAAAACAATTAAAGGGACAAACGGTTTTTTAAAAAAACAAAACAAAATAAGTTATCCCTATACGCAAATAAGGTATCAGATGATAGTTAAGCTCGTCGCGGACACACCTGCCACGCAAGTGGTATGTGTGGTCATAAGAAAGTGGCGCTGTGATCGCGTTTGTGCAGAGGTGCCTCATTTGACCGCCGAAGTTTGTTGCGGAAGGGCGTTTTGAAGCATCGTAGCATAACTCAATCCTTGTTTTTTAAATTTCTTTGTTTACCCATCGTTAGTATGGCTAGTCGACATCGTCCAGATGATGCCACAAGATGGCAGATTGTTGGAAGACTCGAGGCCGGCCAATTACAGGCTACCTGTTCTAAGGACTTCGGTGTTCCGTGAAATGTGGTGTCTACTCTGCGGAAACAGTTCACAGAGACCAAAACAGTGATCCCCAGACCTGGTCAAGGCCTAAAAAGGGCAACAACGCCCGCTGAAGACCATTATTTGAGACTTTTAACCAAAAGGGGTAGGTCCGCGACAGCGAAACAACTGTCTCGTCTCCTGTATAATGCTACAGGAACATCCATTTTACGGAAAACAGTCACCCAGAGACTTAATGCAGGTGGCCTGTATGCCAAGTGCCCTGTAGTCTGCATCCCTTTGGCTGTGAACCACAAAAAGTCCCGTCTAGTTTGGTACCGAGAACACCTGTCATGGACAGAGGATAGTTTGGGGCGGTTCTGTACAGTGATGAGTCCCGATTCAGTCTGGACAGTGACTCGAGACGTGATCGGCCCTCTAACATTGTCGAAAATTATCTTTATGCTAGAGGTGGTCTGATGATCTGGGAGCCATCAAGGTAGACGGGCGTACCGACCATAATGTGTTTGATAGAGGTACTCTGACAGGTCAGCGGTATAGGGACGAGATTCTTACACCCTCTTTCAGACTTTTTCGCGGAGCATATGGACCAAATTTCGTTTTTATGGACGATAACGCCCGTCCACATAGAGATCAGTTGGTGGACGAATACCTTGAATCGTAGGATGTTCAATGAATGGAGTGACCTGCGATGTCCCCTGACCTTAATCTCATCGAACACATATTGGACGCCCTTGTACGATCAATTGCAGCTCGAAGACCAGCTCCAAGGACCATCGATGATCTCAAGGGTGCCTTGGTGCAAAAGGGGGTGAAGATGCCATAGAAATTGATAAGGACCCTGGTAAGCAATATGAAACGCCGATGCAAGAGTTGTGTAGTTGTTACAGACGATTATACACTCTATTAGATATGTTTGTCTCTGACTGACAGGGTGTCGGTCAGCTGCTGTACTGGACACGTGATCAGTTACCTTATTTAGGGTGCAGGTTGTGCCCATTTTTGTTTTCCCATACATTAGTCTTATATCGAATGATATTTTGGCCATGTTTGGTTTTATTTGCTTTGTTAGTTTTTTTTTTAATTGCAAAAAAAAACATTTGTCCCTTTAATTGTTTTCACCAGTGTATGTATGTATCTATCTATCTATCTATATATATATATCACTTTCTTCTGGACACGATAACTTTCGTAATTCTGCACCAATCTCTTCCAAACTGATACATAAAATCAATGGACATAAAATCTCGGTCAAGTTCGTTAATGGGCAAAATCGGACCAAGAGGATGGAAATAGGGAGGGGTTTTGTGAAAACCGAAAACCCCCCATAACTTCTTAATTTTTGTACATATCAAATCAGTTTAAAGTTTTTATTACTTCTAAAAATAGGGCCAAAATTTTATGTATCACAGATTTTTGATAAAGTTAAAAATGGGCTCAAGGGGCGCGAAAAATAGGGTTTTTGGGAGAAAAAAATTCATAACTTCGTCAATTCTCAAGATATCAATTCCAATTAATTTTATTATAAATCTCCTTAATATTATCTACAACTTTTATATTCACAAGTTTTTGATAGGACCAATTCGTACCGCAAAAAAATTAAAAACGAAAACAAAAGGGGGGTTTGAAGAAGTAAAAAATCCATAACTCCGTCAATTCAAAAGATATAAAATCCCCATGAATTTATCATATATCTTCTTAATATTGTCTACAACATCTATATAGACAAGTTCTGGATAGGACCAATTCTTACAGCAAAAACAAATTAAAAAGTCCTTCCGGCCAGTGCCGGGAGGAAGCGGTAGCTTTCATAATCCTTATTTTAAAAAAGCCAACTTATATCATGCAAACACACGAAGCTCAATTTAGTGGAAACCGAATATAGGAGATTCAATACTAATTTTTATCAATATAATGAATGAGAATTTCGCGAAATTAGTCAGCTTTATCCAAGCTGCTTTTCTTTAAAGTAATTTATATTTGGCTGCCAAATTCGGCAATTTCTTAAAGTGCCTGTCATTTTAAGACAACATGGTGGATGAGGCTAAGCAGTGAACTTGGTCGAGACCTTAGTAATTGCTGTGCACATGCTCACTCACATCGGAATCGGTTAATATATAGGAGTGCTGTCGCATGCAAAAAATCAGATTTTTCAAAATGTCACCCACAATAGAAATTGAAACTGCTATATCTGAGCCATTTTTTAAGGTAAAGACAAACAAAAAATGCTCCTGAATCCTTATATCAAGATCAAATACTTAAGAAAGAAACCTTTTTCAATTTCTAATTTTTTTGCACCTCACTTTAAATATATATATATTTTTTAATTTAATGGCCGCCATTTTGAAACAAGATGGCTGATGAATCTGGCCAGCGAACTTGGTCGAGGTGTTGATGTATACTATCCACATGCCTTCTTACATCGAAATAGGCGAATACGTGTGTTATCGCGTGACAAATACAAGATCGTTTCAAAATGTTAGCCATGCTAGAAATTCAAAGTGCTATAAATCAACCATTTTTTAAGATATCAACAAAAGAACAAATTTTCAGAAACAAAAACTGCTCCGGAATCTTTGTATCAAGGCCAAACACATAAAAAAAAATCTTTTTCATTTTCCAATTTTTTAATACCTCATTTTGAATTTTAAATTAAATTTTTTTTTAAATGGCAACCCTTTTGAAACAAGATGGCGAATGAAGCTGGCCAACGAACTCGGTCGAGACATTGGTATGTACTATGTACAGACCAAGTTACATCCAAATATGTTCATAAATACGCCTGTTATCGCGTGACAAAAATCAGGTTGTTTTAAAATGTCAGCCACAAGAGAAATTCAAAATGCTTTTACTCAGCCATTTTTTTTAGATATAGACGAAAGAAAAACTGTTCCGGAATCTTTGTATTAAGGTCAAACACATACAAAAAAAAATCTTTTTCATTTTCCAATTGTTTGGTATCTCATTTATTTTTTTTCATTTTTTTTATTTTTTTAAATGGCCGCCATTTTGAAACAAGATGGCGGATGAAGCTGGCCAACGAACTCGGTCGACATATTTGTATGTACTATGTACACACCAAGGTACATCCAAGTCGGTTCATAAATACGCCTGTTATTACGTGAGAAAAATCAGGACGTTTCAAAATGTCAGCCACGCTAGAAATTCAAAATGCTATAACTCAGCCATTTCTTAAGATATAGACGAAACAAAAACTGCTCCCGAATCTTTTTATCAAGGTCAAACACACAAGAAGAAAATATTTTTTCAATTTTCAATTTTTGGTACCACATTTCAAATTTAAATTTTTCTTAAAAATTTAAAGGGCCGCCATTTTTAAACAAGATGGCGGGTGAAGCTGGCCAACGAACCTGGTCGAGACATTGGTATGTACTATGTATAAACGAAGTTACATCCAAATCGGTTCATAAATACGCCTTTTATCCCGTGACAAAATTCAGGACGTTTCAAAATGTCAGCCACGCTAGAAATTCAAAATGCTGTAACTCAGCCATTTTTTAAGGTATAGACGAAACAAAAACCGCTCCGAAATCTTTGTATAAAGGTCAAATACATAAGAAAAAAATATTCTTCCATTTTCAATTTTTTGGTACCACATTTCAAATTTTAAATTAAAAAAAAAAATTAAATGGCCGCCATTTTGAAACAAAATGGCGGATGAAGCTGGCCAACGAACTCGGTCGAGGGATTGGTATGTACTATGTACACACCGAATTACATCCAAATCGGTTCATAAATACGCCTTTTATCGCGTGACAAAATTCAGGACGTTTCAAAATGTCAGCCACGCTAGAAATTCAAAATGCTATAACTCAGCCATTTTTTAAGATATAGACGAAACAAAAACTGCTCCGGAATCTTTGTATAAAGGTCAAATACATAAGAAAAAAATATTTTTCCATTTTTAATTTTTTGGTACCACATGTCAAGTTTTAATTTTTTTTTTAAATTTTAAATGTCCGCCATTTTGAAACAAAACGGCGGATGAAGCTGGCCAACGAACTCGGTCGAGACATTGGTATGTACTATGTACACACCGAATTACATCGAAATCGGTTCATAATTACGGGAGTTGCAGTGTGACATAGGTCAGATATATATATATATATATATATATATATATATATATATATCAATTTTGAACGGAGGGTGGTTTCGGGGTCTGGGGGTCATGATCGATGAAAATATACCAAAATTTTTTGAAATCGCTTTCCTCCGAACGGCTGCAATAGGTAGCTTTTTTGTAAAGAAAGCTACATAAAATATATAGCGGTTGAGGAAAAAAATCATCTAAGTAAGAGTGTATTCAAATCCAAACTGCGTATTTTCTGACTCATTTTACAATTCATTTTTGCTCTCAAAGGCTTCCAATTGGTACGTTTTCTTACTCAGAAACTACATAATGTACCGTAATGGTCGATTTTTTGATAGAGGCAGAATATATTTTAAAAAATGCTGTTAAAGTGGGCATTTTGAACCGAATTTCCCGAAGCGGATTGTGTTGGAAAAATCATTGCATTAAGGATGCACTCAAATCCAAACTGCTTATTTTCTGACTCATTTTTAAATTCATTTTTGCTCTCAAACGCATTTAATTGGTAGATTCGCTTATTCAGAAACTATATAATGTACCGCAATGATCGATTTTTTGATAGACGCAGAATATATTTCAAAAAATGATGTCAAAGTGGGCATTTTGAGCGGAATTTCCCGAAGCAATTGTGTTATCACTTTCTTCTGGACACGACAACTTCCGCAATTCTGCACAAATGTCTTCCAAACTGATACATAAAATCTCGGTCAAGTTCGTTAATGGGCAAAAGCGGACAAAGGGGATGGAAATAGGGAGGAGTTTTGTGAAAACCGAAAAAACCCCATAACTTCTTAATTTTTGTAGATATCAAATTAGTTTAAAGTTTTTATTACTTCTAAAAATAGCGCCAAAAATTCATGCATCACAGATTTTTGATAAAATTTAAAATAGGCTCAAGGGGCGCAAAAAATAGGGTTTTTGGGAGAAAAAAATTCTTTACTTCGTCAATTCTCAAGATATCAAATCGAATAATTTTATTGTACATCTCCTTAATGTTATCTACAACTTTTATATTCACAAGTTTTTGATGGGACCAATTCTTACCAAAAAAAAAAGAAAAAATAATTAAAAACGAAACAAAAAAGGGGGGTTGAAGAAGAAAAATTTTCGTAACTCCGTCAATTCACAAGATATAAAATCTCCATGAATTTATCATATATCTTCTTAATATTGTCTTCAACATTTACACAGACAAGTTTTTGATAGGGCCAATTCTTACAGCAAAATCAAATTAAAAATACATAGCGGTTGAAGAAAAAAATCATCTTATTAAGGGTGCATTCAAATCCAAACTGTCTATTTTCTTACTCATTTTTAAATTCATTTTTGCTCTCAAACGCATCCAATTGCTAGATTCTCTTATTCAGAAACTATATAATGCACAGTAATGATCGATTTTTCGATAGAGGCAGAATATATTTCAAAAAATTATGTCAAAGTGGGCATTTTGAACAGAATTTTCCGAAGCGATTGTGTTAGAAAAAAAAATATTGCCCTACTGAGAAAATAATTGTTTATTAATCAAGTTTTAATTAATTGAAAGAAAAAAACACAGGTCGCTTATAAATCTTTTCAAAAATCACGTCAGCATGTTTCATATTTTTTTTTATTAAAAGTGAATCTGAAAATGTGCCAGAAAATGTCGAGTTGTTGAGTATGGAAAAATATTTTTTTTAATATCGCCTTAACATGATTCTGATAAAACCAGCTATTTTATAAAAAGGAAATAAAAACTCGTCAAAAGCAGACAGATAAAACTGTTAAAGTGGATTTATATCTAATAATAATTTAGTTTTTGTTGGTGAAATTAGTATACTTAACTTCGAAATCTACCTCTGCCTGTAGGCCGGGCCGGCAGGGATTTATTTTATATTGAAAGCTATTCCCTAATCCAAACTAACTACTTTTCTTATACTTTCGCGATGTCATTTACATTCGTAAATACAAAAAATTAGCATTAATATTCGTAAAAAAATATAAAATTTCCCGATTTTGTAGAGATATCAAGAAATTAAAGAGTTTCCCATTTTCTTATAAAGGAAAAGATTCATTCAGAAAATGTTGTCAAGTTAGCCTTTTTAGCCAAGTTTTACGAGTTGACAGCCACAAAAATGTCGTCGCAAGGGAGCAATTGGCTATCACTTCCGGAAATTCAGCTTAAAAAGTCTAACAATTGCCAACGATTAAATATGGCAAAAATTTGTATTAAATTTTTGAAGTAACAAAACGTACACATTGGCAGTTATGTGATTCTATTAGTGCCATAAAAATTGCAGGAGTAGCCTCTTCTTTAACTCAAAGTATTAAATAGTTTTTTTAATCGAACTTATACCTTTGGAATGGATCATTTTCTTTTGATAAACTGATGTCTTCTATTATTATGGCACAGCCATTATAAAGGAAGTGTTAGGGGTAGATGAAGGAGCAGCCGTAAAAAGTTAGAACTCTGATTTTCTGGTCAGAATTGTAAAAAAAATAGCCATATTTCCCCCCCCCCCCCATTCTGACCAGAAAATCAGAGTTCTAACTTTTTAAGGCTGCTCTTTCATCTTCACCTAACACTTATTTTTATTTATAACGTTTATTACGGCCATTTATAACGGCTGTTTCATAATAATAGAAGCCACCAGTCCATCAGAAGAAAATAAACTCGTTAATATCGAAAACTCGGTTAAGAGGGACTCGGATCATCTGGACTCTACCGTATTAGTTTTAAAAATGATCAAATGATCAAGTGATTAGTTTTAAAAATGATCAAAAAAGGATTATTTTAAAAATGATCTTTAGAATATTTTTGTTGGTGTTCAGAAGGGGGTCATGATCCCCATGACCTCCCCCTTGGATACGCCTTTGTCAAGAAAACAGTTTTACTGATGAATGTTACGTTTTATTTGTACTTCAAACAGTCAACTTTTGTCAAATCTTTCACTTTTGTGTTTATGCAACTGTCTCGTATCTAATAAATGTGACGTGATTGAGAGAATCTGATTATTCCACTGAATTCGACCCCCTAAAGTTAGTTAAATGCACTCATTTACAAGCCAGATACACAAAAGCGGTTAAAATTTGTTGACTATTATAAAATTCCAAAAAAACAGTTTCATTAACTTTAGGAATTTCTCTTAGCCAGGCGTGTTTTTGTTTCCATATCCGAAATTCAATTAAACTTATTCTGATGCCTTTGTCCCCAACTTAAAATAGCAAAAGCCAATTGAAATTTACATTAAATTTGTATATTTTTTCTGTTAATATGATCTATATAAACTACTATTTAAAAATTGATCGTTAAATAGATAAAAGTGATTTTGAATGCGCATTTTCTACTACATAAAGTATGTTACGAAAATGAATGTTAAGACTATCGATCATCTTTCAAGATTAAATTCATAAGCCTTCATTTACCTAAAATGATAACCATGAGAATTATCTACTGTTATGAACTTAATAACTTCATATATATTAATCAAATTTTCGATTTGATCGAGAATTTCACCAGTCAAAGATTATTCCTCTCGACGAAAACACGATTTTCACGTCCACATTTTCTCTTTTTTTCTAGCAAAGTTGGAGCATTTGAAACTCTGTCAAAGAACTGGAATACCATCTCGGGTTCCGATAGGTCAATAGTCTGCCCCGAGAGCCTGATCGTGAACGATCGAACTGAGAAATCAGTGCTGACATATAACGTAGGTCTCTTCGGCCACAGGAAGTGTGCCAAACGATCTCCTTTGCCCTTTAAAGTTAATCCATATTTATCTCACGTCGAGAAAGAAAAGTGTAACATCATTACTTGAAATGAATATTATTGTGCGACAAATTTAAGTAGAATTTTATGTAAATAAATTTCATTGAAGTAAAAGTTAAAATGAACTGAAATTTAAAAATGAGTCACCACCATGAGCGCCGGCAAAGGCAATACCATAGTCCTTTCCCGGATTTTATACTTTAATTAAATTTTCTTTTTCTCTGATGATTCTTGAAAAAAAAAAAACTCTAAGAATTATTTTTCCCACATGACTTTTAAATAACAAAATAAATGCTTTTTTTTTTCTTTTTTTTTTTTTTTTTTTTTTAAGAACATACTTTCATTAATATTCACAAAAATGTGAGGAAAAAATATATATTTTAATGCACTAAACAGCAGAAAATTGCATATGAAATGAAACAGTGAATAGGTTGGCTGAAAATATGTTGCCAAATCTTCTTCTTCCCCAAGGTCGTTTCTCTATTTCGCCAAATCCCCTATCCTGAAAAAGTACCGAGAATTTAATTTCTGTATCCGGCAATATAAAACATATTAAAATCGGGCAGTTAGGAGCTCAGATAGTACAGCGCCGTCTAGTGGCGGTTATGTTGTTAGTAGCATCGGAATGAAGACGTAAAGACGTACATTTTCATAAATTACACTTTAAATTCTGGCCCATAGATTTTGAAAAAAACATTAAATGCGCGGAGTTTAAATTAAATTGCAGTGAGCTCGATTATGGAAGATTAATGAGTTTCAATGGGAATTTCGTCAAATTAGCCAGCTATCATGTATGGCTTCATATATGCTTCAGTTGGCTTCATATGAGGCATTCTCACAATCTTTTGACTTTTGGGAGAAAAAAATCTGGCGAAATTAAACGTGCTAAAATAACATTTTAATCTGATAGACGAATGCCTTAATGATTCAAAATAAAGAAAAAAAGGTCAGCAGCGGAAAAATTTTCATTTAACTGAGGTTTAAGTTAAACTTGCGAGTTTCATTTTCCTTACCATTTTACCATTAAAACTTTTTATTTTCTTCTAAATTTTTACTTATAATGAATTTGCATAGTACCAACAGGACATTCAAATAAGAAATAATGGCAATGTAGTATTTTTAGTACAAATTTTGGTATAACATTGTCTTAAAGGGGTGTTAAAGAAGGGACGGTAATGTAAAAAAAGGGGATGGTATAGGAAAAAAGGGACGAAATGGGAAAAAAAGGGACGGTAAGGATGGAACAGCAAGGAAAATTACCACCTATTTTAGGCAGATCATGTTAAGACTAAGTGGTAGCCAAAATGTTCAATGATTTTTAGAAACAGTTATTTACATTGGATTAAATTTTAAAAAAATTTAATTTACCTCGAAAAGTGCAGGAATAAACCTTGGGTACGCTGAGACTACCAATAAAGCCACGATGCTTGAAATTGATATTTAAATGCTGATTTAAATTCTACAGTAAATTTCCTGCCAAAGAATTTTAGACATTATTTCTCTAGCATACTTCTGCATGAGAAAAAACTTGAAAAAAATTCTGTGGCTGCATCTGAAGTGATTTTCTGTATAATTTTAAAAGACGGAGGGTAAAAAATCTAAAACCTAGGGACAGAGTTTACAAAATAGTAACAACCGTAAAAATGTGTAAGGCTAATTTTTAGCTACTTATTTATATAAAACAATAGTTTCAGTTTCAGAAAAAAATTACATTGAATTATTTTTATTGAAATAATTTTATACAGACAGCTCCAAACTTAAAAATCAGCATCAGGGACACGGGACGGTATAGGAGTTTTCCATCGTCCAAAACTTATTTATCTCGTTTATATTGTTGTGCAATAATGCAATGGGATGTTCCCCAGTATATGAAATAAAAAAAAACACAAAAAAGTGTATTAAAATAAAAATTATTATTCAGGGACATGAAAGTCAAAAGATTGTGAGAATGCCCCATACATGGCAACTTTTTTTTTCGCCGAATTTGGTGAAATACCGCCAGATTTTGCGATGTTTCGCCAAGTTGGTCAAAATTGGGCGCTATTGTGCTAACTCTGACATTAGTATTTTTCAACAATTATTCATTGTTGAAGCTGATACTGATTTCTTGATAGGAAATCAACCGTTGTCCCCCTTAGGGATCGAATTTTAAAAAATCAATGTCCATTCCATGTATTGCCCTCAGGAATACACATATATTCCAAATTTCAAAGCTCTATGTCAACAAGAAGTGGGTGAAAAATGAGTCACAAGATTTGGCTGCCACATACAAGCATAATTTTATGTTAAAAGAAAGCATGTAATTAAACTAAACTAAAATCCGTGGTGCTACAATTCCTAGGGACTTCCTTGCTCAACTCTGTTCCTACTCTGACAAGGATAGGGCCAACCTTGTTAATCACAGATTTTGATTATTTTAATATATGTTGTAGGGTAGAGACCCCTTAGTCTCAGGTTCAACGGATTTTATACAACGCTCGTTAGTTCTTGAGAAACCGGGGGGCGGGGGTCTAATATTAGTACACAACTTAAGTACGTACTTTGTAACAAAAAGGGCAGGTTGGGCGTAGCTCAGTTGGTATGGCGTTTATTGGCTGATCCGCAAGCCCGGGTTCGATACCCCGAACTACATTTTTTGTCTTTCTCCTTTTTTGTTTTATAAATATACTTGTAATTATAATTTAATAATTTCAATTAAAAAATTTAATATCGTACATTAGTTATAATGTTAACAAATTTAAATTTAAATTTGTCGTTTTTTATTTTGAACTATTATTTCTCATCCTTTAAAGACATTTTAAAAGAAATTGGATCTATTATTGAAAAATAAAAATTCCAAAATTGTTAGAAACCTGTTGTGGTGCCATCTAGTTATGATAAAATAAAGCATATTCGAATAAAATAAAAATAAAAGCAGAAAGAACATAAAGGGGAAAACGAAATATTTGAAAGCGCAAGCATACGTATTACAAATTTAAAAATCTTTAATATGCAAAAAATCCGTTGTAATTTAATTCCGATGCTAATTTTTAATATAATTATGTTTGTTACTTTAAAAACAGAGTAATAGTATCATCGTATTGATTTCCCTTGTTAAAACTATGAATAAATGATATTTCTTTAAAATCACGAATTGACACAATTGTTCAATATCATTGCATCCATACAGAATATATACATTTTAAAAGTGATTTTTAAAAAATTATTAGTTTTATGATGTTTTATACAACTATTTAGTTAAAAGTAAAAAAAATAAATAGGTTAAAATTATAATTGAAATGCAATATTATAAATTTTAATTGACAATGTCATTATTAAGTTATAATTACAAGTATATTTATAAAACAAAATATAAGAAAAACAAATTTAGAGCTTTCGGTCATCGAACCCGACCCCGCCGATCAGCCTGCAAGCGCCGTACCAACTGAACTACACCCAACCTGTCCTTGTTGTTACAAAGTAAGTATTTAAATCGTATACTAATATTAGACCCCTCCCCCGGTTTCTCAAGAACTAACGAGCGTTGTATAAAATCCGTTGAACCTGAGACTAAGGGGTCTATACCCTACAACATATATTAAAATAATCAAAATCTGTGATTAACAAGGTTGGCCCTCTCCTTGTGAGTTTAACATTGGGTGTAATAAACTTGCTTACTCAACTATAAATAGCCAGACGTAAAAAATATTCTTAATTACAAAAAGGCGAAAGGTAAAAGAAGGTTTTTTTCCCAACATATCTCTACCTGAAGAAATTCAAACTCATTTTTTGTATAATTCATAATTGTCTTTAAAATTATTACAGACAATACTAAGCTCAAGAATTAGTCTTCTATCATAAATTAACTTTGATTTACTTTATGAACTACCATTAGTCTAGTGTTTTTATTATTTTTTTTAAATCTTCACTAATTGTTTGACTTCTGCTTTTCAAAAGCATGTCAAGTTCTCTTATTCAGTATGCAAATACAAAATTCTCGTGAGCACTACATGAACAGACTTTTTTCTTTCATATTTTACTAAGCTGGCACAACTTCTATTATTATTTCTTACTCTCTTCACGTACATCAAGGGGAAATGTCACTTCTGCATCATTTAAATCCTAAGGGAAATATTTAAATTTGATATTTCAAGCTGTCAATATAATTGCATGATATATTTTCGGCGTTACGTAACAAAAGTGGGGGATTTCAAGCTTTCGTTTGATGTGTACTAAAATTCTCTTTTTACTTTTTCCTCTGTAGACACTTAGAGTGGACTTCCTTAAAGTTAATCTATTAATGTAAATATGCATTACTTCTACTATAAAAATAGTATGCTGTGACTATCACAAATTTTTATTCTGTGCCATGTTAATGTATAAATAGCGGGAAAGTGCTATTCTCGGTGTTATGTCATGTATCAACGTGAAGTTATCATAATCAATTTTAAGAAAAAACAAATCTTGCCACAACATTTTTTTTTTCTTTTTTTTTTTTGGGGGGGGGGGGGGGGGAGGGAGCAGAATTAAAGATAAAATTTGACCATGAAAAATCTGTTTTTAAGAAGGTTATTCGGTATAATATTATATAGACTTCTCAAATAAAAGTAAAAAATTGCACGCAAAAAATCTAAAATAATACGGAAGAAAAACTGAATTCAAATTCTCACATGACACATTGCGAATAAGTCATTTCATTGCTAGATTAAATAAAATAAGAAATAATTGTATTTCATAAAAGTAATTATATAGAAGCTAAAAATGTCAGTTACATCTTATTAAATAAAATTTCGCGTTATAAAGTTATATTTATATGAGACGATCATGTGGACGAAATAACTACAGGCTTTGTGTTGGAGCGGATTTTATTCCAACGCATTGTCTATAACAGAGTTTCTGAAAACCTGGTACGCGTACCCCTTAAAGGTACGCAAAAAGATTCTAAGGGTACGCGACAGGCCTGTGTTCACAACCAGTATAAAACGCGAGATAGCTAAATGAGTCAGTAAGAAAGGTTTTCATCACACTGACGATTTAAAAAAAAAAAATTCTAAAACACCATAATGTTGAAGATGACTTACGACTTTATGCTAGCAAAGTAGCACTAAACATGCAAGAAAAACACAAGGGTGAAACAGTGCACCCATCACATTAACCCTTTCTGACTCAAAAACTCCGATTTGGAAAATATTTACTCAGATGTTAGTTAGAATACATCATTTTAAGCATGTGCAAAATAATTAAAAAATTTAGAACATAAAAATAGAAAACTATTGACTAAAGGGATCTTTTTTTACACCTGCAATAAACAGGAAAGTACATACTTCTCGTAAATATTGTCAGTTCTCTAATGCAAAATTGTAAAGTATGCGAAATTACCTTTGTAAAAAATCAATTTTTGCGCGTAATTATCCCTTTTAATTTTGCAAAATTTACAAAGTTCTTTTTAAAAATAAGAGTGAAAACCTGCTCAAACGATAAATAAAACTTTGGCATGAAAAATTAACTCAGTATCGCCGTCTATTGAAAAATCTGTGAAAACATTATATTAACTGATGTGTTGGGAGGTATCTGCAATAAATAAAAACATCTTTTAAAGCCCGCGCTGTATAAGTAACATTGATATTTGTATATGTTACAGATATGCAATGCGGTGATACAAAGGATTTAAAAACTTGCTATCCGTAAAGCTTACGTTAAATGTAGACTTAAGATTATTTTTATTTGGATACATTTGTCGATCTTACAAGTTAAAAAAAAGAAAAAAAAAAAAAAACAGGTGTTGAGCTAAGCATCCGCATCTTTCCAAGGGATACGTGAGGCATAAATATTTAGGAACCATTGTTCTACCTATCTATCTATATCATAAAGGACAAGCATATCTGTGCGTAGCGCTGACGTCATTTTGCGAATGGTAACACTTTGAAATTTGAAATGAAAGACAAACATATCTGTGCGTAACGCTGACGTCATTTTGCGAATGGCAACACTTTGAAATTTCGGTTTTGCAATTTTCGGTAATACAAATATTTAAACTTCTAAACATCGCACATTTTCAATTTTTACACCGTCGTATAGGGGAAAAAATGTACTTTTAAATGCAATTTGTTTGAAAGCTGTATCTCAATTTATTTTTGAGATATTAATTTTTTTTTTTGTAGTTTTTAATACATTTTTTGTAATCGTGGCAATTGAAGGACTCCATTTCTATTGAAAGTCAAAAGAAAGAATAGAGATGAAGTGTGGTGGCTGGAGGTGACGCCAAAAATGTAACCCTAAAATCCGCTACGTTCGGCCCAAACACAATCACGTTCTTTCGCAAAAAAAAAAAAAAAAAAAAAAACTTTTAGTAATACAGTTTTTAATTCGTAATACAATTAAAGGCTACTTTAGAATGCTTAAATATAAGCAGATAATTTTCATTTAGAGAAAAAATGTACCGGTGATGTCAAATAATTCAGTCCCTGTTCCACGTGCTTGTTTTGTTTGGGCCGACCGAGGCCATTATAATTTGAGCGATAAAGCGCATCATATTACAAACCGTTTTTACGGCATACTGCATCTCCATCTATCTCTTTCCTCCATGATTGAAGGTAAAGGGAAAATAGTCATGGAGGAAAGAGATAGATGGAGATGCAGTAAGGTGGCTAGCGGTGACGCCAAAAAAGTAACCATAAAATCAGCTACAGTCGGCCCAAACACAAGCACGTTCTTTCACGAAAAAAAGAAGAAAACTTTTAGTAATACAGTTTTTAATTCATAATACAATGGAATGCTGCTTTAGAATGGTTAAAAGTAAGCAGATCACTTTCATTTAGAGAAAAAAAAATGCACGGGTGATGTCAAAGAATTCGGTCCCTGTTCCAGGTGCTTGTTTTGTTTGGGCCGAGTAAGAGCATTTAAATTTGAGCGATAACGCGTATCATATTGCAGACCGTTTTTATGGCATACTGCATCTCCATTTATCTCTTTCCTCCATGGAAAATAGTAGATTACTGTTTCTTTTTGTTGCCATTTTCTCATAAAAACTGAAAAAAAAAAAAATGAAATCAAAATACGCGCTATGTCAAGAATACCGTCTGCTATAAAACCGGGCGAATTCTGGTTTTATTTCTTTTTTATTTATCAATTAAATTATTTTTAGTTTATTGCAAACTTACTTTACAAACGATACTACACTTTCTCTTTACAAAATTGTATTTTAAAGAATATTTGTGTGACTTTTTTTCTCCGCATTTACTTAATTCGTATCAAAAAGCTGAAAGAATGCAGTTCTATTAATCCGTGTGTAGTAACATTTTCCGAATTTTGGAAAAAATATAAATGAATGATTTCTGATAAAACATGGATCTATTATAAACAAAAAAACAAAGGCATGTGAATCATTAAATACTCAATTTGTTTTGCCGAGCTTCTTGAATGACATCTTGAATTCCCGTTTTTCACAGTTTTTTGCTTTTCAACCCCATTTTTGCGGCACTGTCACGGCTAAATCGTTGATCGGAGAAAAAACTTTTAGTGCATAAAATGTAGGAAATTTTATCCTCTTTAATTTATGCCGACTTTTACGTAAAATGCATAGTTTTGAAGTTATGTTGAAAAAACAAAGAAAAGTCCGTTTTTTGCACGTTTTTTGAAAAAAAAACGTATTTCTCGAGAAAATTTTTGGTGGCAAACTTCAGATTCGCGTTCAGCGACCCAAAAAACATAAAGGAATCAACTATCAAAACTACACCAAAACTTTCTTTTATTTTCTACCAAATGACTGGACTACGTGAAATGTATAATAAAATTAGATCCCCCCCCCCCTCCCAAAAAAAAGAAAATGAATAAATAAATAAATAAATAAATAGAAAGACCTCGTGCAATTTAAATGCAGCACAATGGGTTGTTTTGCAGCTAGTATATTATATTAAGAACGTTCAAAAAGTAAAGAGCGGAGGCCTAGGAACAGAGACTAGTACATGTATTTCAGAAGTATTGGCCCTGGCTGTTGAGGCACTTGTCCCACTCAGACACAAGGCGGTGAATTAGAGATCTGTACGGGCCGGCCCGAGGCCCGAAGCCCGAGCCCGGGCCTATTTTCATTTGCGGCGCTCTGGCCCGGCCATACTTTTTCCTGAAGGCTCAGGCCGGGCCGGATTCGGGCCTTACTGTTTTCCGGAAGAATCGGGCCGGGCCTAACTTATTTTTTCTGTACAGAGCCGGGACTGATTTCTTTTCTAGTTTTCACGGCCCAAGATTTTCTGTCCTAGTTTTGAACCTGCTCGTATGAAAATCATTGTCTCGGCGTGACCTGTCCGTTCAAAGGTCAGTAAAATTAAGCCTGGCCCAAAGATTTTTGCAAAATATACATACATTTTTGAATCGCCATTATTCTACAATTAAACATTAATATTTATTCTTTTTAAGGAATAGTAAATTTTTGCGCTAATTAAAATATAGCTAAATTAAAATATAGTAAAACGTGTGAAAAGGAACCTGCCTATGACGGAATCGTGTTTTAAACTGAAAAACGTGTTGATACATGCAAAATTAATATACTAATACGTAAGAAAAGAATATATAATGCATTCATTTACATTTACTAAGATGGGAACTTGTCTATAACGCCTTTTTTTTTCCTTTTCTATGTAATTGAGTCTTAGAAGATTTTACTGTATAGCATTTTTCAGATTTTTAACAATTCAATGCATGGAATATGGATTAACAATATTAAGGATAACTGAAACATTTACATAGAACAAATAGCGATTCATTAAAAAAAATAAATATCGCAGCCTGCTGCACTTCTATAAAAATGAAGTTTAGAAACATGAAAAAAAATTTAAGTTAAATATTTTTGGTCAGAACTCCTCGTAAGATTCAAATTTTTAACCAAATCGACATAAAAATCAATGTTTTGTAGCAATTCACTCGGGCCGGGTCGGTCTCGGGACGAGATTTTAACTTTTTTCCGTGCCGGGCTGGGCTCGGGCCGAACTTTTAGCTGTTATACCGGGCCGGGGCCGGGCCAATAATTTTTTTTCTACGGGCCGGGCCAGAAATTTTTTTTCTATGAGTCGGGGCCGGACCCAGGACTGGAAATTTTTGTCCGTGCAGACCTCTACGGTGAATGGTTGTCTCGTAAAATTCCTGGGGCTGCGATGTGAACCAGTTGTACTTTTCCATACGCTCTGCATTTTTGTCTTCACAAAATATCTTGAACTGTGAGCTACATTTAACGTTAAAATTGACAACATTCACTCATTTTATTATTCATTTTTGTAATTTACTAAGAGTTGGTGGAAGATCTTTGGAGACTAAATTTTCGTTTTACGGGTAACATAACACAACAAGCATTTCAAGATTCTCATCTTTATCAAATTCAAGTAGCCATTATTTCCCATCACAACATATTTTCTCTGTTTTCTCTTTACCAATATCTGTAATTGACTTCCATGTATTATCTGATTCTAAAATTTAAGATGTATATTTATTAATTTATTATATTAATGAATATATTTATTCATGTAAATGTAGTCACTGTGCAGAATGCCTGCAACTAGAGCCATAGATATTAGGGTGGGTCGAAAAAACCGAAATATTTATAATCGAAATGTAATAGCGCGGGAAAGTTGCCTTTTGTAAAAAAGAATAAATACGTAAAATATCACACTGATGGGTTAATTAATATCTTTTACCGCCGCAAGGGCGCCAAATTTCGGAAAAATCGCAAAAAACATACTTTTTGCAATTTTTTTTAAATTATCCAAACATACCAATTCAATTTCTAATAGAATGTCACACCAAGATATTAGTAATGTAACTGTAAAATTTCATTTTGGTGACATCCAGGGATGAGAGCGCTCCGACCCCAAATGACCGATTACTACCACTAAATAATAATAGTATTTCTCGCATTATTTGATAACAGAATTTCTGAGATTTAATAAAGCAAAGAATACTATTAAAATTTAGTGGTAGTAATCGGTCATTTGGGTCGGAACGCTCTCATCTCTGGTGACATCATTTCTTTTACGCCGCATTGTGTCAAAAGTTTCTTAAAAATCTTAAAAATTTTAATTTAAAATTTTTTTAATTTTCATAATTTCCAGATTTTTTGCATTTCTAATAGGCTGGAAAAGGCATTTTTTTTTTTTTTTTTTTTTTTTTTTTTTTTTTTTTTTTTTGTTAATTTCACGCAGATTGCTAACCATGATCGCTGTAATTCTATCCAAAAAATGTACTCAATGATAAAAACACCCGCAGCTGCTTGCACGTCAAATTATTTTCTCGCTGCTAGAGGGCCATATTTCACTTGGTTCGTTTTTTTTGTAATATATTCCTTTTTCTCTATACTTTGATGTCCCTAAACATAGAAATCTCTGTCATGTTAAAGAGGGAGCAAAGTTTCATCTTCGCGAAGTCAATAAAGAACTATTTGATACTTGAACCAGATCTCTATTATTTTGGTTATTTGACCCCATCGCCTGGCAAAGCGACTTCTATATCCAATGACATTATAGATTTTTTGAAGAAAAATGAAATGTAAACTGTAAAAATAATTACAATCGGATGTGGTGGAACTGTCCTTAACACTTTAAGCGTCCTGCAGAATTTTTCATGCCCGTTTAACGATTCATAAAATTATAGCTATGAAACGTATTGGTATATGAGGATTTGTATTTGATAACCTTAATGTATCTTATGCACTTCGAAAGAATACCATTAATATGAATTTTGTGTTAAATCAGCATTTCAATGCAAAAATTGTGTGGCGGAAAACACGATTAGGACACTTAAATGACGCTTTACATCCTGAACACAGGTTGCAAAGATGGTGTCATATGATTACTTGAGAACAAGTTTTAAAAAATTACTTTAGTGGCTTCCTTGCCCTCACATCAATGAGCTTCCGCTGAGACATCTTTCCGAACATCTTGATGACAAAAGATCTGTCATATTGTGGCCCAATTTGTTGATCTCTTGCGATTTGCTAATCCTTAAGCCAATTTAATCTGACCACATAGCTGTTCGTAAAGAGGATTTGTTAACTGATCAGAAGTATATGTCTGAAATAGTGCAAGATCTTTCAACAGGCGGGTGTTCAAATGACCATTTTTGCCGAGTGTCTGGAGCGATATTTTACGCAAGGTGGATCAATGTTGCTAATCAATTTTAAGACTCTACGATGGAACAGAGAAACCCTCTTCTTAACTTGTCATATTGTCTGAGTACATCTTGAATGTGTAGTGCATCAATTGGTTCACAATTAAAAGGAATCCATTATGTTTTCTAGAATTTGTGCACTATAGTTAGTACCCCCGTTACTTGGCAGATCATTTACGAAAGATTATAGTTCTTGTAATTTCACGAAACGCCTATTTTTCAAATGATGAAAATAGCCTCATTGGAATGATAGCATATGAAGGAGAGAACATCAAGACCTCAGCCAGGCAGAAAATTGCCAAAGCACGAAGTTCTATGGACTCGAATAGTGCTATACGTCACTTCGTCATTCCAGACTTGAACTTTGAAACTTAAAATTGTATAGATTTAGTCGACGGGCAAAACTGTAAACTAATGGAACCACCTGTTATGGTTTCTCTGTCGACTGACGATCTAACAACTCTGGTGAGTTTAGAATGTTCGATTAAAGATACCAGCTATTATAACTTTCCTTGTCCCACTCTATAGTAGAAAGATGCGTGAAATTAGTCACTGAAGTGCTAATAAAGTTTGTGGACCAGAACAGAGGGAGGATCACATCTGATCAATTTCGGCCTCTCGAGAAACAATAGCTTCCTTTGAAAACAAGTCATACGTATTATAAAATTCATTTACGTTAAATACTTCTTCATTTGAAGTTTATTCGTTATTATTAAGCAGTTTCGGTTAAACATCTCTGTACTTTAATTAATGAGGTACTAAAATACTTTGTTAATTTTACATCATTTCTGTAATTTGTGGTGCATGGGTTGCTCATATTCGGTAAAAAGCAGTACATGAAGCGATCGTCAAGAAAAATTAATGATTACCTTTTTTATTTTCCAGTCTATTACAAATAGTTAATAAAATATTAACAGATATAAAGTAAATTTATTTACTTCGAGACATATTATATAAATTAGAAAAATTTAGAAAAAATGAAAATTTTCCAATAATTTTTAAATATTTCCTTTGCGGCAATAGAAAATATGATTTCATCATAATGAACATTTACCGGGACATTTCTCATATCTTCATGTAGCTTATTGCCCCCTATAAGAAATTGTATTAGTACGTTTGGACACTTAAAAAAAATATCGAAAAAAAGAAACTTTTTTTTTGCGATTTTTTGAAACTTCGGACCCTTTGCGATGGTAAAAGATATTAACCGATCGGTGTAATATTTTACGAATTTATTCTCTATTACAAAAGGCAACTTTTCCGCGCTATTACATTTCGATTGTAAATATTTCAGTTTTTTCGACCCACCCTAACAGATAATTAGTCTCTATCAATTTCCTTTTCTAATGTTATTTAAGGTTTATACGTTTTATAAAGTTGGTAGTACCTCGTTCAGATATTTCATATATTTTTTAGATTAAATATATTCAAGACAGTCAAATTTATATATACGTTTAAGACGCTTCACCTGTAAAAGAACCTTTGTGTGACATATAGTGCAAAGTGAATAGAAGTAGAAAGCTCATTCAATAAATAATCGAAAGTGCTACGAAAAATTGTAAAATACAGTACCATAAAAATTATAGTGAAATTTAATACTGCAAAAAAAGATAATATATTTGTATAATTATTCTGGTGCTATATTTATTTTGAACTTTTCATCGGGACATTTTTAAAATTTAATTTTTAAAAAATGATTTTTTAAATTTTGCTTGTATTCTATATATTTTTAGCCTACAACATAAATTTTACAAAAACAAAAAGAAAAGAAACTGATAGAGAATAAGTGAGTAACAAATTCGAAATTGCCCCCTAGAAAGTCAAATTGCTCCACAGTGGGGCGTGCGCCCCACGTTGGGAACCACTGCTCTAGCCGCTATAGCTGGACCTTATCAGGAGAAGACTCCAGAAGACAAAAACATTCTTTTGCGTTTTCGATTGAAATCAAATATCTAATGAACCGATTTACAAATTTTCAAAAAAGTTCATTTCCGCTGACAACCCATATTTAAGTATTTTCTGGGCCATTTCTCATCAGGAGCATGGACCAGGGACGAAATTTTTTACATTTTTGATTGATATCACTTATCTAGCGAACCAGCTTTATTCGAATTTTGCATGAAGGTCTATTGACGATGAAAGTGCATTCAATTTTGGATTACAAGCGTTTTACTTAATTTTTTTATTTATATTTATTGTTTAATATTTTCATCAAGTTTGCAGATAACAAGATGCTCGGTTATTTTGAAATCAAAAAAAGAATATCTGTTTCCCTTGTTCGTGCATAAAATTAAGATAAGGAAAACCTAAGGGCAGAGAGATATGCTTGGAAATTAGACAGTTTAAATAGAATTTACATAGCTGCGTGTCACATTTAAAAAAAAGTTATTTAAAATTCTTTGGAAAATAGGAAAAGGGTCTACTTAAATTATACTCGGAAAGAAGAAAAAATTTAACTCAAGTTCTATCTTTAGATAAATTGCTTCGTAATAAGGCTTCAAAGCTTTAAAATTCTCAGCAGGCAAAGAGAAGTTTTAGAATTTCGAGATTACCTAAATCTTGAACAGACACAAATTCATATTGTACTTATCGAAAAGCTCATATAAGATTAATTTAAAATTAAGATGAATAACAAAAAAACTGTGCTATAAGGAGTACATGACGTTTAAAAAACACTGTAAAAGAAAGTGTAAATAACCATTTCATTTAGTATTCAGATGAGTTGAGGTTTCATAAGGAAACCGTTTTTTCAGAGGAAAAAAAAAGATAGTATGGAATATCAGCTGCACAACATAAATGCATACCAACAGCATAAATGTCTGCTAAAGAAATCAGAATGGTCTTTATAAACTATATGCCAGCTGACTCGTTAGGAGCTACCCGGCCCCGTCAAAAAACCGCACTAAACGCGAAAAATCTCTAAATATCACAAAAAATTCAAAAATCGCCACACGAGCTCCGAAAATATTCTATTGAAAATAGAATAAAATTTAGTATATAAAACTAAAAGTTTGAAACAGTATTCTTTTTACGAATGTGAAAAAACGCTAAAAATCGCATTGAAAAATCACTAAAAAATCAAGATTCGTGGAGAAAAAATTTCGGGTAAAGTTTGAAATCGGAAAATTTTTACGAATGTCGAAAAATCGCCGCAGAACGCGAAGAATCGCATAGAAAATTTGAGAGAAATTCGAAAATCACTATACGAATTCACAATAAAGTTTACTGAAAAGAGTACAGCATTAATTATATTTGGCTAAAACTTTAAAACCAGAACTAATGTGGAAAAACGCTGCGAAACGCAAAAACACCTGCTAAAAATAACATAAAAAATCGCAAAACTTTCAAAAACCGTAGAGGATAAAATTTACTATAGTGGGCTAAAGCATTGTAACTGGAATTCTTTCACGAATGTTAGAAAATTGCTGCAGAATACGAAAAAACACTGCAAATCGCATTAAAAATTTCTAAAAATTCAAAAATCGCAGAGGACAAAATCTAGTATATTAGGCTGGTATTTAAAATTGAATTTCTTTTACGACATGACAAAAATGGCAAGTATGACAAAAAATTATCACGAAACGCAAAAAAATGCATTAAATATTGCTAAAAATTCAAAAAATCGTGCAGCCCAAAATTTACTATATTAAGCTAAAAGTTTCGAACCAAATTCCTTTTACGAATGTAAAAAAATCAACGCAGAACGCGAAAGAACTCTAAATATCTCACAAAAAAATTAACGAAAACCCCAAAAATCGTTGTACTAATTCTGAATAAACTTTATTGAAAAGAAGACAAAATTTACTATATTTGGCTAACATGATTCCTTTTACTAACGTGGAAAAGTCGACGTGAAACGTGAAAAAAAAATTAAAAATCGCATAACGAATTAAATAAAAAAAAATCTAATAAAAAAATCCAAAACCGGACTTCGGGGTGCATTACTACAGACAAAGAGGTGCCTTCCTGCCAAATCAATATCTCTGCGTGCGGTCTCTTCAAAACTCAGACACACAAACTTCTTTTCTTATTATTAAACTCTTTTATTTAACTCTACCTGGTTTTTACACTCTTATATTTAACTCACCCTGTATGTAAAGGTAGAATTTTGTAATCGATTTTTAACCTAATTCCTGATAGGCTATAATCAGGGTCGGCGGCGCCTACCCAGTGTGCAATGTGTGCGGTGCACACAGGCGCCAAAGTGGTAAAGACGCCAAAAGTTTCAGTTGAGAAAAAAATACTTCAAAAGAAAAAAAACTTAATTTAAATGTACTAAAATGTATTAGATTTTCTTGACATCATAGTTATGTTTTGTATCTTTACCTGAGACAAATTTGCTTATACTCATTTAATTCCTTTTTTTATCCATTTTTCTTTCTGTTTCTGAGTCTTCTAATTAGTAATTTAGAGAAACGATGCAAAACTAAAACTTTTATGAGTGTGCTGTCAATGAGGCGATTTTAAATTGAAGAAACTGGCGTACTATGAGACAACTTTTAATTGGTAAAAATAAAAAAGAAGCATCAGCCGCCTGAGAAGGTTTTGGAATTCCATACTGTGGGTTTAACGCTTTAATTTTCTCACTCATTGAGTAAAGTTTATCCGAATTAAGATCGTGTTTTCAACCACTCCTACAAATGGTCACTTCTGTAGAACGCATTGAACACAAATTGTATGTGTTTTCCGATCATTAGTGTTTAGACACTGGAGCAACACAAATATTTTTTATCTTATATAAAAGATCTTCATAAAAGTTTACTTGGAGTGATGCTTTGATTAAAATGCATACTAATTCTTCAAGACTGAGCAGGACTGCAGTATATTTATTCAAACGACTTAATCATAGTGTGTACAAAGTTTGACAACAATTGCTTTTATATGCTTTTGTCATTGTCTGTATCTATAGAATTTATGCAACGATTGATTTCCAAACTTAGAATTATGAAAAAATAAAATTAAATAATAAATACGCACCATAATGGTGGAAGACTGTCTTTAAAATTTTGCCATTTTAGCAATACAGTAGGATTCACTAAACGATTTTGTTTCTGTATAAATATTTACCTTTTAGATAGATTTCGTAAGAAATACTACCTATTACATTCTCCCCTATGTTGGAATTTCTGAAAATTTTTTGCAGATCTACACCGATCATGACCCCTAGACCCCAAAGCCACACCCAGTTAAAAACTTTATCTGTCTATCTATCTATATCACTTTTTTATGGACACGATAACTTCCATAATTCTGCACAAATCTCTTCCAAACTGATACATAAAATCAAGGGGTAGAAAATCTCGGTCAAGTTCGTTAAGGGTCAAAATCGGACCAAGGGGGTGGAAATAGGAGGGGCGGACCGAAAAAACCCCATAACATCTTAATTAGAATACATATCAAATCAGTTTAAAGTTATTACTTCTTAGAAAAAGGGCCAAAAACTTGTGTATGATAGATTTCTGATAAAATTAAAAATGTGCTCAAGGGTAGAAAAAAATAGGTTTTTAGGGGAAAACAATTCATAACTTCGTCAGTTCTCAAGATATAAAATCTAATTAAATTTATTATAAATCTTCTTAATATTATCTGCAACTTTTATATTCATAAGTTTTTGATAGGACCACCTCTTACTGAAAAAAAAACTGAAAAACTAATACAAAAAGGGGGGGTTGAAGAAGAAAAAAATTCATAACTTCGTCAATTCACAAGATATCAAGTCTGCTTAGATTTTTTTAATCTTCTTAATATTATCTACAACTTTTATACTGACAAGTTTTTGATTGGACCAATTCTTACAGCAAAAACAAATTAAAAATACATAGCGGTTGAAGAAAAAATTATCATGTTCTCAAATCCAAACTGCTTACTTTCTGACTCGATTTTAAATTCATTTTTGCTCTCAAACGCATCCGATTGGCAGGTTCTCTTATTCTGAAACTATACAATGTACCGTATTGGTCAATTTTCTTATAAAGGCAGAATATGTTTAAAAAACTGCTGTCAAAGTGGACATTTTGAACCGAATTTCCCGAAGCGCTAATGCTAGAAATGAAAAATGTAGTCGTACTGATAAAATAATTGTTTGTAAATCAAGTTCTAATTAATTGAACGAAAAATAAAAACACCAGGTCGCTTATAAATCTCTTTGAAAATCAAGTCAGCAAGTTTCATGGTTTTACTTTTAAAAATGTCAGAAAAATTCGAGTTGTTGAGCGTGGAAAAATATTTTTTTGAATAGCGCCTAAACATGTTTCTGATAAAACCAGCTCTTACAGAGAAATGAAATTAAAAACTCGTCAAAAGCAGCCAGATAAAACAGTTAAACTGGGTTTATCTGTAATCATAATTTAGTTTTTGTTGGTGAAATTAGTGATTAACTTTGAAATCTACCTCGCCTGTAGGCCGAGCCGGCAGGGATTTTTTTTTTATTTATTTATTTAATCGAATTATTTGTTTTAATAAGTATTCTATTTTTTGTTCTTGAAAGTTTGTGTATCACTTATTTATATCAGTACAAAGTATTGACTAATAAAATTTAGGTTATCTATGCATAAAAAATATTTAATTTTTTTGTTTTAGTAAAACTGTCAATTTATGTAAAAGGTCAATTTACAAAAGATTTCTTTGTCTCACCATATAAATTACTTTATTTTCATACTGTTTACTCTTTTATATGTTTACTGCTATATTGCATTTTTGTAGTTTGTAATTTTTATCCAAAAAATCTTATATTTAATATACAGTAAAACCCGCTAAGACGGAATCGCAAGGAATTTGAATCAATCCATTTTAAACAAATTTTCGTTCTTTATTCAAATATGTTGTAATTGTATATTGTAATAATTATCTATTGTAACTGTATTGTATTATTTTCTCAATGACAAACTTTCCCGTTTAATTAGGGATTCCGATACAAACAGGTTCTGTTTTCAATGGTTTTACTGTATTTCGGATTTTATGTACATAGCTGCCAACTTTCCTTACTTTTGAAGTCAAATAAACATATTCTGAGCCAGAAATTTTATTTAATAAATGAAATAATTCAATTCACTCTATAGAAGCAAGGTACATCTATTTTATTAAATAAATTTTCTGGTTTAAAATGCTTTTACTTGATGAAAGGTTGGCAGATATGCATTTACACTCACTAAATTTTTTTTTTTTTTCGGGGGGAGGGGGTTAGGGATATAGGGCGCTAACTGAAGTTCTACACACAGGCGCCTGATACTACTGGCGCGCCCCTGGCTATAATTATAAAAAAAAATACGTTCACAAGGTTGTTTTCGTTGACAATATAACATTTTAATAGTTTTAAAAGTTAATTATAAATTAATTTATTAATTTAAAGGTATTTTTCCTTTAGCCCGTCTCAGATGATAAATCGCCAAATATTCTCTGTAACTCGTATAATTGTGTACGATTTGAAACAACAATAGATTTAATTATGCGCCAATAAACGCTCGCCAAAATATGCCAAATGTTTGTGAAACTGGAACAGTGAAACATTTTAAAAGCTAAAAAGTAGAAAATAAATTATAATAAAAAATGAAGAGTATAATATTTTTAAAAAGTACGTTTTTATCAATCAGTAGTTGAATATCTTTGTAATAATAGTGCAAGTTAAGTGACTGTCATAAACACTTTGCTTTTCACATGCCAGGCGGCCATTTTTACTCAAAAATATTTTTCCAATAAAACTGCATAAAAGTTATATTTTTGGAAAGGAGGTTAAAAAAATAATATTTCATTCCAGAGCATTCACAGGACCAGGTTTCATTCACAGTCGATTATTTTTTAATTCTATCTCACACCACTTTCTCAAAACAAAAACTATTGACATACTGTTCGAGGACATTTGCAAGAGAAATATACCACAAAATTTATTTTTTTTTTCAGTGGTGCGAATAGAATAGAAAAATTGTCGCCGGTGGCAGCTCTGCATTCAAATATGGATATATTATGAGATAACAGTTAGAATTACGTTGACAGCTCAATATCTCATTCCATCAAAGTAAACAAGCACAAGAGACTAGTTCATCGTGAACGATAAAAATATTAAACCATGAAAACACTGAGCTCCATACATAACAGGAGTTCTCAGCCGGCGCACAGAGGAGTATTTTCTGAAAAATGTGGACAAAATTATTTTATGAGCTGCATCAAGTTGAAATGTTGTAAAAAGCTATTTAGAGTCATTATATATAATTTTTTTTTTTTTAAATATATATAATTTTTTTACGAATTTACAAAAAATCTTTGCTTTTTTAATAAGTAAACTACTATTTAAATCAGTTTAGAATAAACATTTATGATATTTAATGAAATATTCCGTTTTTTTTTTTTTTTTTTTTTTTTTTTTACATATTTATAACAAGTTCTTTCTGTAACTTACTATTCTAATCATATCCATCTTCATCTGTTTCGTCTTCATCCTCATCTTCCTCTTATTTTGGATGTTGTCCGTATGGTGTTTTTGGTTATTTGGCTAAAAAAGGCCTTTTTATCTTAAGCTTTGGCCTTGAACTACTTATAAAAGGATCAGAATTTAGTAAACGTCTGTTCAAAACATTTTTATTACATTGCTCTCGAGAAAATTTTCGGGAAAAAGTTTGCGTATATTGGCGGAAATGTTTGTTTCTAGCTTCTGCAGGCTCGTTCGAAAGTTGATCGATAGGCAATACTGCATGTTTAATTACTGTGGCCCTATGTGCTAAAGCTTTATGTACTGTTGGTAACATTAGGTGCTTACCCATATAATTCGACATAAAGATTTGCAGTTTCTTCGGTGTAATTTGAAATTTTTTAACATCAATTATATGTCCACTGGACAGAGCCTCTAAACGTAAAGGAACAAAAAACTCTGAAATATATTTGCATCACTATCAGAAGTATTCTGAAATATCTGTTTAAATTGCGATCTGTTGGGAGCCATCACAACACCATTTTGATATTTGTTCGAAATTGTGATTGTCTTCTTCTGTATTATTTAGAATAACTTCTTCTAAATATTTACACAGTCTTAAAGAAGTGTGATCAAGAAGATCTGTAGGTTAACTTCTGCGCTTGTTTCTGTCACATTCAACGACTCCTCACTTATATAGCAATCCTTCTTCGCTTTCTTAATCAGAAAATAATTAGTAAATATTCTTATTTGCACTATGAATAATTTCCATTTGCTTTCTCGCTAGATCAGCTTCTACAAAAATTGATAAGGCTTCTGATGGTGCATGCTTCATAACAGTGGGGGTTTTTTGCTGAAGTTATAATTTTTCTGTATTTTTGTATCTCTTGTTTGTATCTCTTGTTTTATGAGTGTCGAGGCATCAATATTACCAGCAGCTCGTTGATTTGTACTAGCTGCATATGTTAATTGATCAAGAGGAACTTGCTCCCTTAAACCTTTTGTTTTTTGTGAATTGCTTCTGTCACACAGTTCGGCGAAATCTTTTGTTGGTCTACCTTTTTTGATATTGTACATATAGTATATTCTACAGTTAATTTTATGAAACTGTTAAGCCAATGTTCATTTACCTTAAGAAAGTGCCATTTTGCCCTATTGGCAGCCTCCCTTTTTTAAAAAAATCCGATTTGAAACGGCTTAACGAACGTATTAATAATATTTGTTTATCTACTGCATATTTCATCATTTTTGTAACTTTACTTTCCATGAAACGTAATTTTTCATCTATTTTCGTATTAGAACAAACTTGTTTAAAGTCAAACAGCAACTTTCGTGAAAGATCTTTTGCTGTTATTTAAGTTTCTAAAAGAAAAATGAAGATTTTTCGTTTTCAAAATATCATCAGCTTCTGATATTATTTTTTTATAAAACTGTAAAAAAAAAAAAAAATTGGGGCAAGATTTTATTTTATGAATATAATAAGGAATATCTATATTTTATATTCCAACAAAAAGTTTTGCCCGACAAAGGGCGACAAGCATTCATAAATCACTAAAAATTTAAAAGAACTAGCAAAAATTGCACTTATTTTTAAAGATAAAACAATATGGCTAATTTCATAATTATATTCTTTTATAACTAAAACTAAATACACTAATTTAAGCTACATACCTCCCACTTCTGTGTCCATAAAGGATTTTATTCAGATCTCTACTGTATGCAACAATAATTGCAATTAAATAATGCGCTTCTCACCACATCGTTGAGAAAAGAGAAATCTGCGATGCACGACAGGTGCTTTCAGGCTGATAACGCGACGGGGAGTGTTACCGAACATTCCTAAGATATTGTTTACCGGAAGCACTGACTAATAAGCTATACAAACACATAAAGTATTGCGGTTTTTAACGAAATTCATTTTTCGACTTTTGTCCAGCTTTTTTTAGAAATACTCCACTGTGCGGCGTACAGTGGGACGTTTTGACGATCTAGGCGGACAAAATTATTTCGTTGAAGTTTAATTAGTTTTTGCTGTTTTTTAATGCATCACTAATTAAATACTCAAACAGTGATAAATATTTGATTATTTAACAACAATGTCTTAAAATAAAAATACAGGGTGCCCACTAAAGTCCGTTCCCACCCTCTTAACTGCCGAACGACAGCATCTATATTCATAAACGTGGTGTCAAGGTATAGTAAAGAGGGTATGCGCTGCTAGATGAGACCGCTTAAAGCGCCACCTGGTGCAAAATGGCGCCATTAGCGTTCCTATCGCGAAAACGGTTCGAAATATCGGATAATTGAATGACAAATTTGTAGAGCTTCATCGATTTAGTTCGAAAGGACACCTTGCGAACATAAATGCTAAATGAATCTCGTTCTGAGCATGAATCTCGTTTTTCAGATAGGAATACTAACTCAGCTGTTATGCACCGGGTGACGATAGAAGCGGTGTCATCTGGTAGAGAATAGCCACTTTACTATACCTAGACACCTCTTTTATGAGTATAGCTGAAACCGTTCGGCAATTAAGAGCGTGGGAAGGACTTTAGTGGGCACCTTTATAATACATTACAAATAATGCGTTAAACATACTTATTTTACAATTAAGTAGAAAACAATTTAATGCACACATGTAAGTTAACATTCATTTCTTTTTTTGTATTTTTGTCTACTCAGAATTTCTCGAGAAATTTGTGTAGTCATCCTGAAAAAATAAATTTTTTTAAATGAAATCATATTAAAAAAACTTTAATGTTTTGTGGTACCCTGTAAAACATATAAATGCTACCAAAATTATTTTCGGTTGAAAAAATGCTGTTGTGTGATAAATAACCTATGTAAATTTTATTCAATTTGAAATAAAATTTGTGCATATAGACGAAAAATTATCCGAATTTTTTATGTGTCCCTGTAGAAGAAATACAACTGCTACGCACTTTGTTTTCAATTTAAAAAATGCTATTGTGTATCTCAATAACCTATAGTAATTTTGTTGAAATTTAATTAAAATTTCTGCTTTTTAGCAACAATCTTTCCGCGACCTTTTGTGTGTCCCTATTAAAAATGCATAATTTCTACGTTCGTCAAATTATAAGTTAATAGAATTGTCATGAGAAAAACACATGTAGGCAAAGTTTCAGCTCAGTCAGATAATTGATAGTGGTTTAAAATTGTCTTGCAAGGTTTGAACTAATATTTTATGTGACCCTGCAAAAAAAGCGTAACTGCTACGTTCCATAAATTACAATAATATTGCATTGTCATCAGAACTACATATCCTGAGAAAAGTTTCAGCTCAATTAATCCAGAATTACAACCTTTGAAAAAAGCGGTTAAGCGGGTTTAATATCGCTGATTTTCAAACAAAAATTGATTAAATCTGACCTTGACAAACCTGTGACATATGGTCAGAATACTCGTGCTTCCAAATAAAACAGAATAGTCATGACGTGCTTTCAAATTTAGAGGAAGCTAGTGCTACTTTTGAAACTCCCTCAAACCAACTGCGCAAATGGCTTATTTACGGTCATAATTAATCGACACTTCTGGTTTTTTTTTGACAAAACTCGTATGGATCTCGAAAATACAGATATTCAGGTACCAGTACACGCGGTTTTGTCAAATTCCTAGATAATCGTAAAAATGCATTTTTTCCACCTAGATCATCAAAACGTCCGCTGTGCGGCGGTCAGAAGCTTGCAAGGCAAATGAAGCATACATGGCAAACGTAAAAAACAGTCCGCATTGTCAATGTTAGGTATTAGTGTTCTCATTTACTATTATCCAAATTTATGCTTCTCTAATTAAGCTAAACATATCAAATTAATAAACTAGTAAATCTGCAGATCAGGAGCCTCAACGTCAGCTCTGCAAGTCACTGTTTTTAGACACACTTTGGTAATATTCAATTTCATGCAAACCGCAATTTAAAGTTTTCAAATTATGTAATTATTTATAAGAATAAAAAATACGAAGTTTTCAGACATTAGAAGCATTAAATTAAAAACGTTGTTATGGAAGGATATTTTGAAATAATTTTCATGAGCTACTAATTCTGATATTTTTTTAAATAATAAAACAGATTTCTTCAGGGGGGGGGGGGGGCTCCGCCTCCTGAACTCCCCGTGGTTTCATTAATTTACATATGTAACTTTTTATTTATTGCGCTAATGGTTATCGCAAATCTTAAATTTCTTTTTATACTTCCGAGCCTTAATTTTCAATACTGGTGGGCAGAAAATGATTCACATTGACGCAATTATATTAAAAGTTTAGGTTTTATGAATGAAAATATAATTTCCTTTTAAAAATAAAATAATTTTCATTCATATTTTCTGAAATGAGACGGCATTAAGAAGTAACACTCGTCATAAAATATTTTTTTTGGTAATCTAGTTAATGCTTGGTTTTTAAGAATGAGAATATTTATTTCCCAATACAATGACGTCATTTTCGACAGCGATAATTTTGCGGTGTAAAATTTTGATATTTACTATATATTTGATTTTCAAAAGTTTTTTTTTTTTTTCTCATTGAAATTTTCGATTAAAAATTAACATTTCTGTTAGCTGTGTGCAGACGATAAACCATGAGATATTAGTAACATTTCTTTTAATAATAAGAATTAATATCATAACACAAGCCCTTTTTATTTCAACCTCAAAGCATATTAGTTTTATTTTTGATATATGAGATCAAATTCACCTTCTTTTCGTATTTTAGTTTTATTTCCAATATGAAGACGTATTCATGTCTATTTTTTATTTCATTTTCCTCTTGCACATGAAAATCTTTCAAATCAAAATTAACTGTTTAGGATAAATTATTATTCTGGGATAGAATTTTCTTGGCAACGGTAAAAAAAAAAAAAAGATTGTTAAATTTATAGCAAAATGTCAATTTATTCCTTATGAAAATAATGAACTTCTTAATTTAAAAGAAAAAATATTTGAACAAAATAAGCAGAACATAGAGTTTCTTTATTTCTGGGGTAAATTTCATCTATATGTAAAGTCACAAAGGCATTAATTCGTCCCTTTTGACTTTGATTGACTTCAAACAATTACAAATACTTTCACATTTACGATATTTTTAGGTGTAGTTCCGTCGCTAGGCAACAGTTAAAAGAAAATAAAACAATGAAATATGTGCTTTGAAAAAAAGTAAATTTATAAAAAGATATATTATTGGAACACATATATAAAATACCTCCATAAGTTAAACACCGAATTTAAAAACTCTGACAAATGTATACACAAAATTTCAAACTAATATGAATAATGTATGGTTCTAATTAGAAATTACATCATCCATAATTTACTATTTAAATCCTTCAATCATATGAGCCATTTCCTTTCAACAAATAAAAATGGAAAAATCGTCTGAATTGCTATAGGAAAGCATTAAGTCGCAAAATAAAATGTTCTATATATTCCGAACGCATGAACCAAATTTAACCAAAAACTATACAGCTAAATCCGGGGATTTTACCAACATACATACTTAATTTTAAGCTAATCGGATGCTTTTTACGGCAGTTATCGCGGAACAGACGGACAGACAGACAGACAGACAGACAGACAGACAAACGGAAACCAAAACTTTTCGTGTCTCCACAGTAAGCCTTCACTGACGTTTCGGCAATAAGCTAAACATATCAAATTAATAAATGATTCTCAAATTATTTAAGGGAATACGATAAACAGCGCTTTTTTGCCATGAATGCGAACTAAAATTATCGTCACTGTATCCTTCCGCGTTGACCGCTGGAAATCATGTCTGGAAATAGGAAGACCGACCTCCTGTTATATATGGAGCTCAGTGCATGAAGGTGATCATTCGCGAAGCAAGTTCTCGAGAGATGATTTTTGCTATTATATAAAAAATTTTTTTTAAAGAATCGCGTCTGTAAACCAATTAAAATTTAGCATAATTCTGTTAGGTGAAGTGCTATATAAATCAACTCCTTCAGTATATTTTCTGGACTCAAGTTAAGTGCGAACAAACCCAACTCATGCAATAATATTTAGTTAATCAAATTTCGAAACGACTCGTCAATTAATTTGGTGCTTACGTATTATCCGTGCCAGGAAGATAGATCACCAAAAATCATTATTAATCTCTAATCATGTTTACCATTGTCAATGGATAATAATCATTTGGATGCAAGTTCTCGAGCAATGATTTTTGCAGAGAAGCAGGCTATTGTCAAGAAAATAATTCGCATCTTTTAACCAATCAGAGTTTAGCATAATTCTGTTAAGTGAAGTACTATACAACTGAACTTCTTTCACGATATTTTTTGGACGCAAGTTAAGAGCGAATAAACCCAACTCATGTAATAATATTTAGTGAATCAAATTTTAAAACGAGTCGTCAATTCATTTGGTGCTTATGTATTATCCGTGCCAGGAAGATAGATCACCAAAAATGATTATTAATCGCTAATCATGTTTACCATTGTCAATGGCCAATAATCATTTGCGAAGAAAGTTCTCGAGCGATGATTTTTGCAGAGCTATCTATTGTCAAAAAAATAATTCGCATCTTTCAACCAATCAGAGTTTAGTATAATTCTGTTAAGTGAAATACTATACAACTCAACTTCTTTCACGATATTTTCTGGACGCAAGTTAAGAGCGAACAAACCCAACTCATGTAATAATATTTAGTGAATCAAATTTTAAAACGAATCGTCAATTCATTTGGTGCTTAGCTATAGCTATTATCTGTGCCAGGAAGATAGATCCCCAAAAATGAGTGCTAATCACTATTCATGTTTACCATTGTCAATGGCCAATCGCATTCAAAACAGTAATTTAATGAACATTAAATACATAGCATCATGATGCCTTTTAACTAAGATATTTCAAGATGGTAGATTTAGTTCTGGCAGTATTTTATATCCGCCAGAAGGAATATGAGATATAGGTACTTTTCCGGTATAGAGCTCCCCAATAAATAAAAACATTTTTATTCACAATCAGAAAAGACTGTAAAACACCTTAACACGTCTGTTTCGTCTACATATTCCCTGATATTAAAAAAATTCTAAATTTACAGATGTCTTTTATCTTTGAAACTTGAATTTTACTGTTTTTTTTCAACTTTTTCTATTTGTTCCATTAATAAATATCGAAGCACACCTCTTATTAAAAATACTTAAATAAATAAATTAGAGTAATATTCTATTTGAAAGAATCATCTATGTCAAATTTCATAAAAATTTCTGATTGAAAACCAATTCGGAAAAAAAAAGTGAAAGAATGAAAGGCATCCTATCGAAAATTAAGTGGTATCCCTTGTAGTAAACATAAATCATTTAAAACATAACACACTTCGCTAATTCAGCCCTTCCTTTGTTGCAGAGGTATTATTCTAGTGCTCATGAATAATGTATAATAAAACAACAGCTCTTACACTTATTCTATCATAACAAATTATCTCCACATCAATTTAACTTTTCCGTTATGGGATTCTAATCTTCAAGTTTCTGGGGGTCAACATTCTACACTCGAATCAAGAAGTCTTCGAATGCCGAAAAAAGGCAATATGTTACCTACACCTCAATTTTGATAAATGCACGAAAGTGTGCCAAATTGGCTCCACTCATCGTAACTCCTGAATCCTAATTTGTTTACATGAGCATCAATAACACGTTTAAATGGTGAATGATATTAAACCTAATAAAAGTTTAATGGTTCTGAAATATGTTTTAAAGGTATTTACGACAGTAAAAGTAGCCCGTTCATTTAGAACTGGTAATATAAACTGTCCTTCAAAAATTTAGTTCAGTTAGGAAATGCATAACACAGGTGAAAAAATTTCTCTTCAGCAATTTCCATCAGTAAACGGAAAAGTACTCGAATTATTTTGTGTAATCCTGTACATGATCTATAGAATTATATACACCAAGTAATATGTAAACAATTATTTAAATTTAAAACCCAAATCCACAAATGAAAGTGCAGCTCTAGCAGTTATTGCTCAGAGACAGTAATGTAACCAAATTTCTTTTGTGTGTCCCTGTAAATGAATTATAAATGCTATGCACATCATATTCTACTATAGCATCTTGTAGTGCATATCAGTAATGTATATCAATTTCAATATGTTTTAAATAATGTAAAATCATTAAAATACACAGCAAATATTTTCTACCATAAACCATAATGTAACGGAATTATTTTTGTGCCCCTGTAAACTAACTATAAATGCTAGAAACTTCATTTTTCAATATCGAACATGGCAGGGTAAACCTCAATAACACATATCTAATCTACTACATTTTAATCCAAGTATATTTACGCAAGTTAGAGCACGGAATTCGGGCGCAGACAAACTGAATTCACAAACACTTTTCAAGTATTTTTTTTTTTAAATGATGGAACCTTTTTGAGTAGATAATTGCATAGTTTCTTTTAAAATAATAAAAATAAATAAAACAAAAGGGTGATATTTTCCGAGAATTGGTTATTTAAGCGTAATGAGTCACTTTAAAAAGTAAGAAGTAAAACTTTTAAAACAAATCCGGAATGACTCCACTCAAGTTTCTGAATGCTTTATAGAATATTTTGCATTCAGGTAACAGGGTAATCTAAAAGTAATTGAAAAAATATACAACGCAACATATACAATTTATTCTACTAAAATACTTCAATTAAAGAGCTGATATTACGTAATTGAATCCATAGCCGAAGTTATCATCAATAATGAGAAATCCTGGCAGCAGTTAGTTTTTTAGTGTATGAGAATTACAACAATGCTTACAATATTTGAATTAATTTTGAGCCATATCACCCACGCTAGCATACGAAAATTGCTTATGTACTCGATTATGGAAGAATCTCCAGTTATTCTAGTCAGTGAGTAGACAAAAAATGCTTTTTGTAATAGCTGCAATTCTATCGTAATTCCGAATTCCGACAAATTCTTGAATTAGTGCCAATTTGGAATTGTTTTAGACACCTTATTTTAACAGCAAATTTGGCGATATTTTGCCATTTGTCGCCAAGCTTGTCAAAATTTTTTGGTGCATGTGTGTGTTGTGTGTCCGTGTTACATACAAGTATATTTTGCATTTCCTTTCACTATCAAACAGTACTTATCAGTTTTTTGTTTTTGGTCACCACTCTTTATCAGACTAATAAAACTCGCATAATTAAGTTGACTTTGGAGTTTTATTTATTTATTTATTTATTTATTTATTTTTTTACAGTTTTACTAAATTATGTCATGTTCTGGCGAAATATCATTATTGTTTTGACATAAGATGAACGTGAATAATAAAAATATTTAATTAAATATTTGAGTTAAAAAGAAAATACTTATCGGTTTTCTCTCGTCACAAATTGTTTTAAAAATGGTTTAGATTCAAACCGGTTGTCCGATTTGTATGAAAATGAGTATACCTCTTACGACGGAGGCCTATAACCTATTCACCAAATGTGAGCTCAATCGAAAGCTCAGTTTGAACGCTATCGTGTTCACTTGCATGGTTACATGCATACACACGTATCGACATTATCCAAAAAACGGGCTCTGGGAACCTGAAAACGTGAGGAAAATCTAACATACACGTATACATATAAAAATATGGAATATTGTAAAAAAAAAAAAAACGTTAAAATACGGAAATTATACTGGCAATCCAGACGCCAGTACTATTTCCGTATTTTAAAGGAAAAGATTTTCCGTAAATTCCAGAAGAATTTCCGTATTTTCACAATTTTTTCCGGGGTTTTTTTGCATATTTCCGTATTTAAAAATTTCCGTTTAAAAGAGAAAATGTAATTTTTCAAAGACAAACTTACATCTTTATGAATTTCACTCTTCACGGACACGGTCATATTTTCTCTATTTAATTCAAACAACAATAAACAAACAACACTTACTCGCCACAGGATTCTAACTAGGGAACTGCCCTCTTCCAGATTATGTCCCTCGACCATTAAGCCACTGTTACACAAGTTTCGTTTTCAAATATCGTTACTTATTTCAGACACCTTTTCCGAAGCACGAACAAAATGTTAAACGAGGAACGTATTTTTGTAGAGATATTTTTTTTTTTCAAATGAGTATACAATTCTCAATGTCTTACACATTTTCTTTCCCTAATTTTCGATATTTGGCTTTTTAATTTCATGTTTTATAAAATATAAATTTTAGTCTTTAAAATATTAAATGGTTGAAAGCATGTATTGAGAGTAATAATTGCTTCTTTTTTGCAAGATTTTAAAATTTTTATTGTGATATTATTTTAATTAATTAATTGTTTCTTTCTTTTCTTTTCTTTTCTTTTTTTTTTTTTTCAAGAATACCAACATATTTTTTTTTTCAAACATATATTTTTTCAAATTATTTGTGTAATGATCTATTGTAAACTCAAATAAAGATAATTACTACATGGTATTGAAATGAATTTCCCTTATTGCTTATTATAACTCAGATAAAGACAATTTTATAATAATTTCCTTATTATATTTCAGATATGTTGAAAGTTTTGAATGCGAATCTGTTAAAACGAATAGATTAAAAAATATCAAAATTAAAAATATATTTTTTCATTTTAAAACACTGTGATGTCTGGAGCACATTTCTTTAGCCAGTGTTGACGCCTTTGATCACGTGATACGTAGGCGCGGGGAGGAGCCCCCGCATTACCCCCCATAATTAATTGTATATAGTGAAGATTGTATATAGTGGTAACAATTGTATATAGTGGATAAACCCATAATTAATTTTATATAGTGTGCCGTCAATTGTGTTGTCATCTTTAAAGTCTTTATGTACTCTGTAAAATAAACTACGTTTTGTGCTTAAAAAAAAACTAGCTATATATTATCCAGGAGAATACACTACACATCAAGCGGGAATCGATCACCACACGCTATCTTTATCGAGAACGACAGCTGTTATACGAAGTAAGGTGCATGTTTATTTACATTTTTATTTGAAGATAATTTGAATAAGAAAATATTTGAAGATGATTTAAGTAGATGAGGGAATAGAATGTAATTTATTGTTATCTGATTTATATAGATGATTTAAGCATATCAGAGAAAATAATGCGATTTATATTATGGCATTTATTGTTTGATTTATTTATTTAAGATGAGAGTTATTATCTGTTAAATATATAAGTTAGTATAAAAGTGTTTAAAAGTAAAAAGAAAAATGTTTAGCATTAAAGGACTGAGAAAGGAAGATTTGGTTATAGTAGCGACTGAGTTAGACCTAAAAGTAGAGGCTGAGCACAGAATAATAGATTTTAAAACCCTCATTGGGGGAAGCGATCAATATACTAAAGACGTTGAATTTATAAGAGAATTTTTAAATACTACGGTGTCAGACAGAATTGAAAGAGAAAAATGTGAAGCAGAAATCCTTAGGATTGAAAAAGAAAATGTGAAAAACGAACAAAACACTACGTTGGAAATTGAGCGTACAAAATTAGAAGTCATAAAAGCTCAGTTAGAAATGGCTAAGATTCAGTCTGATGATAAAAATTCTGACCCGGGAGGGGGGGGGGGGGATGAAAATCCCATACTAATTCTTTAGAATCCCTAATTAAGAGTGTTAAAACCCTGAGTATGGCAGTTCCTTCTAAGCCGGAAGCGTGGAATTTATTTTTTACTTCGCTCCAAAAGGCATTTGAAATGAAAAGTGTCGCGGAAGAAATAAAAGTTGAAATTTTGCTAAATTTAGCAGGCGAACGGGCGGAGAATTTATTAGTTTTATATAAACGCGGATGAAATGAACAATTATCCAAAGGTTAAGGCTTTAATTTTAAATGAATTTCAGCCTACCCCGGAAGCTTGTCTGGAAAATTTCCTTACGGCAAAAAGAATGAAAAATGAAAATCATTTACAATTTGCAAGCAGAATCCGAGCGAATTGAGATTTTTATTGTGAGCTTAGGAAAGTAAATGACTTTGATACACTTAATGAATTAATTGTTACTGGTATATTATTAAGTTCATTAGATTCAGAAACGCGGAGTTATGTCAAATTAAAGCAAATAGATGACTGGCTAAAACCACGAGAAATCGCAGAGTTATGCGATAATTGGTTTACTTCAAAAAGTAGAACTTTTTCGGAATTATATGATAGACCTATAAAATCATTTAGCTACTATGAGGAACCCGGAAGTATAAATCATGGAAAGTACATTCCACTTCATGCCAGAAATAATGTTCTTTCTCGCGATAGAAAAACTAATGATATTTGTAAGTTGTGTAAACAAATAATTTATTTGCGGTTCTATCCGAATTATAAAGAAAAAATAAAATTGGAAATTCCCATTATCAAATGAAAAAAGATTCTGACATCGGAAAGAATAAACAGGATGATAAATTGGTTGCTAAAGTGACAGTTTTATGTTTTGAGAATGAGGCAATAAATAACACGTAGTCTTTGCTATACCAGGATGTGTGGTTAGGGGGCCGGAAAATGAGCACACTAATGGATAATGCAGCCGAAATTCCAGTAAATTCAAATCAGATACCGAATTCATTTAGAAATAATGAAAATTCAAAAATTCAGTTGATATCTGCTTTTGGAGAAAAAATAACCCGCTGACCTGGTAACTTTACCCATAGCTTTAGATTCCGGACAGTCAAATCGTGTAGTTAACAGTGCAGATGTTTTGTTCGCAGCAACAGATAAATTACATGGGTCATGTATTATCACGCCAATGATTTATGAGTTATTAGAATCGGTGCAGAGTGGAGGGGAGGAAAATAGATTATGTGATGTGTCGGCACCTACGAATAAGATGCAGTCAGAAACGGGGGAAGAAATTAAATATAAAAAAAGGGAATAGTGAAATGGAACAACTAAGTATGAATGATGAGAACTTATATTTATTAAGCCAAAATGAAACTGCAGAAAGAGAGTTAATGATTAGCTGTATTGAAAGGAAAAGTAATAGCGGAGATTTAAATGTGGGTCATCAATCAGATGCGAGCAGGGGCGGCCGGTCCATTGGGGCCACTGGGGCCAGGCCCCACTAGAATTTTCTGTTCATTTAAAAAATTTTGATTCATATTTTTAATTTAAAACTTAAAAAAAAAGAACTGTTTACTAAAAATATATTGCAAAGAAACTCCTTCTTACATCGTGCCCACTCATCCGTTATCGACTCTCAGCATCTATTTCTTTCTCAGAGGCAATAAATCACTTTACTGGCCACTACTTACTTCTGAACACCAAGGTTACTGTATCGGGGCACAAGACATTTGTGCCCATTTGGCGCGATAATGAGTATTTCCCTCCTCACGTGGCATTCAATTTTGGCGATGTACTGCTCTTTTAGAGCTAAATCTTCCGTATTTTTTTTGCAATGGGGGGCACTGGGCGAGAGTGCCCTTGATCCAAAGTTTGTTATACGGGGATTCTCAAAAATATTCGTCGACATTTGTATTACTATTGCTGCTTATTCGTTGAATTACGCGATCTTTAAGTACTCTGTACTCTCTTTAAACGGAGACACATGTTATTGTTAAGGTGTATTCCAATCCAAACTGCTTATTTTCTGATTTATTTTTAAATTCATTTTTACTCTCAAACGCATCAAACTGGCAAATTCTCTTATTTAGAAACTACATAATGGGACGCGCTTGTCGATTTTTTGAAAAATGCAGAAAATATTGCAAAAAAAATGCTATCAAAGTGGGAGTTTTGAACCGAATTTTCTGAAGGGGGAGATCTGGGGATGAAAAAAAGGGTCCTAATGAGAAAATAATTGTTTTAAAATCAAATTCTATTGAATTGAGCGAAAAATGAAACCACACGACCTCTTAAACATCACTTCAAAAATCATCTCAGCAAGTTTCATGTTTTTACTTTTAAAAATGAGTCTGAAAGTGTCCCAGAAAATTTCGAGTTGTTGAGGGTGGAAAAATATTTTTTCGAACACACCCTTAAATTCTTGAAATAAAAAAATGAATTCTGTAGATGATTTATTATGCCCTTTTCAACAATGAATTTGGAAGAAAAACTTGAAATTAAACGCCTGGGACCTTATCAACCGAAGAATTTTGAAATGCAACGAAAAGATGGGGGAAAACTACGCTATTTCTCTACACAGTGGTATCAAAAATTTCTGTGTATTTCAGCAAGTGAAGAAAAAAAAAAGCATTGTTCTGTTTTTATTTTTTATTGTTTGGAGGGATGAAATTATGGAGTATGGCCGGCTGTAACGATTTGAAGCATTTTTCTGAAAGAGTAAAAAAACATGAAATGAATACTACTCATTTAAATAATGCTTTTAACTATAAAATCTTCGGAACTGTCAATATTGTAGTGCAGTTGGATGAAAGTTACAGGATTTCATTACAAAAACATAATGAAATAGTTGAGAAGAACAGGTATGTGCTAAATCGTAAACCGAGGTACGTTTTTAGAATTGGTCACATACGCCTCAAAACTGGACACTATATTGGAAGACCATTTAAACAATGCTACAGTATCTAAAAATACTTAAAAAACTATACAATATGAGCTGTTGGATTGTATATATGAAACGTATATGCATGAAGTTAAGAATGAGATTTCTGCTTCTAATTTTGTACATTTACAAGCTGACGAAACTATATTGATGTCAGCTGCACTTCGCAATTTGTTATCATTTTACGATATATAAAAAACAACAAACCCTTGAAAAGGTTTGTTCAATTTATTGATGTCTATGATAAAACAGCAGAGGGACTTACTATAATCTTAACTCAAAATTTAGAAAAGTTTTATTTAAAAGATAAGCTTGTTGCGCAAGCATATGACGGTGCGCTGTTGTGAGCGGGTGTCATACTGGAGTTCAAGAGCGAATGAGAGAAAATTTTAAAACATTTTTGAAAAACTCTATGGGACAGGAACGATTAAGCACACTCTTGCTGTTCTTTCAGTCCACAAAGATTTTATTAGTACAATATCAAAATTTGATGTAAAAGTAAGTGAAAGATTTGCTAGTCGAAAAAATCGACGTGCCTAATTTCTAGTTAAATAATGCATTAAATTTTAATTTGTGAATGGATTAAATCTCTGCAAGAAAAATATGTATTTTTTTCTATTAAATTATGAGATAATTATTTTTTGTTTGATTTGTGAATTTGTTTTTTAATTTAATAATGTTTGACCAGAGTAAGTTTAATGTGAATAATGGTAATTAAATTTAAAGTTAGTGAAAGATTTGCTCATCTAAAAACATACCAAACTTTTATTTAAATAATGTACTAAATTTTAATTTCTGAACAGTTTCAATGTTTGCAAGTAAAGTTTATATTTTTTTTCTGTAACGTTGTGAGATTGTTATTATTATTTTGTATATTTGTTTTTTAATTAAATAATGATTGATCAAAGTATGTTCAATGTTAATAAGGGCAATTAATGGTATGTTAAAAATTGTAATTAATTTGATAAATTTGAAATTAACGTTGATTACTTGAAAAAATAATTATTTTTTTTTTTTTTTTTTTACAAAAGTAAGAAATAAAAGTTTTAAATAATAGTTAGTTTTAAATAATTTGTTTTCATGTTTAAACAACAAATATTAATACATAAAAATTTACAATATGTTATGAGGACCGGGCCCCACCAGTGAAGATTGGCACGAGCCGCCACTGGATGCGAGTATTTACAGGGTGCAACAGGAAAGTTACGAATCGCTACAGGGAGCTTTCAAAGATGCAGAAAAAGAGAAAAACGGGTTTGGTATGGAAGACAATTTGCTTTATCATAGGGAAAGCGTTTCGGGAGATCAAATTATGCAATTAGTGGCACCAAAGGTGAGAAGGAGGGAAATTTTAAAAATTGCGCATGCATCGATTTTCGCTAATCATATCGGCATGAAAAAAACAAAAGAGAGAATTCGTTATTCATTTTTTTGGCCAGGTATGTCACGGGATGTGGAAGAAAATTGTGCATCGTGAAAGGATTGCCAACTACGGAGCAGGGAGAGGGCCAGCGATCAGATACCCATTGTCCCAATTGAGAGACCGGAACTTCCGTTCCACGTAGTAAATATTGACATAATTGGAAAAATTGAATCTCCTTCAGCGCGTAGGCATCAATATGTACTTACTCTGATAGACCAACACTCGAGATGGTCAGAGGCGGTTCCATTACGGACAATTACGGCTAAAGCTACGTGCGATGCATTGTCACAGATATTTATGCGAACAGGAATACCCCGCGTGATAGCGAGTGATCAGGACAAAAATTTTATTTCAGGTTTAATACAAGAGTTTCATGCTAGGCTGGGGGCGGCTCCTAGATTTGAAACGCATATTACACCATATAATTAGTAGCGACCCTAAAAATTGGGATAAACACATCCCCTATCTATTATTCGCGTACAGAGAAATTCCGAATAGCACTACGGGCGTATCGCCATTCAAATTAATGCACGGAAGGGAGGCCAGGGGGCGACTGGCGGTATTAAAATCTACATGGGCAGGCGAAATTCCACAGCCTATAAATCTAGGAAAGAGTGCGACCGAATACCTTCAGGAGTTAAAAGTTAATTTAGAAAGGACAGCAGAACAAGCGGCAATAGTATCGGAGGTTAAGAAAAGCTCGCATGCGAAGTACGCTGATCGAAGAGCGATTTACAAGGCGTTTAGACCGGGGGACCAGGTTTATTTATTAATCCCGGACTCTACGAACAAACTTTATGCGAGGTGGACTGGACCAGCCGAAATAGTAGCGCGTTGTAACCCTGATTCTTACAAAGTGAAATTAATAAACGGAAATGTTAGAAATGTCCACGTAAATAAGATTAGAAAATTTACTCCTAGGGTACAGGCGGTGAGGGTAATCTTCGAAAATGAGGAAGAATTAGGGGAGGTCCATCCCACCTCCAGTACGAAAGATAACTCCGACTTATTTAACATAGGTGAAATTGATTTAAGTCATTTAGGAAATCTGGAGAAAAAAAAATGTTAGATTTATTGTATAAATATAAAGAATTATTTTCTAGAAAAGTGCAAATTGCCAAAGTAGGAGAGCACAAAATACTAATAAGTGACGCAGATAAGAAAAAGCCCTACGTTTACCGAATCCTAGAGGCCTTAAAGCCGCAAGTAGTCAAACAAATTGAAATTTGCTTGAATTAGGTTTGATCGAAAAGAGTGAGGCGGAGGCGCCACATCAAGTAGCATGTGTAATGAAGAAGGATGGGGCCTTGCGCCTACGTGTGGATTTCCGAGTACTAAACGCTATTACGAAAACCGGTGATTTCCCAATGGAAGGTGCCACCGATCTGTTATTCAGTATTGGCAGGGTTAATGTGATAACCACCATAGACTTACTAAAAGGGTATTGGGCCATACCATTGGAAGAAGATAGTCAAAATTTAGTATGTTTTAAAACTCATAGGGCTCAGTATCGCTTTAAAATCATGGCCTTCGGGCTCTGGAACGCAGCTGCGACTTTTCAAAGAGAAATGAATAAAACACTGCCCGAATACAAGGAGTTCGCAGAGCATATATAGACGACATAGCCGTCTTTGGTGCATCTGGAAAAGATATTTTCTAAGTTATCACAGTTACAGTTCTCAGTTAACTTAAAATAGTGTGAATTCGCAAAACCTCAGTTTAACTACTTAGGACATATCATCGGGTCCGGTAGCCATCGGACCGACCCCGGAAAAGTGGAGGCCATTCGAAGATTAGCAGGCCTCAAACAAAAAAACAGTTGAAAAGTGTTCTTGGTCTTTGTAATTACTATAGAGATTACATTCCCAAATATGCTGAAGTGGCATATCCTCTAACTGAACTGACAAAAAAGAACAGTCCTGAGCAGTTGCGTTGGTCATAAGATCATAATCGGGCATTTAATGAGTTGAAAAGAGGTCTAATCGAAGCACTTAGTCTACATACCCCCGTTATGGGAGTACCATTTGTCATAGAGTGCGACGCATCTGCAGTCGGCATCGGCGCGTGTTTATCACGGCGAAAAGACGGGGCACTGTACCCGGTAAGCTACGCCAGTCAAAAGCTCACCAAAACTCAACAGGCTTGTCCGACCACTGAACGGGAAGCCTATGCGGTTATCTGAAACCTAAAGAAGGTCGAAACGTGGATTTTTGGTTCACCTGTGGAACTTATCACCGATCACAATCCACTAACTTCCATCACTAAAAATGCCTTCCCCCCCCCCCAATCTTCCAAACTGCAGCGATGGTCATTAGCACTGCAAAAGTATGACATAGTGATTTCGCACCGACCAGGTGCCAAGTTGATAAATGCAGACGCATTGTCTAGTCTTGAGACTATTGCGTAAGAAAAAAAACTTTCCAAAAGTTGGTTATAAACAAACCAAAAGTTGGTTATAAAAATCTTTCGGGGTGCTACGGGCATGAAAAGTAAAGAAATTTAATAGTGTAGTGAAGAAGTATTACGTATGTAATAATAATATGAAGGTGGTGTGCATCCATGTGAAAGCCATAGTTAATTGTATATAGTCTGCGTCAATTGTGTTGTCACCTATAACGTCTTTATGTACTCGGTAAATAAACTACGTTTTGTGTTTTAAAAAAATAGTGATTTATTATCCAGAAGGATACACTACACATCAAGTGGGAATCGATCATCACAAACACCTTACAGAGACTTTTAAAAAATAATAATTGCTTGCTATAAATAAGTCAAACATTATTTTAAATTCATAATAATAAATAAACTAACATTTCTTTTTCAGCTGTCTCAAACTTAAAAAGAAGTAATAAGATTTTAATTTTTTTTTAATATTGTAAAAATATATTAGCTTTTTCTTTAAAAGAAAAATATTATATCGAGTTGTTTAAATATACATACTTTAGATGGCACCATAAATTTTATCGGTTTTGCTTGAAAACCCATGTAAAACCAATATTTAGCCAATATTGGGAAATCATTGGATATATTTTCCATATAGAGCTACATTTAGCCAATATTTCGGTTTATTGGAAATAATATCACTGTAAGACAAGTATATACAACAATTAATTACTTCGCTTTACAAGCACAGCAACTATTCCTAAACATCATTTACGGAACTCGTACTGTTTTGAAAGAAATACAGAAATATTCTTTAAAATTAATGGAAAATTTATGGATTTGTAACCTCAAAATATCAATTAAGGAAATTGTATTGTTTTCTTAGAAAATGAAACTATTCGGTAAAATTGTACGGAAAAATTTGTGTATATTGTTGGATTTTTTTTACAGTGGATAGGTATAACGGATGGAATGGATTCAAGGAACCTTGAAATGTAAAATATACCAATATTTTCATAATCGGGTTTTAATTATAATTGCAATACTTTCCTTGCACAGTATGCATCTAGAAAGTAGAAATGCAAAACAGATTTTATCTTTAATGCATTGATCATAGCAATTAAATTTTAAAAATTGCAGGAAAATAGTTTTAATTTTTTAATATTAATATTGTAATTATTCCAAATTAATATTTCTATTATAGTTGATACTGTATTGATACTGATATTGAATTAAGATTTTAATATTAATACAGTGCAGAAAGAACAATTTTGTTTTACTTTTAGTCGCATAAAAATGGAAATTTAAAATAGGGCTTGAAAGTTGACCTTCCTTAAGTTTGACATGATGAATGCCCCAAACGACCACTTAAGAGTCACATTTTAGTGGCTAACGAAATCAATTTTTAATTAGAAATTTTAATTCTGTGATTTTTCTGAACTTGGAAGTGTAATTTGTATAACAAGGTTTTGCATAGTTTAGGAGATAAGTTTTTTTTTTACTAAAATCTTGCGCATGCATAAATAAAAATCAAACAATTTTGGAAAAAAAAAAAAAAAAAAAAAAAAAAAAACCCTCGCTCGCATGCCTGACAATGCAGACTGGTAAATGGGGTTAGAGAGGGAAATTATCACTCGATACTAAATACAGAAAAGTGGTCATTAAAAGTTTTCCTCAAGCTGCCATATTTCTAGATTTCTTTAATAAAATATATCTTTTACCTTTTACCATTAGATTCTTTGAGTTTTGAGCCGATGAATTATGATTTATGGAACCAGACATTTTGGCCCTACTAAGAATTTTGTATTATTATTAAATAGTAGGGGATCCAACCCGCGCTTCCCGGACTACACAACATAGGTGAAACTTTTTTTTTTATTCTGATACATTTTTTTTTACATTTATATATATTTTTTATTTTTTTTTTACATTTATATATTTTTTAGATTGCACACTAACACCAAAAAGCCTTTTTATTTGAAAATTTGTAATAATGTATTCAAATTAAGTTTTCAAATGTATTAAAAGCGATACTTTCGTATTAGCCGCATGCCAGGTGTTCGCCGAAGAATTCGCCAAGTATTTCTCCACTTACAGCAGCTTTTTTGAATCTGATAATTTCAGTGGTTTAAGCGCATATAGTTCACTTTACACGGTTGTTAAAATTGAGTTTTATTTATATTACTTTAGTTATTTATCATTGAAGTTTTAATTTCATTATGGAATATTAGCCGGAAGCAAATTAAATTGTTATTATTGAACTATTTACAATGTTTTAAGAGAAAAGGGGTTAATCTTTTGTAATTGTGCTGAACGTGATATAGAAAGATTTTTAAAAAAGTACCTGCTTGAAAATTATTTTTAAAACAATAAAAAATCAATAAACTGAAATACGGTTTTCAAACAAATTGCATCGGCAAGACTCCAGGCCCTTTTAAAAGATGGTTTAAAATTTCTTATTAAATTGTAGAGATGTGTCATTTGTTGAGGAACGACTCCAAAGGAACGATTCCGGCAGTGAAACTGAAGGAACGATTCCATTCTGTAAAAAGGAATCGGTCCTTTTCGGATTCGGTCCTTTTTGGAACGACTCCTCGGATTCGGTCCTTTTTGGAACGGTTCCTCGGATTCGGTCCTTTTTGGAACGATTCCGAAAAGGAACGACTCCACGGAATCGGTCCTTTACGGAACGATTCCTCGGAATCGGTCCAAAATGTACCGACTCCGAAAAGGACCGATTCCTCGGAGTCGGTCCATTTCGGAACCGTTCCAAAAAGGACCGAATCCGAGGAACCGTTCCAAAAAGGACCGAATCCGAGGAACCGTTCCGAAAAGGACCAATTCCTCGGGAATCGGTTCTTTTCTTGTAGACTGGCCAGTTTTAATAAATTAAAATACGCTATTTTATTTCAAAATAACAGATTTTGATTCTATTAAAGCTGACTTAATTGCCAAAATATCCTTCTAATGTGTGTGCCACCTCCCCCCCCCTCCTCAAAAAAAAAAAGAAAAGTAAAGAAAGAAAGAAAAAAGAAATTGAAGTGCGGGGCGTAGTAGGGCGTTTAATAAACATTACTATTTCATCTTCTTGTGCTAAATTAATCTGAAAGAAATAATTAAAAAAAATATTTTATACGAATTGGATTTTTTACACCTGAGAGAAAAAGTGCCCAAGATGGGATTCGAACCCAGAAACTTTACGTGCTTTACCGATTGAGTACCTGGACCCCGAGGGTAATGGAACACCATGTGTACTTTAATACACTAATACATTTTCTAATTGGTAAATGTATCATACGAAATGAATTTTTTCTAAATGAATTCTTAAGGCTGTTCTCAAATCCAAAAGGATAAATTTGTGACAAAAGTTTTAATTTATTTTTATTCGGAAATGCATGAAACGAACAGGTGTTGTTGTTCAGAAACTATGTAATCGAGCTGTTTTTTCCGTTTTTTTGCAAACGCAATAGGCCTTTCAGAAAATAGCGTCAAAGTGGGCGTTTTGAACCGAATTTCCGCGCGAAAGAGGCATAATTTCTCAAAAATGGGTGAAAAACATGTTTGTCACGTGATCAAAATCGATTATAACTCAATAGGTAATTTACTGATCAAAAGATGGAAAACACAGTTCGATTCCAAATCGCTTCCATGGTCAAACATTCCAATTTTATATCTTTCCGTTAAAAAATGAATTTGTAAATGTGTCAAAACGTTTTACGCTTGTTGAGCAGATCACTTAAGAACAGCCTTAAGAAAAACAAAGAAAATGCTTGTTTAATTACTAGTGAAAAATATTTTTTTAAATCTGACTAGAAACAGTTTTGAATAATGTAAGAAATATATCACTAGGCCATAAAAATTGCATTTTAATAGGATAATAATAACTGATTTTCAATTATTTTAATAATTGCAGAATTACGCACTTCCATGCATATTTCACTATTTCATGTTTTTTCCTCAAACATAATTTCAATTTGAGAATCCTCTTTGTCAAAATAAATATATGACCAGCTACGAGCGCTCGAGTACCACTTTATTTCCACAGTTTGGCGTCTTGTTTTTCTCTCCTGAAGAAGATGATTAAAAAAATCTCGAAACTCCCTAAGATTGTTGTTTTAATCAACTTACATTGAGGTTTATTACATAGAGTAAAATCTGTTAGAACAAGGAATTTTTGTAAAACGTTTCTTTCTTTCTTAAGATAATGAATATTTCAAAAAGAATAATGTCTAATAATAATAATAAGATAACAGTAATAGTGGTGGGTGGGATTGAAATAATTTAACCGCGGTTCGCTCTCTTAATGGCCGTTTTGAGTATAAAAACGGGAAAGAAAAATCACGTGCTACATATAGATTATCGGACTTTCTCCAACACTGCGACATATATAAAGCTGCATATTTTATGCTTGTTTCGGTTTAATAGATTTATGTTAATCCTCCGCCTACCAGAGGGGTTCAATGGCCCCGACAGGTACATTTATAATGATATTTCTAATTTATTTTAAAAACTGAAATTTCTGTAAATATGGGTTTTTTCTGGGATGTTCTATTCTTTTGAGTAGAACATTCCAGAAAAAGTCATATATTTACAAAATTTTCATTTTTTAAAATGTGAAAAATCAATTTGAATGTATCTATCGGGTCTGTTGCACCGGTCTGGTATGCGGAAGGTTAATATTGCATTTAAAAAGTTTTACAATATACGAATTTAATTATTGGTTTCCAAAGAATGCACGTTGTGATTTTGTACAGTTTTTTCAATTGTTATTTTACTTCTATTTCTTGCTAAATAATTAGAATTTAAATAACTGTGACTTTGTTTTAATTCAACGTAAAAAGCAAAAAAAATCGTTTATCGTAATAATTTCTTATAATAATTCAGATTTCTTGATCGTTATTGATACTCGTAAATCCCGAAATCAATGCCACGATTAATGCCTGTTACTGTGGTGATGGATAATACATATCTGAGTTTAATTTCGAGCAAATCAAGGCTCCCTTCATGCTAAACTAAATTTAATGTTTCAAGCCTAATACCAAATTTCCGTTTTTATTCAGGTAAAACTTACTGCAAATATGATACTAAATTTTATGTATTTTCCTTTCTTATTGTTATTCTTTTCACTTAAAAGATTTATTTATTTATTTTCTTTTTTTTTCTTAAATTACATAAAGTTTTCGGAAAAGTTCGAATTTAACAAAATGTTTTATCTAATTTAAATAGTTTTGACAATAAAAAGTTTAACTCCGAATAAAAAATAGTTAAAATCTCAAAAAATTAAGGTTGGTATTATCTATAATACGTTTACAACAGATATCTTTCATTCAACGGCCGAAACATCGTCAAAAGGATAGTTCTTTATATAGTACTACACTCTGTAATAATAATGGACATACTTTTAATTTGTTTAATTTAATTAAACCAATAAACCGTTTTTCAGTTAAAATGTTAGCAAATTTCAAATTTAAAGAAATAGAACTTTGAAGTTTAGTGAATCACTATATCTTTTGGCGGAGATAATATGTACTATATATGAATAAAATCATATATATTACTATATATATATATATATATATATATATTATAATATTAATGCATATAATATTATCTTATAAATATCACTAGCCATAGCCCTGCTAATGAATCTGTTTACAAATCATCTGAAGGAACTTCTACCCTTTCGTGTAACACAAGTGTTCCATGACTTCATGAGTTATGAAGCTCCAAAGATCCCAATCCAAACAAACATATTAGCATTGCAATTCACTCACACCGAACTGAGGTTCTGTATCATATAAGTGGAGAGAGGGTGACGGCGAATGAGGGTGTGAAATTAGAGAAATTCCGGTAGGTTCTCGTGAAATTGGAGATTCAAAAAGAGTTGTAAGTTTATTGAAATTCTACGTAGTTAACAGCAGTTCACAAATAGCGATGTTACGGTAAAAGACAAGACATACATCAGTCACTCAGGAAAGACAGTGTGCAAAAACGTGCTTTACTTTTTAATTCTTTCCAATAAAGTTAGTGTTTATGAATGCGGTTTGTCTGTCCGTCAGACCGTCTGTTCACGCTCTAAGGCAAATCACACACTAAGGCGACACATAAGACATGTCGCTTGAATTCGCTAGAAAAATTGGTTTAAAACAAGTTTGCAACAACTTCATTCTTTGTTTCGACCGGTTTTTGCACTTCATGTTGCGCTTTGTGTCGTTGTGTGGTCTCAGTGAGTAATATACCTAACTCCCGTAAATATACTCGGATTCCCATGCAATTGATATATGTTAATGATGTTTACCATGGGATGTTTGGTATTCAATATGAAGAGTGTAGCATTAATAGTTTATTTACAGGGGCACTCAAAAGTATTTCGTTACATTATGGTCAACGGGAAAAAAATCGTTTGCAGCGCATTTTAATGACATTAAGCTATTTCAAATGCATTAAAATTGATATATATCACTGAATTGCACTACAAGATGATTGCTATAGAATAGGGTGTTTCACTTCTGAACCAGATCCTGAAGGCGGTGATAATAATGTTGATGAATTATGCGAAATATCCTGTGTGCGTAAAGTTAGGGAGCTGAGGAGAAAGACGATAAAGGGCATAAAGTTATTGAAAGTACGGACACTGGAACAAAAATGTAATCTGCTTTAACTAGTTACATATCCAAACCAGCAGGGCCATCCAAATGAAAAATGAGATTCAGAATGAAAAATGAAATTAATATTACCTAGAGGTAGATTTTGAAGAGGAATCTATGAGACTAAAAATTCCTAGACCCTGGTGACAAATATCAGAGCAATAATAAAATTTTCTATACAGGATGTCCACCCTCAACGATGTCCAATAGCTAATTCCTAAACCGTTAGTCATAGCCATATAGTTCCAATTACAAAAATGTTTTAAATGGGGGTAAAGAAGTATTTAAAAAGTAATTTGGGTCAATAGAATCATTTCTTGAAAAATTATGAAATTTAATTTTTTATACGATCCCCCGGTCATTCAAGTTATAGTTAGTAAAACTTTCCTATTACACTTACAAGTAAGACAAATAAAAGTCCTATTATTCTACGACTAAAACTGACCGAAGTAATGGCTGTTTCAACTTGGAGCATATTTTTTGCTGCGAAATAGGGGTCATTTACAAATTTACTAGAAATATAAATAATCTTCAGATATATAAAAAATATAGTTGATAGTAAAATTAACATTGCATTATAAATTTGAAATCTATAATCATTCTGAAATATTAATGCAAAATATACAGCTTGTACTAAACATATAACAGGAAAAAAATAATAGAATTTTCGTTAAATAAAATGTTGAAAAGCAACAGCCTCGATTCTTTACACACTGAATCCAAAAATGGCCTTCATGTTTTATCACAAAGTACAGATTTTTTGCAAATCGTAAATTTGAAAGCTAAAAAGTGAAAAATTTTCGGAAATCTGATTTTGATAGTATAAAATAGATGTGATTGTTATTTCTTTAACTTTTGATAATTGATTTTTATGTATTTTTTGCTATTGAATCCGAAAATGACCTTCATTAGTTTTTGGTGTAAATCGCCCTGCAGGTGGCGCTGCTATGTAGCATTTTGCAGGATTTCCGCAAAAGCTCTATCTCAAGAACTAATGCACGGATTTTTATAAAACTTCAGATTCCGTTAATCCTTGATATGAATTAGTGCTGGTAAAGTTTTGGTGCAAATCGCCCAACAGATGGCGCTGCTATGCTGCATTTTGCAGCATTTACACGATTTTCGTAATAGCTCAATCTCAAGAAATAATGCACGGATTTTCATCAAACTTCAGATTTAGTTAGTGCTTGACATGAATTGACGTTTTGCCCCTTGTGGTGTAAATCGCTCAACAGGTGGCGCTGCTATGCTGCGTTTTTTGAGATTTCCGCAATAGCTCTATCTGAAGAACTAATGCTTGGGTTTTCAACAAGCTTCAGATTTAGGTATACTGGATATGAATTAGTGCTGTTTATGTTTTGGTGTAAATCGCTCAATAGGTGGCGCTGGTATGCAGCCTTTTTCACGATTTCCACAATAGCTCAATTTCCAGAACTAATGCACGGATTTTCATCAAACTTCAGATTCTGTTAGTCCTTGACATGAATTGATGTTTTGTACCTTTTCGTGTAAATCGCTCAACATGTGGCGCTGCTGTGCTGCATTTTTGTGATTTCCACAATAGCTCTAGCTCCAGAACTAATGCACCAATTTTCATCAAACTTCAGATTCCGGTATACCTTAATAAGAATTAGTGCTGTTTGTGTTTTGGTGCAAATCGCTCAACAGGTGGCGCTGCTAGGCTGCATTTTTCAGAATTTCCCCTACAGCTCTATCTCAATAAGTAATGCACGAATTTTCATCAAACTTCAAATTCAGGTATACTTTGATACGAATTGGTTCTAAATTGATGTAATTTCTTTTACTATTTAAATGATTTAATTGACGTGATTTATTTAGAAGAAAGTTTTGTGATGGCCACAACATACTAGTTTAACTTTGAAATTTGCCATTTACAAAAAAAGTCTAACATGATGGTTAAATATGAAGGTAATTTTTACATTCAGTGCTAAAAAGCACATACAAATCAGTCGTAAAAGTTAAAAAACACAACCATAGACTCTATTTTATAGTATTAGCTATTTTTTCAATTTTGAAATTTACTATTTTGAAATTTACTAGTTGCGAAAAATTCTGACATGATGGTTAAAAATGAAGATAATTTTCGGATTCAGTGCTAAAAAATACATGAAAATCATAATTTTAAAAATACATAATTTAAAAAATAAAAAAACACAACCATCGCAGTCTTGTGTTATCTAATCTAAAACTTTTTAGAAAACTTGTTGGCAGTAATCTATCCGAAATTTTTTGTGTTACCCTGTAAAATAAGTACATAATGGTAAGCACTGAAAATCATAATAATATTACATTGTCATCTGATTTACGTCAATATGTAAAATTTAACCTCGATCGCATATTTTAAAGTGAGTTGAATTTCGAGTACAAATTTTGAACTGGAAAGACATACATACGATCGTTTCAAGTTAACCCGTTACCCGCTGGTGTTGCGTTCACGCAACGGTCAAAATAATTGCTCATGCTTACATTAATTACTTTGTCACCACTATTTTACAATTAAAAAAATTGCCTTATTTATTGGCAGAAATTTTGATATTTTAATAAAGCGGAAATTACCTTTCTGAATTTGTGGTGACAAGCGACTTTCAACAATAAATTTGAAAATTCCTACTTATAGTTTTGGCGGTTAATAGGTTAAATAAAAGCTTATAAAAATAGCATAGTTTTTGTTAAAAAAATCATGAAAAGAAACAGCTTCAAATCCTTACAAAAATCTGTCGTAATACGATTTCTTTCAAACGCAGCTACACATGAAATAAATCCTTCAAATACTTTAAGCACTTTGTTTACGACCCCTAGAAGCATGGCTAAACTCGTGTGTATTCGGATGCAGAAAAGTGGCATAAGTCTTGCATTTCAAAGTTTCGTATAACTTCATGAATTTTAGTGTTAGATGAATGGGACTTTTTTTGTCTTTCTTTTAAGAGAACAGGAAATTTTTACTAAATACCTCTTATAGGGCGGAGGACCGTATAAAAAATTAAATTTCGTAACTTTTTTAGAAATATTTTTATTGATCCAAACGACTTTCAGAATAATTTTTTACCTTATTTAAAACATTTTTGTAATTGGAACTATAGGTCTATGACTAACGGTGTAGGACTTAGCCACTGAACATCGTTGAGAGTAAAGACACACTATATAAAATAATAATATAAATGGACGGTCATTTGACGACATATTTTCAAGAGAAACCAATGATTACACTGAAAATCGAATAGACCTTGCACCGCCCTTAAATTTCCAAGAGGAATTATGCTTTATACCATAAATCATAAAGTTAGAAATAACTGCAAATTAATTGCACACGCTGATCAATGAAATGAACTCTTAAAAACAAAATCATCTGTCCAAAACATTACAAAATTAAAGCGACTGGATGCCTAAGAAAATGGATGGGTACATAAGAAAATAAATTAGTAAAAAATATTATGGATTGCATGTGGTTCTCTTTATCTCGGAAGTGTTTTTTTCCCCATGGAATCCTTTATTTTTCAAAAGCGTTCGTTTTTTCTCGGAATCGTTCCTTTTTTCTCGGAATCGTTCCTTTTTCTCGGATTCGTTCCTTTTTTCGGAACGATTCCGAAAGGAACGACTCCAATGAACTCGTTCCTTTCGGTGAACGATTCCGGCTGGAACGATTCCTTAAAAGGAACGAAGTTGCCCATCTCTATTAAATTGGCTACTGGTAACGAGGACTCTTACGCAATTAGGCATGATTAGACCATCCACCTAATCTTGCGTAATTGTGGCTAAAGGAGAGCATAAATTAATTTTAAATCAAATTGCGATGTCACTAAAAGGGGGGAAGGGTGATATTTTCAGTTCTCGTCTAAGGCGACAAAATACCAAAAACGGTCCTGGCCATTAATCCAGTTTCCTAAATACAACCTTCATTTTGGTCAGTATGTTTATGCAGCAATTTTTAATTTTATATTTGCTGTACACATTTTAAACAACGGGAAAAAATAGATTTCAGTGCATAAAATTCCAGGTAGTTATGGATGAATATCTGAGTAACAAGTGTAGCTTTTAATTTATTTTAAAAAATGCGTTATAAGTATATTTAATTTTTAAAAATATATTTGTCTTTATTTGGATGAAAAAAATAGTGCAGGAATAACATAAAAACAGAGAAGACTGAGGTATTTCGAAGGAAATGCCTCTGAAACCACACTATTAAAACAGCAGAAGCGAGTTTGGAAGACCGGCTCCTACTTTAGTAGAAGCAGGGGTTTATGCTGGGTGATTTAATTTGAAAAAGAATTTTTCTTATAAAATTCATATTTTTTTTCCTTTGCTTTTACAAAATTTGATATCATTCGCTGAAGGAAAAAGAATAATTAATTTATATTCTCTCATGTAATATTCAATACAGGAATTCAATACAGAAATCTGTTGGAAGCCCACTATTATTTTGCTTGTTATGCCGCTTCCCAGTGCCGTAACCAGGCAGGTGCAATAGCGGCACCGGCACAGGGCCCACTTGAATGGGGGGGCTCAAAATGCTGTTCAAAAATTATAATTTAAATTAGGGTGTAAAAAAGTCATGATTTTTTTTTTAATCAAAAAAATCGGATTTTTTTTTATTTAAATCGGATTTTTTTTATTTAAATCAGATTTTTTTTTTTCCTGTGTTAAAATATTAAACATATACCAAGAATTAAGCATTTCAAAAATGAATAATCCTCCAATTACTAACATAATCTATGTCTTTTTTTTTTTTTTTTTTTTTTTTTTTTTTTTTTTTGCTTTAATTAATAAAATTTTTATTATGTAACAATAGAAATTACAAAAAACGGCAAATTAAAAATTTCTTTAGTAACATACAACATTATGTGCATTAATATTTTGTAATAATTATGTAAACCAATATTAAATACTGTTTATATTTTAAAGTTATTGATAAATTGCATTTAATTTTAAATTGGTGATACAGATTAAATTTTGTAATTATTAAACAATTAACTATTTAATTAAGAACACAATCTACATTTTTGAAGAAGTGGTTGAAAACAGGTGATAATAGTTTGATAAATTCATAAAGCAGCCAGTAATTTTACACAGGTTCTAAAGCGTATGTATATCAAATTGATCAAAAATTATAGCAATGTATATAGCAAACTCGCACATAATTTATAAATAGATTACAAAAATTGTATTTTTGAAATTTAAATCAGATTTTTCTCCACAACATTAAAATATTTGAATAGTTACTAAATATTATAATGTTTTGAAGTTATTTAACATTTAGTTAGATGTTTTTTAAATGTATAATACATCTTTTTACACAGTTTAATATTTTTATAATTAACAATAACAAATATTACATTTTTACAAGTGATTTAGTGATCGTTTTCATTACTGATTACAATGCTTTTTCACACCATTTTAAAAAATCAGAAAATATGTGATTTTATCATTTGATTTAAATCATTAACACTCTGTTGCTATGTTTATTGTATATAAAAGAATGCATAACTTGATTATTAAAAGGAAATTGTGACATTGTACGTTATATTAGATTTAAATATCATTTTTAAATTAAATGCTTTTTATGTTTGTTAGATAAACACCATGCTTTTTACAAACTTGCTGTGCTTACATTTTTCACAATACTCAGGAATTACACTTAGAAACAATTATTTAAAGCTTTATTTTATGTATTCATAAGTCACAATACCTGTAGAAACTTTCCAAATTATGTTAATCTTAGATTTGAATACTTTTTTATGTCATTTTAAACATTTAGAAAAATTTTGATTTTAATCAATGATTTTTTTTAAAAAATCACTTGATTAAAATCACGATTTAAATCGCTGATTTAAATCAACTGATTTAAATCGTTGACACTCTAATTTAAATTTAAAAAAGTCCTTCCGGCCAGTGCCGGGAGGAAGAGGTAGCTTTCATATTCCTTATTTTAAAAAAGCCAACTTATATCATTCAAACAAACGAAGCTCAATTTAGTGGAAACCGAATATAGGAGATTCAATACTAATTTTTATCAATATAATGAATGAGAATTTCGCGAAATTAGTCAGCTTTATCCAAGCTGCTTTTCTTTAAAGTGACTTATATTTGACTGCTAAATTCGGGGATTTCTTAAAGTGCCTGCCATTTTAAGACAACATGGTGGATGAGGCTAACCAGTGAACTTGGTCGAGACCTTAGTAATTGCTGTGCACATGCTCGCTCACATCGGAATCGGTTGATATATAAGAGTGCTGTCGCATGCAAAAAATCAGATTTTTCAAAATGTCACCCACAATAGAAATTGAAACTGCTATATCTGAGCCATTTTTTAAGGTAAAGACAAACAAAAAATGCTCCTGAATCCTTACATCAAGGTCAAATACTTAAGAAAGAAACCTTTTTCAATTTCTAATTTTTTTGCACCTCACTTTAAATATATATATATTTTTTAATTTAATGGCCGCCATTTTGAAACAAGATGGCTGATGAATCTGGCCAGCGAACATGATCGAGATATTGATGTATACTATCCACATGCCTTCTTACATCGAAATAGGCGAATACGTGTGTTATCGCGTGACAAATACAAGATCGTTTCAAAATGTTAGCCATGCTAGAAATTCAAAGTGCTATAAATCAACAATTTTTTAAGATATAAACAAAAGAACAAATTTTCAGAAACAAAAACTGCTCCGGAATCTTTGCATCAAGGCCAAACACATAAAAAAAATCTTTTTCATTTTCCAATTTTTTAATACCTCATTTTAAATTTTAAATTTAATTTTTTTTTAAATGGCAACCCTTTTGAAACAAGATGGCGAATGAAGCTGGCCAACGAACTCGGTCGAGACATTGGTATGTACTACGTACAGACCAAGTTACATCCAAATCGGTTCATAAATATGCCTGTTATCGCGTGACAAAAATCAGGTCGTTTTAAAATGTCAGCCACAATAGAAATTCAAAATGCTATTACTCAGCCATTTTTTTAGATATAGACGAAAGAAAAACTGTTCCGGAATCTTTGTATTAAGGTCAAACACATACAAAAAAAATCTTTTTCATTTTCCAATTTTTTGGTATCTCATTTAATTTTTTTTTTAATTTTTTTAAATGGCCGCCATTTTGAAACAAGATGGGGGATGAAGCTGGCCAACGAACTCGGTCGAGATATTTGCATGTACTATGTACACACCAAGGTACATCCAAATCGGTTCATAAATACGCCTGTTATTACGTGAGAAAAATCAGGACGTTTCAAAATGTCAGCCACGCTAGAAATTCAAAATGCTATAACTCAGCCATTTCTTAAGATATAAACGAAACAAAAACTGCTCCCGAATCTTTTTATCAAGGTCAAACATATATGAAGAAAATATTTTTTCAATTTTCAATTTTTTGGTACCACATTTCAAATTTAAATTTTTCTTAAAAATTTAAATGGCTGCCATTTTTAAACAAGATGGCGGATGAAGCTGGCCAACGAACCCGGTCGAGACATTAGTATGTACTATGTATAAACGATGTTATATCCAAATCGGTTCATAAATACGCCTTTTATCGCGTGACAAAATTCAGGACGTTTCAAAATGTCAGCCACGCTAGAAATTCAAAATGCTATAACTCAGCCATTTTTTAAGATATAGACGAAACAAAAACTGCTCCGAAATCTTTGTATAAAGGTTGAATACATAAGAAAAAAATATTTTTCCATTTTCAATTTTTTGGTACCACATTTCAAATTTTAAATTTTTTAAAAGATTTTAAATGGCCGCAATTTTGAAACAAAATGGCGGATGAAGCTGGCCAACGAACTCGGTCGAGACATTGGTATGTACTATGTACACACCGAATTACATCGAAATCGGTTCATAAATACGCCTTTTATCGCGTGACAAAATTCAGGACGTTTCAAAATGTCAGCCACGATAGAAATTCAAAATGCTATAACTCAGCCATTTTTTAAGATATAGACAAAACAAAAACTGCTCCTGAATCTTTATATAAAGGTCAAATACATAAGAAAAAAATATTTTTCCATTTTTAATTTTTTGGTACCACATTTCAAGTTTTAATTTTTTTTAAAATTTTAAATGGCCGCCATTTTGAAACAAAACGGCGGATGAAGCTGGCCAACGAACTCGGTCGAGACATTGGTATGTACTATGTACACACCGAATTACATCGAAATCGGTTCATAATTACGGGAGTTACAGTGTGACATAGGTCAGATATATATATATATATATATATCAATTTTGAACGGAGGGTGGTTTCGGGGTCTGGGGGTCATGATCGATGAAAATATACCAAAATTTTTTGAAATCGCTTTCCTCCGAACGGCTGCAATACAGGCCCGTAGCCAGGTGGGGGCCAGGTCGGGCAAAGCCCGACCTGGAAAATGTTTTGCCCGACCTGGCGCATTCCGATAACAACATTAAATTTCTAGTTTTCCACCACTTCTTCTCCAACCTAGAATGAAGCTCGACATTCTGATCATTTTTTTCACTCAGTATTTCCCTTTAAAAAAATTTATGTAATACAACATCAAATTTTCATTTTTCCATGCCAGACCTTGCCCTCTACCCCTAAATTTCCTTTCTAGACTGGAAACAAAAATAGTAAAATTTCATCTATAAAGCTTTTTTTTCTCTCCCTCTTTAACAGACCTGTCGAAAATTGCTCCATTGTGCGTGCCTCGCTTTTTCACTTTGTAGAAATTATCCCATACCGCTTCAACAACAAATCGGGTTTACCTTAATCCCTAAAGCTTGCTTTCTTTATACAATTGTCATCATACGTAATTTATCGTTAGGAGGCGGGGTTGAAACCAAAGGCTTCTGAAACTAATCTTGAAGCAGCCCACAATACTGTTTCCTTAACTTTAATGTGCTGTACATCTGTACATGAGTTAAATGCTTCTTTCGTGGAAACTTGGTCCGATTACAACAAATTCCAAAGGACATTCCACCCCACCCCCCACCCCCCATGTGAAAATACAAAATAGATAATGGAAGGTCTGTCCCTTCATCTCTTTGACTGTCTCCCATTCCACTGAATTTTTTTTTAAATGTCGCTTCTAAAATAAACCAATCATTATTTCAAATTTAAACAATGCAATATGTCAGGTTACTTGCGATTTTACAAATCCAAATTTATTACTTACTGACACATTTATAAAGCCATTTTTATTCTTAAATTAAAAAAAAAAATGTTACAGATGTTTTTATTAAGAAACGAAGAAACAGAATGCGTTGTTTAATGAAACTGTTCTGCACTTTTTCTTAAAAGCAAATCGGTTTCCAAAGTGATCGTCAAAGTTGCCAATATAAGCCAATTTTTGCTAGGCGACAGCGTGATACAGACCATCATAAGATAGAAATCAATTACAACTCAAAGTGTAATGCATTTATTGAAAAGTGAAAAACGGTATTCGATTCCAATTCCTAATTAAAATAAATACATTTTATTTACGTTATGCCCAGGGCCGTAGGAAGGTCTTTTGAGGCCACCCACAAACTTTTTTTCAGGTCCCCCCCCCCCCTCTAAGATTTTTGAGAAATATCTATATTTAATTTGCTATCCGAGTTCTATTTTATAACAACACCAGCAGAGCTTCACTAGTTGATTTTTTCAAAACGAAACTCAAATTAAACGAATTTACAGTTGGATTGAACTGCTTTCGGCAATGTACGTACACCCATTGGGGCTATGCCGGCTCAGATCTCGAATCAAACAAACGAATTATTGTAAATTTTTATTTCGACCTGGATTAAATTAAAATTTTCAACATTTTGTTCATGGTGTTACAGGAACAGATTTGATATTCTTACAACATGAATTTAATCAAAGCACTAGCAAAATTTAACTGAGAATTCCCCCATTTAGAAAAAAAAAGGTAAAAAAATCACCGCAAAATACAAAAGGATGCCAAAAATTGATAAAGATATTTCGAAGTTCATAGCGAGCTAAATTTACTATATTGTGCTAAAAGATTGAAACCGGATTTTTTATTTATGAATGTTAAAAAAATTACCAGAAACACAGCTAAAAATTCTCGAAAAATTCAAAAATAGCAGAGCACAAAATTTGGCAAAAAAAAAAAAAAAAGAGAAGTTTCAAATTGAATTCCCTTTGCAAATGAACCGCCACAAAAAACCTCCAAATATTGCACATAAATAAAAAAAATATGGAAGTTTTTTCGTATTCTTTTTTTTTTTTTTTCTTCTTTTTTTCAGTTTGACAATGCTATCCGCATGACCCAGACAGATTTTTTTTAAGCAGAAAATACTCATTTATAATAACTTTTTTTCTGTTTCGAACGGTGCCTTTTATTAAAAAAATATATTTATTTAGAGATTTACTAATTCCATAAAATTACCTTTGGGATGTCGTTTTCATATTTTTCAGTTTTCTCCAATTTAAAATTTTCACCCAAGTGTTCCGGATAGAAATTGAAAAAGAAAGGCTTCAGATAGACAGTACCTTTCTGTGGGAAACGAAGATGGGTTTCTTACTAGATAATAATAAAGGCATACAGAGTCTCTCTGTCCTTTTCTTTTTTGGTCTGACCAGATGTTTTTCTGTTCACGACAAGATTTGACAGGAAGGATACCTGTATGCCTTAAATTATGCACATCGAAATAGGGTTTTTTTTAATGAAATTTTTAAATTTAATTTTTTATGCTATCTTTAGTGTTTTTTCGAGTTTCGGGCTCCCCCCCCCCCCCCCACATTCATAAAAGGAATCCATTTTCAATCTATCTTTCCATTTTAGCCGAATATAGTAAATTAGTCTTCTGCGATTTTTGAATATTTCACGAAGTCTTTTATGTAATTTTTAACTTTCTTTCACGTTCCGACGGGATTTTTTTACATTAGTAAAAGGAGTCAGGTTTCGATCTTTTAGCCACAAGTACAAAATTTTGTCCTCTGCAATTTTTGAATTTTTTGCAAACTTTTTATGCGATTTTAAACTCTTTTCCCGTTTTTAAGCTCCTGTGATTAGAAGAGATTTTTCTCATATTTGGAGAAATTTTCGTCTTTTGAAATTTTCTAGAAATTTTGATCATTGATTCGCGACTTTTTCGTGTTATGAAGGAAAAAATATTAATGCGTAAGTTCAGTTTCTAATTATGAAAAGTACAATGCAACACAGTTGACGGAACACTATTGGGATTTGATGAAACTGCATCTTTATATTGAAGGATGTTGGGTAATTTTTACGTTAGATTGGTGACTTTCTATACTTTTGCGAAAAATGGACAAATTAAAGCATTTTTTTGGTGTGTGCGTGTGTGTATTTGAACGGAAAAAAACCTCCAGTCCACTGATTTATTTATTTATTTCATTTTTTTTTTGAGAATGTAAAAGGAATCCGGTTTCAATCTTTTATCCCAATATAGTAAATTTTGCCCTGTGCGGCGTTTTATTCGCTTTCCGCCGTGTTTTTTGTACATTCCTAAAAGGAATCAAGTTTAAGTCCTTTAGTTCAATATAGAAAATTTATCGTTTGTAATTTCTGATTTTTTTTACAAAACTTTTATGTGATTTTTAGAGTATTTTAAAATTCCACATTCAATCTTTTGGCTCGATATAGTTAAATTTTGCTCTCTGTGATTTTTGAATTTTAGTCCAATTTTTGACCCTTTTTTTCGCGTTTTGCGAAAGACCTTTTGGTAAGTTTTTCTGAACCGAAGACTTATCCAGTAGATTTTGCTGCTGTCATGATTAAGATGAAGGTGGGAAAATAACAAATTGGCTCCTGTAGCAAGATGAACGATGATGCTGGAAAATTTCACTTTTACCTGGGGACTATCACTTTATCGAAAGAAAAAATACAATAATTCAAGAATTGTTTGATTCAAGATCAGATTTAGGATATCCCGAACGGGTTTACGCTGCGGAAGGCAGTGGAGCCCCCAAGGGCAACCCCCCCTCCCCCCCCTAAAAAAAAGGTTCTCTTTTGGAAAAAAACAACCAACAAAGCAAGCGATGCTCCGCTAGTAGATAAAATAATTACAGCATGATGAAACGTTAAAAAAGAAACAGGTTGAGCGTAAGGGGATAGGTGGCAAAGGCATGGCACACAAATGCCTGCTTATTGGGACCCCCCACGAGATTAAAAAGCGTATATTTTTTAAACATTTGAATAACAATAATGAGGTTTTAAAGTTTTGAATCTTGGGTTCCAACTTTTCCTCGATTTAATAGGGACCCTAAAAAAGACAATTTTAAAAAGTATTTAGAAATTGCAAAATTTCTTTCATCTGGGCACCTTTAAAAAGAATGGTGGCTGTAGTAGAAAGAAGCCCATGTCTATTTTGGTTGAAGAAAGTAATAGTATTAAGCCTGATTGGGACCCCCAACGAGATTAAAAAGCACATTTTTTAAACATTTGAATAAAAAGTGACAGCTATAAGTTTTGAATCCTGGGTTCCAACTTTTCTTCCCTTTCATAGCCCCTCCTCCCCCCGCCCCCCCCCCCCCAAAAAAAAAGATTAAAAAAATTTAGAGCATGCAAATTTTCTTTCATATGTGCGCCTTAAAAAAAAATGGTGGATAGAAAGGAAGCACATTATCTGTTTTGGTTGAAGGACGTAATTGTATTAAGGAAGTTTTGAAGCTCATTGGGACCCCATTGAGATTAAAAGGCATATTTTTTAAATATTTAAATAAAAAATATGGGACCTAAAAGTTTTGAATCTTGACTTCCAACATTTCTTTACTTTTATAGGGCCCCCCTATTTTTATAGGGACACAAAAAAAAAAAAAAAAAAAAAAAAAATTAGAGCCTGCAAAATTTTTTTCATCACCTTTAAAAGGAACGGTGACTATAGAAAGAAAGCACAAATTTTTTGAAGGAAGTAATGGCATTAAGAAAGTTTTGAAACTTATTGGGGGTCTCAATGAGATTAAAAAGCCTTTTTTTTAACATTTGAATAAAAAATTTGGCCTAAATGTTTTGAAAAAAAAAGACAATTCAACTAAAAAAGACAATTCAAAAAGAATTTAGAGCCTACAAAATTTCTTTCATCTGGGCACCTTTAAAAAGAACGGTGGTTGTAGAAAGAAAGTGCATAACTGTTTTGGTTGAAGGAAGTAATAGTATTAATGAAGTTTTGAACTTTTGGTTTCATCTTTTTCTCCCACTTATAGGACCCCTCCCCCCCCCCCACACACACACACCAAAAACAGACTAAAATACCATTATATTTTTAAAATAGAATTTAAGGTTTCAAAAGCTCTTCCATCTGGGCCCCTTCATAAAGAATAGTGGATATAGAAGGAAAGCGCATATCTGTTTTCTAAATCTGACCAAGATCTTTGACAAAAAATTAATTTGGATAAAACAAATTAAAATGTTATTAAAATACATTAAAAATAATTATAAAAGTTAAAAAACATTATTCGACTCAAAGCTACAATAACTTACTACTGGGCCCCTGACTTTGCTCAGACCTCCAAAATGGGGGGGGGGGGGGGTATGGGAGACGATTCCTACGGCACTGGTTACGCCAAATATTTTATTTAACTTTAATACATTTTTATTATGTCTCTGAAGAAACTTTAAAAATTTCGTACTGACTTTAGAAATATCTTATATTTTAAACGAAAAAAAAAAAAAAAACTTCCTCAAATTGCAATGCATATTTTTGAAGAACTACGAATATGAGATAGAAAAAATCTGCCACCCCTGGAAAAATCTTTGCCCTACCTGGAAGTATGGTCTAGCTACGGGCCTGCTGCAATAGGTAGCTTTTTGTAATGAAAGCTACCTAAAATTCCGCCTTTCGACTGCTCAGTTTGGCCATTAGATTTTGTCTTACTTAGACCCCAGATAGATATCTCTGCTCACCAGCATGAACATTCGAATGGAAGGCAGAACAGATATTTTCAAGGTGCCTATGTTAATTTGCCTAATTTTGGTTAAGTTACAAGCTATAAAGAAAATTATAAAGAAGAGATATTGGAGAAGAGCATTACATGGGAAGAAAATACACTTACAGAGGAAGCGATTCTTATAAGGTGTCTAGAAGATACTTCGATAATAGAGGTACATGACATCATAAATACAAAACTAATCGAATCAGAAACTTTACCATTATTTTTCAGCAAGATATCAAGAAATAAGAAAACGATCATCATAAAAACATATACAGAAGCTCAGTTGCAAGAAATTTACTTAAACATTAAAAAAATTGAAGAGATAGGTAGTAAAACAGAAATTAAATACATCAAATATAACACTAAACGAATAATAATAACAGGTATTCCCAAGAACATACCAAGTGAATACATCAACAACTTAATAAAACTACATCCTAACTTCAAAAATAATTTACTAATAAAAATCTACAAGGTCATACAGAAATCAAAATCAAATAATTACCAGCTGGTACTCGAGATGGACAGTCCGACTTCTAATATCTTTCTCAGAATGGGATTTCTCAATGTGGGATTGCGTCATTGTGGAATTCATCTCTACAAACCGATAGTTCGTTGTGCTAATTGCCAGATCTATGGACACTCGGAAAAATTCTGCAAGAGAGACTCAATTTGTGCTTATTGTGCAATGGGTCACCCAACTAAGAACTGTATAAACTCTGATTAACCAGAACTTAAGAACTGTACAAACTGTTTAAGTCTTGAAAACTATCATATACATACAGCAGACTCATCGCAGTGTCCTACATTCCTCTATCAAATGCAATATAGAAATGTAAATCAGGGACATGATAAAAGCTATTCCATGGGATCTGGTTGGTATGACGGGAGTTCTACCAACCGTGTATATAAATAACTCTAAATTTTCATCTATATGTTGTGGGTTATCAATAAACCCTCGCCAAATTTTAACAAATTACTTATAAATTATTTTACCAATAGTATCTTAACCATATTACATTATTTTAAATAACGAAACCTTACTTAAATTACCAGAAATTAATTTACTACATTTTGTGTTGTGTTGCCAAATTGTGTATAATATTATTACTAAACTAATCTTATTCTGTGGAGTACTATGAAAACTTATGTGATGAACAAATCTAAATGACCACTAGTTTTAATTGGTAGACTTGCTCCCCCATTCAGTGCTGCTCCTTCATCTCAAAAATATATACTCATAATGGTTACTCAACTCAAGTTTGCTTATGCTATATAACTTTATCTTATTTCTTAAGTATTAATAATTAAGGAACTTATCTAGTAGTAATTTTATTTTGCATAATTAACTAATTATTCTTCCTCTTCAAGGAACATCCCTGGGCTATGGGCTTGACCCAACCATCAGCCACAAGCAGGTTCCCAGGGTGGGCGATTAGATTAGATTAGTGTGAATACAGTAACGTAGTCACTATGTTTGCGTTTTCGCGTATATATGTTTACCAAATGCGGGATTTTTCCGTTTTGTTTAAACCTCCATCGGCCAAACCGTTGGGTATACAGAAAAAAAGGGAGATATATTCTTAAAGTTCGTACCTTTGCGCCTCAAATGCCGTAATCAGTTCGTAAAAATTGCGTTATTAACCCTTTGAAAATGTTTTTTAAAAAGAGTCATTTTTTGTGGTGGACATTTTCTCCTTATGTCAATGCCTCCGCCCCCCCCCCCCCTCCCAGGCCGCACTTTTAGAGGTACGGATAAACAAAAGTATACTCTTAGAGCTAAAGTTTTCTTCTAATCGTCTGTGCAATTGATTTTAAAAAATACGAATTTTATCCCTTTAAAAAAAATTCGCGAACTCAGGTCACTTTACGACTTTTCGGAGACGATCATTTTTCTACATTAAAAGTATCTAAACGTCCGTATTTCGATACCATCTTTTTAGAGCAGACTGCAATTACATCTACTACAAAAATTTCGAAACGTTCGGACGAGTTTGGGCAACGAGAACTATTTTCCTTTGTTATGGTAAAAATCTCGACGCGGAAACAAGAAAGAAAAATCATGCGCCAAGCTTAGAATATGAAACACACTGCCCAGCACATTCAGAGAAATGTAACAAAACTTCGCCATTTAATAAGTTGAACTATGATGTCTAATTGAACAAGTTCAACTAGATGGAGAGTCCTATCCAAGGGCTAAAGATCTACTAGCCCCAACCATGTCTAACTGAACAATTTTGAAAAAGCATAACACATTTGGAAACTCAATTTTAGCAATTCCCATCTAAAGTCGGAAAATTATACGAATTCTTTAGCGCAGCCCTGCATAAAATATATAGATTTGTATCTATAAACTACATATATACAAAAATTTAGTTCAGTTAGGAATTAGATTCCACAGTTGAAAATTCCCCTTCAGCAGTTTTCGCTAATAAGGAGAAATGTACGTGAATTCTTTTTCGCAGCCCTGTATACGTTCCATAGAATTTATACACAAGTAGTAACATGCAAAAAAATTGTTAAATCTAAAAGCGTATACCAAAATTTAAAACACACTTCCAGCAATTATTGCTCAAAGACAGTACTGTAACCGAATTCTTTTGTGTGTCCCTGTAAAAGAACGATAAATACGCTATTATATAATAAGAATCTTCTAGCAAACTTCGGTGATTTATATTAATTTCAATACATTTGAAAAATAGCGTAATTTCATTAAAATACATTGCAAACAGCTTTTCTCCATTGACCATAATGTAACGGTATTCTTTTGAGTAAAATATAAAATCAAAACACCATATTAACTAGTGCCGTGAAGGAATTTTCATCTTGTTATTAATATAAAAAGTTAAAACCAGCATAAAATTACTTAAAAGTTGCCAAGATTTATAAAGATGTTATTATATCCCGAGATCTTTCGAACGAACCCTCGTTCATTTTCAAGGGAAAAAAAGTGTGACTGACTGGAATACAAGAAAAACACACTTAAAACAAGATGAAAGAGTACGCATGTGCAAGCATGTGCAAGCGATAGACTTCGGAAAAGCTAAAATTATCATTCCTACATCTAACCATTACTCTTCAATAATCCGTGAATCCATTGAGATTTTGCTTAGAAATGATACTGTCTGTAACGATGTCCTTTCTTACAATATTCCCGCTATTTGGTTTAACATTCTAGGTATTTCGAGATATCCTGATAATATGACTTAACTTTTTCACCTCCCCTCCTCCCCCCCCCCCTTTTCTTTATGGTGCAGTGGACTAGACCTCGCTTGCACATGCGTAATCTTTCATCTTGTTTTAAGTGTGTTTTTCTTGTATTCCAGTCAGTCACACTTTTTTCCCTTGAAAATGAACGAGGGTTCGTTCGAAAGATCTCGGGATATAAATTTTAACTTTTTATATTCTTTTGAGTGCCCCTGTAAATGAACGGTAAATGCTATGAATACCCTATTCTATAGTAAGAATCTTGTAGTAAACTTCAGTGATTTATATTAATTTCAATATATTTAAAATAGCGCAATTTCATTAAAATACATTGCAAACAATTTTTCTCCATTCACCATAATGTAACGGAATTCTTTTGAATGCCCCTGTAAATGAACGATAAATGCTATGAACACCTTTTTCTCTATAAGCATCTTGTAGGAAACTTCGGAAATTTATCACGATTTTCCCCCATTGACCAAAATTTAACGGAATTCTTTCGAGTACCCCTGTAAATGAACTATCTATGCTACACACTTCATTTTCAAAACCGAACAAACCATGGTAAACGACATCAACATATATCAATTACATGAAAATCAGAGCCTATTTACGCTAGTTAGATCATGGACAGACGGACAGACAAACTGAATTCATAAACACCTTTTCAACTATATTGGAAAGTGTTATAAAGGGATAAAAAAAGATATTTCTTTTAAAATTAGATACCAATATTGTTTTACGAAAATGTAACACGGATTGCAAAACCGTTATATTTATAACCTTTAAAAATTCCAAAGTGTTTCAAGATCTTATAACGTTTTCGCATAAGAATTTTAAATAAACCAGGGTTGCAAGAACGTGACACTATTTTTCAACATTTACTTTTTCTTTCTTATAAATGTAGATATTTTTTCTAGAATAAAATTTTTTAGAGTACAATATCTTTAAAAATATTAATTATGAGTGACGTAATCAATGAATTTGCCGAAATGAAAGTCAGAAATATATAATTAAAATAAATTCTAGTGTAATGTATTTGTTATATTATTTTCCCAAATTTAATAAATTAAGGGGCCTAAATGCGAATTCTTGCACTGGGCAAAGGAATGGCTAATTACAGCACTGCCGTTTCCTATCAGCGAAAAAGAACACTGTGTGTAAAAAATGACTATAGCACCCGAAAATCAACCAACCAACCAATTTAGAGGGACACAAAACCTAGACAGTGTCCTGGGCTCAAAAATGTCTTAATCAGGTCCTGAACTTACTAAATAAAAGCAGTCAGTGACTGTCGATGTCGATGCATCAAGACTGCGCATAAATACAGCAAAGCTGTAGTACCCTTAGTTATTACGTACATCGCGAACCATCAATTTCGCTTAACATCGATCTTGTCAATTGCGCAATCGGCATCAGCCAACAGCCAACCGCAACCGCAGTTCCAAGACGTACGAGCGTTTTTACTTTTTTCCCTTTTTAAGTAACGAACTTTCGTGTTTCTGATAAATATAATAACAATTATAGAATCCTTCCTCATTAACATCATTTAACCATTTCGACTCGACATAAATCCTTGATCAGTAAATCACGTACAAACGAATCTATTAAAAAATATACTGCATAACTACGAGTAGATGTATTAGATAATACGAGCAGGCACAAAACACGAAACAAAAGTGTTTATTAGTCATTAACCTCTAAAGCGAAGAAGGAAATATTGCATATCACACAATTTTGTCGTTTTTTAAGCATCCATTCTTCGTGTAATTATGCATTATTTATGATTTCTCGTTGTCTTCATAACTTGCACTGAAAAGCCGTATTAAAAGTAGCCGGGTGCGGATTTTTATTTTTCTTTTAATTTTTATTTCCTGGAGTTTTTATACGAAGAAAAGAGAGGAAAAAGTATCCAGTTCGTGCATCGAATGAACCAATCAGTCAAAAACAATTACGACTGTGCCCACTTGTGTAATATGATAAGTTTTGGTCATTGAACTTGAGTTTAATTCAGGTATCAAAATACGAGATAAGTAAGCGAGAAAATACCCTTGAAACCTGTTGCACATATCTTGTATCGTGGTAAGAATTATTAGACTTGATTTTTATTTTATTGTTAGTATGCTAAACTTGGATATTGACAGGTGGAAAAGAGAAAATTTGATATCACTAGTCGACAGTTAGAATACAAATTAAAAGCTGCTCCGAGATTATTTTGTTTTTAATGAAATGTTAAAAAGTACCTTGCTTACAGTCGCCTGCTAAATAGAAAAAATACGAGGCACAGAGATGGGAAAAGCCGGACAGCAGCTTCTAATTTGGGACTTAATACAGGGTGATTCATAAAGAGATATACAATTTATTCGCATCGCGAAACAAGAACAATCGCAGATATTTTACGTAACTAGCAGCAGAATTGTTGGAAAAAACGTTTTTTTCTTCTTTTTACAGATAGTGGCAGATCTGTGCAATCACACGATGCACATGGAGTCAATAATCTATTATATCCAAACGTGAGTTAAGATACCTGAATCAAGAGCAGTGATCCTCTATTTATATTCCGTTAGATCATCAGATAGGGTATGAATAAAATCTTGTGCTTTAAGCTCCCCCACCCTCCTTCTCGAAGAAGAACATTCTCCCACAGTAAAATAAATCACAAGCTGTTAAATCAGGACTTTTGGTGGCTACAGTGGCATGTTGTAGTTGCCGGCTCGCCCACTCCATCGTCCAGTCACTACAGTCAGTGGCGTAGCCAAAGGGGGGTCCAGGGGGTCCGGACACCCCCCCCTCCTCCGAACGATGGCCTGGTTTACTGAATCATGGATACAATAGTAAAAACGGCTAAGACAGAATCACAAAGAATCTATGGAAAATTCCGCTTTAGACAGGTGTTCTTAGAAGGTACAGTTTAAAGGTATATCATTCGCCGGGACTATGAACTTTTCCGTTTTAGGCAGTTTTTTGTTATAAACACTTTCCGTTTTCACAGTATCCATTAAAACTGCTAAAACGTATTCACTTCCCAACCTTTTTTCTTTCACGCACCCCTTTCTTAGACTTTTCATTTCAGAGTACTTCCATTCCTCATAAAGACGACCCCCTTCCCCCCCCCCCCCTCCACTCAACGAGATAACGTAAACATGTTTTTTTTTTTATTAGTAATCTTCTTATCACAACCTTATAATAAATCGATTCAAATTACATTGACATTTCTAACATTTTTGTGATCTTTTTTTTCTAACCATTTTTTGTGACTTCCGCCATTACCGATATTATTTTCACGTACCCCCAGAAGAACCGCCACCCCAGGAGTACGCGTACTCCAGGTTGGAAACTGCTTCTATAGTACACATCTGAAGAGCATACATGTATTACAGTAAAATCTGTGAAGATGACCTATCTCAAAGGAAAACAAGATTCGACGAAAACAACACTATATATTTATGCTTGCTAACGTTTGAAACCTATTTGAAATGAAACGTGTTCCAATTGTGATTCCCTCTTGGCAGATTTTCTGTAAACACGGAATCCTCTCGTAAACGAAAACATTTTAATGTCCCGAGACGGAAGGATAACTATCCTAGTATACCACTGTTCTATTTACACAAATTTACTATAACTAGATTAAACGTAAAACTTCTTTATCTTTTACTTCGATGGGACCAACTGTTGCCGACACATATGGGAAAGGACGAGTTTATACGAACGCAATAACGGCACATTGGTTGAATTTCGTGACCCTTATCTTTGTTCACTTTATAACGGACAATATTAACAATTACTTTAAATCTGCTGCCTGCAATTAATAAAAATAACTTTATTTTTGGACTGGTTATTTTTTGCCACTTTCGAAATACACTGGCGAGAAAAATTAAAGAAACAACCATAAAAAGGTGCTTTATGTTAATTTTATTAAGGGAACTTCGATGAAAGGCGATGAAACACTATTTTATAAAACTGGTGGGAATCAAACAAATCTGAATAATCCGAATAAAAGATACAGCCCGTCAATATGACGGGAGCGAGAATTAGGGGGTTAAGGGTGCAATAGGAAGATTTGGGATTTTATACTTATTAATGGTCTAGAAGTGCTACCCACTCCACGGAACTCCAAAGTGTCCCTTCTAGAGCTTCATAAATCCCACCCGGAAAAAAAATGTCTGGATTTAACATTACCTTTCCTTTGACCCCAATTACTATTTGTGAAGTCCCAGTTTAACTTTCCTTCAAGAAATTTGATGGTGGTAATAAGAGTTTTGTGTATGGAGAAAGTCTTGAGTGACATTTTGTCTTTATAAATGCGAAATCGAAAGCATAAATTGAAGCTAATTTACGTACCAAAGTCCGAAGCTTACTGCTGAACTTGGAGAATGCTCTAAAACTGTTTCGAACCATCTAAAATAAACTGGTTGGGAAGTACAATAACAGAAACCACCATTATTTTTTACACATCCTAATACTTCCAAAAAAATGCTAATCCATCACAAATAAACTTATTACAAAGATTTAACATCCTTAAAGACGACCAAATATCGGAAGCTACTATTCGATCGAATATGGCATCAAAAATGACGAGACATGAAATATAGAAACCCAAAAGAATTATGGCTGAATTAGACAATTGTACAAAACTACTTTTTCCAGCATGAACTATATTTGATGTGTGTGCTTCTTACATTACTAGAGTCTGTAGCTGAAAATGCAAGATCTTTCTCTTAAAGTTAAAACTTTATTTCAAAAACTCCCATGGGGAATTAACGGCTCTCGCGATCGACACTTATATGAAATTAGTATCCAATATCTATTACAGCACAAGTTCTTAATTCAATGGCAAGAAATTAAACATGAAAATTGCTGTTTTAAACTTAACCACTTGATACTAACTTTATTGTAAGCAAATGTTATGTAATATGAAACTTGATTTAATTAAATTTAATTCTTCAATATGCGCTCAGTTTTTTACATCATAGAGAATCTTTTTCACTGGTAAATATTAATGTAACTTCAATGTATTATTAATTGCAGTTATAGAGATTGGTCTTACATTTTTTTATCCATGCTTTTTAAAAAATTAAGGTATTAAATAAGGATATACCTAAATTTTTAAAGTTACTCGAAATACTTCTATTATACATTCACAGTCAATCATGTCAAGGCATGATTGCAAGGGACTGGTAAAAAGTTCCATTTTAGACAGGCTTCCATTTAAAGAAGTGTAATTAATTATACTTCTAAGATACACTACCTCAATAAGATCTATTGTTCGTTTCGTCGGAATCCTGAAACTCTTCGTTTGAGACAGGTTTCCGTTATAGAAAGATTCCGCCTTCACAGGTTTCACTGAAGAGCGATGAAAAACCCCTTTTAGGTTTTTAGAAAATTTAATTTTATCGCATTTAATATTAAGACCATGCAACGCTTCCGTCTGTTGTAGATAATTACTATTTTGACAAGTTTTATTCTATTCATATGACATAAATAAGTATATTTACATAAATACACAAAACTTGTAAAAAGGGAACTTGCCTATAACGAAATTCTGTCTTAAGCAGAAATGTTCCATAGTGCTGCTATCTAAAAGAATGCTGAACAAGTGCACCTGATGACACGAAAACCTGTGTAAAACGGAATGTTCTCCAATATTTGCGATTTAATCTTGACAGGTTTTGCTATATATATAACTTGAAGGAAAAATTCTGGACCCCTCCCGAAACGAAATCCTGGCTACGCCACTGACTCCAGTCCGTCTATTCTATACATCATATGGAATCAATTGCAAATTTTTTCTCGGAATTCCCCCAGAGAGTAAGCTGTGAAACGACTCACATGCATACATACGTTGCCAATTTGACTGACTAGTGATGTGAAACTTACATTATCATATATTTCAGAGGTCGCCGAACTTTCTGCTATCGTGGGTAGATTTGAATTCTGTAACCATAATCGTGGGTACACTCCTCCCTCTCCCTCCCATATATATATATATATACAGGGTTCGCACGCTATTAAGCCACGTCCCATTTTGTAAGGACTCTACCACCAGTAATCGCATCAAACTATCTTCTAGCTAATGAATCGTGAAGAAAACTATCTTTATAATAATACTCGTGGTAGAGTCCTTACAAAATGGGGCGTGGTTTAATGGCGTGCGAACCCTGATAGGCGTGTGTGATATGTATCTTACATAAACATACTCATATATCGTAAATATTCGTTGATTACAGACGTATATTTATGAAAAATTTTATGTGCAAATGAAAGCAAAGATGTTCCACATTTGTGAAGTATACAAAGAATAAAACCTATGCGATGCCCAAAAGTGACGCATTTCTCTTTGAGCCTTGCGCTAAGCCTTCAGTATTTTGTTCTCAGGAGATTTTATTTTGTACAGACAGAAAAACTCGTACTTATTTCTATCAAATCAATATTTATTATCCAGAAATGGAAAATATGTACTTATGCATATAGATTTCTAAAATTATAGCGGCTTCGTAGGCGCAACAGAAGACATGGAAGGACGCCTTCAGAAATACTAATTGAATTTATAATTGATGTTTTGTTGCTGTTGTTGTTATATAAGGCATAAAACCAATAGCGAGTAAACGTGTCCATGCCTGGACATTTTTTTGCTCTTTTGCTTTTATGTCTTATATAGAAAAAAAAAAAAAAAAAAAAAAAAAAAAAAAAAAAAAAAACAGCAATTATAAATTTAATTAAGGGGTAGTAATTTTAGAAAAAAATGGGAATTTCACCCTTTATTATTTATTTTCTAAAAAAGTATTTTGTGGCTTAATTCCATATTTTGTCATTGATTTCTAAGTGTGGAATAAGTTGCGCCTAAGCGAATTAGGCGATTTCTTTTTGACTTATTTGTATATGTATGGGGTTTTTTTTTCCTACACATCAGTGTAAATTAATCAGTCATAATCTATCTTAAGTAATTAATCTATCCGTAATGAAGTGATTTTCCTTCGGTATATTTCAGAATAAGAAACACACCAATCCGCCATTTTGATTCTTGAAATCTTACCTACATGCTTACCTACTTCAAACGCGAAATTTGACTTTCCATAAGACTTTTAGCATTAGTGTGAAATCCTGCAATTTCATTGGCTGACGCTTCACCGATAGCCAATGAAACTGAACGGAACTTCTTTCCCTGAAAGGACAAGTACAAGAGTAAAATACTGTGTAAACAGCGTTCTCAGATCTAGGGGAAAATCCCTAGATCTAGGGAAATTGAAGCTTATTTAGGGATTTAGGGAATTCCTTCTGATTTCTAGGGAATTTTTAGAAGACTGGCAATATTTTCTTAAAATCTAGGGAAAAAAAGGATTTTTGTTAGACTTCTGTGTTTTTCTGGCTTGCGAAAGTGATAGGTGTGAGCTGATGTGACCACAGACTTCTAATATAAGAATTATATTAGAAGTCTGTGGATGTGACGTGTTTGATGAATGAATATGGAAGAGGAAGTAAAGGGATGGGTAGTGGGGAGAAATTGTCTTCAAGCAATTCTTTAGTTAACAGAGGGGAAGGGGGAGGAATTTATGGTCCGAATCGGACTCGGACCTCCCTTTCGTTTCTCGGGACAGGGATCCTAGATGGCTAATAAATGATTACCACCTGGATCAACAGTTGTTAATTACTACTCCAGATACGAACACTACTTATTTTTTGCAGATTTCAGCATCTGGATTTGAATCCCTAGGAGCTTTTTTTAAATGAAACTGTCTCTGAGGTCTGAGGAGTGTAAAGCCGGCACATGGTATTTTGGTATCTCAAATGTATGAATGATCTAGCTCAGTGGTCAAGACTAGGGCTGGTTAAGATTTTGCATTTGTAATACTAAAGTTGCGTGTTCTGTTCTCTCGCTGGCGTTTTCACTTTTTTAGAGTTTTGTTTTGATTTTTATTAAGTCAGTTAGTTAAAATCAGTCGATCTTTATTGCCAGTTCTTTTGTAAATTTTTTTATCAGTTAGATCTTTTAAAATAAATTAAATAATTAAATTTAAAAAATCAGTTAATCTATTTTTTAATAATTAAAGTAAACATTTATTAAAATGCAATAATAAATCTCCTAGGCTTGCATTAAAAGTATTTTCATGTTAGAACTTTATAAAGTTCTGATCATTTTAAATTTGTCTGTTACTATAGTAACAGATAAATGCAAAATTATCAGAATTAATATATTAAAGGTTTTTTATTTTAAAATTATCTTTGAGACATAAAAATCTTTATTAATTTATGATAGGTTACTTTATAATTTTTTATTTTAAATATTACACAAATATTTAAATTAAATTTTTAAATTCATAGGACTTATAGGGTATTTTTCTAATAAAGAAATAATTTCTAATAATTAAAGTGTAAAAATAATATTTTCTTAAGTCAGTTAGTTAAAATCAGTTGATCTTCATTGCGAGTTCCGTTGTAATTTTTTTTTTTTTTTTTTTTTTTTTTTTTTTGCCAATTAGATTTTTTAAAATAAATTTTAAATAATTAAATTAAAAAATTCATTTAATCTATTTTTTAATAATTAAAATAAATATTTATTAAAATTTAATAATAAATCTCCTAGGCTTACATTAAAAGTATTTTCATGTTAGAACTTAATAAAGTTCTCATCATTTTAAATTTATCTGCTACTTAGGTTGCTTTGAAATTTTTTTATCGTAAATATTATACAGATAATTAAATTTTTAAATTCATATGGCTTTTAGGGTATTTTTCTAATAAATAAATTTCTTTAATAATTAAAGAGTAATAATAATACTTTCTTAAGTTAGTTAGTTAAAATCAGTTGATCTTTATTGGGAGTTCCGTTGTAATTTTTTTTGTCAATTAGATTTTTTTTAATAAATTTAAATAATTAAATTTAAAAATTCACTTAATCTATTTTTTAATAATTAAAGTAAACATTTATTAAAATGCAATAATAAATCTCCTAGGCTTACATTAAAAGTATTTTCATGTTAGATTTTTATAAAGTTCTGATCATTTTTAATTTATCTATTATTTAGATTACTATTTTTTTTTTAATTGTAAATGTTATACAGATAATTGAATTAAATTTTAAAATTCATATGACTTATACGGTATTTTTCTAATAAATAAATTTCTTTAATAATTAAAGAGTAATAATAATATTTTCTTAAGGCTGTTCTTAACTGCTCTGCTCAACAAGCGCAAAAAGTTTTGACACATTTACAAATTCATTTTTTAACGAAAAGGTATAAAATTCGAAAGCCTGGCCATGGAAGCGATTTGGAATTGAACTGTTTTTCCATTTTTTGATCAAATTGAGTAATAAGCTATTTTGATCGCGTGACAAACACGTTTTTCGCTCTTTCTTCCTTCGCGCGGAAATTCGGTTCAAAACGTTCACTTTGACACTATTTTCTGAAAGATCTATTGCGTTTGCAAAAAAATGAAAAAAAAACAGCTCAATTACATAGTTTCTGAACAACAACACCAGCTACATTCATGCATTTTCGAACAAAAATAAATTAAAACTTATGTCAGAAAGTTGCCTTTGGATTTGAGAACACCCTTAAGTCAGTTAGTTAAAATCAGTTGATCTTTATCACCAGTTCCTTTGAAAAAAAATTTGTCAGATTTTTAAAAATAAATTTAAATAATTAAATTAAAAAATTCTTTTAATCTATTTTTTAATAATAATGTAATAATAATATATTCTTACCTTACATTAAAAATATTTTTTGTTGGAACTTTAGTAAGTTATATATATATATATATATATATATAATTAGCAGTAGTAATTTATTAAAGTGTTCATTTCTCGAAATTAAGTATTATCTTTCATATATAAAAATATTTATCAATTTATCAGCTGCTTTCTAATTTTTTTTATTGTATATTTAATACTACTAAATTCTTATCATATATAAACTGTATGTTTAAAATTAATATTTATTAAAATTTAATTTTAATATCTTCTAAACTTTCATGAAAAGTACTTTTATGCTAGAACTCCAGTAACATATAAATAGTATTTAACAGAATTAAATTATTAAATTATTCATCCTTAAAAAATTATTATTTATCCTTTATATATAAATTAAATTAATAGTATATATTTCAATGATAATTTAACCATTGAAGACAGTAAATTACTATACTTTAAATAATTGAATGTATGGTAAAAATGCAACTAAAACAAATATATATATATATTTGTTATATATAAACACAGATATATATATATATATATATATATATATATATCTGTGTTTTAATAATTATTCGCAAAAAGTTTTGTTATATATATATATGTTGCAATAAAAATGTAATATACATCAAACATGAACAATGAAAAATATTTTGCTATTAGTTGCAATATATATATATTTAAAATAACCATTATTATTATTATTATGGAGATTTTTGTTTTTATCTTTATTTATTAATTTATTATCAGAAGCTTTACAATTTTTATTCGAAATATATTATTGTGATTAAATTTTACTACATAATACCACTTAGGAGCTAATGTTATATGATTAAAATAAAATATCTATTTAAATGTAATAATAGTATCTTTTAAACTGACATAGAAAAACATTTTTATATATCTAGATGGAGCTTCAATTACTTATTTTTAGTTAAGCTGCTAGAATTTTAATACTGATTGCAAACATCTGAGTAAAAAAAAAAAAAAAAAAAAAAAAAAAAGTTCTAAGCAGCTTATTATAAAAATCTCATTATTTTATCATAATTTAACTAAGTCAATGTTGTTTTAGAATTGTTAATAATTTTCTTACTAGAAAATTATATCAAATTTAATAATTAATTATATATTATGTTATTAACTGTATAACAATTGATTCCGTGCTCAGTATGAGAAATACATAAGCTTTTTTTAATGCATCAAGTTATTACTATCAAGAAATACATTTGATGAAATGAGTAGCAGCGCTGTTACTCGTAAAATGGATTTCTTCCTTTCAGGGAAAGAAGTTCAGTTCACCGAGAGCCAATGAAATTGTTGGATTTCGAACTAATGCTAAAAGTCTTATGGAAAGTCAAATTTCGCACTTCAAACGCCCTGTGACGATCCATTAGTGAATATAATTACGAAAGGAACCATTACTTGTATTTGTAGGCGTCTATGTCTCGTCCCTCGTCTCTGCATTTTCTGGCAATCTTTTTTTCCGCGATAGATATTCAGCAGGAATGAGAAGAAGTTAAAATTAAATATTTTAATAATAAAAAATATATTCAAAAATATATTTTAAAAAATTGGGTAACAAAATGGTACAGCTCATTACAATCAAATGTCAAATTTTAGGAGGTTTGCTTATGGCAAAGCTAGCCATAAGCAGAGCTTTAAAAAAATGTTTAGCGGGAAGCTCAAGTTGACTGGAGAAAATCACCATTTTTCCGGTCTGTCTTTGAGTTATTTCTACCCAGAGTATTTTTTTTATATCAAAGTTTATCAAAAAAGTATAAAAATTTATGAAAACAATTATTAAAACATCAAATTTATTTGTTGTTGTTTTCTCCTTAGACTCACAAAATGTTTAAGGAGGGGCGTGAATCCCCGCGACTACCCAGAAAAAAGCCCTGGGTATAGGATTAAAATTAATGGGAAATTGAAAAAAGATTCAATTTATTGTTCTTTCATTGTATCCGGAATTTATTATGAATCAGGTATGTTAGAAGATAAATCATCTGCATAATTTTACAGTTAAGGTACACGATGTTTTAAGTTACAGGAGACCACAAACGCAAACGAACCATCTTATGTCACTGTATATAAAAAAATATTTTTTAGCTATCAGCACTAAATTTTATAAATCTAATTAAAAAAGAAAACAAAGCACTGCTATAAACCTACTTTATTCAGTAAAGCATGGGCGCCTAAACTGTTGTAAAATTTTTAATCTTCAATCGAAACATTCAGCAGCTCTCCATTAGTCTGACCACCTAAATAAGAAATGACCGCAAGTGAACTTATTTGATGAAAGTTAATTACTATAATTGCTTGCAACCAGCCTCAGTGATTTATCCAGTTCTGCTAGGATCATAATCACCTTGTATTTAGAATTAAAAAAGAAAGGGGAAAAACAGTATCTGAACCTCAACAACAGGCAGCTATGTGTGAGATGAGAAAATCAGTGCCATGGGCAAAAATCATTCAGAGATGCAAACTGATAGTTAATTTACACAAAATTAATTAAATCACGCATTCGCGTTGAAATATTATTGTGAGTGCAATATCTTTTCTCAGATTTTTCTTTCTTTTATTCTGAAAAGAGGTAGATTTTTTTTCTCATTTTTCTAGTTATTTCCTGCTTTAATTATATTGAAAATTAAATCTAGTGAACAGTGGAGCCTATCAAACATTTTGTGGCTCATCAATTTTGATCAAATTGAATTATGCTGTTTGTACTTCTAATTATCCTGGTTAGGGCCTAACTAGCAGATTTTCGTGCCTAGGGCACTTTCCATTTTTTGTGCCCTGTAAATTGGTTGGTAGGTTGGTTGAGGATTACTGTCGTTCATTTTTTTACGTAATGGATTCAAACTTCTGCATCTCTTTTAATTTACAAAAAAGTCTTAACTATACTAAAAGCAAAGACAGTGTGAACTTCCTGAAAACTGCTATTATCTATATTAGGTAATCCAACTTTGTCTTCCAGTGTTGCAAAATGTAGGTGAAAAACATTTTCTTTTTAATCTAATAGTTATTTTTTACATTTATTTTTATTCATTTATTTATTTTGGATTACCCACTAACAACACCAAAAAGCATTTTCATGTGAAAAATATCAATAACGTATTCAAATAAATTTTTGAAATTTATTAAAAGCGACACTTTATTAGTCTTATGTCAGAGGTTAATAGCCGAAGAAACGACCAAATATTTCTGTACATACAAACACCCTTAATTTCTGATAATATCAGTGGTTTAAGCGCATAGTTCGATTACACGTCTGTTAAATTTGTGCTTTATTTATATTATTTTATTGATTTGTGAAGTTTTAATTTTGTAATAATATATTACACGGGAACAAATGCTAAACCATCTATATCGTTTTAAGTGCAAACGGGTTAATTTTTCGTAATCACGTGCACGCGATAGAGATGATATATATATATATATATATATATATATATATATATATATATATCATGCTTCAAAATTATTTTTTTATACATACAAAATCAGTAAACTGTGATAGAGTTTTTAAACACTACTAATGCATTTAACGATATATATTTCTTTTTCTATTCGACGGTGTAAAACTTGAAAATGTGAAATGTTTGGAAGTTTAAAAAATTGAAACTAAAGCGAAGTTTAATCGTCATGTGCTGCCAACGTCAAAATGACGTCAGCACTACTCACGCACACGTTTATTCTTTATATAATATAGATTAAACATATTTATATAAGAATAGTACTGATTGTGAACTAAATTTCCCGGCACTGTTAAAAGTAATTATTATATCAACTGTAATTTTAAAGTTCATGCTCTTTTACTGTTTATCAAACTGTAGAATGGTAACACCACTTCTTAATACATCATGAAAAGGTAAAGTATTTGCGATTAATCTGATGATATGTGATTTGTCAAAGTATTCGCCCGGAATAGCCCATTAAAAAATGTTTCTTTACTCTACCGTCCCGGCCCGTTGGAAATTTCGCCTACATGTTGCCGGCCCGCGGGCTACTCCGGGTACAGGCCTTAGGCTAAGCCCGGGCCGTGCAGATCTCTACTTTCATACAGCTTGGAAATTCTAACGAGTGGACACACCTTATAAATTCACTAATTTCTAAGTGAGCTTGAGTTCTACTTGAATGAGATGGATTAAAAGTTACAAAAGAGCAGTATATGGGAAAACTTTCGTAAATAAATTGTAGACTAGTTGCATAAAAAGTAGAAAAGCTGATATTCTTCACATTATTTTCATAAACAAATAAAATGACATGGAGAATTTTAGTGCCTCCAAAATTTTGTGTCCAGAGCACAAGTCCCCATGGTCTCGTGCTGTAAGGAAAGGGCAGCTGGCGTCACTGTGGGTAAAATTACTTTGGGGTATCAAGAAACATGTATATTTTCTTTTTTTTTTTTAATGAATCCTATTGTACATATGAGTTCGGGCAATTTGATTGCCCTGCAAACCTATGATATGATTGACCTACGTCGCCATGACGATTCCTTCAATGATTGCTCCGACAGAAATGTAAAAGTAGATTGGCTGATTGAAGCGTTTGTTTGCAAATACATGCCCTTTCCTTGTACAGCACATATTCAAAATATTAGAATAATTGAGAAAAAGTAATAAGAAAAAAATTTTTCATTTATTTATTTTTGATACTAAGTAAATGCAATTAAATTTCTTATAAATTAAATCTGGAATGTTTAGATAAGATTTTAACATTACAAAATATAAAATACAGTACAATAAATTAGGCATACAGCTTTCTGAAACACATCAAAATATTAGAATAAAATTTAGATTGGTTCAAAATATTAGAATATTTTATTTTACGCAACAATATTACCTTATGAATATGAAGTAAATTGGTAGTTAATATTTTGTAGCATCCCCTTTAGCTTTCATAACAGCGTACAATCGATCTTGCATACTATATACAAGATGTTTAGAAGCATTTCTATCAATATTAGCCCAAATAGACTTTATACGTGCCACTAACTCAGTTTCACACGAAGGAGGATTTTCTTGGAGTTTTTTCTTCATTATACACCATAATTTTTCGCTGGGATTAAGGTCTGGTGAGTTTGGTGGCCAAGGAAGTACCTTAATGTTGCGCTGGCGGAACCAATTCTTAGTTGACACCGAGGTATGCGTTGACGCTAAATCTTGTTGAAAGATGAAATCATCTTCAAATAAATCTTCTGATGATGGAATCATGTAATATTCCAAAATTTCTTGATATATCTGAGAGTTAACTTTTTCGTAGACGATGCATAACTTTCCAGGTCCTTCTGCACTCATGCAACCCCAAACCATGACACTAGCAGAAAATTTTACGGAACGTTTAAGGTATTCTTTATCAAATGCTTCTTGCTTTATTCTCCAAACTCGAATACCTTGATTACCATATGAAACACAAAACATACTTTCATCACTAAATAATATATTTTTCCAATCTTCTTTGCTCCACAAATGTTTTAATTTACACCAATTCAATCTTATACGATTTTGTTTTGCAGTCATGAGAGGTTTTGTTTTCGGTACACGAGATTTAAACTTAAATTTATGGAGACGTCTTAATGTTGTCGATGTAGAAATTTCAACTCCTTCTTCATTCCATTTTCGGTGAAAGAATCGCACGCTTTTAAAACGGTTTTTCTTAACTATACTCTTCAGTTTCCTGTCATCTCGAGCAGATGTTTTTGGTTTTCGGTCGCCATTTCGGCGATTATTTTGAAATTTTCCATTTTCTTAGTATTGTGTTAGTATTTTACTAACGCTTGATTGCGAACCATGTAAATAATTAGCTATATAACAACTAGCCGCCCTTGGTGACCAGTTTGGTCTCCTTTAAATCTATGCTAAGCATTGTATCATGTTACTTTTATTCATACTGTAATTTACTTGCTCAGCCCTTCTCCAAATCGGAAGATTCTGATACAGAAATCATGAACTCGGTATTTTTATGTTAGCCGAGTGCAGGTGATATATCTCCAAACATTGTACCCGTCGTATTTTTTCTTATTTCATTACTTTCACTCATTTTATTTAAAATACATAACTTTAATTTAAAACTGAAATGATTAAAATTTATGACTCTCAATTTTCTCTTATTTCTTAAAAATAAAAATAAAAAATAAATAAAAGAAAAGAAAAAAAAAGTAATAAATAAAAGAAAAGAAAAAAAAGTAATAAATAATACTATAAACTATGACATTTAATTTCAAAATCAAAGCTTTGTTTTAATTTACCTCGCGAAAAATTGTTTATGACAGTAGCATGCGATGGACTATTATAATACTGATGATATGATGGCGATGGAACAATATTTGGCGATTTATCACCTGCGCCCGTCTAACATTAAATTACCAAATTAGCTGTTTGGCATATAAAAAGTGAAGCGGTCAACCCGGAACTATTGATGACAGTCTCATGACTTAGGCTATTATTATAGAGATTGATGATATGATGGCGATGGAACAATATTTGGCGATTTATCACCTGCGCCCGGCTAACATTAAATTACCAAATTAGCTGTTTGGCATATAAAAAGTGAAGCGGTCAACCCGGAACTATTGATGACAGTCTCATGACTTAGGCTATTATTATAGAGATTGATGATATGATGGCGATGGAACAATATTTGGCGATTTATCACCTGCGCCCGGCTAACATTAAATTACCAAATTAGCTGTTTGGCATATAAAAAGTGAAGCGGTCAACCCGGAACTATTGATGACAGTCACATGACTTAGGCTATTATTATAGAGATGATTTTTACCTTGCCGATGCAAATCAACCATACTAAGTTTAATAGATTCAGGAATATGACTCACACGACCCATTTTAAGACGAAAAAGCAAACAAACTGCAAAAGAATACTGATTTTAAATAAAATCATCTAAATTTAATCAATGATGCCACTAGTTATGAATTGATTATAATTAAAGGAGAATTAATGTAAAGTATTCTAATATTTTGAACCACTTGAATAAATATTCTAATATTTTAACTTTTCAAATTAATTTTTTTTCAATTAATCTTTTCAAAAATTATATTAATTTTAAGATAATAAATAAGTTTAATCAACAATAAGTTCTTAATAAAAATATCGTTTGCATATTTGCATTAAAAGACATTAAATTATCAAACGATATTTTATATTTGTAAAAAAAAGTAATTATTCTAATATTTTGAATATGAGCTGTAATCAGGCCTTGATCCTGTCAAGAAATTTTGCCCAGTGTACCTTATTTTGATACATTGAGCAGGGATTCGTAGGTCATAATCTCTCCCTATTCAAATGAAGTCAATTTTAAGTCACGTGAGCTGTCCCAGATACTATTTTTTATCTTCAATATTTATTAATGCATCTAAATAATTCTGTACTTTATAAATCTTGGGCTGGGATTACGGTGCCTCGCTCGACCGTATCTTACGCTCGATCGTAGGATAGGCGTTCCTGCGATCAGTCGTAACTTGGTATTACGGTGCCTCGGCGCAAGTCCTCGTGCTTCGGCGTAAGTCCTCCTGCAGTCAGCCAATCACAGGCCGCAGTTACATTTGTTGTGGTTGCGCGCGCATCCACTTCTGTCTTAACTTACGGCTGCTTCCAAGCTGTCGTAAGATCGCGAGGCACCGTAATGCCGTTTACGTTTTGTTTACATCGTAAGTCTCTAAGTTGATCTTAAGTGAGGCACCGTAATCCCAGCCTTGATTATCTATATTATAAAGGACAAACATATCTGTGCGTAACGCATACATCATTTTGCGAATGGCAACACTTTGAAATTTGAATTAAAATTTCGGTTTTGCAATTATATCTACGGCACATTTTTAAACTTTTAAACATCGCACATTTTAAATTTTAACACCATTGTATAAGGAAAAAAATGCTCTTTTAAATGCAATTTGTTTGAAAGCTGTATCTCAATTTATTTTTGAGATATTAATTTTTTTTCGTAGTTTTTAATACAAATTTTGTAATTGTGGCAATTGAAGTACTCCATTTATATTGAAAGTAAAGGGAAAATAGTCATGGTTTATTATTTTTATTGATTATATCCTTATTGATGCCATTTTCACAATACAAATTAAAGTAACTTTTTTATAATTTTTGAACAGAAAATGATGTCAGACATAAAAAAAAACACGCATTCTTCATAAATTTACTTCATAACATTTCAATATTTTTGCATTACGCTGATACTGAGTTTGAGACGCTAGGCAAAATGATTCAGTGAGTAAAAATTATGTCATATTTAAAATAAAACGATCATTTATTTTGATAAAACTAAATATTTGACCAATACCAAATGGCCAATACTATGACAACTAAAGGCAAATTTCTGAATTTTTTTTCGCGGGTATTCAGATTAGAACTTAAAGTTTGTGCGAATGTCCACATGAAAAGTTGTATCGGACAAACGTGACTTTAAGTTTAGAAATACATTCATTACTAATCTATTTCGCATTAAAATACTTTCAAATTGTGAATTTGAGTGGTGCGTATGTAAATTATGGGAATTGAAAATAACGAACAATTTAGATTTCATGGGGGAAATTTTTTGATGTGACAAAGCGAAATCCTTTTAACATAAAAGTCTCAATCGATAAATTCATCATAATTACTCATCTTGATTACGTATTCTAATAGAGTTTAATTTTTCAATAATTTAAGCAGTTGAAGTTTGTGGGAATAATATTTTAGTAATTTTAGGTTAAAAATATTATTTCTTTTAAGAGTGAGACAACCAATGTTAGATGAATTTTTATTGTAATTATTTTTGTAGGTTTATTATAAATTCGATCTGACGATTCTTTTCTAACATTTTAGTTTGTCGAATTTCGATGGGTTCCAACTCGTATCTCTAACGTATAAATCTGCAAATCAGGAGTCAAAGTTCAACTCTGCAAGTCGCATTTCGATTTTGAACTCATTTTATTTAACACTAGTACCACCTGCCTTTGCCCATGTTAACCATGAGAGGGTCTGGATGTAGTGGAGGGTATACGGAGATATTCTCCGTATACCTTCTGGATTTTTAAAAGGAATTCCGTATCCCCTCTGTCTCTCAAATAGAGCTGTAGCATATATTCTCTAGCTTATACCCTCTGCTTATCAGGGATGTAGTGGAGGGTATACGGTGGTATACGCCGTATACCTTCTGGATTTTTTAAAGGTACACCGTATACCCTCTGTTTCTCAAAAAAGCTATAGTATGTACATTGTAGGGTATACCCTTTGCCTAGAGCGTATACCCTCTGCTTAGAGCGTATGCCCCCTGCTTTTTTTACGACTACACCACTGCTGCTTATGGCGTATACCTTCTGCCTATAACGTAACTCTCTGGTTAGTTTACGACTACACTCCTGCACAGGCAAAATAAATAAAAATGTAATAATATGGCGATTACAATAACGGAGTTCTGTACATTCCCGCACATATATCGTTATAAGACTACACCCCTGCACAGGTAAAATAAATAAAAGTGTAATAATATGACGATTACAATAACGGAGCCCTGTACATTCTCACACATATATCGTTAAAAGAGAATCAGGAAAAAATTACTTTGACACAAACATAGAAAAAAACATCGGCTTTATAAATGAGAATGTGCATTTTCTTTGGCGCATGTAACAGAAAAATATACGATTTCCCTGACAATACAAAAAAAAAAAAAAAAAAAAAAAAAAAATCAACCAAATGGCGTAGCATTTAGAAAAACTCTATTTCGTAATCGTATGGCCTCTATTTATACTATGAAACTAAATAAAAATAAAAAAAAAAACTTTTGCTTGAAAAAATGTCTTACGCAAAATATCTACTAAAAAATTAACAATAGTTGTCTTATTCGTCTAATCTTCCATAATCGGGTTCATAGCCGATATTGGTGACGAAATCGCTTAAATAGCTCTAAAATCGCTTAAATACGTCTTAAACTATTTTTACAGCAGATTGGTTCAGCTTCATTTTATGCTCCTACCTAAAACAAAAGCTCAGATATGGCGAAATGACCTAAAACTTTCAAACCCCCACCCCCATTTAACGCCCTTAGTGGTTGAATTTCTAAAATCGCTGAAATAGTGTTTAACTATTTTTTAATAGATTTGTCATGCTGGATTTCACGCTCCTACCTAAAACTGCTACTGAGATATGGCGAAATGCCCTAAAACTGTCACCCCTCCCCCCATTTAACATCCTTTGTGGCTGAATTTCAAAAATCGATAAAATACGTATTTAACTATTTTTTAGTAGATTTGTCACGCTGAATTTTATGTTCCTACCTGAAACTGCAGCTGAGATATGGCGAAATGACTTAAAACTTTCGATCCCCCACCCCATTTAACTCCCTTAGTAGTTAAACTTCTAAAATCGCTGATATACGCGTTTAACTATTTTTTAATAGATTTGTTATGCTGAATTTCACGCTCTTACCTAAAACTGCTACTGAGATATGGTGAAATGCACTAAACTTTCACCCGCCATTTAACCCCCTTTTGTGGTTGAATTTCTATAATGGCTAAAATAAGTGTATACTACTTTTTTAGTAGATCGTTATGCTGAATTTTACGCTCCTACCTAAAACTGCAAGTATGATATGGAGGAATGACCTAAAACTTTGAATTTCCAAAAATCCTTTCTTATTGTTTGCTAGGTCATAATAGTAATCTACTGTCCAAATTTCGTGATCCCGATTTTAGTCGTTTCAGCTCTTCTTTGATGAATCAGTTAATCTGTCTGTCAGGAGTTCTCTCTGTATTATATTAGTATAGATTAGAAACTCTGAACCTGACGTTTCATTTCTTCCATATTAATATTGCTAGATAGTTTCAAGAGATTCAACTCTATCGCAACACAACGCGAAATACGATTACATTCCCTTATTTTCCAGAACTGTTTATTTCCTGCGAAAACTTATGATCATGTAAATCTATCGAAAAACGGAAGCCGAAAATGTTCATGTACTTTTTTCTTGCGTATAGCGAAGAAAGTAATAAAACGTGATAAATAACAAAAGCAAACAAATGTAAAAATTAATAGCCGACTAAAGTTTGATACAGATATTTCTGAAGAGCAGGTGTCAATTGACAGAAAATATTAACAAAATCAGCAAATAATAATACAAGTCGGAAATTGTACGACAAACTTGGCAAATGAGGTGTATGTATAACTAGTTTTATAAATATTCAGATCTTGTTGCAATAGCTGTTGCACTTTATGCAAAAATGCATAAATACAAAATTTATTACGATTTTATATATTAAATTCAGTCATACGGAAATAATAGGACTCTATCTTAAATAGGACGTAATCACCATGGCAACGTAGGATCATTAACTATCACGGGATATCATTGAATTAATTACGTAAGACAGGATTTAATAGAATGAAGAAAACTTTTATTATTATCTCTAAGTTTTGATTCTGTTTTCATAACTTTTGAAATGACTCGACGAAATTCTGCAACGATTATATATATTAAATTTCAAACTATTCGGTTGGGTAGTTTTTCCGCTGTTATATGCAGACAAACAGGTGAACGGACCAGACGACAACTATAAGTGCTATGTATTTATATAATTACGAACGCACCTAAAAAAGCATAAAACGGAATAAATTTTTAATAATGAACAACTGTTTTTACTTTTCACAACGTGTAAATGTATAATATATGCTAAAAAGTTCTGAAAGCATTTTCGGTCTGTATCGACGGATAAGTTAAATAACAAGTTCAACAGACTTACTGTAGGCTTGCCACTTAAGTTTAATTTCGCATGCAGATCACAATTCATTTAATGTGAACACTAACGGAATCAGATTGAAAAGTTATTTGCATTATTTAAACTTATTTATAAAGCATGTTACAGTTCCAGGTATATCTTTAAAAATCTTGTTGACAGTCGATGTGTAATTTAGAATATGTAGAACAAAAATATAAACGAAATTAAAATAGAACTCTTATCAGATAGAAAGGATAATATCATGGTTGTAATTTAATTTATCTTTATGAGATATAATTGTTAGATTTCTCACACTAATGAGGAAAAGAAATGCATTAAGAATATGCTACAACAATAAAATCTAGTAAAGGAATCGATAAGGTGGATTTCACTTCATATTTAGAATCCAATAAAATATCAAATAAGTGGCGCACGAGAGTGTCGTTTGAACGAAAATTCTTCTCATGAACAAAAGTTTTGTTTTAAGCAAATTAAAAAGTTTAGTTCCAAAATTGTCCGTTATATATTCAAACATGGCAAAAAAAGTCATAAAGCATTCTAGATAAGCAATCGCAGACAATTTCTTTCGTACACTTTACTGCCATATTTCAGCGTATTAAATTTCGAATTTCTATATATATATACAACTAGTCCAGGGGAAATGTACCAAAAAAAGGGGGTTACCTTTCAAAAGGTCGAGTAGAAGATTTTATTTTTCTGAATTGTTTATAATGATGCCAACATGGAAAAACCAAGTTTTCTAACAAAATTTCTTAAGGCTAAATTTTTTGTGGCCAAAAAACAACAAAATTTTGGGACCTTTTTATATATATATTTTTTAAATATCTCGAGACCCATTGCCGTAGCATATTATTTGTCTGTTACAATATTAAAGAGGATAAAATTCTCCACAGCTTTCATACATACAACTTTTTTATACACCCAACAGCAAGCGCAGTACGCCATTTCAAAAATAGGACATTTTTTTCAATTTTCTTAAAAACCGTGAAAAACGTAGTTCTGCCCCGATGATTCAAATGTTTCCCACAGATTTAATCTTGTATGTCAACTTCTTTATATTGGTAGCAATAAATTGAATGTTTCAGGGCCAAAATTAGCCTTTTTTGCACCCATGGCAAACATGGATTTTGGCGCACCCCCCCCCCCCCCCCTTAAAAAGAAAATTTACCACGGGAATTTCAATAAATCTCTAACAGCCGGATTTTGAAAATTTTAAGTGTGTAATCATTAAATGCGTAATGCTGAACTACATTTTCAGCTTTGTAAAATATTCATTCGTTGAAACCTTGAAAACCGAACCGAAAAAAACCCGAAATATATTCCGCTTTAAACAGGTTTCTATCTTAGCAGGTATAATTGTTCATATTCTTTCTCTTGAAAAATATATTTTTTTTCTTTATAACACCGCATTCCGTATGTAGAGATTTCATTTTCAAAGATTTTTTTTTTTTATTGAGGCGTTTAAAGTCACAGTTATATGAATTATGAAACTAAATTAATCACACGAGACATTCGCAATGTAATATTAAACCTATGGAAGCGTTCTTGACAAATATCTCGCTTCCATTTTATTACTTTTAAATAATTTTTTTTTTTTTTTTTTTTTTTTTCGTGGGATACCTGAGATCAATATCTAATGTTGTGCTTTTGTACTTTTTCAGGTTTGGTTGCATTCTTTTTTAATGTTCGGACACTTTCAATTTTGGAAAACTGTTTGGAACCCGTTCTGAAATTTAAAGTATCTTCATTTAAAAAAAATGCAACAAAATTCGAAAAATTAAAAACGCACAACGTTAGGTATCGAACTCAGGTATCATATGAAAAAATAAGTAAATATCGAAATTTAAGCAAGAATTCTCCCATAGGTTTAACATTAGTGTGCAAGTGTTTTCGCGTGAGACTACACTAGTCACGCGAAGAAAGTCGAAGGAAAGTGCAGGAAAATGCTGATAAATGGGAAGTATTAGACTTTATACCTCTAGATGATCCAGATATCTGTTTTATTCATGATAAAGATATTCCTTTGAAACGGGATGCTAATAATCCTTCAACAGTGCCATCAAAGAGAAAAAAATATTTTTAAATAGCCTGTAGAAATTATCAATGCAAAAACCCTTGACGGGTTAAAAGTTTCTGACGCAGCACTTTATCTTATGCTCTAAGAATTTTAAATATGGAACTTAAAAATACTGATATCAAATTTTGAGTGACGTTATGCTATTTCTTAAAAAATATATTTGTATTTATTTCACCATTTTATTTTTGTTTTATTTATAATCGCATGTGCAAAAGTTATGTTCAACATGAAAAGCTGCATAAAATTTTATTCGCTGTTGCTTTATCATTTACATCTCTCATAAATTCAAAATATGTGTTTTAAAAGATATGATATAAAATTTAAGTGACGCCTTGATGTGACTTTAAAAGGTTTGTTTTTTAAAATTCAATTTAAATTATTTTTGACTTGGTTAAAATATTTTTTTTACATATACACAATACTTTTAATTTTCCAATTCACTGTTAAATATATCACTTTCATTGAATCTATACTATGCATTGAAATGTATTTATTTCAATAAATTGATTTATCTTTTGTGTCACGCTATTCAAAATTGTGAGTAAGATTTATGTAAATGGTTTATTTGCGTCAAACTATCCTTTTTCGTACATTTCATGTAGTTTGGACACAACGACGCAAAGAAACCATTTACATAAATCTTACTCACAATTTTGAATAGCGTGACACAAAAGATAAATCAATTTATTGAAATAAATACATTTCAATGCATAGTATAGATTCAATGAAAGTGATATATTTAACAGTGAATTGGAAAATTAAAAGTATTGTGTAGATGTAAAAAAAAAATATTTTAACCAAGTCAAAAATAATTTAAATTGAATTTTAAAAAACAAACCTTTTAAAGTCACATCAAGGCGTCACTTAAATTTTATATCATATCTTTTAAAGCACATATTTTGAATTTATGAGAGATGTAAGTGATAAAGCAACAGCGAATAAAATTTTATGCAGCTTTTCATGTTGAACATAACTTTTGCACATGCGATTATAAATAAAACAAAAATAAAATGGTGAAATAAATACAAATATATTTTTTAAGAAATAGCATAACGTCACTCAAAATTTGATATCAGTATTTTTAAGTTCCATATTTAAAATTCTTAGAGCATAAGATAAAGTGCTGCGTCAGAAACTTTTAACCCGTCAAGGGTTTTTGCATTGATATCATTACTTTTTTGAGGTTAGTGATAAAATGATTAAAAAAAAGATACTTATGGAATTTAATGCAGATTTAATTTTTACTATTTTATTACAATTTTCCTTATAGCAGTTTGTATATAAAAACAACTGGGTAAGTATAATCGCAGATCGCACAGAGGGTTTCATTTGATATTCCTTTAAAAACACTTTATCCTTAAATTAATAAATCCAAAATGTTAATTTATAATTATTAAATCCTTACATAGATGTAGCACCAATAGTTCCAATTTTCATGGGGCAGGGAACGCACTCTTTTAAACAAACCACCTTCCAATTGAAGTCATCAAAAACCAAGTTGAATAAGCCAGAGCCCGTTGTGTTGTTTGACAAACAGCAGTCTCATGTCCCCTCCTTCCCCCTTTTTCAAAATTTTTCAGACCAGTACCTAAGAATGGAACCGAAATAATTTTTTCTCTTCAGAAATTACGATAAAAAAATAGTATGCAGTACTCATAAATTTACTTTAATGCTATATAGGGTGATTATTAAGTTAATTATAACGTTTGGAATCTGTTGCATTGATGTCCGAAAGGTGGTTTCTGAGTTATGGAAGCTGGACCCATAAGGCGCCATAGAGGGGCGAAGCCCGCTAGTGTCTATCATAATTATATCTGCCATGTAGACTAATTGCGATATTTAATCAAAATAGCCCCCCCCCTCCTCATCCCCGGAAATATAACAAATACAAAATGTGTCTTTATAAACCTATCGTCAAATAGGTTTTTATTTCTTTTTCCCTAAAAAAAAAATGATTTTTATATCCGTAACGTAAATAGCGGACGAAGCCCGCTAGTTCCTATCATAATATATATTTTTAATAATTTTATATAGTCTATAATAAAAATCAGACTTAAAATAGTCTAGTTCCATGAGTACTTGTAGTGTCAGTTACATGCTACGATTTTTGGATACCAGTATTTTAGAACGGGAAAATGTGACTTATTTTATCGGAGATATCTCATTAATTGAATAAGGTGAAGCAAACTTTTTGAAAAAAGGGTGGCCAACAAGCATGGCAGTTATCAGCTATGTGACTTTGTGCTAAAGTCCATTAATTTGATCTGCTTTAAAAAGATTACGGAAGATTGAATTATAGTAGAACCTGGATTAATCGAGCTTCGATTAATCGAGGTTTCTGTTAACCGAGCCGATAACAAAAGTCTGATTTTTTTTCCTTTTGAATGAGCCTTAAAAATAACCACACTCTTTAGCTCACTGTCCGTGCTATACAGGCCCTTCTGCCCCCAAAAGCCCTCAACTTCAAAGAAACATCGGACCCTGAGAAGTCAATAGCGAACAATGCTTTGTTTCCAGTGGCTGTGTGAACTTTCGTAAATTTTTCAATTTGCATTTTAAAATTTACTACTGGTAGTTGATTTTCTTTTTAAATTTGTTAAACTGTGAAACAGAACTTTACATATATTTACTTTTATTATTTAAAAAACGTTCTATATATTTTTTTAAAAGAGATGTTAAATTCGCAAGCACGGCGAGTTTTTACACACAGTTTCTATTAACCGAGATTTCCGATTCCGATTTACTAACAGTCCCAATTAGCTCGGATAATCGAGGCTGCTCTGTATAATTAAAAAATCAATGGCGATCTTACTGTAAACGGATTTCCCTTTTACTGAGGGATTTCAAAACCGAATCAGCTGATGTTAGTTGCTGTTTCCCTGCTTGATTAAATAAGATTAGTTAAACATTTGAAAATTACCAAATATAAAAGGAACTAAGTCAACAGAGTCTTTGCTTTATGGTATTTTTTAACAACGCTATAAGAAAATGATTTTAAATAAGAGATTTTAAATGTAACGTTTTAAATCTGACATAATTTTCACCAAACTTTCCTTTCTCTTTGTAACATTCAACTGAAAATATTTTTATTATTAGAAAGATAATATTATTATTTGCGCTACCTTAAAATTAGCAACTATAGTTAAAAATATCATCTCGAAATTTGAAATAAATCTCTCATATAAATATATTTTTTAATTTACACTGTTTTGCAATATGTTTTGCAATGTGTTATGTAAACTGTTTTGGCCACTTTGGCCAATATGACGTAATTTCCTCCATTTACGACTTTTAACACATATCAATGAATTTATTATTTAAAAATTTTCTTTTTCTTTTAATATTCACGTATAAATATAATTTTTATGACGTAATTTTCAATGTTTTCCTTCTTTTAATGCGTAATCATTTAATTTTAATTTGAAAATAATTGATTATTTTATAATTTTCTTTCATTTTAAGTAAGCATGTGTAAAAACAATTTTTATGACGTAATGTTTAATATTTTCCTACTTTTAACACGTTATCATTTAATTCTAATTTAAAAGGATTTTTTTCTGTTTATAATAGTCACGTGTGAATAAATTTTTAATTTAAAGGATATATTATTCTTTGCGCTGTTTTAACATTTGGCAACAATTTAAAATAACCTTTTCTAAAATATGTAAAAAATATCTCTGGAAATTCTGAAAATTTTAATTTAAAATTGAAATAAACCGTCAAAAAATTAGGCAAGTTAAGAATAATAAATGCACTCTGCAAACTTCGAGTTTCTATTGAATGATTAAATTGAATGAAAATGATTAAATTCCCATGTATATTTTCTTTTCCTATGAGACTTTTTTAATGAGACAATTTTATCCAGATTTAACATTAAATATCTCTTAAAATAATTCTTCGATTTAAAAACTGTCTGCTTCAACGTTTTTATCAAACATTTCTCTATAATACTACTCAATTGCGTCAAAAGATGGCAACACCAGAATTCTGATATGCTTATTATGTAAACTGTAAATATTGCAAAGTTAAATAAAAAGAATTGTCTCGGGGTTATCAAACTTCATTGATATTTATAAATAAAACATTTCAACTAAATTATTTATTATAAAAGAATTATTACATCACAATAGCTTTTATGCAAGGAAAATAATAATTATAATAATAATAATATTATGGATGTCAGTGATTATATATTGATTGACCGTCATAATAATAAAAAATGATATTATAAAAAGAAGAGCTGAAATGAATTATTTTTTTACGTTTCTGATCGTGTGATTTATATTCAAATAATAATTATTAATGTATATTTTTTGTAAAGTGATTGAAATTAAATATATTTATAAAATTTATGGTAATATTTTTATTGTTGAAAAATTGCCAAGAAATAATCATCATCCAATTGGCGTCATTATAATTGTAATTTTATTTAACTTAATAGCAATTAAAAAAATTACAAAGGAACTGAGAATAATGATCAACTAGCAGACTTTAAAAAAAAAAAAAAAAAAAAAAAAAAAAAAAAAAAAAAAACATTCACATGTGAAAACACGTACTAGCGAGTATCGAACTGCCTATCTTAAGGTCAGTAAACGATGGCCCTTAGCCACTCAGCCAATGGGAAGACAATATTTTTCTCCCCAAAAGTGGTTAAAAAGAAAGCATGTGTATGAATACAGTGCCATGCACTTTCGGTGAAATTTCCATAGAATGGCGAAGAAATATAGTCCGATTTTTCACGCGCATTATAAAACGAACAAGAGTCTTGCTGGAAACAAGTAAATTGTTATTTGGTTCATCTGAAACATATTTATTTGATTTTTAAAAAATCGCCCGTGTCATTTTCGAGAGAAAAAAAAATCGAATTATTTAACGAACGAGAGTTTTCCCAGAAAAAAGAAAAGTGTTATTCACCTCGCCTTAATCACAGTTATATTATGTATGAATTTAAAAATAATCGTTAGAACCGTTTTCGAGATTTTCAAATTAGGAACTTCCTCGATATTATACCAACGTTTTCACTTTAAAAATGGCTATTTAGATCTCAAAATATACTGCACGTAGAAATGCAAAAATTTCAGTATACGATTAGACTGCAGATATAAGACTGTTCTAGAAAATTCAGAACAATAAGACATATATCTGCTGAGTTATTAAAAGGCGGCTTTTCGCGTTTTCTTTGATGTCGAGTTAGCTGTATATATAAGTTCCGCCATCTACGAATTCTATGATACGATACGATACGATACGATTTTAACGATACGATACGATACGATTTTAGGCTTAAGGCTGCGTCACTCGAAATACTACCGTCTTCCATGATTATTATTATTAAAACACATTTTTTTTTTTCATTTAGCTTATGCAGTCCTATTGCGTATCTTACTTTGTGTACGGAAAGTGGAGTTGAATGAGTCAGGGGATCAATCCGAAAACAAAAATGTGTATATGGCCTGCAATCATAAATAAATTGGTATTTCACTTGATAAATGGTAACACTAAGATCATTAAATAGATATAGTTTCAAAACAGTACATAAAACAGAAGATTGGAATATTCCACAAAGCATATTTTTCAACAACAAAAGTATGTTTTTCTGTTTGAGCTTTAAAGCAATTAATAGATAATCTTAAAGTTTTATATATTTTTGCATGCTAAAATGATATAATCTCTTGTTATATTTATTGTTACAAGTGTGAAAAAAAAATTGACAATATTTTTTTTTTAACAAATCTTTTAAATATTTTTATGAAACTACAGTGCTGGAAAAAATTATAAGGCCGATAGAAAAATTTACAAAAGTCAAAAAGTAATGGAATTATTGATATCGCAAATTCTATTTACATTTGCATGATCAACATTGCAATAATACGCATAAACTTTGTTTAGAAAAACGGAAGGGGGAACATAAATTATGCTGATTTCTTACAACCAATGAAAAACAACTTGGAAAAAATTATAAAGCCGATGGTTCTAGCCTCATTTGGCATAATGCCAAACTTGAGAAAGCAGGTCGCCAGGGAAGTTATGTTAAATGTAAACGTGTTACGAGCATTCATTTTGTATTTGGTGTGTTTAATACAATGCCAAGAGGAAAAAAGTTATCCAATAGTGAACAAATTAAAATATTAACTTTAAATGAAGCTGGAATGTCTGATTCTAATATTGCAAGAAAAATAGGAAGGTCCAAGGCTGCAGTAAACAGTTTTCTCAGAAATCCCGAGGATTATGGCAGTAAGAAGCGTACAGGAAGACCGAAATCCCTAACTGTAAGCCAATCAAGACAAATCCGGAAGCTAGCTTGCTCAGAAAAAATGTCGTCAGCCCAAATTCAAGAACAGTTACAATTACCATGTACAAGCTGAACGGTAAGAAATGTTTTAAGTAACAATCCCATTGTTCAATTTAAAAAAAATAAAGGAAAACCTCCTCTTTCTAAGCACCACAAAAATGCTCACTTAGACTTTGCACGAAAACATTTAACTGAAGGCACAAATTGGAGAGATGTTGTCTTTTCCGATGAAAAGAAATTTAATTTCGATGGACCCGACGGCTATAAATTCTTTTGGCATGATTTACGACAGGAACCTCATATTTTTTCAAAGCGTCAATTTGGAGGTGGTTCGGTAATGGTTTGGGCTGCATTTGCTGCCTGTGGAACCAATCCAATTGTTTTCATGCATAACAAAATGAATTCAGTTATGTATCAAGATATGTTAGGAGATAATTTATTACCCATTGCTTCTCTTATAACTTCCGGAGACTGGACATTTCAGCAGGACAACGCTTCTGTTCCTGTTTCGAAGCCAACTAAATCTTGGCTGGAAGCTAATCAGGTGAAATGCCTTCAATGGCCAGCTCGTAGCCCCGATCTGAATGTAATAGAAAATCTCTGGGGAATTTTAGCTCGAAATGTTTACAAAAATGGACGACAATTCAATTCAAAGTTAGATTTGATGAATGCTATTAAAAACTGCTGGAACAATATTGATGCAAGTACTTTGTGTGGTCTGATAAATTCAATGAACAAGAGACTAGTCAAAGTCATCGTTAAAAAAGGGTCTCACATCGATTATTGATGAAATACATGTATCGACTTTATAATTGTTTCCAACTTTCTTTGTACAGATAATTTTCTTAAGTCTATTAACTTTTTATTAATGTAGTTATTAATGAATTTCTTTTTTTCTTTACTTCCTTGTAGCATATAATATATATGTATGAAATTTCACAAATGTTCCCTTTTTTGTTTTTTAATTATATCATATTTTCAAGTGGCTTTATAATTTTTTCCACCACTGTAGTGATCTCAAATATTTTATTGAAAGAATTTTTAAATTTTACAAGAGATAAAGGCATAACATTATAGTTAATGAAATAATCCGTTTTCATTTTTATTGTAGCTATAAGGTAAAAGTATTTCTTACATAAAAGATATTTCTTTTTAGCGTCCCCCCTTTTATATGGAACTACAATCCAATATTTACTATCTTTAAAACAGTAAAACATTGAAACATATATTATCAATAATTGGTAAATAAAATATGCCATTGTAGTGTGGAATAAAATATGTTTTTCACAAATTTTCATACCTATCCAATTGATACCTGTAAAAATATGTATGCATTATAGAAGTTATTAAAATTATAAAATTATTTAAATTAAACAAAAATTCTTTCTTAATCGAAACTATCGTGCCAATAACTTACTAAATATTGAAGTATTCTTTTAAATAATGCTTTGAAGTTAACATTGTATACACTTAAAAGTTACTGTCTAAATATGAAAATTGTCTCATTCATCTACACTCTGCCCTACTTTTAAAATTATATAAATTTATTGAATATAAAATGTCTGTTGAGATGAAAATAAAGACGTGAGTGTGCAAATAATAGATAATTTACTGCTACCTATTTTTAGAAGTCGAAATATACGATTAAATCCGCGGGGAACATTTGAATAATCTGGGCAAAACTACGTTTTTCGCGGTTTTTAAGAAATTGAAAAAAAATGCCTTATTTTTGAAATGGCGTACTGCGCTTGCTATTGAGTGTACAAAAAAGTTGTAAATATGAAAGTTGTAGAGAATTTTATCTTCTTTAATATTGTAATTAGCAAACAATATGCTACTGCAACGGGTCTTGAGATATTTACAAAAAATAAAAAAAGTCCCAAAATTTTGTTGTTTTTTGGCCACAAAAAATTTAGCCTTAAGAAATTTTGTTAGAAAACTTGGTTTTTCCATGTTGGCATCATTATAAACAATTCAGAAAAATAAAATCTTCTACCCGACCTTTTGCAAGGTAAAATGTACATTTCCCCTGGACTAAACGCCATGTAAAATAAATCCCTTATATAAAATCTGCACTTGATTTGAACTTTTTAGGTAGATTTAGTAAGAAATACTACCTATTACATTCTTCCCTATGTTGGTATTTCTGAAAAAGAAAGAAATACAGATCTACTCCCTAGAACCCAAAACCAACCTTGGTTTAAAACTTTATATATATATATATATATATATATATATATATATATATATATATATAAACCCACAGATTCATCAGAGGAGTTTAATTCATAGCACTACCCCCTACATACTACATGCCTCTCGCATTTGACTCAAAAATGGAAGTCAGCAAGGTTGATAGATGGCGCTACTGTTTGGGGTATGTTATTGCTGTATTTACATGGATCGCCTCATAGACCTGCCTTTGAAAGCTATTATTTTTTTTATTTTTTGCAGTAATTTGTGATTTTTTAAACGGAATGTTTACTTTTAATGAAGTTAATATATTCTCTATAAATTGCCATATTGCTGTGTGCCTTACTGCTGTTCATCAGCAAAATAAAGGAAAATATTTCTTTTCACCATTCCTGTAGAAGACAGTCAACGAGTCTTTTTAACTTTCTTTCATTGTATTTTTAAAAATACAAATAGATATTTTTACTACTATTATTTGCATGTTTCTAATAACATTCCGTTGTATAATAATAAATTAAATTAATGTACAGTTGCTATTAATAAGATGTATTTTTATTAATTTACAATGTCTTAAAGGGAAAAGAGTACCTTAATCTGAAAGAATCTGAAATAATATTGTTATTATTAATATTAAAAATGATAGATCAAAGTATTTCTTTTTATCAAATAATTATGCTAAGCCTTTTCTGTATGAAAATGAAAATACAATAACATTCAAAATTATTTAAATTTCTTCCAGCAAAATTATAATGATAATAATAATAAATGATGCACGATGAAATCGAATACGAATTAGTAATGTGATCAAACTAAATATGTATTCATAGCATTGTGTTTTGAAGCAATATAAATATTATGTAATTGAAATGTATCAATAATTTCATTCCTGAAAGTACTTGATTATTACTTGTAATAATTAATAATACAAATATAAAAGAAATAAAACTAAATTAAATGTTAAAAAAAAAAAAAAAAAAAAAAAAAACTGCAGAATTGACGTTTTGAGGCCTTGGCCGGAAGACTTGCTAGTTTCATTATCATAATAAATGTAATTAATATATATAGTATTATTATCCCAATATCAATAAATTAATTATTTTATATAGAAAATATAAAATAGGGAATTAAAAAAAAATACTATTATCAATTTATTGAGGCAACGTGTGTGTGTATCGGGGGGGGGGGGGGGATAGTAAAAAAGATGAAAAAAGTGTCTTGGAACATCAGTGCACAGAATCGTATTTCCAACTTATTAAATTTCTTGAAAGCACTTGATCTACTAATTGTAATAATTAATAATGCAAATATGAAAGAAATGAAACTGAGTTGACTGTTTTAAACACTGCAAGAAAAAAAAAAGAAAAAAAAAAGAGAGAGAGAGTTCCAATTTATTAAATTTCCTGAAAGTATTTGATATATTACTCGTAATAATTAATAATGCAAATATGAAAGAGATGAAACTGTGAGTTGACTGTTTTAAAAGCTGCAAAAGAGAGATAGAGAGAGCAGAATTGATGTTTGAGGTCCTGATCCGAAAAAAAAGATGTGTAGTAAAAAAGATGAAAAAAGTGTCTTGGAACATCAGTGCATAGAATCGTATTTCCAATTTATTAAATTTCCTGAAAGTACTTCTCAGGATTAAATATTACTCGTAATAATTAATAATGTAAATAAAAATGAAACTGTGAGCTGACTGTTTTAAACACTGCAAAAAAAAAAAAAAAAAAAAAGAGAGAGAGAGAGAGAGAGAGAGGGAGAAAGAAAAAAAAGCTGCAAAATTGACGTTTGAGGTCCTGACCCGAAGACTTGCTAATTTCATTATTACAATAAATGTCACTAATATTTATAATATTATTATCACAATATCAATAATTTAATTATTTTAGATAGAAAATATTAAATAGGGAATTTCAGAAAAACATTGTAATAAATTTATTCAGGCAACATGCGTGTGTATGTGTGTATGTGGCAGGGCCAAAACTAGGGGGGGGGGCAGAGGGGGCATGTGCCCCGGGCGCCAGAATGAAGGGGCGCCAAACGAAGGATTTTACCTTTAGAATGGATCATTTTATTCTGACGAACTGGTGGCTTCCATTATTATGGAACAGCGATTATAATTGAAGTGTTAGGTGAAGATGAAAGAGCAGTCGTAAAAAGTTAGAACTCTGATTTTCTGGTTAGAATGGAAAAAAAAAATGGCAAAAAAATTTATGCCCATTTTTTTCCCATTCTGACCAGAAAATCAGAGTTCTCGAAAAAAAAAATGGCCATAATTTTTTTTTCCAAAAAAAATTTTTCCCATATTTTTCCCATTCTGACCAGAAAATCAGAGTTCTAACTTTTTACGACTGCTCTTTCATCTTCACCTAACACTTCATTTATAATGGCTGTTTTATAATAATGGAAGCCATCAGTCCATCAGAATAAAATAACTCGGTGAAAGCGGAAACTCGGTTAGGCAGGACTCGAATAATCGGGACTCTACTGTATACTTCATTTTAAAAATGATCTTTAGAATATTTTTGCTGGTGTTCAGAGGGACCCCCCCCCCCCCCCTTGGATCCGCCACTGTAGATTACGTAGTTCAGTATTACATATTTTAAATTTTGAAATAAGTCGTCTATTATAAAATTAGTAAAATTCTCTTTGTAAATATACTTTGTGGAAGAGGGAGAAGGGGGGTGCCAAAATCCATGTTTGCCCCGGGTGCAAAAAAGGCTAGTTTCGGCCCTGGTGTGTGTGTGGGGGGGGGGGGGGGTAGTCAAAAAGATGAAAAAAAAAGTGTCTTGGAGCATCATTGAACCGAATCATATTTCCAACTATTTAAATTTCCTGAAAGTACTTGATGATTACTTATAATAATTAATAATTCAAATATAAAAGAAATGAAACTGTGAGTTAAATGTTTTTTAAACACTTAAAAAAAGACTTGCTAGTTTCATTATTATGATAAAGGTAATTAATATTTATAGTATTATTATCACAATATCAATGATTTAATTATTTTAGATAGAAAATATTAAATAGGGAAGTTCAGAAAAATATTGCAATCTATTTATTGAGGCAACTGCATGGTACTAGTACTGGAGTGTCAAGTAATTATGTTATTATTAGAATTAAATTTTAATTCACAATGGGAAGTACAACTATGAAGTTAGTTAAACATTGTTGATAGATTAATATAATGTAAAAAAACAGGAATATAATTATTATAATTATTAATTAAAAATTATTTTTAAAGCAATTCCTTAAGATTGTCCTTCACTGACACATTCACCCCACATTAACCTTGTTTATTATTAATATTTTGCCTGAAAGAAATACATGTCTTACTATTTAGTAAAATTTAATTTAATCAAATACTTTTATGTTTTGCAATAACCTTTTTAAACTTGCTCATAGTTTTTGATCCATTGATTAAAATTCATGTACCATTTTATAGTGTTAATAAATATTTTCACTTCATAAACCTTGTTTATTTTAATTTTTATGGAAATCTATTTACAAGTAAATGTAAGTGCTATTAATTTATATATTACTAGGGGCTCTGCCCCCTACGAGCTACGCTCGCCAATCCCCGTTCAGACACCGCAGACTCTAACAGCACGCTAATTTGATCGCCTTTAAAAAGATTTCGGAAGATTGAATTATAATTTGAATCTGACAATTATAATCTGACGTAATTTTCACCAAACTTTTCTTTCTCTTTTTAATATTCACGTCAAAATACTTTTGTTAGAAATGAAATATTATGATCATCTTAAAATGTCAAGTAAATGTCTCGCGCAATTTTTAAATTAAAACTGTTTTGCTATATTATTTTTTGTTCATTTTACGTAATAAGTGTAATATGACGTAAATTCTCCTATTTAGGACTTCTAACGCATGTTACTGAATTTATTATTTTACAATATTCTTTCTCATTTAAAATTCACGTGTAACTATAGTTTTTATGACGTAATTTTCAATGAGATCCTGCTTTTTATATTTTCTGTTTATAATAGTCACGTGTAAAATAAATTTTTAATTTGAAGCAAACATTACCGTTTGCGCTGTTTATACAGCTGGCAACAGTTTAAATTAATACAATTTTCTAAAATCTCTCTATTCTAAAAAAAAGTAACTACCGCTGTCACCGCCGCCGCCGGTTTTGAATTTTTTGTGAGCGGAGGTCTTCCTTCGTTAATATTGAGAAAAAGAATGCATACAAAAATATGAAAATCAGTGGTTTTATACAGAAATGTTTGATAAACACGCTGATGCAGACAGTTTTTAAATCGAAGAATTATTTTAAGAGATATTTAATGCTAAAGTTGGACAAAATCGTTCCACTAAAAAAGTTTTATAGCAGCAAAAACTATACATGGCAGTGTAATCATTTTTAGATCATTTTATGCGTTAGAATTTGCCGGAGTGCAGATTGCATTAATTTTTTTATTTTGACTCATTTTTTCAGGTTTTATTTCTATTTTAAATTCAAATTTTCAGCATTTCTAGAGATATTTTTTACAGATTTCAGAAAATTATACTAATTTAAACTGTTGCCAACTGTATAAAAAGCGCAAGCAATAATGTTTGCTTCAAATTAAAAATTTATTTACACGTGACTATTATAAACAGGAAAAAAACTTTCAAATTAGAATTAAATAATTATGCATAAAAAGCAGGAACTTATTAAAAATTACGTCATAAAAAGTACACACGTGAATTTTAAAAGAGAAAGGATATTGTAAAATAATAAATTCATTAACATGCGTTAGAAGTCTTAGGAGAAATTACGTCATATTTACGTCACATTATAGTTATTACATAAAATGAACACAAAATAATATTGCAAAAAAGTTTAAATTTAGAAATTGCGCTAGACATTTATTTAATATTTTGAGAGGATATTTTCAACTATTTTTGTTAGGAAAGAGCAAATAATATTTCATTGCTAACAAAAGTACTTTCACGCGATTATTTAAAAGAGAAAGAATAGCTTGGTAAAAATTACGTCAGATTAAAAACGATTAATTTAAAATGTCTCATTTAAAAGAACTTTCTTTTCGCTTTGTTAAAAAATACCAGGAGACAAAGACTCTGTTTACTTAATTCCTTTTATATTAGCTTATTTTGAAATGTTGTTACACGTGTCTACGTCATCAAGTTATTTTTATTTCGACGTTTTATTTGTATTTTTATTAATGTTGTACGAATTTATTTGTTCTTTCGTTATTTAAAATAAAAATTATGTCAATTTGTATAATTTGGCGAGTGGTTTGGCGATTTATATAATTTGGCGAAATTGGTCGACGGGATAATCAAGTAGTACCGCAGCGGATTTGGCGTTAAAATTCCCCAATCAAAGAGAAATGAATAGAAATTCGTTTATAGGGAGATCGCCACTGTTTTTTAAATTATAATTCAATCTTTCGAAATCTTTTTAAAGCCGATCAAATTAGCGTGCATTTAGAGCCTGCGGTGTCTGGACGGGGGTTGGCGAGCGTAGCTCGTAGGGGGCCGAGCCCCCTAGTTTGTAAAAAATATCTCTCGAAATGCTGAAAATTTGAATTTAAAATAGAAATAAAACCTCGAAAAATTATTCAAATTAAAAAACTAACTGCAATCTGCACACCGGGAAATTCTGACGCATAAAATGATCTAAAAACGATTAAATTCCTATGTACAGTTTTTGCTCCTATAAAACTTTTTTAATGGAACGATTTTGTCCAGCTTTGGCATTAAATATCTCTTAAAATAATTCTTCGATTTGAAAACTGTCTGCATCAGCGTGTTTATCAAGCATTTTTCTATAACACTACCGATTTTCTTATTTTTGTATGTAACAGTTTTTTTAATATTAACGAAGAAAGACCTCCGGTCACAAAAAATTCAAAACCGGCGGCGGCGGCGGTGACAGCGGTAGTTACTTTTTTTTAGAATAGAGAGATAATTAATTTTAAAAAAGAACATATAATTTAAAATTCATATAATAAAATAAATTATGTGCGTTATTTTATCATTCATCATTTGAAATTGAAGAGAAATTATGAAATAATTTCTCTTTTCAAATATTTTATAGAATAAATATCATTTAATACAACAATTAAAATAAATACGAAAAGAGAAAAAAAAAAAAAAAAAAGTGAAATTCTAGGAATAAATAACAAAAATATTGTAACAAATTTTGCTTTTTAAGCTAATTTATTTTAAAATTTTCTATTTAAATATTCTCAAAACAACTTTTGTTTACGTTATTTATCTATAGGTTTTTAAAAATCATGTCAATTGTCACCGATAGATGGCAGAGCATTTTGGGGATAAGCTGACTTCCAGTTCTTATATGGGGAAAACAGTGAATGCGAGAGGCATTTAGTATGTAGGGGGTAGTGTTCATAGTGAAGATGCTTTATTTCATCCAATTTTGCCGGCATTAAGCCTAAAATGACAAAATTTAGCTCCTAATAGCTCATCAAAAAACAAATAAATGACAAAAAGCCAAGAAATCTAAAGAAAGATGCCCCTCACACAAGATATTAACAAGTTGGAAATTGCACGTCAAACGTGGCAAATGAGGTGCGTTCGTACTATAACTAGTTTTATAAATATTTTTTTGCACTACATATTGTACTAAATGTATATTTTAGTGCACTTCATAAGTGCAAATCAATTTCATTCTGTTCGAAAGGCTATAATATCACTAAAATGCACTTGAAATAATTTTTATCCCATTGGCCGTAATGTAACGGAAAACTTTTGACTGTCTCCGTAATTAAACTATACATCCGATTTTCATAAAATTTGATATGACTCGACAAAATTATGCAACAATTATATATTTTAAATTTCAAACTATTCGGTTGGGTAGTTTTGGAGCTGTTACATGTGGACAGACAGGCGGACTGAACGATAACTATAGGTGCTACGTATTTATATAATTATGAACCCAAAAATTGAAAAATGATTAGGGAACAATACTTCAATTATAGACAAAAAGCAAAAACTCCAGAAATTTGACCCACAAAATTATAACCTGTGAGGATGCAATCAGATTTAAGACTATAATCTAGCAGATAGCGAATAACTTTAAAACTAGCAGAAAGCGAATGAAAACAAAAACACTTGCTGTCATCTGGAGTGAAAAAGAAAAGCTATATCCTCCTGAGACCCAAGCAAAATGTAATGCATAAATTTTTTTAAATATGAGTTTTTTTCAACAAATAGGCATAAAAAATGACGTTTTTAAAGAAATTAATTAATTTCGATTTTTTAATTTTGTTTTACAGCACATCCATCTAAATGGATGTTCAGGCCATAACTCGCTTTAAAGTAATTCAAAAAATGCGAGAAGTATGGGAAAGAATAGAATTTATTATAAAGAACATAAGGCAAGTATTAACATCTGATTTAAAATTGCAAAATAAAAATAGTTTAAACAAATTAAAATAACATAAAAACGAAAATTACCAGCAGAACGTAGAATTCCAACTTGACTCATTTATTACGCCATTTTGTAAACAAAGTACCGTTACCAAAATCCAAAAGCTGAATGTTGATTTTTGATTCATACATTACCAAAACCAACTGGTTTTAGATTGCTGCAATGAAATTTAACGCAATAGAAGGAGAAAGCAAAACATCCATTTAAATGGATGCCAGGTCTCAGGAGGATATTATACCCCTGATCTATTGATGGCTTGGATAGGGTCAATATTCGCATTTAACAAATCCTTTAACTTTGGGGGAGGGACTGTGATTAATGTAACACCAAACTTGAAGAGGGAATGCTTCATACTCTCAAAAAGTCTTGGGATGTAGTTAACTTTACTTTCAAACTTTTAATTGGAGCTGTACTCCATTTTTCTTCATTTTTCACTTTAAACCTGTTTATGATTTTTTTCAATGAAATGGGATGGAACTGAATTCTCGGCTGATATTTTTCTAATTACATCTATTTCCTCATTAAGGAAATGGCTTGAACAAACTTCAAATGCTCTTTTTATATAAAAATTGAAATGTGCTAACTTGTAATTTATAGGTGAACTGCAATTAAACAGGATAGTGGAATTAGACCTGTTAACTTTCCTAAAAACTGTGCGATCGAGACTCTGTTTAGCCATATTTCTGATTAGTTGGACATCCAAAAAAGCCACCTTTTGATCTTGTTCTACTTCTAGTGTGAATTATATTTTGTTGTCTAGGCTATTGATTTTATCAAGAAATGAGTATAAATCATCTTTTCCGTGATTCCATATTATGTAAATATCATCCACATATCTGAACCAGCAATCTGGACCCGGTCTTATGGTTTCCATAATTATATTTTCAAGAGGACTTAGTTTAAATTCTGCAAGTAAACTTGAAATAAGGGAACCCATTGGGGCCCCCATTGACTTGTTTGTAAACTTGATTGTTGAAAACGAAAACATTTTTGTTGATGATTAAATTCAAACCCGATTTAACTGTATTTTTAATATTAGCTGTATTTTTGTTAATTATGTGTTGTAATATTAACTGTATTTTTATTATTAAAGAAAAATCATGCGTTGAGCATAGATTATGAAACACTTCCCAACACTCCCTGAATGCTTTAACAAAACTTTGTTACTTAGGGAAATAAGGTACATAAGATAACTAAGTAAACATTTTAGAAAACGCATAAAACATTTAAAAAACTGATTTCAGCAGTTACCATCCATAGCAAATATGTATTCCAATTCTTTTGAACAGTCCTGTATTTGATATGTAGGTTGATATATATACTATTTAATGAGGAAATTTAGTTTAGCAAGAAAACTCAAACAGGTTAAAATTTCTCTTTCAGCAATTTATACTAATAGATGGAAACATACTTGTATACTTTTGTACAACCCTGTAGTTAGCCTACTACCTTTATTACATGCCACTATTTAGCTAAAGTTTAATTAAAACAAACACTCTTAAAACTACTGAAATCCCATTTCAAGAAATTATCATTTATAAGACGGTCATGTATCCAATTCTTTGCGTGACCCTGTATATCATTTTATCTATGTTCTACAAACATTTCTCGGTAAACTAAATGCAGTTCCATGTAAAAATACATACCTCATTTAAAAACCACCTTTAAGCAATTTGCAATCATACCCAGTAACCATTGTGAATTATTTTGTGTAGCCCTGTATATGAATTATAACATTTATACACACCATATACTATGCATAAACATAGTGAAACAGAAAAAAGCTCAACATAATTAAAAATGCATTTCTAGCAATCATCGCTACTGTACAGTACTTCGGATGCAATATAGTATCTGAAACCTTTTGTGCATCCCTGTAAATGCTATCCACTTCGTATTATACATGAAATAAGTTATAGTAAACCTCAGCAACATATATCAATTTCATTATACATAAATAATTTATCATAATTAAAATACGCTGCAAACAATTCCCTCCACCCCTATATCATTTTCTAACGGAATTCTTTTGTATGGTCCTGTAAATGAATAACTATTCTTTGCACCACATATTCTACAGAATGCATATTTTGGTGCACTTGATAAATGCATATCAATTTTATTATGTTTAAAAGCATGTAACATCATTAAAAATCATTTGAAACGATTTTTTCCCATAGGCCATAATTTAACGGGAAACATTTGACTGTCTCTGTAAATGAATTAAACATACAAACTTTATTTGAAATAGGGAACGTGCTATGATAAACATCAATAACATCCAAAAATTTCAGAGCAATCCGAATATATTTACGGGAGTTAGAGCACAGTCAGACAAACCGAAGTCAAAACACTTTTCAACTTTGTTGGAAAGTGTTAAAAAATGTAAACTCAAAATACTTTTTAGACATTGATAACAATATGATTAGGGAAAGGGGAGGAGGGTTCGTGGGATAATATTGTATGATTTGTAAGGGTGGGAGGGGGTCCAAAATTACCAAAAAGTTGATAACGTTATACAGGGTCATTCATAATTCCCTCCGGGGTTTCGAAACGTTATAGTAAAAAAAGAAGACGAATATGAAAAAAAGAAACATATGAAATTATTCCAAAACTATTCAAGTTTTAATTTAATTAGTTTCCGGTAGATGGCAGTAACATCTGTATTGAAGTCAGTTGTAGTAAAGAAAAATGGCGTTTACAGGCGAAGAGAAAGCTTTTTGTGTGTTGGAGTTTGCAAAATCTGAATCAGTGGTGTCAGTTCAACGGGCCTTTCGTAATAAATATCGAAAACAGGGACCAACTGACAAAACAATTCATGTGTGGTACCGGAAATTTAAAGAAACGGGATGCTTATGTGACAGGAAACGAAGTGGTCGGCCTGGTCCATCTGCGGACACCGTAGATCGTGTACGGGAAACGTTTTTAAGGAGCCCGACGAAATCAACCGCTAGCGGAAGCCGAGAATTGGGGATCTCTCAACCAACAGTGTGGCGAATTCTGCGAAAACATCTTTGTTTGAAGCCGTACAGATTGGGACTAATGCAAGCGTTGACTCCAGCAGATTGTATTTCTCGTTTCACGTTTTGCATTGATGTCCATGAACGTGAAACACTAATGTCGAAATTGACTTTTAGTGATGAAAGCACATTTCACATGTGTGGCACTGTCAACCGCCACAATGTACGCATTTGGGGCACTGGAAATCCCCATTCTGTAGTAGAACACTATCGGGATTCCCCAAAAGTTAACGTGTTTTGCGCTATGTCCTCCTCACGTGTTTATGGGCCATTCTTTTTTACAGAGAAGACCATTACCGGTGTAGTGTACCTGGATATGTTGCAGCTGTGGCTAATGCCGCAGTTAGAGGAACATGAGGATGATTTCGTATTTCAACAAGACGGTGCTCCTCCCCATTTTTTGTGTGATGTGCGTGAATACCTGAACACACACTTACCTCATCGATGGATTGGACGAGCTTCTGAAGATGACGTACCTCTTCTAAAGTGGCCTCCACGGTCACCGGATTTAACACCGTGTGACTTTTTCTTGTGGGGGTATGTGAAAGACCAGGTTTTTGTACAACCTATGCCACGTGATTTAGCTGACCTGCGTGAAAGGATAACACGTGCTATCAATAACATAGGCAGTACCATGTTGAGTAGAGTATGGCAGGAACTGGACTATTGCATTGATGTATGCTGTGTGACCAAGGGTTCACACATAGAACACCTGTAATGTATGTAAGTAAAACTTGAATAGTTTCGGAATAATTTCATATGTTTCTTTTTTTCATATTCGTCTTCGTTTTTTTTACTATAACGTTTCGAAACCCCAGAGGGAATTATGAATGACCCTGCATCCATGTACAGCCCCTTAATAATTTAATATTAATTAATTTGTGATTATATGTTGAGAAACCAATTTTGAAATCCTATGAGTAAAATGATAAAGTTTAAATAATGTTTAATTTTTCTTTCCCATTGCCTTATCTTAACTTTTAACTGATGTGACTAAAATTTGTCACTCGAATAAAACTAATAAAAAAATATAACTTAAATGGCTGAATTTACTTACATTTTTTCCTAACAAAATCGTTGTACTTCATTTAAGAGCATGTGAATTAAATTGTATGAGAAAAGTATTTTATTCATGTTATTTAACTTCAGTACAGAAAAAATTGCTTTGTTTTTTTCAAAATAAACGCTAGCTTGTTAATTTTGCTAATTAAATATAAAAATTAATCGTGTACAAAAATTTTTACAAATTATCGGTGCAACAAAGTATGAAAATTGAAATGTAGTGTTTATTTTACAAAAATAATATTTATTCTACAAATATGCAAGAGTCAAAGTACATCATTGCTGCTGTCAACCAGGTTTCGTACACATTTCTTTAAATAGAAATCAAGGACTTTCAAATTAAATAAACTAATAAATTATAATATGCCTTTTTTACTAAAGAATTTCATTTTTGTAAATACAAGTTTTAAACATTCAAATGGCCAGAAAGGGGGGAATTTCAGCGTGAGGCAGTAGAAATTTAGAAAATTTTAAAATAACAAATACAGCAGAAGAAAAAACTAGTCGGATGCGCCAATGTCAAAACTTTCTTCTATTTCATACATGTTAATACTTCAAAATTCGCTATCAGAGTGCCAAAATTAAATGACAATCTATGCCCATCATGAGGATTCTAAGGATATGAAATTCAATGCATTAGTTCTTGAGATATGACTATTGCTGAAATCGTGTAAATCTTGCAAAATGCAGCATAGCAGCGTCACCTGCTGAGTGATTTACACCAAAACCTAATCAGCAACAACTTATGTCAATGTCTAACTGAATCTGGAATTTGATGAAAATCCGTGCAATACTTTATCAGATGCAGCTATTGCGAAAATCTTGAAAAATCCAGAATAGCAGCACCACCTGTTGGCAATTTACACCAAAACATAATCAGCACCAATATGTATCAAGGTATACCTCAATCTGAAGTTTGATGAAAATTCATGCATTAGTTCTTGAGATAGAGCAATTGCAGAAATCATAAAAAAGGCAGCACAGTAGCGCCACCTGCCAGGTAATTTACACCAAAACCTGATCAGTAACAACTTTTGTCAACGCCTAACTGAATTTTAAGTTTGATGAAAATCCATGCAATACTTTTTCAGAGGCAATTTACACTAAAACATAATCAGTACTAATATTTATCAAGGTATACCTGAATCTGAAGCTCGATGAAAATCCATGCATTAGTTCTTGAGATACAGTTATTGCGAAAATTGTAAAAAAAAAAGTCCTTCCGGCCAGTGCCGGGAGGAAGAGGTAGCTTTCATAATCCTTATTTAAAAAAAGCCAAATTATATCATTCAAACACACGAAGCTCAATTTAGTGGAAACCGAATATAGGAGATTCAATACTAATTTTTATCAATATAATGAATGAGAATTTCGCGAAATTAGTCAGCTTTATCCAAGCTGCTTTTCTTTAAAGTAACATATATTTGGCTGCCAAATTCGGCAATTTCTTAAAGTGCCTGTCATTTTAAGACAACATGGTGGATGAGGCTAAGCAGTGAACTTGGTCGAGACCTTAGTAATTGCTGTGCACATGCTCACTCACATCGGAATCGGTTAATATATAGGAGTGCTGTCGCATGCAAAAATCAGATTTTTCAAAATGTCACCCACAATAGAAATTGAAACTGCTATATCTGAGCCATTTTTTAAGGTAAAGACAAACAAAAAATGCTCCTGAATCCTTATATCAAGGTCAAATGCTTAAGAAAGAAACCTTTTTCAATTTCTAATTTTTTTGCACCTCACTTTAAATATATATATATTTTTTAATTTAATGGTCGCCATTTTGAAACAAGATGGCTGATGAATCTGGCCAGCGAACTTGGTCGAGGTGTTGATGTATACTATCCACATGCCTTCTTACATCGAAATAGGCGAATACGTGTGTTATCGCGTGACAAATACAATATCGTTTCAAAATGTTAGCCATGCTAGAAATTTAAAGTGCTATAAATCAACCATTTTTTAAGATATAAACAAAAGAACAAATTTTCAGAAACAAAAACTGCTCCAGAATCTTTGTATCAAGGCCAAACACATAAAAAAATCTTTTTCATTTTCCAATTGTTTAATACCTCATTTTGAATTTTTAATTTAATTTTTTAAATGGCAACCCTTTTGAAACAAGATGGCGAATGAAGCTGGCCAACGAACTCGGTCGAGAAATTAGTATGTACTATGTACAGACCAAGTTACATCCAAATAGGTTCATAATTACACCTGTTATCGCGTGACAACAATCAGGTCGTTTTAAAATGTCAGCCACAAGAGAAATTCAAAATGCTATTACTCAGCCATTTTTTTTAGATATAGACGAAAGAAAAACTGTTCCGGAATCTTTGTATTAAGGTCAAACACATACAAAAAAAATCTTTTTCACTTTCCAATTTTTTGGTATCTCATTTAAATTTTTTTATTTTTTAATTTTTTTAAATGGCCGCCATTTTGAAACAAGATGGCGGATGAAGCCGGCCAACGAACTCGGTCGAGATATTTGTATGTACTATGTACACACCAAGGTACATCCAAGTCGGTTCATAAATACGCCTGTTATTACGTGAGAAAAATCAGGACGTTTCAAAATGTCAGCCACGCTAGAAATTCAAAATGCTATAACTCAGCCATTTCTTAAGATATAGACGAAACAAAAACTGCTCCCGAATCTTTTTATCAAGGTCAAACACATAAGAAGAAAATATTTTTTCAATTTTTAATTTTTTCGTACCACATTTCAAATTTAAATTTTTCTAAAAAATTTAAATGGCCACCATTTTTAAATAAGATGGCGGATGATGCTGACCAACGAACCCGGTCGAGACATTGGTATGTACTATGTATAAACGAAGTTACATCCAAATCGGTTCATAAATACGCCTTTTTTCGCGTGACAAAATTCAGGACGTTTCAAATTGTCTGCCACGCTAGAAATTCAAAATGCTATAACTCAGCCATTTTTTAAGATATAGACGAAACAAAAACTGCTCCGAAATCGTTGTATAATGGTCAAATACATAAGAAAAAATATTTTTCCATTTTCAATTTTTTGGTACCACATTTCAAATTTTAAATTTTTAAAAAAATTTTAAATGGCCGCCATTTTGAAACAAAATGGCGGATGACGCTGGCCAACGAACTCGGTCGAGAGATTGGGATGTACTATGTACACACTGAATTACATCCAAATCGGTTCATAAATACGCCTTTTATCGCGTGACAAAGTTCAGGACGTTTCAAAATGTCAGCCACGCTAGAAATTCAAAATGCTATAACTCAGCCATTTTTTAAGATATAGACGAAACAAAAACTGCTCCGGAATCTTTGTATAAAGGTCAAATACATAAGAAAAAAATATTTTTCCATTTTTAATTTTTTGGTACCACCTTTCGAGTTTTAAAATTTTTTAAAAATTTTAAATGGCCGCCATTTTGAAACAAAACGGCGGATGAAGCTGGCCAACGAACTCGGTCGAGACATTGGTATGTACTATGTACACACCGAATTACATCGAAATCGGTTCATAATTACGGGAGTTACAGTGTGACATAGGTCAGATATATATATATATATATCAATTTTGAACGGAGGGTGGTTTTGGGGTCTGGGGGTCATGATCGATGAAAATATACCAAAATTTTTTGAAATCGCTTTCCTCCGAACGGCTGCAATAGGTAGCTTTTTTGTAAAGAAAGCTACCTAAAATGCAAGTACTCTTTAAGTGGGTGGTGGTGGTAAGGGGGGGGGACTGGAGCAAAGGGGAAAATGCCAATTTCAGGGGGGAATGAGAAATCTTCATGATCAATCACAAGCCTGCGATGGTTGTGTTAATTTTTGATAACTGATTTTTATGTATTTTTTAGCGCCAAATCCGAAAATGACCATTTTTAACCATCACGTCAGGATTTTTTGCAAATCATAAATTTCAATGGTAAAAAGTTAAAAAATAGAGAATATCTGATACTGAAAGATACAGAAAAAGGTTTTATTTCTTAAATTTTGATAACTGATTTTTAGATATCTTTTAGTGCTAAATTAAAAAATGACCTTCATTTTTAACCATCAAGTCAGGATTTTTTGCAAATCGTAAATTTCAAAGTCAAAAAATAGTAAAATTCTATTAACTATAAAATAGATGTGGTGGTTGTGTTTTTTTAATTTTGATAATTGATTTTTATGTACATTTTAGCACTAAACCTGAAAATAATCGTCATTTTTAATCATTATGATAACAAATGAAGACCATTTTCGGATTCAGCGCTACAAAATATGTTAGAATCAATTATCAAAAGCTAGGCAATATGACACAACCCAAATATTGCAAGCTTGTGTTATTTATTATGACAATAAAATAAAAAATAGAGCAGATTTTTTTTTTTTTTTTTTTAATTAAACAGTTTTAAAGAGTTTTTAAACTTTGAGTGCTGTGTGTGTGTGTGTGTGGTGGGGGGACAAAAACAGGGAAGCAAAATTTTGAGAGGGTGAAATTCAGATGAAATTTTAATAAAATGAATTGTCAATGAAATTTAGGGCTGATTATTTATTCATTATAAAGTAACAAATAGAGTAGAAAAAGTTTACAAAAATTAAGTTTTAAAGATTTTAAACTTCGGTATTGTAGAGGAATGAGCAAAAGTAGGAAGTGAAATTTGGGAAGAAGGAGAGGCAAGGGGAGGGGGGGGGGGGGGGGAGTTAAGATTTATTTCAAATCAGAAATTCAAAGAAATGCAGAAGAGTTTCACCTCTGATTATTAAATAATACAAGAATAAAATTAAGCACTTTTAAGGACTTTTTGTAAATTTTGCATGAAAATAAGTATTTTTAAGCACCAACAATTCTGTTTGAAAATGTAAGCACTTTTAAGGACTTTCAAGGATCGTACAAACCCTGTGAACACACATTTTTTATGTACACTCAATGTATACTGGCTTTTGGCATGAAAGGCACTTATAAGATGTATTTCTCTAAATTGTTCTTTCTGTAATAAAAATGATGTTGATCCATCAGATATATTTACATTTTCACCATCGGAAAGTTGAGAATTCGTATCGTGATCTCTTTTGTCAGTAAAATCTGCATCGTCAGAATGTTCAATATCAGAATGCTCATGATCTGACCAATTGTTCATAATATCTCCTATTTCCTTATGGCTAAGGAAAGTAAAACGTTTTTGAGGTTGTGACGACATCATAACACAAAAAAGAAAAAAAAATGCACTAAAGAAAGGGGAAAAAATAAGGTACAACTAATGACGAGCATTGTACAACAGTTTCAAATAATGACACAACTGATGTGATGCGGTCTGACAGACCCCAGTGTAACGAATATGTTTAAATTCAACTCACAGAATTCTCCCTTATTGTGTGTGACCTTGGCATGCCGCTAGAAAAAGGTACTGGTACGGGCAAGTAATATTCACACTTTTAAGGGGTGAGAGTGTTTATAGATGAGAGTCGCAGAGTCTGTGAGACTGCGTCACATCAGTTAAAAGGTTAAAAAAGAAACAGAGCAGTAAACTTTTCATAATAGAGTTTGGTGCCCACAAACAAATTAATGTATCATAACAAAAAATTTTGGGGGTAAACAAATTTGCAGTCAAAAAATTAGCAGGGATTTTAAAGATAAATAATGGTGAATGGTGAACATTGAATGCTTAGAAAAGAGTGCTTAAAAAAATAAAATTACTTTTATACTTATTTAACTTAGCTTGGCTCATGTATATAAAGATGAAATTCGCCAGTCTATTTTTCACTCATTTTCTGATATGCTAGAATTATAAAAATTATGTAAAAAGGTGGGTTTCCAATGACAATACAACATTTTATTATTTTTTAAACTTAATTATAAATTAATTAATTACTTTTAAGCCACTTTTCTGTTAGCTGGACGCAAATGATAAATCACAAAATATTTAATTCTTTAATATTTAAATCTTTATGGTCACAATTTTATATGCATTCCAACAACAATGGAGTCAATCATCAAACCACACTTGCTAAAATATGCCAACTTAGGTGAAACTGCAACAATGAAATACTTTAAGCACTAAAAAGTTAGAAAATAAAATATAAATAAAAAATAAAGAGCGTAATACACATTTTTTAAATATATGTTTTTATAAATTGTTATCAAGTATGTTGTGATGATATGTTGATAAAACAATTTAGAAATCTTGAATAGATAGTTGCAATCAAAGCCTCCTTACAGATAACATAAATTATTATATATAAAGTTATTATTATCTACACAGTTATTATAATACAGGATCTTGGTTTAAATAATGCTTATTTTTTCTTTCCTGTTGCTATAACTTAAACAGAAATAAAGCAAAAATGAAATGTTTTTTTAATACATAAATTAACATAGTGTAACAAGGAATTTTAAGACAACATGAATCCCAGTCATGAAATTAGGTGTGACTTTTAAAATAAACACTGAATGTTTATAAAAGCACGGTCAAGAAAAAAAAATACTTTTATTCTTGTTTCTGAGAAGTCTGTAGAAATTCTAAGAAAAAAAAAACAGTTGTTTTAGCATGCATAAGTCATTATCACAGCATTATATGCACAGTCATTTAAAAAAAACAAAGCTTCCACATTATTTTATCACCATATTGTCGCAGAGAGATGCAAAAAGTATCACTTGATTCGAATTGCATCTTCTTTCCAAACATGAATGCCATTTTTGAAATATTGGTCATTTACATATCAAAAATTGCATAAACTTCGATTAATTTATTTTATGGTAACATGCACTTTGCACACCACATTTGAGTTTCTTAGATCAAATTGGCCCAGAAAAAAAGCACAGTTTGTGTACCTTTTCTTATATCTCAACAGAGTTATAAAAGAAAACATGTTAGGAATTTATCAATAATTTTCAGAAAATAAAATTAAAATCATACAAGAAAAAGTACAAAACACTCAATTACTAGTAAGAGTCTCTCTGTGATAACTTGGTAAGAAAATAGTACTTTTTTTTTTTAACTGACTATACATACTTACCTAATTAATATAGGTACAGGTTAAAGTAATTAGCCACAAATTGAATATACCATCTATCTCTCCATGCTTAAATAGCACTATATTACTTATTCTTCTTTTAAAGATTGCACTGGAGGTTATTCAACAGTGTTTATACCATTAGAATCATTGCAATTCACTAGAATTTATTGAATAAATAAATTGATTGCACAGAAGTGGCATGCAGGCCTTGCATTATTCAAGCAGTAATCTTTTTTTTTTGTTGTTGTTTATTTCTTCTATAATACTTTCTATGAGGAGGGGGAAATGGTATAAAAAATGCTAAATGAAGTTTTAAAAAAATGTGGTGAGCAATAATGTAATATAGATTTAAATTTAGTATTAAATTGCTAAAAATAAATCTTAATATCATTTTTTATAAACTAGTCAACACATTTTTAACAAAATTTTATTGCAAATTGAAAATATTGCTTATACAAAATGAGTATCATTAAATAATAAAATTTTCAGCAATAAGGAATTAAAACAACATTATTACGCCATATTTTTTTTAATGTATAAAATATTCTATTCTTTCAACACATACTAATCAATAAATTTAGCCATTTTTAATATATTATCCATAAGTTCTTGAATTCAGTCATGATAAGTCAAGTTTGTATGCAAAAGTATTGCTAAACTTTCTGATCTCAGAGAAGGCACTACTGGAGGTACAGCAACAGCAGCTAATCCAGTTAATGGAACAGGTAGAGGTTCACATTGATGGAGGCTAACATCATCAGTAACAAGCATCTCATTCCTTGCTAAAGGACACCATTCTTGACTGCTGACACCACCAAAAACATATATACAAGTATCTGAAACATGTTAATAAATAAATAAAATAACTTAATGGCTTGTGTATTTACTTTATACAGTCAGACCTTGTTATCCCGACACCCGGTTTTCATGTCACTCTACTTATCACGTCAGTTTTTCAAAGTACTGTTTTTTTGTATTTTAATGTAAATAAACTCCAGATTTTACATTGTTGAATAATTTCAACTCCGGATATCCTGACAGTTTAGGAAAATTGTCCATTTTTCAGAACCTATTTTATAAGTACTGAAATTAAGCAGCAAGAAATGTCTTAGCCAAACTTTTTATACCCATTGAGATAAATGAGAAATTTTACTTTAATCCTTTACCTGAATAAATAAACCCACACACTATGAATGCCCCACTTAAGCTCTAGACAGATGTATCAGTCTACTCGCGGTCTGTTTGTTCTGGTCAGATGGCGCTTTCTTGTGGTTACACGGCATTTTTCATCTGATTAAAACCAAAGCATTGTGCAAGCACCATGCATTGAAATTATCTAACATCCATTTCTGAATAAGCGAACATTGATTACAATTCATAATATGATATTGAAAAAAGAATTGTAGGAATTACATCTAGGGATAAGCAAATCTTATCTCATCAATATTTCATGTAGCAAAAAAAAAGAGTCATCATAAATCATTTTTTTAATTTTTTTTTTCAATTTTGTTTTTGTGTTTTGTTTAAAATATTGTTTTATTGCTTAAAACTCCAAGAACAATTAGGAATTTAACACTGTCTTAATTAAAAATACAGCTTTTTATAAACATATTTTTCTCCAACTCCTGTTACCGCAACACTTCACTTATGACGACATATTTTTTCTGGTCATTAGAGTGCCATGATAACGAGGTTCGACTGTATTAACATGACAAATAACACACTAATACTATATAACACATCATGCACACCAACATAAATCTGCCAGGTTATGTATATAAACATTCAAGGCCATACTAAGAAAATAATTTTCGGGAGTGTCCAAGTTGGAAGTATATAAGAGATCATTTATATGCTTAATATCTGAACAATGTGTATCCACATGCTAACTTAAACACCTGATATAAAATTGAAGTATTTACATAATAATAGAAATTATTGTGAAGAATATAATAATAGAAAGATATCAGCAAAATTAAGTATTTATTTAATATATACTATTATTAACCAGCGGTCGGCTTTTTTTTTTTTTTTTTTTTTTTTTAAGAAGAGATTACAAACTAATTTTCAAAACTAGTAGCTACTTTCAGATTTCGTCAAAAGATTCAATCTACATTTAAAATTGAGGTCATGGATTAAATAATATGATGGCACTCGTTATATCAGATTTGCAGGTATACAATCAAATAAAAACAATAAAACAAAGGGCAATAAAAAATTAAGAAAGATAACAAATAAGAAAATATTTTGCTATTCTCTGAAATTTTACTTTAAACACATGTTACTAGTTATGTGTCGACCAGAACAATTTAGTATTAATTTTCTCTGAAATAATTTCAAAAAATAATAATTCTGTAAATAAAGCAATTCCAAGAGAAGAAATGTGGCATTAATACATGAATATCTAATAAGGAGTAAATAGGCAAGTGTTTCCATCAAGAAAGTTAATTTCTTTAATTTGGATTCACCAGCAAGTGTCAAAGGAAAAATCCTTGATGTCATATGATGCATTGCTAAATACTTCAATTGAGTTGTAGACCTTCACAAATTGTTGTACAGCACATATTTTGCCCAAAAGAAGCAAGTTACTATCACATGACTAGGAGAAAGGCATTTCTTTTCCTCCTGGAGTATCTTAACCCATTAAGGATCGCACTTTTTTATACTTGACACAAATGAAATAAAATTTTATATTATACATATTAATGACTAATTAAGAGAAAAAAAAAGTGTTACAGTAAAACCTCTAAATAGCGGCCACCACTGGGAGCACGATACAGTGGCCGTACATCAGAGGTTGCCGTAATTCAGAGGTTCCACAATTTAAAAGTTAAAAATTACATTACATTAAAATCAAAATAACTGACCAAAATTATTTTATTTTTGCAGTTAAAAAATGCATACTATTATACATACTATTATTTTACTTTTAAAAAAATCACTTATTCACTGTTTTTTTTTTTGTTGTTTTTTTTTTTTCAGCATATTTCTTTCTATAACTGCATTTCCACAGATTTGTTGTAGAATTCTTTATAATTTTAAGTAAGCACAAAAATTTTCCCAGTTTCTCTGCAATTTCTGGGGCATTTTCCTGCAAAATTGGTCCAGAAATTGAGAGATTTTTCTTTTGACAGTTCGAAAGCCATTCCAAAAGTAACTTATCAATGTAATAATCTCATCATAACTAGTTCTTCAACACTTATAGTTGTAGATTCTAAATTTACACCTTGAAGCATCTTTTTCTAAATAAAAGTAACTTTCTTTCAGAATGTTATCTATTTAAGTCATTCCGCAATTGTACATTTCAGCTAATTTTCATGCATTTAACCTTTTTTGGTGTTCTGGATGACTTTCAACTTATCACTTAAAGTTAAAAATTTTCACTTTGAACTCATTCTTTTAGTGAAAAACATGTGTTACACATAGACAAGAAATATCATCAGATGATTCACAAAGAGTACAAATGACTACTGCTTGCTCACACTTAAAACTTAAATTCTGTCACCCCCCCCCCCCCAAAAATCTTGCCACACCTATTTACGAGCGAGATTCTGCTAAGCAACCGAAAGAGATTAGTAGGGAAATTGTAAGGACGAAAAAAAAGAAAATCCACCTCCATATTTTCTGCAATCTCAGTTGTAGTTAAAACAAAGTAAAAATAGAAAAAAAATTGCTGTGAGGTGTCCATTATTCGGGATTCGTTGTTCGGGGGTTTAGTGTAATGTTATTTCTATGGAAGATATTCGGTAACACAAAAACATGACCGGTATTCGGAGGTTACCATTATTCGGAGTGACCGTTGTAGGAGGTTTCACTGTATTACAATTATATTTTTATGTGAGATATATGTTGCGAAAAGTACAAATCAACTACATTTTTGCTATATGAAAATCTTTGAAGCATTTTACTATGTAGCGGTATACATTGCATTTACTACTACTGGACATTGACTGCTACAATATCTATATTTTGAATTGCTGAATTTTTTTTCATTCTTTATAGTGCATCTACGAACATAATCAGAAATTTCAATAAAAATTTCCAAAACATTCCATATTATTTTACTCATATTTCTAACTTTTTGCCATTTGTATCAATTAAATCAATTTTAATTCAATCAATCTATACTAATAAAAGAGCAAATCGCTCTGTCTGCATGTCTGTGTGCGATGGCTAGCGAAATCTACCGCACATAGAAGTCTGAAAATTCAGGAATGATTAGTCCAACACAGGTCCTGATGCACCTGAGGCTCAGATTTTTAATTTTTAAAGGGCCAGGCCCCCTGGGCCCCTTTAGGTTTTTATGCACTAAATTGTTAATAACATACCTCTTTTCAATCCGATCTTCGTCGTTTTCGGGGTGAATTCTCCTTTCAGTTTCTGCCTCATTTTTACATTTCAGTTAAGACCCTAGCCCCCTTGCAAGGGACCCAGTACAGGCCCCTTTATGTTTTAGTGCATTAAATTGTTAATAACATGCCTCTTTTCTAACCGATCTTCTTCGTTTTTGGGGCGAATACTCCTTTCAGTTTCTACCCCTTTTCTACATTTCAGTAAGACCCTGGCACCCTTGCAAGGGGCCCTGTACAGGGCCCCTTGAAGTTTTAGTGCACTAAATTGTTTACAGACAGTTTATTTTTTATCCGATCATTTTTGGAATACTTTCTCCATTTAGTTATTCTCCCGTTTCTACATTCCAGTTAAGACCATGGGGCTGCCTAAGGTCCCGTAGGGCCCGGTCCCCTGTTTTTAAAGGCCGTGCCCCTCTAAGTTTTTATGCATTAAATTGTTAATAACATGTCTCTTTTTAATCCGATCTTCGTGGTTTTTGGGGTGAATTCCCCTTTCAGCTTCTGCCCCATTTCTGCATTTCAGTTAAGACCCTGGCACCCTTGCAAGGGGCCCAGTACAGGGCCCCTTGAAGTTTTAGTGCATGAAATTGTTAATAACATGCCTCTTTTCTATCCGATCTTCTTCGATTTGGGGGTGAATTCTCCTTTCAGTTTCTGCCCCATTTCTACATTTCAGTTAAGAACCTGGCACCCTTTCAAGGGGCCCAGGACAGGGCCTCTTGAAGTTTTAGTGCACTAAGTTGTTAATAAATTGCTTCTTTTTTATCCAATCTTCCTTTTGAGATATTTTCTCCATTTAGTTATCCTCCCGTTTCTACATTCCAGTTAAGACCATGGGCCCGTTTAGGGTCCCATAGGGCCCTTAAATTTTTTGTGTGCCATGCTTTTTTCACACCCTAATTTTCCCACCTTCGCAGTGCGTAATTTTAAAGTTGAGTCTTGAACTCTTCTCTTTAGACCAACACTCACATATTTTTATTGGGGGCCTGAGGCCCTTTTTTAAGTATTTCCCAATTTTCTGCACATTTCTTTCAAATTATATTTTAATGATTAATTTATAGCCTATGCTTAATCTTAACTAATAGAAGATCTAAAACCCTAAGTACTAAAACGTTTTAACATGTTTTCATGTTAGGGTTCTGTTCTCAACTATCAGTTGGCCCCTTTCGGGCCCCCTATTATAACTCCCTTAAAAATATCCCGATTCACTAGCTTCTTTTTTTTAACAACATCTTAGGTTCTCCAGCTATTACATGAACGACAAAAAAATATTTCACAGTTCAACTACCACCAATTTTGAATATAAATCATCTTCTTGGAGCCCTTGGTGTATCTTCTTTAAAAATGATCCGAATTCCTTGCAATTTTCTTCACCATAGTTCTAGCATCCTCTGATTACATTAAAAACTACTATAAAGTGTATTTGTACCAAACTACACGCCACTTAAGTCCCTTCCCCCTTGGGGCCCGGTACAAGGCCCATTGAAGCTTTTGCACCATAAATTATTAATAAATTGCCCCTCTTAATCCAATCTTCATTTTTGGAACCATTTTTCCATTTAGTTATTCTCCAGTTTCTATATTCCAGTTAAAATCCTGGGGCACCTTAGGGTCCTTTAGGGCCCGATCTAGGGCCCCTTGAACTTTTTGTGTACTATGCATTTTTTACACCCTAATTTTCTCACCTTCTCATTGCATAATTTTAAAATAGAGTCTTGCACTCTTCCCCCTAGACCAACACCCTAATAATTTTATTGGGGCTCTAGGACCCCTTTTTAGCTCACAGGCTATCAAAGCCTGAGAGCTTATGTGCCCGCCGTTCTGTATGTATGTATGTATGTACGTACATACATATGTACATACGTATGAACGTAAACGCAAGAACTCTTGATAGAAACATCTGATTTGCTTCAAATTTTTTTCTTGGTTCATTCTGATAAGACGCTTCCCTGATTAGTTTTGGGGATTCATTGTTTAAGGATAAAGGGAGAAAAGGGGGGTTAGTCCACCCCCCTTTAATTCAGATAAATGGGTTTTTTATGCAGAATTATTCGATTTGGTATACCGGTTTATTATGTTAAGGAACTTCTCTGATTAGTTTTGGGGGTTCATTGGTTACGGATAAAGAGTGCAAAAGGGGGGTTAGTCCACCTCTCTTAATTCAGATAAACGGGTTTTTCATACAGAATTATTCGACTTGCTCCGAATTTGGTATACCAGTTTATTATGTTAAGGAATTTTCCCTGATTAGTTTTGGGGGTTCATTGGTTATGGATAAAGGGGGGTTAGTCCACCCCTCTTAATTCGAATAAATGGTTTTTTCATGCAGAATTATTCGATTTGCTCCGAGTTTGGTATACCGATTTATTATGTTCAGTAACTTCTCTGATTAGTTTTGGGGGTTCATTGGTTACGGATAAAGGGGGGTTAGTCCACCCCTCTTAATTCAGATAAATGGGTTTTTCATACAAAATTATTCGATTTGCTCCAAATTTGGTATACCGGTTTATTATGTTAAGGAATTTCCCTGATTAGTTTTGGGGGTTCATTGGTTACGGATAAAGGGGGAAAAGAGGGGGTTATAGTCCACCTCTCTTAACTCAGATAAATGGGTTTTTCATGCAGAATTATTCGATTTGCTCTGAATTTGGTATACCGGTTTATTATGTTAAGGAACTTCCCTGATTAGTTTTGGGGGTTCATTGGTTACGGATAAAGGGGGAAAAGGGGTGTTAGACCACCCCTCTTAATTCAGATAAATGGGTTTTTCATGCAGAATTATTCGATTTGCTCCGAATTTGGTATACCAGTTTATTATGTTAAGGAGCTTCCCTGATTAATTTTAGGGGTTCATTTGTTAAGGATAAAGGGGGAAAAGGGGGGTTAGTCTACCACCCCTAAATTCAGATAAATAACTTTTTTGCAGGATTATTCGATTTGCTCCTAATTTGGTATACCGGTTTATTACGTTAAGGAGCTTCCGTGATTAGATTTGGAGGTTCATTAGTTAAGTATAAATGGGGAAACAGGGCTAACCCCCCTTCTCTTATTTTTTTGAGGGGCATTATTCTTTTAAATAAGAGTATAATATACAATTAGTGTTGTCGGAGTTTCCTCTTAGTCCACACAACTTTGAAGAAAATCCTTTGATATTTATATGCTGCCACCACCGATATGATTACGTGATATCGGTCACGCTCTGAGAGGATTGTTTAAATGAAAACTAACTCGTTCTATTAACTAAATTAACAGTTTATTTACACACTATTTACAAAACACAAAACACTATTTCCACTTAAAACTCGGATGTAGGTGATACGGTTTAACATTAAATTAAATACAGTAAATGCTGGCTGTGTACTGTTAAAACTACGTTATATCACTCTCAATCTACACTCGTTAAATTAGCTTTACCGGAGACTACTCTCAATCTCCCAACACATGGGCTCTAAGCCTAAGCTCTGCGAGCTTTACTCAACCCTATGCTCTATCTAAGAACTCTACACAGGAACTAACCTTGTGTCTTGCGCTCCAGCGTTCAACTGACTATCTCCCAGCCAAAGCGACTGCTTCTAGCAACCCCCTGCTTTCTCTGAACTCCTCCTCTTTCCCGAACATAAAACCGGGTTTTCCACTCTGACCCCAATGTCAGCTCTTTCCCTCTCTGGTGAAACCCTTGTCTCCTTATCTCAGGCAGGCACCTGAATAGCAGGGCAAATCCCTTTCTATTATAACTACTTCCCTTCACCCACTCTGTCTACCTCACCAGCCCGGATTAAGTTTTAGATAAGAAAAGAATGTTACTTTGCAATTCTCAGTACACAGACCAACGACATGAATACAATATTCAAGTAAAAAGAATAATATATAACGCCAGTTCCAATAGCAGATGTTTCTCAGAACCTGACAAGTGTAAACAGCCTGTGAGCTCAATGCCATCAGTTTAGCTGGGCAGTTTTCTTTTTTATTAAACATTTACCTCATTTTTGTGCATTTCTTTAAAATATTATTCTAATGATTATTTCATACCCTATGAATAATTTTGACTAATTGAAGATCTAAAACGCTAAATACTAAAACATTTAAACATGTTTTCATGTTAGGGCCTGCTCTCAACTATCAGTTGGGCCCATTTGGCCCCTGTTATAGCTTCCTTAAAAATGGTCCGATTCACGAACTTTTTTTTCTAACATCTTCTTAGGTTCTCTAGCTACTACATGAACGACAAAAAAAATTTGCAGACTTCAGCTACCACCAATTTTGAATATTAATCGTCCTCTTGGGGCCTTTGTTGAAGCTCCTTTAAAAACTATTCTATTCTATTGCAATTTTCTTTAACATAGTTTTAGTGTCTTCCAGCTACTTTTAAACCCCTAAAAATTTTTCTCATACCCAATTACATTCCAGTTAAGAACCTGGCCCCCAGGCCCGGTCTTTCTTTATACCTCAGCTACCACCTAATTCGAACATTAATCTCCTTTTTTAAGCATCAACTTACATATATTCACTACAGCTGTAAATTAAAAATTGTGTTACTTTAAAAGCAACTTTAGATAAGGGATTTCATCCATTTATTAAATATCGTGTTAATGCTAACAGTAATTCATGAAATTTACAAGGTGAGGGGGCATCTTCCACTGCTTGGTGGTGCGTTATTTCCTTGGGTTTAAGGGCCCGATTTCAATGGGATTTGCTTCCTTTAACTTAGATTACAATTCAGCTACTTTCTGTATTATGAAATTTTATCTTAGACTTTAGTTATCAACATTTTCTAACATTAATGGTGCATTCTTTTTTTGGGGGGGGGTGGGGGGGTTCTAGGGCTTGATTCCTACGAGGTTTGGCTCACTCAACTTGGTTTTCGATTGTCTCCCACACATGCGGGAACTTCCAGTAAATGCTGCCATATGTAGTGGGGATCTAGATTACAGGTTCTTTCGGAAAGAAGTTTGATGAGAACACACTAGACGCTGCGGAAGGCAATGGGGCCTCCGAAATTAGGTTCATTTAAAAGAATTTCCAAAGATGTAAAATCATACAAACTTAAGTTTTGTTTAAGGTTATTATTTACAAACCCTGGGCAACGCCAGGCGGGTCTGCTAGTTAAAAATAAAACTCATATATACAATATGTGATAATAATAAATTTGTTGAAAAAAATTTTCTCAATTAAAAAAAAAAATCACAAACAAAATGCTAAAGCGTCAGTCTTTAATGGGTTAAAGTAGCATAAGTACTTGGTACTACATTACATGTTTCAAAATGTAGTGAGTACACTACAAACTACCAGAAAAAGTAGAGAAAAAGGTGTTTTTAAAAATAAGCATTCATAACATTTTTTTTATGGGAAAACATAATAGAGTAACAAAAGAATTTTTTAAACAAGGAGAAAAAAAATCTTGGCTTTTAGGATAACCTAAAAATTAAATTTAAAAAAAAAGTAAGTTTATGAGCGAATGTTAGTAGAATTTAAAAAATCTTACATGGGAAAGTTTAAAGTAATTCATTCTATTAGTCTTTTAAACATTAAGTTTCCAGTTGTTCTTCTAATTGAGGCTATTAAACACGCATAGGAACATGAAATCAAAATGATCTTATGACTTTTTTTAATTTTGCGTTGCACATATTTTTAGTGCTTTATTTGCACCAATATCAAATAAATGTTTCCTTCACTTTAAAAACAGGGCTCTATTAAAATTTTTCTCAGGAAATTAACTCTGTTTAATTTTAATCAGTAACCAGTCTGTAACCAGTTAATGCAACCAATCTTTTTTCTTTTCTTTCCCCCCCCACCCCTGCAGGATTGACTTCACTGTGCCTGTTTCTTATACATATACAAGTTTTTAGCAAAATGTCATCATCTAGGCCAGGGTTCACAAACCCTTTTACATTTCAATGCTATTTTTTTTTATATATACTTGTCACAGAATCTTTCAGTGGTTGCATATAAATAAAATAAAGAAATTTTTAGGGAGGAAAAGCACACACAGATATTAAGGAATAACAATAGCAGCAATTTAAAAAGAAAATAAAAGTACTGGTTTTTATGGTCACAGTAATTATAATTTACCTATAGCAACAACTGCAGCAGAATGACGAGGATTGCTTATAACTGTCTTACGTTTCCATCGTGCTTCAACTTCATTATATTTGTCAATTGATCCCATACTAACTAAGACTTCATGAGAGCTATCTTTTGAAGCTCCGCCAACAAGCCACATATTTTTACCTGCTACAACGCAAGAGGCATATGCTCGTGGACAACGAAGTGGTGGTCTGGTTAGCCATCTAAAACAAAACATGAAAAAGCTTATTTAACCAAATCTGTATCTAATTCCAACAAGCAGAATACAAAATGTGCTTCGTAAATGTTTCACAAATAATGATTGGAAAAAAAAAATTCATTTTAATAAATTGTATGTCTGGTATTGTATGTGGCCTGGAAAGACAATCGTATGGTTGAACATTTGACACACTGCAAATTTTTATGATAATCACTGCAAGATTTATGATTTCTTTTCTTCTTTTTCTACAAATATCATAAAATGGCATGACTTTTATAATAAATTGCTTAAGGGGACCAGGAAAGCCCTATCTCCGCCATGTTAAATTCACCAACTTTATGTATCTTTTTCTCAGAAATGGTGGAAGATAGAGGTCTAGATTTTTTAGAGTAGTTAGAATAACATGATTTACGTATTTTAACAGACCATTTTCTTTCTAAGTGAAACTGAAAATTAATTATTAATTATTTATTGAAAGTCATTTTTAAATTAGCATTTTTCGTAAGATTTCACTGCCTAAAATAAATAATTCTCAAAAAATCATTAAATCCCTGTGTTAAAGTATATAATATAACATAATATAAGTATTAAAAAAAATCTGAGTTCTTAAGTTTAACAGATATTGAGGAAAAGGAATACAAACATGAAAAATCCAAGTTTTGAGAAAAGGTCAATTAAAGATTTAAATGGCCATTAAGCTGTGAAGTACTCTTAGAAAGAATGAATAATTCCAAAACTTCTTTGTTTTATATATAAACATGTGTGACACATCGCTGAAAAGATAAAAGTTTACACTATTTAATGATATAAAAAAGAAAAATCGATTTTTTTTTCCAAATTTCGCTTACTTGGTCCCCTTAATATTCCACTTTTTACTAATTTTCTGTTTCTAAATACTGTTTTTCACATTTTTATGGCAAATAAAGTTTAATAAATGAAGCCAACAGTTTTCAAATTAGATTTGAAATAAAATAGTGACGATAATAATGAGAGAAATAAGATAATCTTAGAAAATCTTTTTTTTACAAAGGTGGTATGCATTTCAAATATTAGTTCAAATTTCATACATTTGAAACAAAAAAGAATTATCAACCATTACTCACAATAAAACTACCATAAACTCTCTGTAAGGCGGACTCTGTATAAGACGGAAATCTGTCTAACTCGGAAAGATTTTCAAGTCCCTGCGAATCCATAGACATAGAGCAAAATTTGTCTAAGGCAGAACGGAAAATTACGGTCTACTACGGAAAATTTCCTCGGTCCCGATCGACTCTGCCTTAGACAGGGTTTACTGTACTGTGTTTGACTGTTTCAGTGGTTTTACAAAAGGAAATCAATACATAGAAAAGGCTAACACAATTTACATCTGGGTATTAGTAATTTCTGCACAATATAATTTATAGTTCAGGTAAATTCAAACAATAAATACAAAAATACTCATCTAACTCTACCACTTTTAAAGTGATGTACTAATTCTTTTTATATCGTAGCTACAGCAGCAAACTTACATATGAAATCAGTTCTTGTATCCACACACAGTCAGAATATTTTATCTTGTATGGGTTTTCTTGAAGAAAAAAATGTATTACAGTGTATTTTTGGCATTTCTATACTGTATCTAACGAAGTGATTTGAAAATTGAGTTGGGTAGAAGAGGAAATTATTTAGTGATTTATGTATGCTGTGTAATTTCAAAGTTATGAAAAGGTATGATTTTCACTACCAAAAATAAGACATACAAGCAATCAGACATATAGCTTCTATGAGCTATAATTAGGACAAAAAAGGAACTTTGGGGGCTAGCAAAAAATCATGTCTGCTACAGATGCAATGTACCTGTAAATTTTTCAAGACAAGGAGATTTGAAAATAATTATCTAACAAATTTCATCAAATGACGAGTTTATGTAATTCAAAGAAATGGAACCTAGTATGAAAATTATTATTATTATTAACCTCTTCAAGATCTGCATCTTACTGCAGAACTGTATAATATTGGCAGTGATTTTGAGCCAGAAAAAATTCCTACTATTATTATAATATACTATTCCTACTGAAATTAAATAATAGTGTACTGAAAAATTAATTAGAATATTGACTGGCAGATATTGCTATCATCTCAAACGCCAGTAATTTGCATAAATTCTCTTTACTTTCACTAAAATAGAATAATTTTATAACTAACGATGTTATAGACACATTTTTAAATTTGTAGTGAGTATAACAATTGTGACGGATAAAAAAACAAATTCTGAATAGTTTTTTTTTTCTTTTTTTAAATTATATAATTTGAGGAGGCAATGAATCAAGCCAAGGATAAGTGTTTTATTAGGCCAAGGTGTAAACTTTTGCTGCATGAAGTTGAAATCTAGTTGTAGTTCACTTTTTCAGTAACAATGACTAAATAAGGGCTTATCTAAAAAAATTAGTTGAAACTGGTGTGAATTAATACGAACTAAAATGACTTCTTAAAACACCATCAAAACCTTAAATTCACTAGGCCTTTCGAAAGATCTGAGTCTTTCTTCGTCAGGCGCAAAAAGACGTGCTTCTACTATGAAAGCAGCAGCAAACTGAAATGAGAGAAGGGAAGGGAAAACAAGCTGAAGAAACAACCAATAGAATAGCAGGAGATAACTACAATCACAGAAGAGTATAATCAAAACAAAAAATACAGAGTAGAAGGGGAATAAGGAAGAAAAATGGGGAAAAAAAAGTACATGAAAATAAAAATAAATTATAATAAAGGGAAAATACACACATATATTAAACTATGAGAACACATGAAATAAAAATAAATAAATGAATAAAATATAAAAACAGACTAAAATAAATTAATACAAAAATTAACTTATATGGTAGTACTGAAAAGGTTTTTAAAGGTGCAGAGAGCATTGTGGAATCAGATTTATCATTAACAATAACTTCATGATTAAGATAAATAGCTCAATTTTCAAGAAAGTCCAATTCAGAGATACTATTGGCATTAAAGATAATTTTAGCATTTTGAAAATTAAAACTATGGCCAGAATCCCAAGAGTGCTTGGCAATAGAAGATTTAGAAATTTCTTGATTAATTACATAACAAGAGTGTTCTTTTAAACAGATTTCAAGATTTCTTTTAGTCTGACCAATATAAGATAAATCACAGCTGTTACAAGGAACATTATAAATTCCCCATTTTCGAAGGTCAGGAACAGGAGATTTAGTGGAGGGAATATTTGAATTTATTGACAGGTTTAAAGATAATGTTAAAATTGAAACGACGTAAAACTTTAGCTAATTTGAAACATAAAGGAGGATAAAAGGGGAAGACAACAAAATTATCAGGTTTGCTTTTGACAGATTTGGAAAGAGTAGATTTATTAGATGGTCTATTGAATTTATTCACATCATTATTGATAACAGAAGGATTGAAACCTCTTTTGTCAGCAACACTTTTTAAGTAATTAAGTTCATCCTTACGGGATGCAGAGTCAGAACAAATTTTGAGAGCACAATTTACATACGTGTAAAAAACACCGATTTTTTGGTTGAGAGGATGATTTGAAAGAGCGTGTGGTGGGCTAGAGACAGAAAAAGGTTTTCTATAAACACAAGTTTTGAAAGAAGAGTCACATTTGGTAACTAAAACATCAAGAAAAGGAAGTTTATTACAATTTTCTAACTCAAAAGTAAACTGAATATGTGGATCGATAGAATTGACAATTTGAAGAATGGTAGAAATATCATAAGGATTATCAACTAAAACAAAAGTATCGTTAACATAATGCATCCAACATTTAAAATTAACCAGATTTAATAAATTTTCCTCAAAATAATGCATATAAATATCACAAAGAATTGGAGATAAGGGATTACCCATACTTAAGCCGTCAGATTGTTTGAAGAATTTATTATCAAATTCAAAAGTAGTTTGATTAATGCAAATTTTAGCAAAATTAACAAAATCTTGGACTTCAATATTAGAGAAATGAAATTCACGTAATCTTTTTTCCACGCAAGAAAGAGCACCATCAATCGGAACATTGGCAAATAAAGATTTGACATCAAGAGAAAGCATAGAACAATTAGATGGGTTAATATTTTTTAATTTGCTAACAAAATCATAAGAATTTATCGTATGAGAATTAGAAATGCTTAAAGGAGAAAAAATGGAAGTTAAAAATTTGGCAAGAAGATAAGTGACAGTACCAATATTAGAGACAATAGGTTTTATGGGTACATTGTTTTTATTAACTTTAGGCAAAGCATAAAAACGAGAACAGATGGCTGAAGAAGGAATAACACTATGTTTAGTGTTGTCATCTAAAACAACAGAATCCTTAACAGCTTTTTTGAGAGTGGAAAGATGCGAATTAGTAGGATCTTTTTTAACTTCAACATAAGGACCTTCAGATAAGAAAGCATAAACTTTATCAGAATAATTTTTTTTATCCATAAGAACAATTTGACCACCTTTATCAGCTTTAGTAATAATAAGATTATCATTGGACTTAAGCTCATTCAGAGCAATAAGTTGAGAACGTGAAAGATTAGGTTTATATTTTGAATTATTAGAAGAAATAGTATCAGCAAGGATGTGACAAAGAGTTTCTTTTTGAAAGGGAGTGACTTTACTATGTTTAAAGGAAGACTCAATAGGAGCAATCAATTTGGGGAGAGAAGGTTTGCAAGACTGAGAAAAATTTAAACCGAGAACTAAAATGCTTTTTTGCTCAGGAGTTAAGATATGAGAAGAGAGATTAACAATGCAGTTCTCATTCGATAGAACCTTATTAGAAAATTGAGACTTTTTTTGCTTATTGCACAATGAAGAAAACTTTTTATAAAGCTTATTTTGATAAGCAGTTTTGAAAGTAAGGAAAGAAGGCCAACCTTTATTTTCAATATCACATATTCAAAGACTCTTTTCTTTAATTTCTTTCTTTTTTCTTTAAATTCCCTTTAACTTTAATTACTCCGCACATGGCGTAAACGCCGCACTTGAAAAAAATTAACTTTTAAATAGCAGTTGACAGGACACTAGTCTGATTTTGATCTGATGAAATGTTCTATCATCTTTGATTTGAACCAATTAAAAGAAAGCATGCAATGCCATTAACATTAACCAATCACAGAGATGGTTTGGAATTTTAAATATGAGTAATAACAATGAGCAGTAATGATAATCCTTCTACAGATTGCATCATTTTTTTTTTTTTTTTTTGAATAGTGAATGCAAAATGTAAATGTTTAAAACTAAAACTTAACAAATGATCATTTGCAGTATTTAGTCTTATTGCATCAGCCTATTAAAAATTAAAGTAATCTACATTGTGATACATATGTATTTCATATATTTATAATTATTTATAATGGATGATACTATTTTTTTTTTTTTTAATAAAACTAGGGGGCTCGGCCCCCTACGAGCTATGCTCGCCAACCCCCGCCCAGACACCGTAGACTCTAAATGCACGCTAATTTGATCGGCTTTAAAAAGATTTCGAAAGATTGAATTATAATTTAAAAAACAGTGGCGATCTCTCTATAAACGGATTTCTATTCATTTCTCTTTGATTGGGGAATTTTAACGCCAAATCCGTTGCGGTACTACTTGATTATCCCGTCGACCAATTTCGCCAAATTATATAAATTGACATAATTTTTATTTTAAATAATGAAAAAACAAATAAATTAGTACAACATTGATAAAAATACAAATAAAATGTCGAAATAAAAATAACTTGATGGCGTAGACACGTGTAACAACATTTCAAAATAAGCTAATATAAAAGGAATTAAGTAAACAGAGTCTTTGTCTCCTGTATTTTTTAACAAAGTGAAAAGAAAGTTCTTTTAAATGAGACATTTTAAATTAATCGTTTTTAATCTGACGTAATTTTGACCAAACTATTCTTTTTCTTTTTAATATTCACGTGAAAATACTTGTGTTAGAAATGAAATATTATTTGCGTTTTCCTAAGAAAAATAGTTGAAAAGTATCCTCTTAAAATATCAAATAAATGTCTAGCGCAATTTCTAAATTTAAACCGTTTTGCAATATTATTTTGTGTTCATTTTATGTAATAACTGTAATGTGACGTAAATATGACGTAATTTCTCCTATTTAAGACTTCTAACGCATGTTAATAAATTTATTGTTTTACAAATTACTTTCTCTCTTAAAATTCACGTGTATTATAGCTTTTATGACATAATTTTTAATAAGTTCCTGCTTTTTGTACATAATTATTTAATTCTAATTCCAAATGTTTTTTTCTGTTTATAATAGTCACGTGTAAATAAATTTTTAATTTAATTACACGTATAAATATTTTTTTTTGAAGCAAACATTATTGTTTCTGCTGTTTATACAGTTGGCAGCAGTTTAAATTAATATCACTTTCTAAAATCTGTTAAAAATATCTCTAGAAATGCTGAAAATCTGAATTTAAAATAGAAATAAAACTTCAAAAAATTAGTCAAAATAAAAAATTAATGCAATCTGCACTCTGGCAAATTCTAACGCTTAAAATGATCTAAAAATGATTAAATTCCTATGAACAGTTTTTGCTCCTATAAAACTTTTTTAGTGGAACGATTTTGTCCAACTTTAGTATTAAATATCTCTTAAAATAATTCTTCGATCTGAAAACTGTGTGCATCAGCGTGTTTATCAAACATTTCTGTATAATACTGCCGATTTTCATATTTTTGTATGCATTAATTTTCTTAATATTAACGAAGAAAGACCTCCGGTCACAAAAAATTCAAAACCGGCGGCGGCGGTGCCAGCGGTAGTTACTTTTTTTTAGAATAGAGAGATAAGAATACCCTATTAAGGGTGGTTGTGTACAGCTACTGTTTTAATTCAAAATGCATTTACACTAAGGCAAAATGGGGGTCACATGGTAATATTAAGTGAAGTTTTTGAATAGGAATAATTTCTTCTAAATGAATTGTATTAAAAACTAAAAATTTCACCATATATGAATAGATTATATATACATAAGAAAAATTTTTGTTGTAAGATTTTTTTTATCAACATTTGTTAATCTTATGATAATTTCAAAGGAGCAATTTTTTTTAAGTTATATTTATATTTTGTTATTAAACAACACAATTGATAGCTTTGCAATTTAAATTTTGTTTGTTATTTAAATTAAAGGGATCATATATATATGCATTTTAAGAACAGAGAAAAATATTGAGGTCATTATTAAGACTATGAAGTCATTCCTATCTATTAGACTATGATGTGTTTACAAAGATTGTATTTGAGATGAGGATTGCCACATATTTCGGCAAATTCCTTGCGCTTTCCTGAGCAAAAAATCAAATTTTTCGAGTAATTCTTCTGAAAATTTTCAAAATTTCAACGGATACATTTTACAAAGTACCAAAATTTAGTAAAATTCCTTATTTTTAATACTCATTTTTAAATTCCCTCAGTTTTTTTCAGTTTTCCCTATACAGTGGCAACTCTGAAGATTATTATTTGTGAGGAAGGTGGAATCATAGTTACCACATTTCTGATATATGTAAATTACCCTCTTCTTTCTTGCCACTGTCCGGGAATTTCCCTCTACATTATCCTTTTACATAACAATATATCTATCTCCTCTATATTCACTTTTATTAAATAATACATTTTATTTCTTTCAGATATAACATCTAATTTAAATATCATTCTACTTACCTTAAATTAACTTCTGTCATCATCCCTTTGATTTATCCACTCTGTTTACATTTATCGTACTTTCCGTTTTCCATCTGTTTCTCCCACGCTTTCAACGGCACGTAGCTTTTTCATTTGACGTATAGTTTCACGGTCGCCACTAGATGGCGTCTTTCGTTCGAGCCTACGGCACATCGGATGTACGACACTTCGTCACGATGTCGTCACTCTGGATACGTCATTAGCTGCCCGTTGAATTGCGTGATGAGTTATTATTCTTTCTCCCAGTTTGTATAAATATGAATGTTTCCTTGGCCACTACCACTTCCTACCTCTTCTCCGATTCTCAGTCACTAACAGCTGGTCGTCCCTTAATTGTTGAAATGGCGTTTCACTTGAAACTGAAAGTTCTGCACATCTTAATAAGCTGACATCTGAATGATTTACTTTGATTTTAACGCTTCGTATTACCTTTTCTGAGAGTTGGATAGTTTTTGACATCGGCTTTGGATTGACGTGTGGACTCTGTGTTAAGTGTTTCTAAATAAACATCGTTGTTAGAGTCACGTTACGTTTGTCAGGAAGTTCAAAGCTAAATCATTTATGTTTTCGTGCAATGTTTATTGCTACGTTCTACATGGAAATGTCATCTGTTATAAAGAAGTTTCTCATCAATTTAATCGTATTTATGGAAGCATTAGATTCAGCATGATTTAAAGCAGTATATGGGATTTTACATATTAGCAGTCACTTTTTGATGCAGTTCATTTCTTGAATGTTATGAGGTCTGTTAAATCACTTTTTAATCTTGTTACTGTTAATTATATTTATGAATTACTGAATGCATATAAAGTTAACTTATATATTGTTTTTATCTTTTGCTCAATAAACGTTAGATTGTTTTTATATTTATCTTGTAATTATTTTGCCACCATATCTTTTATTCTCCCTTAACTATTTAATATACACAGGTTTGGGGTTTTCAGCTTAAGTTTCCATTGGGCATTTTCAACTCACTCTGCTAAAACTAATACCTATCTAAATCTAATCCCATCAGGTTATGGGCCCAGCCTAACCGTGTTAATAGTTTAATATAATAGAAACATTAAAATTTTTAAAATATATATATATCGTTTTTCGTTATAATAGTAAATAAATAGTAAGTTATTTGATTTTATGAAAATTTTTAAAAGATATTGTTCTATATTTCTGTTTTTCTTTATAATTACCGAATTTAACCCTTACGGGTTCGGCATTATGGTGGTGAACGCTGACCTCATCAGCTATTTAGCGATGCTTTGCGATGGGGGGGCGGTTAATTTATATTACTTTTATGTTTATAAGTTATATGTTTTAAATTTTTGAAATTTTTTTAAAGTAATTAAAGTTAATATGGCTTATTTCCAGTTTTTTTTAAAAAGTAAATGAGTTTTTAGAATAAATTTTAAATAGTTTGAATTTTTTTTGACCTCATGACATGAATACTGCAAGTTTTTACTGCTGAAAAGATGAAAGTTTTCTATTTTCAAAGTGTGGACATCGCTGAAAGTTGTTCTAAAATCTGCATGAAGTGATTCAACTGCTGTGGTTTCAACTGTTATGCTTCTTCATTTGGTGATATTTTATGGTGTGAAACATCGTCATATTTTTAATTAAAGCTGTTCCATCGAAAGTTCATCTATATATAGTCAAAGTTTAGTGCAATATTTTTCAAGATATGCAATTAGTGTTCCTACCAGTAGCGCAGCGGTTGCGTGCTGGGTAGAAGTGATGGTAAAGATGGAAGCTTTTCTATAATATATGCCTGCTTAGGGGCTATATAAAGATTAAACTTTTGACTTTTCTTTTGCTGATAAAAGAACTTTCGGTATACATCTTTGACTTAAAGTTGAACAGTTTTGTTCCAGAGTCATCTTTGGCCAACATTATTTTCAACCTTTCAAGGACGCCACAACAATTTTTCAGTCCCTCACTATTTAAGTGTTTCACGTTTTTAATGAGTCTTGGTATTTTTATTGTGTACTCCATCAAGTTTCATCTGCCATGATTGTTTTCTGCTGATTTTTAATGTGCTTATCTAATGTATAATTAAATGTTTTTCAATTTTCGGAATCTTTATACTATAGATCAGTGTAACAGTTTTAAGGTAATACATTTTATGTAAATTTTTAAAAGGGGGGAAATTTTTATGATCAAAATTGATGTTTAATTGATCAGGGTAAAAATCATTTATTAAATTATGATTTTTATGTTACAGGTTGCAATAAATATACTATCTTGTCAGGTTAAATCTAAATTTTTTTTTAAAAATGGGGGCAATTCTTTAAAAGTAGCATAATTTTTGTTCACAGATTATGCATGTTACCTATCTGCCTGACTTAAATTAACTTTAAATTTATAGTTTGTTTTATCTAAACTAATTCTTGGCCTTCTAAATTATTTATAGTTTAAATGTACATTCTTAAACTTAATAGATTGATTGACAGTTGTTTGTGTTTCTTTAATTTTTGTTAGTTATTTTCATCTTGTTTTCTTTACCATTTAATTTGATTATGGGAAATGCAGGGGGTTTCTATCTGACTTTACCTCTGATCGTCCTATCAATATTGGATGGTTTTGTTACTGTCAATATTTTTGGAAGTTCGAAAAACAGGGCCGATTACCCAAAATTTTGATAGTTTTTTACAAATAAGTTTGATTTCCTATATCTGTAAGAGCTAAGAAATTTTTTAACTTATGCTTACCTTTTTTTAATTTATCAGAGGGTCAAGTACAATAGATACAATTATTTTACACTTTTCTTGAACATTTAATTTAATCTTTTTTGAAATTTTTTTTGTCACTGAATTCTTGCAAAATTTTCAACTTAGACTTATCCTTTTTAATTAGTCATGTGCATAGCTGGGCTATATGGGAAGTCGGTTGATTAAGATGCTTTTGTTTTAAGTGACATAATTATTTACTGTTTCATGATTATGCTATATTTTGTTAATAAAGAAAAATCTGTAATTTATTCATGCTGCTTTATTTGCCCTGATTAATGTTCTCCTCCCCAATATAAATGTGCATTTTGATATATTTTCTTTCCAGCTGTCCATAACAATGGAATCTTTTAAAAGCAGTGCTTTTGTATACAGAGTTTTTATTGACTCATGCTTAAGATCATGAATTTTTGGCCATTAATTGGGGTTAATTATTTAAATTCTCTTTAAATTTCTTTTTAGTAACCTATTCATTTTGAATTTAATATAATTTGTAATAGAAATATTTAATTTTCTTTTTTGGCATTGTCTAAATTTTAATGGGGTTTTCTTTAAGATCTTTTGAAATTTTTAAGTGTAAAGATAAGTAATTTGGATCTTCACTTAATGTTTGAATCCTATATCAGGGTTCTATTTGAGAAACCTTTTTACGGCAATGTTTTAATTTAATTATTTTATCTTTATTTAAATTAAACTCATGTGACTTATGCTGGCCATGTTAGTTTCCTCTAGTCATTTACATTAGTTTTCTTGGTATAAGTATCTTGTGTCATGTACTATTTTAAGACACTGTGATTTTTATTACCTGAGGGAAACATTATTTTGATTTGGGGGGGGGGGGACTTTTTGGTTTTAGCTTTATATGTTACATGTGCAATATTTATAATTTAAGTTTTCATAAGTTTTAAAAGATTTTCTTTTTAACCTTTCCCCTTCTGGCCTGTATATTCATTGGTATATGGATCTAGTTTACCTGTTGAGACTTCATTATGAAAGGAGAGATTCCGGAATTTAACTTCATTTTAAATTAAAATTTTAATGTTTATGAGATAGAGCTCCAGTAATGTGTTAAGCCCTGGGAACTTGTGATTCATTGGCTTATCTGAAGTTAACCTCCAGCAATTTTGAAGTTTTTGGATCATCTATCAATCCATGAATAAATTTTAGAATTGAATCACATGTTAACCTTTTAGTGATTCAACTTCACTTTTAGAAATGATCGACAGTTTATTTTATAGGTCTACTGGTTAGATTGATGGAATATATTTGTTGCTTTGGAGGGTTAGATCATGAAAGTGAGAATACTTAATGTATTTGAAGTTTTTTTTTGAGAGTTTAAAGCTGTTTAAGGTCCTTTTCCCAGCGTTTATTTTTGTAATGGTAGCTGTTGCCCAAGTTTTATGTAATCTTTTTTTAAATTAGAGAAGGTTGGCTGCTGTTTTAGAATATAATCTTTTTAGGGTCAAGTTTGCAATTTTTTTTAAGATTTGGTTCATCTAATGATAGAACTTGATCAGTCTTTTTGCACTTTTTACTCATTTACATGCCTTCCTAATGTATAAATCTCCTTTTCTTCCTTTGATGTTGACAAGATGTAAAAATTAGTTTTTCCATGGATTGAAATGCAAATTTGCTCCTTTTAGTTGTTGAATTCTTAGATATTTATTGATTTTATTAAGGTTTAGTTGTAACTTCAAGGATCCCTCTTTAATCGTATATATACCTGTGTGTTTATGTGGTATGGGTCGGCGTGAGTGAAGACCATTGGCCAATGGCAAATTTCTTTTCTAGGTGCACTTGGATAAAGAAATTTTTAATTTACTTTTTGGAATGAGTGCGTGCTTCGGCATTTGAGCTGTTAGGGAATGCTGATACAATTTTTCAGCATGTTGGTAGGCCCTTTGGAAGGTGTCTTACTTCACCAGTCTAGTTTTTTTTTGTTTAAGATTCATTCTTTAGTTTCTCAGGATTCTCAGGTATATTGTAGTGATCGGAGGAAGTCTGTTGAAGTTTTTGTTTTAAAAATAGAATTTTTATTTGATAATTTTTAAAAAGTAAAGTTTTATGGAGCATTTGTCATCTTTGGAGCATCATCGCCTTTTACCAATGGGTGCCTTTGAGTAGCTAACAATGGTTACCTGTTTGAAGTAAGGTTGGTTTTCTTTGACATCATGTGGGATGAATTGTGTTTTACTTTGAACCAAGGTCGTTACGTTTGGGTAGAGCAGCCACATATATTGAAATTTCTTGGGATTGCTTTTTATATAGATATAAGTGTGCATTTTTGAATTTTGGCTGAGGCAATTTGTGGTTACAATTTTGTTAGGTGGAGGTTTACACATGCAATTTCATTTAATTTTTTTTTAGAAATTTTACAACATTATATGCCTTGACTTCATTACATTATGAATTTTTAAATCAATCATGTTGAATTTGTAATGATTGAATTTTGTGATGATGAATCAAATACGGGGGGGATCTGAGAAATGTGTGTTTTTACTAATGTTTTATGTGTATTATATATATTTTTTTTTTTAGTTTTATAGATTCATGTTACATCATTGAGTGGCTGCTGGTTCTGTAATCCCAGGGGGGATTGTGTTTTCAAGGATATATTGTGTAAGGTTAAGCCTTACTGTTTTTAAGTAGTTGGGTTTTTTTGGGGGGGGACGTATTGTTAGCTCTGTGTATGGTGGTTCTGTGTATGGTGGTTCTGTGAGCATTTGCCCTTCTGTTCTTCCGTTCCAGTGTCAAGAGGGGGGGGCATTTGATATATGTAAATTACCCTCTTCTTTCTTGCCACTGTCCGGGAATTTCCCTCTACATTATCCTTTTACATAACAATATATCTATCTCCTCTATATTCACTTTTATTAAATAATACATTTTATTTCTTTCAGATATAACATCTAATTTAAATATCATTCTACTTACCTTAAATTAACTTCTGTCATCATCCCTTTGATTTATCCACTCTGTTTACATTTATCGTACTTTCCGTTTTCCATCTGTTTCTCCCACGCTTTCAACGGCACGTAGCTTTTTCATTTGACGTATAGTTTCACGGTCGCCACTAGATGGCGTCTTTCGTTCGAGCCTACGGCACATCGGATGTACGACACTTCGTCACGATGTCGTCACTCTGGATACGTCATTAGCTGCCCGTTGAATTGCGTGATGAGTTATTATTCTTTCTCCCAGTTTGTCTAAATATGAATGTTTCCTTGGCCACTACCACTTCCTACCTCTTCTCCGATTCTCAGTCACTAACAGCTGGTCGTCCCTTAATTGTTGAAATGGCGTTTCACTTGAAACTGAAAGTTCTGCACATCTTAATAAGCTGACATCTGAATGATTTACTTTGATTTTAACGCTTCGTTTTACCTTTTCTGAGAGTTGGATAGTTTTTGACATCGGCTCTGGGTTGACGTGTGGACTCTGTGTTAAGTGTTTCTAAATAAACATCGTTGTTAGAGTCACGTTACGTTTGTCAGGAAGTTCAAAGCTAAATTATTTATGTTTTCGTGCAATGTTTATTGCTACGTTCTACATGGAAATGTCATCTGTTATAAAGAAGTTTCTCATCAATTTAATCGTATTTATGGAAGCATTAGATTCAGCATGATTTAAAGCAGTATATGGGATTTTACATATTAGCAGTCACTTTTTGATGCAGTTCATTTCTTGAATGTTATGAGGTCTGTTAAATCACTTTTTAATCTTGTTACTGTTAATTATATTTATGAATTACTGAATGCATATAAAGTTAACTTATATATTGTTTTTATCTTTTGCTCAATAAACGTTAGATTGTTTTTATATTTATCTTGTAATTATTTCGCCACCATATCTTTTATTCTCCCTTAACTATTTAATATACACAGGTTTGGGGTTTTCAGCTTAAGTTTCCATTGGGCATTTTCAACTCACTCTGCTAAAACTAATACCTATCTAAATCTAATCCCGTCAATTTCAGCATTTTAATCCAATTTACCTGGGTTTTTTAATAAAACCCACCCACGCTAGGTTTTTTACAACACTGGACCCGGCAACATCAGGTATTGCAGCTAGTTTTTTAATAAATTTACTCACTCATGCTTTCTACAAAGATTTTAATAAAAGTGAATTTTTCATAATCGAGTTCAGTGTCCACACCAAATTAATGTATTGTATTGGACTTTTTTGGGGAAAAAACCTGAATTGCAGTCAAATAGTTAGGCGCAATTTTTAAGATGAACATTGAATGACTATAAAAGTGTGTTTTGAAAAAACTATTTTTACTTCTTTAGTTATTTTCTTTTTCTAAAAGAAAGGGGAAGAAACAATAAATATACAAAAAATATTATGTATTTAGATAGAAATTATAAACATTTTATAATTTAAATTGCATATTAAACGTAACTATGAAAAAGTTAGAACAAAGTATCCCATTTTATGAAAATGCATAGCTAATTTTGAATTCATTTAAATGAATTATGCTCATACAACATATTTTGATTCAATAACATTAAAATTAGTTCATTGTCTCAATCAAGTGAATCATATATAATTACAAGACACTTATAAAAATATACGATTTTTTCTTCTTTTTGAACATTTACTTGGGAAAGTAACAGCTAAGGAAATATGAGAAAAAAATCAAGTGTTTCTAATTATGAAATTAATTATAAAATTATAAATGTAAATCTTATATATGAATTGAATATTAAACATAACAACCAGTAAAGAAAACATACAACTAACTTTGAACCACAATATATACAATAGGCACCACTTAATTGAACCATGTTTGTACTGCAAATTTTCAAAAGTGTTAATTTTGATTTAAAGGACTGTTTCAAAAGTTAAACAAAAAATAACATTATGATTTATACTTTGATCTTAACTAGTAATTCATATAAACAATACTTATTGTAAAATATTTTAGTATGATCTCTTATAAATAAGCAACTATCCACAGTAACGTTTATAATTTATAGTTATGAACTTTATAGACTTTAGATTACAATATACTCAATATCATGAAAAGTATTAAAATACATACTGTTTATTATTAATGTCATATGAAATTACACTAGACAAAACAGGATATGTCTCTAAATCTTCTGAGACACCAATACCACCCATGCACCAAATGTGATCATCCTTAACAGCACAAGCCATACCCATTCTAGGATTATCCATTGGTCGCCCCATAATCCATTTATTCGCCTCTACTTCATAATATTCAATAGATGCAATCAATCTGTAAAAAAGAATAATTAACCCATAAATAAATAAAATGAGACAAACTTTTCAGCATATATTAAAGCTTATTATCCTAACACTAAACATATCTTGGTGTGGAATTTTATTATACATCAAGGCCCTTTAAATTATGTTAGTTGTTTTAATGTTGTATCAATTAATTAAAATAGTATAAGAGAAAATATTAATTTTTAGTTTTAAAAAAAAATATATATAAAAAAAACCTCATTTTTAAGATTTATTTTGCAATTTATACCCTTATGATGAATGAATTAAAAACTTATTAGCAGAATCTGGCAGTTGTTTTTCATGAAATCTTAATAACTTGAGGCAAATTATACATTTTTAAACTCAACTCTTTTAGAAGTGATATGGTAATTTTTATGTCATAATCTGATTTAAAGTTAAGTTTTAGTTTGGTTTGGTGTAATCAAAGGAGCAAATTCATTTCTTTGTCTAGCTTTTTTTTTTTTTTTTAAGTCTACTCCAAGAGTGCAGGTAGCAATAAGACACACCAATCATGTGATACATAAGCGCTTTCTGATGACAATTAATTAGTCTAAGATAAGATTTCATTGCACTACCTTAGATTGTTCATGCTTTAAATTTGTAAGGCCTAAGAAAATTAACAACTATACTGCTAATTTTAAGTTAAGTATAGGCTTCTTTACTGAGAAAAATTGTAATACTGTCCTTAGAAAAGTACTTGGCATAAATGAAGTATTTACTTAATACTAATACACAAAAATTACTTAATACACAAACAAAAATATGCATTTAATTAAACAAATAAAAACATGAGAGTATTCAGTGGTCCTGTTGAAACTGCAATTCATTTAATTTAATATTAATTATATATTTACATACTATCTTAAAGATAGCCATTCTTTAGTTATTCTAAATTTTTCTCCAAGGAAATTAATAAGAATAAATGCATTTTTTTTTTATGTATTTTTTACAACCTAAAATTTTGGTACTTAAAAAAATGGCAAAAAGAAAGTGTGAAAATATACACAAGTAAATACAGTAGTTTAATTTTAAAAATTTTATTTCATTATCCTGGAATTCTGATGGGCCTCCTGACAGGTCTGGTGCCAATGAACTGTTGATTGAATGTTAACTGAAATTAATAAAAGTAATGCATGAATAAAAAATAATGTATTCTATTATGTTACCTTCCATTGTCATCTCTCCCTCCTACAGCACAAATTTTACCATCATATTCTACAAGATTATGATGAGAACGACAGCAATGCATTTCAGCTTTTTCAGCCCATTCACCAGACTCTATATTCAAGCAGTACATAGTGCTGGTTGCAATCATTTCTCCACTTTTTACTTTGTCAGGATTACAGCCACCTACAGCACAGAACCGAACATATTTTTATTATTATTAAAACTAGCAGGAATGACCGAGCTAAGCTCGGTCAAAATTAGCTTTGTGTTTATCTCGATATATTATTCCCACTGAATCATTCTTGCTGTTTTAGATGCAATTAGCTTGACCCTGAGCCATAGTGACCCAAAATGACCCACTAATCGAATTTTTTTGAACACGCGACCTAACACAATACTCTCCTCGAGTCTGAAAACGATGGAATACAAAATTCAGTGAAAATTGTTAGTCGTTTTCTAGATAAAATAAGCTTGCCCATGTTATTCAAAAACGACCCATTAACCGAAATTTATTGAACATATGACCTATTCCAATGGTCTTTTTGTACTTTTAAACGGTATAGTAAAAATTTTTGTCAAAATCGTTTGAACCTTTTTGCGATACAGTTAGCTTGACCCCGACCCATTATCACCAAAATTAACCTCTAATAGAATTTTCTTGAGCATGCGACCCAGCCCAGTGGTTTTATCTTGTCCAAAAACTGTGTAATACAAAGTTTTGTCAAAATCATTTGTGCCATTTTTTAGATACAGTTAGCTTGATCCTGATCCATTAGGACCCAGAATGACCCACTGATTGAATTTTCTTGAACATGCGACCCTGTCCAATGGTCTTATTATGCCCGGAAACAATATTATACAAAATTTTGTCAAAATGTTTTGTAAAGCTATTTAAATACAATTAGCTTGACCCTGACCCATTGTGACCCAAAATGACCCACTCATTGAATATTCTTGAACATGTGACTCATTCCAATTCTCTTCTGATGTCCAAAAACGGTATAATACAAAATTTGGTCAAAATGTTTTGAGCATTTTTTTATATTAAATTAGCTTGACCATGACCCATTGTGACCCGAAATAACCCACTAATCGAATTTTCTCGAACATTTGACTTAGCCCAATGGTCATCTCATGCCCAGAAAAGGTATATTATAAAATTTTGTGAAAATGTCTTCAGCCGTTTTTTAGATTCAATTAGCTTGACCCTGACAAATTGTGACCCAAAATGACCCACTAATCAAATTTTCTCGAACATGTGACTTAGCCCAATGGTCATCTCATGCCCAGAAACGGTATATTACAAAATTTTGTGAAAATGTCTTGAACCGTTTTTTAGATATAATTAGCTTGACCATATGACCCATAATGACCCACAAATCGAATTTTCACGAACACGTGACCCATCCCAATGGTCTAATCGTGCCCGAAAACAATAGATTACAAAATTTCGTCAAAATTGTTAGAGCCGTTATCTAGAACAAACTTAGCTTCACAATGACCCACTAATCAAATTTTCTCGAACACATGACCCATCCCAATGGTCTTTTCGTGCTCGAAAACGATAGATTACAAAATTTCGTCAAAATCGTTAGAGCCGTTATCTAGAGAAAGTTAGCTTGACCCACGGTGACCCAAAAATGACCCACTAATCAAATTTTCTCAAACATGTGACTTAGTCCAATGGTCTCCCCGTAATCCAAAACTGTAGAATATAGAGTTTAGTGAAAATCGTTAGAGCCGTTTTTTAGATAAAAATAGCTTGACCCATAGGGACCCAAAAATGACTCACAAATCGAAATTTCTCGAACATGTGACCTAGCCCAATAGTCTTCTCGTACCTGAAAATGGTTGGATACAAAATTTAGTCAAAATCGATTGAGCCGTTCTTTAGATATAATTAGCTTGACCCTGACCCATTATGACCCAAAATGACCCACTAATCGAATTTTCTCGAACACGTGAGCCATCCCAATGGTCTTTTCGTGCCCGAAAACAGTAGGGTGCAAAATTTAATCAAAATCGTTAGAGCCGTTTTCAAGATAAAATTTACATACACACACACACACACACACAATTTTTGCTCGCATTATAGTATAAGATAATGGTTCAAAAGGTTTTATGATAATCTAAATGATTTGTAGTTTATCAGGGAACTACTGAATTAAATATTTGTTAAAATAGTCTTTAAAATGCAGCAAAATTTAAAATATCACAGCAGAAAAAATTATTTTGAAATAAATAAATAAAATCTCATGTGTATTTTTAATATATCAAAAATATTCTCTGATGATGGCCACAGAAAACGAAGGCTGAAAGTACCAGGAAGTTCTTAAATAAAATGAATTTTTTAAACTTTTAACATCTATTTTATTATTTTCGTCACCGTTTAAGTAAAACGGTGAGCTTTTAAAGATCATATTGTGGATTTTGTAAAAAAGTTTACTTTTTCAGTAAAGCACTTGAAAACTGTAACTTAACTTTCCAATAATTCGTAATTTTCAACTTATAAACTTCCTGGAGCATTTTATAGCACTGTGGCAGATTCTCTGCAACATATCGGTTTTCACTTCCCATTACTCAAAATCTACTTTGAACAAGTAAATTTATTATTTTAATTCTTTTTCCTAAAATAATTCATAGTTCTACATTCATATATTTATTCTTCCTTTCTCCTTTTACAATGAACTTTACTCAACATGTATAAAGATTTATAATTTCATACTTTTTTCCACTTGTTCAAAATTCTCACTCTCCCATATTTATTTTTCTATCTTAACAGTCTTTATTTAAAAGCAATCAAAGACATAGATATACCTCCGTGCATCTGCATTTTTTTTAACGTTTCATTTTTTTTATCGTATTTTATCTGCACTATAACTAAACCACTCTTATTTCCTATTAGAATTTGACGGGTAAAAAGAAACTAGTTGGATGTGCCAATGCCAAAACTTTCTTCTATCTTATACATCTTAATATTTCAAAACCTAGTTACACATGTTAATACTTCAATATTATTAGTTCAATACTATATCAACTTTGATTTTCATCTTAAATTTCTGCTCAAGTCAATTAAACGGACTAAAAACGAGTTAATCTATATCATGATATTTGTTAAAATTATTAATTTTTCCTTATTCTGTTGTTATCAGCTGTTTGCGAATAGCCGGCTTAGCAGGAAGCGAGTTCCCGCCGCTGCACAATAGAACTACGAACAATCAAGAAAAGTATACAAAAATCGCTAGCACGGAGCCCCTTTACTGCGCAATATTTCCAAATTCAAGGAGGACCTGTTGGCCAAAGCCAAAAACAAGCACAAACATTTTGGTTCAATTGTATGCATAATTTTATACGCTGTTCGATGGTACAATAATGAAAATGGCACAGAGATCAGAATTATAGCGCCCCCTTCTTTCAGAATTTTTTCAAGTTCAGGGAGGACTTGTTTGCCATAGCCAGAAACATGCACAAAAAATTTGGTTCAATTATATGGATAACTTCATACACTTTTCGATGGTACAATAATGAAAATGGTACAGACATCGCAATTATAGTGCCCCCTACCGACAGAATTTTTCCAAATTCAGGGAGGACCTTTGTGACATGACCAAAAATAAACACATAAAATTTGGTTCAATTCTATGCATAACTTCATACACTTTTCGACGGTACAATATTCAAAATGGCACAAAAATTGTACAAAAATCGCTATTACAGCGCCCTCTACGAGCGATTTTTTTAGAAATTAAGGGAGAACCTCCTTGCCATAGCCAAGAACTTAAAAATTTTTTTTGGTTCAATTCTATGCGTAACTTCATACACTTTTCAATGGTACAATATTCAAAATTGCACAAAAATCGCTATTACAGCGCCCCCTAACGGCGAATTTTTTGCAAATTCAGGGAGGACCTGCTTGCCATATCCAAAAACTTAAAATAAAAATTTGGTTTAATTCTATGCATAACTTCATACACTTTTGGACGGTAAAATATTCAAAATCGCACAAAAATCGCTATTACCTCGCCCCCTACCGGCGAATTTTTTCCAAATTCAGGGAGGATCTGCTTGCCATAGCCAAAAACTTAAAATAAAAATTTGGTTCAATTCTATGCCTAACTTCATACACTTTTCGATGGTACAATATTCAAAATCGCACAAGAATTGTTATATCAGCGCCCCCTACCGGCGAATTTTTTCCAAATTCCGGGAGGACCTGCTTGCCATAGCCTAAAACTTCTAATAAAATTTTGGTTTAATTCTATACATAACTTCATACACTTTTTGATGGCACAATGGCGACAGACAGACGGACACACAGACAGACAGACATTTTCTATAAACATGTTTTTTGGAATCTCTGACCCCTAAAACATGCAAATCCGTCGAAAAAAATTTCGATTACAATACTTTCTTCTATTGAAGATAGAAGAAAGTCATAAAGAAAAAAATGTACTTATTGGAATTGCGGTTTCAAATTATATTTTCATTTATCAGTATGCCTTCTACATTTCACATACATTTATTAAAGATTTCACAATCACATTTAACTGCAATCTGTTGTTAAAGTAAACAAAGCCAGACTTCATGTCGTCTTATTCTTGAAACATGTAGGGTTGCTTCACATTCTGTGGGTGCGCTGAAAAGGGAAACTGCCACGTAATTTGTCTGCTAAACCTGCCGCCAATGCTTTGTCTCTGTAATTCCGGCGTCAAAAACTTTGTTGGTTGGCGATAATGTAATATGCCAAGTCATGTGATTCAGTACGCATTATGTTCAATTCGCTCCCGACTCCGCTACTGTAAAGGTCTGAAAAAGCCTGAAAGGGCCGCTGTTGTTGTTTTTTTTCCTGTTGACGTTACGGAACAGTTTATCATGGATAATTACATAGCTACATAGTTTCATATCTGATACTTTTTCTACGAATTGTCTTTTCTTCATTTGAGAATGAATAAACAGTGACTGTACTTTCACCTATAATGTTGGAGTTTTTTTTTTATCTCATCATTTCATTGAACCCGTGAACCACTGCTGCATAGAGAATCAAACACCACCAAGTATTTAGGATTCTCCCTCACAAGCGTTATAGGCCAAAGTTAGAGAACCAATAAAATTTGTCAGCAAAAATCATATTTATTGATTTTACAGCAACAAAAGCTTCTGAAAATGCAATTTTTGAGATCGCTTATCGGACTATTAACAATGTTTTTTGTTTTTTAAATAAGTATTTTAAACACAAATCAGTTAATAACAAAGATAAAATTTTGAAAAAAAAGGTTTAAAAATTCCTTAAAAACCTACAATTTTAATTTTGAAAAAGTACAACTTTATCATTGTATTTTTGGTAGCGTGAATTGACTTTATTTGTTACCATAGAATTTTTTCTGGCAACCGTGGTCAAATGTCATTCTCATCTGCTGTATGCGAGTATTGGTTTGAATTCCACTGTAAATTATATGCCCCTACCTGATTAGGCGTAGAATATTCTCTAAATTGTATAAAAATATTAATTTTTCCCACAATATATTTAGCAGTAAAGAAATATTTATAATAAAGAAAGTAAGTTTGCAAGTAATCATGAAAATTTTAAACAGAAACATATATACTATTTATACATTTATCATCTGCTTTGAAAAAAACCTAATTCTTATGCTATCAATTATCAACCTTAAACAAAACTAATCAGATGTGCCAATCCCAAAACTTTCTTCTTTCTCATACATGTTAATAAATCTAAAAGTTGTTACACATGTTAATACTTCAGTGTTATTACTTCAATATTACACCAACTTTGATTTTCATCTCAAGTTTCGGCTTCATTTTACTAATCGGAATAAAAACAAATTAATCTCAATCATATTTAATAAAAGTACATCAACTGCTTGAAAATCGCCAGGTTACATGGATGTGATCCTGTCGCTGCATGAACAGCTGATGAACAATAGAACTATGAAAAATCGAGAACAACCACTATTTAAGTGCCCCCTTATGGAGCAATTTCATTTTTTTGTTAATTACAAACCTTTTCAATATATAGAAATATGTTTTTATATTTATACACATTTTGTCAGTTTTATGTGCTTAATCCCTTCATGACAAAGAGCTATGAAATGCACTGAGTACTACTGGGAGCGAGCTTCATTAAAAGTGGTTCCCTTGTCAGCTTTTATAGCCTTAATTTCATAGTAGTCATTGCATTGCTTCTCTCACTTAATTGTTGTTACAAAAAAGCAAAATTGGAATTTTTTGGGCAAGAGATTTTCACCAGCGAAATTTTCTTTGGTAGGATTTTGAAATTTTTGGCATGAGTCCCAACATCCTGTCCTGAATTTTAGGCATTGATTAAGATTAGGACATTTAAAGGTACCATATTTTCAAATGTATAAGTTGATCCATTGTATAAGTCAATCCTATTTCTTTAACCCTGAAATAAATTTTCTTGATTGTATTCAAAGTATAAGTTGATCCTTTAATCCACTCACAAAATATAATGACAACTTTTGTTTGAGAAAATATAAATGTTGGAAGAAAAGTCAAATGTAAAAACTCATCAAAAGAAAAACAAATACTGCAATGATTTTTCTAAAAATAAATTGTTTTCATAGAAATAATTATAAAAAATAACAATAAAACCTTCCATTATTGTACAAAATAAGACAGAAATGACAAATTTTGCGGGTCATTAATAGTAAGGACAATATCAACTCATCTCATAAGTATTGCTGTAGTTATAAACGACAATCGTCGGATGTCTGATTTTTATATCCAGTGCATAAGTGGACTCTTCGATTTTCATTCCTTTTTGGCGGTTTAAAAATTCAACTTATACTCTAAAAAATACAGTAACTAGAAAATCACAAAAGATGCAATATTATAAAAATTATTAAAGTATGTACCGCAAACATAAATATTTTCTTTATAATAAACAGCAGCATGATGATTCCTAGGTTCAGGTAAAGCACTAAAATATTTCCACTGATTTTTCAGAATATTGTAGCGCAACATAAGTTTACCTGAAAAAACAATTAGATTTAATTAAGATATTACAATACCAATAGGAGAAAATAAAATTTTATTGATTTCATGATTAGAAATTTTAAATAGCATTAAAAGCAGTTTCTAATAAATCAGCATTATAACAGGATTAGAAGCAGGACTGGTTCTGTTTTAGTAGTAACTGCATATGCTTAGATAAAGAAGGATTTATTCTAAAACCTCTCTTTCTCTCTCTTTAATTGATGGATCCATGTCTGTAAAAGATAAAGTATGGCATAAGCTAAAACACTACTATTGGCATGTATTTTGTTGTTGTTGTTGAATTATGTTATGCCAAAAAAATATGAAAAAAAATAAGGAAAATATTGCCTTGAACAAGCACTATATTTGGAAGAAGACTTACACAATATAAAAAAAAAAAAAAAAATGCAATTTAACAAATTACAACGACCATTTGGAAAATGATTTTTTCAAACACTAAAATTTAAGACATAAAAAATCGCACGGAGTTGATCATACATTACGTATGCCATGGATTACCTTATTCGGTACTGTAAATTTTTAAACTTCTACGGAGCTGGTCATGCATTACGTACACCATGGATTAAACATTAATATTCCTGGACCAATTTTAAATGAAATTTCATTCTTAAACTTCAAAACATTCCACAATATTACTTTTTACACCGTTGTATAGAGAAAAAAATGTACTTTTAAATGCAATTTATTTGAAAGCTGTATCTCAATTTGTTTCTGAGTTAATTTTTTTTTGTAGTTTTTATTACTTTTTTGTCATAGTGACAACAGAAATATCCATCTCTGTTGAAAGTAAAGGGAAAATACAGATTACTGAATAGACCAATCAGAAAATGAATAAAATGCGGATTCAACTAATAAAAAGCTTCAGATATGTTTTTGATTTCCTACCTTGACCGAGGACAATAACCATTTTTCCAAATGGTTAAAAACTGGGATTTAAAAAGTTTTAAGTTTGCCTATAACATTATATTGCCCTGCAAGACTTCCACGTCTTCTCTAAAGCAGTAAATATTGAAATGAAACTGTGACATTATTCTTTGAAGAAATACTTATAATTCGAAGATTTTAAAGCAAAAACAGAAAATTTTGTAATGTTGTATTATTTTTTCAAGGGAATGATGTTATTAGCCTCATCTGCTTTATGCCAGCTATGGGTTCAGCCTTTTTCAGATAAAATTTTATTATAAGTATTTTCAAGGTTTTCCTAAGTAATTGAGAAATAGGACAATTTCAATTTTAAAATAAATTTAAATACATAATTCTCACACTAGTGTATTTTTTATACTCCATACTTTTGAAAAAAAAAATCATAAGCGCAAAAATTTTAAGTAACATTCATATCAAAAGTATGGGGTAATTTGAGCTGCTGAAATGAAAGTTCATATAAATCTTACAGGATATGGACTATAGATTTTAATTGAAAAATCTGCTGAATTGAAATGAACAATGCATTTTTTACCACATGTTTATTTTATTTAACCTGCGCTAATGTATTTTGGTGCTACTTTAGACAATGATGTACTGATTTTAATAGTGTGAATTATCAAGTCTGCCAGTTGAAAATTAATCAGTTTTTGTTTTTGACTTTAACAACCGAAGCAAATATATTATCTGAAACTTAAGTTATATTTTCTGGGAAAAAAAAATCCTTCAGTACTTTTCATAATCTTGAAATTCCTTTTATTATTATGAGCTACCCTTGATTAACAAAACAAATCCTTTCAGCTCAATCGATGGTAGAGTAGATAGATATTTTTTTTTTATTTTAAGGGGGGTTTTCTTATTTTGGCCAAAATATGTTTTTTCTTTTTTTTTTTTTTTTTGTTAATTTGAAAGTTTACTTTATTTTAAGAATAAAATCCTACAATTGTAAGATCAAACTAGAATTATATCTTATAGAAATAACTGTTTGAAGCATGCACCTCTGAGGTGTTCGAAGCAGGTGGTGACCTGAAGTGGGTGATGACACATTCAAACTAGGTGGTAACATGCTAGCTCAGATGAACCTGGTTAGGAAATTTTTTTAGTTATATGTCCCTAATATAGTTCTTGTTCTTATCATTCTATTTCATCAAACTATTACACCTTTACAGTTCTATTTTAGTACATTTCTATTTCATATCCTATCTTTTCAATCACCTAAGTTTTAGCTTTATTGCTTTCTTCTATCTTTACAAGAAGAAAGTATTGGACTTATGAAAATTTTCAAAATCCAGTTTTACACATTTTAGGGGTCAGATAACCCGAAAAACATGTTGTTATAAAATGTCTGTCTGTGTGTGACACAGATTTTGTGAGGGCTCTATCTCAAGAACTAATGAACGGAATTTAATAAAAAATTATATTCAGTTAGTCCCCGATATAAATTGGTGCTGATTAGTTTTTGGTGTAAATCGCTCAGCAGGTGGCGCTGCTATACAGCATTTTTACGATTTCCCCAATAGCTCAATCTCCAGAACCAATGCACAGATTTTCATCAAACTTCAGATTCAGTTAGTCCTTGACAGGAATTGGCGTTTTGTACATTTTGGTGTAAATCGCTCAATAGGTGGCACTGCTATGCTGCATTTTTTTTGCGATTTCCGCAATAGCTCTATCTCAAGAACTAATGCTTGGATTTCCAACAAACTTCAGATTCATGTATACCTTGATATGAGTTACTGCTATTTATGTTTTGATGCAAATCGCGCAACAGGAGGTGCTGCTATGCTGCATTTTTCAGAATTTCCACTATAGCTCTATCTCAATAACTAATGCACGAATTTTTATCAAACTTCAGATTCAGGTATACCTTGATATCAATAAGTGTTGTTTATGTTTTGGTGCAAATCGCTCAATAGGTGGCGCTGCTATGCTACATTTTTCACAATTTCCGCTATAGCTCTATCTCAAGAACTAATGCACGAATTTTCATCAAACTTCAAATTCAGATATAATTTTATATGAATTGGTGCTAAATTGACGTAATTTCTTGTATTATTTAAATGATTTAATTGACGTGATTTATATAGAAAAAAGTTTGTGATGGCCACAACATACTAGGTTATATTTATTATAATTTATTTTGTCTTTTAAATATAATATTAATATACTATCAGGTCTTCGCCTGCATAAATAGTCACTGGGTTTAGGGGGGGGGGAGGGGGGGATGCTTTCTGAAACATAAGCCCAGACTTTGTCTAGGGCCCACAAAGTGCATTTTACATGCAAACAGAAAAATATAAATAGATGCTTTATTTTAAATTATATGAAAATAATTAATAAAAATATCATGCATGCATGTAAATAAAGATTTTGCGGCATAAACGATCAATTTAATTTATGAGCTCATTCAGGATATTTTGTATAAAGATTGAAATCTGGTCGCTAAAAGACAAAAAGTGAGAAAAAGTTTAGAAAATATGAAATAAAAATAAAAACTTTTCCTCGAAAAATGTCTTACACAAAATGTCTAATCAAAAATCAGTAATAGTTGTCTTATTCATCTAAATGTCTAATCAAAAATCAGTAATAGTTGTCTTGTTCATCTAATCTTCCATTATCCGGTTCATAGATGATGTAGCCAACAAAATTGCTGAAATAGCTCTAAAATTGTTAAAATATGTGTTTAACTATTTTTTTCGTGGATTTGTTATGCTGAATTTCACATTCCTACCTAATACTGCTGCTGCATTTTATTTTTCTACCTTAAACTGCTGCTGAGATATGGTATAAAACTTTAAACCACTTATTTAACCACACCCTTAGGGGTTGAATTTCTAAAATCTCTGAAATACATGTTTAACTATTTTGTTAGTAGATTTGTTATCTTCAATTTCACATTCCTACTTAAAACTGATGCTGAGATATGGTGAAATGACCGAAAACTTTCAACCCATTTCTAAAAACCACTCAGTGGTTGAATTTCTAAAATCACTGAAATATGTGTTTAACTATTTTCTAAGTAGATTTGTTATCCTGAAATTCATGCTCCTATCTAAAACTTCTGATGAGACATGGCAAAATGACCTAAAACTTTTGATCCCCTATTTAACATGCTTAGTGGTTGAACATCTAAAATTGCTGAAATACGTGTAACTATTTTTTTAGTAGATTTGTTATCCTGAATTTCGCACTCATACCTAAAACTGCTGGTGAGATATTGCAAAATGACCTATAACTTTCAACCCCCATTTAAACTCCTTAGGGAGTGAATTTTCTCAGGTATTTACTTCGTCTCTATCTTTATTTCATAATTTTAAACTCGCATATCGAAATACTCATTTATCATTTCTGTATTCCATCTTCACACACCGGCTTTCAGATAATTTTGTGCTCTGAGAAGTTACGACAAATGCATTGCCGATCTGTCTTTCTCTACATTTCCCTCCTGTGACAGATCATCATTCATTTATACTAGATGGGGAATTGCATAATAATGTGTTTTTTACTGAGAATAGGGTATTTTCACTGCAGTCTTTCACACATCAATTAGCTTTGTTAATTTCATTTTACTTCATTCCTTGATGTACTCCGGAGATTAGTCATGCAGTAAAGTGAAATAGGGTGTTGCCACATTATAACTAGCTTTTTTTTTTTTTTTTTTTTTCTGAAGAAAGCGATGTGTTGAGGGTATTTGAAGTTTTAGTATTTGTTGATATTTTTAATATGACAGAATAAGTTAATGGACTGTGTTGCAATATTCACTTGTCAACGTCTATGAAGGAGGATATTTCTGGTGTTAATGAAATAATGTTTTTAATGTTTCTCCTCTTGCTATCCAATATATTTTTAATCTTCATTTTTCAAAATTTCTGAAGCGCAAAGATGTGGCTGTTAAAAGGTACTGGCAATTCTTCATGTGGATTAGTTGTGTTAAGTTTTTCCTTTTTATGACAGCTTACTTTTTTTAATGGATCTTTTAAACTTTGTTTTAGATGTTCCAGATTTGGTTAAAGAGAAAAAAATAATCTTCAGTCCATTGGCATGTTTTTCATTTCAGTACTTGCTTTTTTTTTAAGATGCCATATAAATCACAATGAGCAGTGATGTAGTCGTAAAAAAACAGGGTATACGTTCTAAGCAGAGGGTATACGCTCAAGGCAGAGAATACACCCTAGTGTATATATACTATAGCTTTCTTGAGAAACAGAGGATATATAATGTTCCTTAAAAAAATCCAGAGGGTATACAGTATATGCCCCAGTATACCCTCCACTAAATCCCTGACAATGAGTCATGGGGCTTCAGCTTTAGAAGGTGTTAAAGTTATGAATAACCTATTGAAAATGCCTGATAACATTTCTCAATATTTTTTAAGCAAGTTGTAGATAGGATTGTCTAAGATGTTTTTTCAGTAATAAGATTAGTTTCAGGAAGGGATAAAATGTAGTCAGAGTTTAGATCTTTTAATCATTTATGTTATAGATTGTACTTTTTACGCAGTTGTGTCATAATTTAAGTCCATCTTTTAAGTCGGTAAGTAAATATTTTTAGATGCGATCTTTACGAATTTACAGATTATATCCATAGCTTAAGACTCGACCATTTTTTTTTTATATTTTAGAAGAAAAAAAACTATATAAAAAAAAAAATGCACCTCTTTCATCTTTTTTTTTTTTTTTTCAGTGGCTGGAATTACAAATTTTGGTTCAGTCTTAAGATATAATCTGTAAATCCGTAAAATTTATATGTAAAAATATTAATAAGTTTAACAGAAATCTTGCACACAAATAAAAAAAAAGAAGGATGTTTTTGAGATAAACCTCTTTAAAATATCTTTTTCATCATTTTTTACAATAAGAACATCTGGCACATTTTTGGTTAAAACTACTAAAATTACAGGAAAATTTTGTGTGGTTTGTTTTAAAATGCTTAGAACATATTGCTCGTTAATGAATAAATTTTTCAAAAATTCAAATTTTTTTTACATTTAAAAGTCATATGCATCCTTAAAAGCCTGCTATACTTCCAGTAGAAAAATCGGCTTTTCAAGGACAAACATCCTCTTTTCATTTTTCCTTCGTTGCCATAGTTACTAAAATAAGATAAGGGCCGAGGAGTGACCAACGAAGGGATAATGAAAAGAGGACGTTTGTCCTTGAAAAGCCAATTTTTCCTACAGGGAGTATAGTAACGTAAAGTCACTCTCCAGCTAATGTTAAATGAATGGTTAACATTAGTCCCCCCCCCCCCCACACACACACACTTCTGACAACACTTTCAGTTTCAGAATTGGTTCCAAAATTAAAAGTGCCCTCTGAGAAAAAAAAATACTGCATGCAAAATCAAAAAATTAAAAACATCCCCAGTCAGACATCAACTTAATATATCCTACACAACAAAAAAATTAATAACAGTAATAATTAATTTAATTAAAAAATATTCAAATGCAAATATGAAAAGAAGTTGTCATTAGTTTAACATTAGCTTGGGAATTCATCCACGTTACTAGCTTAAGCTCTTAATATCTTGAAATATATTAAAAAACATGTTTTCAAAGATGAAGAAATTATAAAAATAAATCCCTTAATTACTTTATACTTTTAGAAAAAACTGTTCTAAATAATATATCAATATTCAAAATACGTGCGGCGACTCTGCATCAGGCTGGGTGACAGGATTTTATCTGAACATGCCCAAACTTATTTGAGCCAGCAGTTTTTTTTCTTTTCTTTAATGGGTGGGGTGGGGTATCATACTTCCTGAATAGAGATATTTTCTTCACATGAACTAATGCTAATACGATATGAATGTACAATTTAAAGATAGATCTACATTTCAATTTAGCAACAAGTAAATAGTGACAGATCTTGATCGTTCATTACAAGTCCATATAAACTTTATTTTAAAATAAAAATTGTCCAACTTATTGATAACATAGGAAAAGTTTGAAAAAAATATAATAAAATTCAGTTTGACAAGGGTTCTGCTACAAACAGGATGAGGCATTTTCTTCTTTTTTTTTCATTCTATTTCGAGATAACATAGTATAATGATGGAAAAGAACCCTAGAAATAGTAGTCATTTTTAGTTTAGGCACACTTTACCCGCAGTGCCAGTAGTAGAAACAAAGCAGCGTGGCAGTGGGCCCTTCAGATTAATTCAAGTTAAAAAAAAACAATACCAGGCTTAAAAAAATTGCTAAAATTTACTTTGTCTCTAGATTTACTGTATCTTCTGATTACATTTTCTTAGTAAATGTAAATTTTGCTTATTTATGGGTTACTATAATTTTTTATGATAGAAAGTTTGGCCTAATATAGGTGAGATAAATTTTGGTTTGCTGCAGATAGACACAGAAAATTCTGCTACCTGGCTATACATTAGACTTGATGCAATAATAGAATTAATGCATTTAATATAATCTTTTATTTCTAATCATACTTAAAATACATTATTTTCCCTATACAGTGATGGAGCAGCAAAAACGCTCATTTTGGAGCAGAAAATAACTATTTTGGAGCAGCAAAAATCCACTTTGGGGCAGAAGATAACTATTTTGGAGCAGCAAAAAAGCTCATTTTGGAGCAGGAAATAAATATTTTGGTATTTTTTGATGAAATTCACGTATTTTTTGCAGTTCTTTAACGAAATTCGTGTTTCTTCTGCAATTCTTTTACGAAATTCGCGTTTTTCCTGCTGTTACTACTGGTCTTATTCTCTGTTTCTAATTTTCTCATTAATCTTATTATCTAATAAAAAGCTTTCAACTTATACAATCATAAAATAAAAGCTAAATGTCCTACCTGTTCTTTCCTTTGTATAAGAAGAAATAGCCGGATACGATGAAGTAAATAAATTAACATCCAAATAATAAGTCTTGAATCTTCGAAACAAAAAAAGCTATATTACATTAAACATTCTTGAAGACGTACACAACATGCTTAGACACTCACAAAACAAATATTATTTACAAGTTACAAATAAAGTATTAAAGTTTTCTTAAAGTTATTTTCTTTTCAATCTACGCACATATCTGGTTTCTATTCTGATCTAAATCTCAGTCAATTCTCTCAGAAAGAAAAAAAAAAAAAAAAACAAGTTTTGTCAGCTCTAACACACTGCAGGTGCGTTTTTGTTCTTGTTTCAAAGGGTAAGGGGTAAGAGGAGTTGCTTGATTTCGCAACATCCTCCCACCTTGAGTTTTGATCCATGGGAGGAACTCAACAATTTAGAAGTCCAGATTTGAGTCTCAGAGGCGGTTTCACTAGTCGTCCACTTCTGGTAACCACAGGAAAGATATCTCTATCACTGGGTTGGCTCTTTTCTACACTGATTCTAGTCTGATCGATTTCTGGAGTAGTCTTTCGTTGTTCATTAGGGACATTAAAGTTCACTTTCTGCTGAATTCTGTTATCTGATGGGGAATCGCTAGCTGCATCAATTTCCAAAGGAAACAGGCGTTGGAAAGGACGGAGGTAAATGCCATTTTCTGTTTGGACTTGGCCAATCTTGCTATTTTGTCTTTTCCTGGAAATATATCTATTATTTTGGCTAAAGGCCAGTGAAGACGTCTTTTGTTGGCATCTTCCAGAAGAACGATGTCTCCTATTTGCAAAGGTTTGGAATTCTCCTTCTTCATAGACTGTTGCCGCAGCTGTCCTAAGTACTCCGTTCTAAATCGGTTTCGCAGATCATTTCTTATTCTTTGACGATATCTTGCTCATCTGTTAAGATCTTGGGAGTCTAATGTATCTATATCCGGGACGCCGGATATAGGCAGTTCTTGAAGGAACATCAATGGAGTTATAGGTTCAGGATCCCGATTATCTTCCGAGATGAATGTGATCGGTCTTGAATTGATAACATTTTCACAATCACAGAGTATTGTGCTCAGTTCTTCATAATTTAATGAGGCGTGACCCAAAACCTTTCTTAAAATTTCTTTTACCATCCGAACAAGGCGCTCCCACCATCCTCCCCACCATGAGGGTTTAATTCATCTTATTTTCTGTATAGAGGCTAAGGCTTTTATGGCTTCCCAATCTACACTGGAAAGTGCTCTGCTAGTGCCCACAAAGTTCTTTTCATTATCTGAGTAAATTGTATGTGGTCTGCCTCGCCGTGCAATAAATCTTCTTAGGGACTGCATAAAGCATTCAGCTGATAAAGATGTTATCAACTCCAAGTGTACCGCTCGATAGACAGCACAGGTGAATAACGCTATCCACACCTTTGAACCATCAGCAAGGTATAGAGGACCGGCTAAATCGACTCCCACCACTTCAAATATAGTTGCATCTCTGATTCTGTCTTCAGGTAGGATTCCTGGTTCGACCTCAGTTCTGGGTGTTTGGAATCTTTGACACTTAACACATTGTCTAATGACGTTTCTGATATACTTTCTTGATTTCAATATCCAAAATTTTTCTCGAAGTTGAGCCATTAGTATGCTAACTCCAGCGTGATGATTTTCTAAATGTTTTTCAAAAATTAACTTCTGGACCACAGGATGTTTTGAGGGTAAAATTATTGGATAATGAAAATCTTCTTTGTCTTGTCTACAGATTATATTTGTTTTTGCTCTCAAAAGTCTGTTTTTATCTTCTAATGGTCTTAAGGCTCTTAATTTGGGATCTGTGCTTCCTGAAAAGGATTCCTTTTGTACTAATCTGAGTAATATTTTTTCTGCTTTTTCAAATTCATCAACGGAGATGTTAGGTGATGAAATTCTTTCTTTCTTTCTTGTGTTGTTATAAAAACGATATATAAATGCAATCATTCTTATGTTTTTTCGATAAGAGGAAAAATATCGATAAAAACAGTGTAAATCAGTGTCTTCATTGTCTAAAAGTGTTAGGATTGTCTTTTTTCTTTCTTTATTTATTATATCCTCATCAGGGTGTTCTTCCGGTTGTGGCCACTGATCTTCCGGTAAATACAGCCAAGCTGGTCCCTCCCACCATCGTGATTTCTCCAATTGCTCAAAGGAACATCCTCTGGATGGGAGGTCTGCCGGATTTAAATTTCCTGGTATATGTCGCCAATCTTCAACTTGGGTAAGGCTTCTGATTTCTAAAACTCTATTGTGGACAAATGTCCCCCAAGATTGTTCTCTTCTTATCCACCCTAAAGCTGCTGAGGAATCACTCCAAAAGATTGTCTTCTCTGGTTTCAACTGAAGATCACTCATGATAGTTTTTGCGAGTCTAGCTCCAATGAGGCACGAGAGTAGCTCCAGTCGAGGAATTGTGAGTTCTTTAATGGGCGCTACTCTATTTCTAGCATTTACTAACTGAACTTTAACTCCTTCTTGTGTTTGACATCTAAGATACACGCAAGTGGCATAGGCGTGTCTACTCGCATCAGAAAAGGTATGCAAGGAAAGTTTGTTTTCATTTTCGGGCGATACATTCAACCAGCGTGGAACTTGAATTTCTTGTAAAAACTTAATTTGTTTAAACCAGGTCTCAAACTGATTTCTTAAATTTTCAGGAAGTTCTTCATCCCATTTCAATTTTTGTTTCCAGGTTTCCTGAAGAATTAATTTTGGAATAAGAGTGCTTGGGACGGAGAATCCTATGGGATAGAAAATCTTTTGGGTAACCGATAAAATTTTTCTCTTTGTGAGTGGTTCTTTCGTTTCAATTTTTTCTTCTATTTTACACATTAATCTATCTTGCTCTAAGTCCCAGACCAATCCCAAAACTGGTGCTAACTTTGTATTTTCTTCAGAAACATCGATCATGGCCTGAGGCAAGTTTGATCGCCAACATCTTAAATTAAAATGAGCTGAAGATAAAATACACTGTGATTCTGTTATAAATTTTCCAGTATCTGCGATCGATTTTAAACTAGTAATGGAATTGTCAATGTAAAATGAATCTTTCAAAATTCATGTTGTATTTTCCTACTGTTTGGGTACTTGACTTAAAAGATGATTTAGTGTACCCATTAATAAAAACGGGCTTGAAGTGAGTCCGAAGACTACGTGACAATGTCGATAAACTTTCAAATTATGTTTGGAGTCGAACCAGAGAAAGCATAAAAAATCGCGATCTTATTCTGTGATTTTTATCTGGAGAAATGCTTTTTCAATGTCTGAAGAAATACCTATTTTGTATTTACGAAAACGATTCAAAATACTCGGAATTATTTCAATCAAATTAGGTCCCTTTGTGAGACAGTCGTTTAAAGAAGGAGAGTTTGCATTATGTGCGGAGGCATTAAAAACTGGACGCATTTTCATCGTTTCACTATTTTCTTTAATTACTGGTCTGTGGGGTAAGAAATGCACTTTATTCTCCTTATCGTCTGAAATTTCTTCTATAATATTATTATCTTTCCACAAATTAAAAATTTCTTCATATTCTATTTTCTTATTTGTTTTGATAAGTTTTTGTTCTGTCTTGCGCAAATGTTTCTCTGCTAATACACGATTGCTCGCTAAAATTGAGTTATCAACAATCCAGGGTAGTGTCACTTCGTAGCAGCCACTTTCATCACGTTTGACTGTTTCAAGAAAATGGTTATAAGTTTCTTTAGCTAAATTGTCTTTATTTTTGTAATCTTCATCAGTGATACCCAAGGTATCTAAGTTCCACAGTTGTGATAAACTGGCATTTGAAGTAAATAATGACAGCGATAGAACTGACAACGAACTTTCTGAACCATTTCCATTACCCTCTGTTTTCCCCATAATTGTCCAACATAACTTTGTTTCAAAAGCTGTTATACTCAAATCAGGAAAATATTTTATATTATCTGTGAATAATTTTTACGCCATGTCAGCGCCAATTAAAATGTGTACTTCTTCCGGATTATTCTCATATAAACATAGTCGATTATTTTCACGAACATCGGTCAGATGAATTCCCCTTTTTTCTAAGATTTTTATCATCTCGTTATCGCGGCATAAATTTACTCCTGAACAGATTTTTTCTTCATCTAAAGCTTGTATTTTAAATCGGAAACTATGATCTAAATTACTGATAGTAAATTCATAGCGATTATGTTTACTCGTTTTTTCTACCCCTCTGAATAGTCCATGCCTAATTGTTTCTGATAGAATTTTCCTTAATTTCAATTTATTCGCAGCATATCTAGTTATATAGCTATTGTGACTCCCAGTATCTATAATGATATGAATAAATTCGGAAGAGTGATTATCATTACGGATCTCCACTATCAAGGTTTGTAAATAGACATTAGAAATTATATCCTGATTTGACAGCATCGGTCTTGTAACATCGCTACTCTCTGAATTAGTAGATTTCCCTTTTGAATTTATTTCTTTATTACACATTATCTGGGCGTGTCTCGAATTGCAAATACCGCATAAATCCTTCGATACACAGTATTTCCCAATATGTCTGCGAGATAAACATGCATAGCAAAGGCCTCTCTTTCTCAACAAATCAAGTCTTTTTTCAAACGGTAAATTACAAGTGCTAAAACATTTATTTGTCTGGTGCCTGCCAAAACAAAATCCACAAGTAGTCTCATTTTTGCTCTGTACTAATAAATCACTCGCTGTCGGTAATTTTCTATTCGGAGAATCAAATTTATTACTCTGCGAATTAAATTTATTGACTCGGGGGGGGGGGAGGGAGGAAGGATTTTTCCTAAATGACTGCGCACCGTAATTATTTTGTGTTGCTTTTTCATTTATTTCATTCAGTGATGACGCATACATTTTCTCTCTGGTGCTTATGTAAGAACGATATTAAATCTTGGACATTAATTGAGTCATCATGCGTTTTATTGAACTCCAAAACTAGGTCTCTCGGTAATAATTTAAATAAAATGGGGGATAATAAACTTCCATAAGAGTCTAATGAAATGTTAAGGGACTCTAGACTTCTAATGTTCGTTTGTATCACATCAAAAAGTTTTCAAAATGATTTGGTGTCATTTGAGTGTCTGAGCGGAGTTAAATTAAGAAGTTTATTTGTATGTACCGAAATTAACATATCCTTATTCCCGTACATTTCTTTCAAAATATCGACGGCCTTTAAATAATTCTCTGCAGTGACACAAAATCCATCTATACTTTTTAATGGAATGGGGGCTAGAAAACTTTTCAAATAGTTAAATTTACCTACTGGATCTAATGCGTCATTGTTGTGAATGGTTGTTTCAAAAGCTGATCAAAATGAAATCCATTCAACAAAATCCCCAGAAAATTTTGCGATATTTAGTTTCGGTAATTTAATGTTTACTTTTTCCTTTAAGGGATTTTCTCGTTTAGAAAATGAATCATCCTGTGTTTTCTTTTTATCTAACTCTTTTATTTTTCTGTTTGCTCTAAAGCGCCATGACGTAATTTTCTCTTTAAACTCGCGAGCGCCCAGTAATTCTGTATCTAATTGTGCTTCTTGCACCAATTTTTTAATTTCCCCGTCTGCTCGTGTCAGTTCCATTTCTGTCACACTTAACTGTTCCACTACCTCTTCTAAATCAAAAATGTCTGGTTCTCCCTCTTTCGAAATAGCTTCTATTTTATTTATAAACTTATTTATGCTTTCACGTAGCACAGCTCTTTCTTTTTTGGCGATAACTAAACTTTCAGCCATTGCTAACTAATAATAACAACTAAAAATTCTATTAAAAAGTACAATTCTCTATATGTTCTATATGCTCAATAATTTTTCAGTTCTTCAAATTAAATAGCTTGATAAATAATTTCTAATTATTCTAATATCTTAATATCTTATTCTATTTATCTTATAATCAGGTCATAATCCACGGAAGGGATGCCAAAATGTTACTACTGGTCTTATTCTCTGTTTCTAATTTTCTCATTAATCTTATTATCTGATAAAAAGCTTTCAACTTATACAATCATAAAATAAAAGCTAAATGTCCTACCTGTTCTTTCCTTTGTATAAGAAGAAATAGCCGGATACGATGAAGTAAATAAATTAACATCCAAATAATAAGTCTTGAATCTTCGAAACAAAAAAAAGCTATATTACATTAAACATTCTTGACACAACAAGCTTAGACACTCACAAAACAAATATTATTTACAAGTTACAAATAAAGTATTAAAGTTTTCTTAAAGTTATTTTCTTTTCAATCTACGCACATATCTGGTTTCTATTCTGATCTAAATCTCAGTCCTATATCTCTCGTGCAGATAATTGGCCGTCATAAATACAACCAACCAATTCTCTCAAAAAGAAACAAAAAAAAAAAAAAAAAAAACAAAAAAAAAACAAGTTTTGTCAGCTCTTGCGCAGTAGGATCATTCGGTCTGACGTAACACACTGCAGGGGCGATTTTGTTCTTGTTTCAAGGGGTAAGGGGTAAGAGGAGTTGCTTGATTTCGCAACACCTGCAATTCTTTGACGAAATTAGCGTTTTTCCACAGATTCTTTGACGAAATTAGCGTTTTTCCGCGACTCTTTCACAAAATTCGCGTTTTCTCGCAATCCTTTGATGAAATTTGAGTGTTTTTCGAGATCCTTTGACCAGATAAGCATATTGTTCGCAATCTTTTGACCAAATTTGCATATTGTTTGCAATCGTTTGACCAAATTTGCGTTATTCAGACTCTTTGTTGAAATCAGCATGTTTTTCGCTATCTTTTGACGAAATTAGCGTGTTTTTCGAAATCGTTTGATGAAATGTGCAGTTTTTTGCGACCTTTTGATGAAATTTGCAGGTGTTTTTCGCGATCTTTTTATGAAATTCGTGTTTTTTCACAATCTTTTGACCCCTTTTTGTTCGTTTATGTTTATGACATAATTAGCAATCTTTTGACAAAATTCGCGTGCTTTTTGTGACCTTTTGACGAAATTTGTGGGGTTTTTTCGCTATATTTTAATGAAAGTAGTGTTTTTTCACGATCTTTTGACCGTATTTTGTTCGTTTTTTGACGAAGTTAGCTATCCTTTGGCAAAATTCACGTTTTTTTTTTTTTTTTTTTTTTTTTTTTTTTTTTTTTTGTGATCCTTTGGTGAAATTCATGTGTTTTTCGCGATCTTTTGACGAAATTCGCGTGTTTTTCGCCCTCTTTCTACAAAATTTGCGTGTTTTTCGCGATCTTCTGACGAAATTTGCGTTTTATTCATGATCTTTTAACGAAATCACGTTTTTTGCGATCTTTTGACCGCATTTTGTTCGTTTTTTGACGAAATTAGCCATCCTTTGTTAAAATTCACGGGGGTTTTTTTTGTGATCGTTTGACAAATATCACGTGTTTTTTGCGATCTTTTGATCAAACTCGCATGGTTTTCGCAATCTTTTGGCAAAATTTGGGTGGAAAATGACTGATTTGGCTCAATAATTATTATTGAATTGGTGCAGTTGGGCGCAATTTTGTTGAATAATGATCGTTTTGGCGCAGAAATGCGCAGCATTATCGATTTGGTGCAATTGGAGCAGCTGTTCCATCACTGCCTATATTCTGATAATGCAAGTTTTCGTATGAGCGTTACTATTTGGACTAAACTTTGAAGTATTTTGAACTGACTTCATGTAAAGAAAATGAAATTATTCAGGAAGTATTATGCCATGCTATCCACATAAATAAATGATCACACAAATAAGCTGGCTCTGAAACCAGTTTATTTTGCTAGATTTTGCACTTAATCATTTGCTGTAATAGCAAATATGAAAATTTCAGGAAAATAGACAAATACAAAAACGAGAGAAAGAAATATAATTTTTTAATAATTTTACAATAGCTCAATTTAAAAGCAAAAATTAAACATAGCAGGGAATTTGAGGAAAATGAGAATAATAAAAACCAACCATAATTCGGATTAACAGGATCTTTAGGCTGCAAACCTCCCATAACTAATATCATTGGCATACAATCATGTTGCAATTTTTCTGCATATTTCAATTTAAATGGTCGTAAGCATTCAACTTTCCTGAGACCTACATATTTTCTGAAATTAAAATAGTAGTAAAATATTAACAGAATAAGTTTTGTTCACATTAACAGTTTATGAAATACAACACAACAATTATCTAAAGAAATCAGCTATAAATAAAGTGAGATTATAAAGTCCTGACTTTCAAATTTAAAAAGATGTGGAAGGTCCAATGCAAGATAGTGAATCAGAAATAACAGATGCAGAAGAAAAGGAAGGCATCAGCGCCATACATGAAGCTTATACCAATCCTTGATAAAATATTTTATTGCTTTAAATCTTTAATCTCAATTAGGGTACCTTTAATTTAAAAAAAAAAAAAAAAAAAAAAGAAAGAAAGAAAGAAAGAAAAAGCAGACTGTATTTCCTTGCATACATTTTGCATCCCTTATTTTTTAAATAAGTTTTTAAATAATTTAGGATTGTAAAATAGGACTTTCATAAAACAGCATACATCTTGTAAGTTTATTACAAAACCTTCTTTAAGAGGCTACTTCAGTCAAGTGAGAAGACCCGTTCGCTAATGCTAATCCTATGAAAGAAATTTATAACGATATCTCGGTTGTATTTCAATATTTTTAAATGATTTTTTTTACACTGGATAGCTGAGATCGATCTGTACAAAGGCTGTTTTTTACATTTTCTATTTTGTTCACAGATATTTTTAATGAGGATACTTTCATTTTCGGAACCGGTTTTGAAACTGAAAGCATCCTCATAAAAAAATTTTGTAATCAAAATCGAACAAGTGAAAAATGGCCTGCATACAGATCGATCTCAGCTATCCAATGCAAAAAAAATCATTTAAAAATATTGAAATGCAACCGAGATATCGTTATAAATTTCTTCCATAGGATTAGGATTAGCGAACGGGTCTTTTCATTTGACTGAAGTAGCCTCTTAATCTCATCTTTTAAAAACCTCATCTTTTAACCTCATCATCATTTAAAAATCAAGTTTGATTATGTGAACCAAACAGCTAATATTTGCTAATTTTTAATCACATTTTCATTTGTACAATTGCACAAAACTTGTTCAGGTGCTATTAGAAAAAACGAATCGAAACCTGACGAATTCGACGAATAAAAATGTTTAAAAGAACTGATTGACTGAATTTATAAAAAATTAGCAAAAGTAATTATAGTAATTAATATTATATTGGCTAGCCTAACTCTTAAAAACAAATATTATTTTTAAATAAAGTTTAATTCAACTTTTGAAATTATTGAAAAATTAAACTTTATTCCTATACATAATCAGTAACATGCAATTAAGATAATATTATGAAGTTATTAATTGAGGATTTGATCTTTGGTATTATGTAATAAAAAATTATCGAAAATTGTGCCACTATGACACAATCAATTTTTTTTTCCAACGAAATATAAAAATAACATCTTTTTAACCGTCACAAAATTTACATGCACACTTTTCATATTCACTATTTTAAAAATATTTTAATGTGCGATAGATTATTAATAAATATATTCCCAAACTTGATGTCATATTTGCAAGTTATAATTTTGCATGTAAACATTCGTGACCTTTACTTGAGGTTCTAATCTGAGTGTCAGGCAGAATTCAGAAATTTACTTTTAGACGCATTCATAGTAAAATATTTAGTTTTAACAAAGAAAATACTCATTTCATTTTTATTATGACATCATTTTCCCCCTCTGAAGCCTTCTGAGATGAGTATCTCAATCTCAGTATCAGTGGAATGAAAAAAGGTATTGAAATGTAACAGATTTATGAGTAAAAATGCATTATTTTAAATCGTGGCATCATTTTCTGTCCAAAAATTTAAAAAAAAAAATTTAATCATCATATGAAAATGACATTGGTAATGATATGGTGATTCCCATTGTTTCCCTTCTCTCTTCAACAATTGAAGTAACCTGATTGCCACCAATGTGAAGAAATTTTATGAAGGACTTTTTAGAATTAAAATTAAAATATAAAAATGGGATTATTTTAAAAAAAATAGCGAGTGCGGGCACATCTACAAATAAAGTGCTTTCATTTAAAAAAATAATTATCAAAATCAGTTCAGTAGAAAGCTCAGGCCAGACGACTAAAAAAACAGCCTTGTCTTTTAAATATATAGATGATGTCCTTACCACCAGCTGAGAAATACTAATCTTACTCATTTAGGAGTGAACAGATTAGGTTGGAACTAATGTACATTCTTTTACACTTTAGTACTTCTCAAATGTTAAATATTTGTGTAATGAAATTTTCTTCCCCAATATACTTTTCAAATCTAATATTAAATTTCCATTTACATGGAAGTGATAAAAATGAAATTAAAGAAAAATAATATATTTCTTTAAAGATAAAGTTTCAAGAAGCACTGCTTTGAAAGCAGTTTTAACAACAGCTACATCACAGCAGCTATAAACAATCAAATCCTTTCAGTTTAGATATTGTGTTGCGTTTGATGATGTAAATAATTAGCCATTATTTGAGGAACAATATTTATGTGCATTTTTTTTTTTCTTTTAGATTTCAGTACAGATCCTTTTGGCTAGTTATAAAAAAATGTATTCCTAGATTTATACTGAAACAAACATAATTTTATTTAGAATAATATTAATAATGGTTTTATTAATACAATAAACAATCAACAAAAAAAAGAAAATCACTTCTAAAATGGCACAAAAAAGACACTTGATCAAAAACAAATCACCACATGAAATTTTCAAAATTAAATACTGTGTATTTTAAGATGAAGTGTAACTATTATAATAGCACAAAACTTATTTTAAAATTAAATGGTAAAATAATTTTTAGCACTAAAAGTCAGGATTTGCATATAAATTAAGGAATGAATTTAAAACCATGCTTTTAATCGTATAACATTAAAATAAGTCACATAAAGCTAATAAAATAACTAACAACTTGTTTTTCAGAACAAAATTTTTACCATTCCTCCATAAAGATACTAAAAGAATATACTATACAATGAAAACATATGTATAGGGTTTGGAGAAAATTATGCTGATGTAAAAGTAAGGGTGTGAATTAATAACTAAAGAAAAGGAAAGAAGACAACCAAGATAATAAGAAGGAAGAATGAAGAGAACAGAGGGGAAAGAAAGGTAAGAAATTATTGCATAAATAACACAATGTGAACATTTATATGGGTAAAGAATACATTTAGAAATGCAATATGAAAAAGTGATAAAGAATAAGGGTAAAACTAATTGACATTATAGATATAAAATACCTTTTTTAGTAGCACCTTGCTTTATTTATAATTGAGATGATCTAATATCCATTTCCTAAGGCAAGAGAAAACTTGAAATGAGTGAGTGCATAACAGCCAGAACTGCATAAGAGAACTTGAACTTGTTAACTTTATAGGACACAAATAATGAAGAAATGAAAATCATTTTAAAGTGAACAGAACTATTTGTTAGAAACAAAGAGCAATGAAAATGTGTTTCAAATAATGAACATTTAGGAGTGTATAATTAAGATGCCTATAACAATATTGGCCCATCTTCTTGACTAGGGATTAATGTAATAGCTATTTGTTGAGAGATGCTGGATTCAATCTGACTTAGTTGTTTTTGGAGTTCAAGATCCACTTTAATTAGAGTCCTTAGTCCAGTTTAGCCCACAGAGAGAGAGAAAAAAAAAATACCATAGTATCACCAATTAACCAACTTACCTGTAATGGTGCTAAATAAAAATGCAAAAAGTTTAATTAACAGAATACAGAAGAAAGTGGAAGAAGTGGTCTATATTATAAACAGACAAATGACAAAATATCAACATATTTAACATAAACAATTAAGCAAATTAAAAACAAAGTGATATGGGGGAAAGAAAATAAAGATAGATTATAATACAAAGGAAATTTTTTTTTATAAAACGACTGTTGAATAATTATTTATATCAATAATTATTGTATTAGTCATTATTTTTTACTTTAAAATAGTAATTAGCTTATTATTTTTTAATTAAATATTCTTGCGATTTAGTATAAGTATATAAATACATTTATGAAGACAGATCCATTTATAGTAAAAAAAAAATATATATGTTAGAGACTTACTATCGTCCAGTTTTCAAAGTAAAAACAAAAAAGCCAACTACATTTACAAATATTTGTGCATGCAACCACTAAAAATACGTCAAATTTAAAATGTTAAATAAAAAAGTATGTAAAGTAATGCATACAATTTGTGAAACTAATATTTAAAATGCACAAAAAAAATACTTACTTAGCTTTTTTATTAGCACTGCACAAGTGACCCATCATCGACAAATTTGGGTCAACATATGGAGGTAAGCAAGCATATCGTTTTACCTTATTACCACTGATAGTAGATGTCACAGTGTAACCTCTTGGCAAATTTCCAATTCTAAGGTCTATTTCTGTATTGGCAGTTTGCGGATCAGGTGGGGGCCAGTTCTAAAATGATAAAACATAAAATGTATATATGAAATATATATATCACTGTAATGTCACATTCACCTTGGATTAAATAAAAATTAAGTAATCTTCTTCAAAAGGTGCATTTAGTTCTTTAAAGGTGCTTGTAAAAGTTGTTACTACATATTAAAAGAAGTTTTAAAAGCATGTCATGTTACATACTAGAAATATGGTTAAAGTTTTCAAACATTGCAGAAGCAGTATAAACTTGGAAGTAATGTTTTAAGGAACTATTACCCCCCCCCCCCCTCTCCAATAGAATAGACTCACCTTACTGTCCAAATGAGGACAGAGAGAGCAAAGGAGTTCAGTACATAATCGAAGCAGCCCTGAAGACGAAAGTACTCGGGATGTGGTATTGAAGTTTTAATTATTTTCTATATGTAATAGCTTTTACATATTGTAACATCTTTAAAGAATTAAATGCATATTTTTTGCAAGATTACTTAATTTTAATTTGAAAAAAGCATGCAAAATGATAATACTAGCTAAAGTACCCGGCATTGCCTGGAATTTTAAGAATGTTTGTTTTGAAAAATTAATTTCAAAATTAAACATACAGTATAAAACAAACAATAAAAAAAGCAGTCAAAGTGTTGTACACATGAATCAAATGAAATCCCAATATAAAAATTTATATAACAGATGCAAAAGAATACAACTATAAATGAGCTTATTTCTATTCATCATTGGAGCAATAAAAGATAAGAAAAAATGTCAAACTGTCTTTGAACTGTACACGATGGAACAAGCTAAAAAACAATTACTTCAAAGCAGCTTCATAAACTAATTTAAATTCTAAACACAAATAAAAGCAATAAAATGCCTGAAAATCATTTCAAAACAATAACTAATGTTAATGGTATAATGTTAATTTTGTAATCTAATGTAAAACACAGAATTGATCAGCTAATGTTCTTACAAATGTAACTTTGCATATAAACAAACCACATGTGTTGCCTTTCTAAAAAAAAAAAATGATTGTGTGTTAATTTATGTAAGTTTGACTTTTTTTTTTTTTTTTTTCATTTAATCCAGACGACAGATTACCTACTTACTTAGTAAATATAATCTATGATCTGGATTGAGAATGATATGAAAAATTGTTTCCGAGTGTTTTGCTATTTAAATAATTTTTACATGGTTAAAGAAAAATGGCAAGTACAAAAACTTTAGGAATTTTATTTTAAAAACATCCAAAATCTTTATTTCAGTTCTTCACTAAGAATAAGCTCTAGGGACATAAACCTTTGTGGAAATTCTAATATACACGCATACACACACGTATATATATGGAATAGAATACAAAATGGTGAAAACAAATTCAGAGAACCTCAAAATGTTAAAATATTTCCATAATCAGGTTTTTATTATGCTTCAATAGGTTTTGCCAAACTCATATGACATTATATATTCGTTTGCTGATGCCCATTATATTTTCAATATGACATAATATTCACTTTTTTTTTAATTCGTCAAACTATTTATTTCATTAAACTTTGAAATATGGGGATCAAAAATTTTCCAGGGCAAGCCAAATAATTTTCTTCATTTTCTTCAATCAATTTGGTTTTATTTAATACTTGAAAGAAGAGAAAACTTACATTTTCACAAAAAATTCACGTTTCGTATAAAATCTGCCACCTACCTCTTCTATGATTTAATCAATGTAATGAACAGAAATAGTTAAAAGCTTATTTATGTAAAGTTGTTTTGGATGAATCAGACATGAAGAAGCTATGCTCTTTAAGCACTCATTTTTCCCATCAGCGATATAAGTCAAGTCAATTATGCAAGATAGTATATATAAGTCAGCAAATAATACATGTAAGCACATGTCAATAAGTGATAAGTTTTTTATCTCCCCATCTTATTGTTTTTATGATATTTTGCATCTAAATTATAAAGCAAAAACATGTCCATTAGTAACACTGACATATCAATGGTGGCAATGACCAGTGATCTATTTCTCATTTTTAAATGACTTAAAAAAAAAAGGGAGGAGGTTCTTAATTCAAGGCGTTTTTTTTTTGTTTTTTTTTTTTTTTTTTTAATGTGTGTTTACTATATGCACTCCGAAACTAAGTGACCGTTTCATGTGACTTTTTTTTTTTTTTAAGAGAATGCTCTCGAATTGGTCCCATTTAAATTTTTATCAAAACTGGTTCAGTATTTTTTTTTTTTTTTTTTTTTAGAAACTGCCCCTCCCCCACCCCCCCTTAAAAAAAAAAAAAAAAAAAAAAAAAAAAAAAAAAATTATTGATTTTGATCAAGTGACGATTAATGAATTCTGTGCGGTATTGCCTGAATATACAGTCTTGCTTTGATATAGATTCTTTATTGCTTCTTTGATTTTAACTGTTAGTAATTATTGACTGTAAACATATGTAATTTTCTGGTTGTCTGAATGTTGTTGCACTAATGAGGGGCTAAAACTTAGCCTGAAACGTTAGCTATTTTAATTGTATATGTATTTAGGTAATTTTTAACTTGTATGTCTGATTAATTGTAGTATTTTTTTATTTTAAAATTTTATATATCAGATGTTAAACAATGTTTAGTTATTTTAATTAATTTACATAAAATACAAACTTAACAGATATGTCGAACTATGAGCTTAAACACTGGAATAATCAGAAAAAGAATCAAATAATCTGACATGTGTTAGTTTTACTTGCACACAAAGGGTTCCATACAATAAATTTATTAATTACTAGCTACAATATTACGAAAAATCGTTGTGTTGCTAAAATAATAATAAGACTTTGTAAAAAACTTGAAATTATTCTATGAATTATATTTCAATAATTGCCTTCAACAATCGAATTCAATTGGAATGAAAAACGCTGACTATTTATCACTATGATTCATTTTACCTAAACCAAAGACATTGTACAAAGTTTAAACTTGGCATTGTGCCAAGCACACTTTGAAAAGAGATCACAAAATTGCAGAGCCATGTTTTTCTAGATAGGTTTTTAATTACTATCTCGACTAATTACCAACAAATTTTTTCAAAAATCATTATCAAGAATCCTTGGATGATTCTGCATTGATAGGTACCTTGAACATCCCTCAACTCTCCCACTGAGCACCCGCAACGTAATGTTTGTGTGTAACAGAAAAAAATTATTTTCTCAAAAACTATGAAACCTAAGATAATTTTCCTGCAAGATTTAGATTAGCTCCTACTATCCCTAATTTTTTTATAATTTTAGTTTCAGTAGATTTGAAAATAGGGATGAGGGAGGGGACATATTTTTGCAGTACATATATGACGATGTTGCTGAAAATACAATACCTAAATCAAAAACAAACATATTTTTGAGTTAGGTGTTATGAGACCTTTCAAACAATGCCCCACACAATATACAATTTTTTTTCAAGTTACTTAATTAGCCTCCTAAATTTTCCCGAAAATTACTTGTAAATGGATAATAAACTATAAATATGTGGATCAATAGCCTTTATAAGTCTGGCAAGTTTGAACTTTCCACATTCCATAGTTGTTTAGAAAAACAGCTGTGACAGACAAACAGACACATGAGATATCTTAAGTAAAGAACCCTAAAAATGTACTGTAAATAGGGAAAGCTTTGCCAACTTCTTTGGCTATTATCTTCTGGCAGGAGGCTAATACAAAATTATCGCTTTTAATAAATTTCAAAACTTTATTTGAATAAATGGTATCTTTCACATGATTGGTGTTGTTAGCCTGCAGCTAAAAAATATATTAAGTGTAATAAATCTTTTAGAGTTTTCAATTAAAAATGGTTTTTACTTATGTTCTTACCTTGGGGAATATGTTCTGTAAACTGTGAAACACGGGTTGGATCTCCTGGTATCTATAACAATAAGGAAAGAAGTTTGTGTGGGTGTTTGTTGGCTGTGTTCTGAAAAGATGGCTGTACGTAGAGGTACAAAATTTGGTAAGAAAATACCTCTATATACTGGGTGGCCCAGCGGGTAATGTTTGAAACAAAGTCCAATAGATGGCGCTAGGTGCAAGTGAGTGAAGCCAAACTTGGTGCGCATGCTCCGGTGAGTGGGCAATTGTAAATGTGATGTTCCTTCAGTCTGCTGTGCGCTTTAGCGGGTGATTCTCGTTAGTAAACATGAACAAATATTCGACGAATATTTGAGTCTTTATTGTGCTACAAATGGCCAGATGTGATGAAAATGTGAAGGCAGTTCAACGAGCATGGCAGGAGAAGTTCCACAACAAGAATTGGCCAAATAAAAGGACTATGGCAAGGTGAGTCATTTTGTGCGTTTTACGGTACAAATGTTTTCCGTTTTGCTTCCATGTTTGTTCTGAAAAATGTGTTTCAATTCTTTTCCCTGTAGACTGTATGCCAAGTTCAAACGTACTGGATCTGTGGAAGATGATGAAAAAGCTATGACTACAGCCACTGCTATTGTGGTCACAGACGGTGCAAAACAGGTCGTCGATGACTTTTTCGCTGCCGATCCGACTCCATCTGTAAGGAGAGCAGCAGAAATGTTGGGAATAAAGCGTACATCACTTCAGCGAATAATGAAAGAGCTCGAATTGTCGCCTTACAAAATTCAAGTAACCCAACCTCTCAACGAAGACCATACACAAAGACGATCTGAGTTTGCACAGCTTATGCTTGAAAAACTTCAAACAGGTGAAATCGATGTAAAGAAAATTTGGTTTTCAGATGAGGCCTACTTCACTTTGGATGGCCATCTGAACAAACAGAATTATCGCTACTGGGACAGAGAAAGGCCGGAAATCACTGTTGTCCGAAGACTCCACCCGAAAAAATTTCTTGTGTGGTGTGCAATATCCTCGCATGGTGTGTTTGGCCCTATTTTCATCGATGGAACTCTAAGCGCGGTGAATTACAGAAAGTTCCTGGACGAAGAGTTCATCCCTCTTCTTCATGGTCATGACTTGGTCCAAGGTCATTGGTTTATGCAGGATGGAGCAAGACCACATCGTACGGCGGATGTTTTCAAGGTGCTCAATGAGCATTTTAGCGATCGAATCATTGGGTTAGATTACCCATCGCACTTCCAAGGTGGTATCGAATAGCCCCATATTCACCAGATCTGAACCCCTGCGATTACTACCTATGGGGTTATTTGAAGAGCAAAGTGTGGCAGACAAGTCCTACGAACCTTAGAAAAGTCCTAAGAACTCAAAACCGCCATTACAACTACTGTCGACACGATTGACAGTGAGGCCTGCTCACGAGTAATGGTTGGATTCCAGAACCACCTAACTGCTGTCCTTGTTAAAGATGGCGGTCACTTCGAACCTCTTTATCATTAATTGCCCAATATGTCCATTCAATAAACGTCATTAAATTCTTCTCATGTCTCTTATTTGTTTTTATTTTTTCATTTGTTTCAAACATTACCCGCTGGGCCACCCGGTATGTAGTTTTGCACCTCAAAGCCCGATTTTGGATTTAAAAAAAAAATTTTTATGTGATTTTTAGCACTTTTTTCACGTTTCAAGCCAATTTTTCTACGTTAATAAAAATAATCCAGTTTCAATTTTTTAACCCAATAGAGTAAATTTTGTCCTCTTTTTAATAATGTTTATTTCGTGAAACTACACCTATAATTAAATTTAGATATTAATTAAAAACTCATTAAAAGGCTCAACAAAAAAACTTTTTTTTCCTGAAACAGCACAAAATGGCACATGAACAGGACTTGATTTCCAAATAAAAATGAAAGATAATGACAATTTTCATAAATTGGCTAAAAATTAAAAAACTAATCAAGATATCGATTTGAAAAGTTCAGAGCAAATGTAGAATTTTTTTTTACATCCGAATATCCATTATTATTATTATTTTTTTTTTTTTTTTTTAATCAGTCTGTAATTTTTCTTAATTTTTGCAAAAAAAAAAAAACTGACGGCGACAGTACAAAATTTCTAAGAAAGAGAAACCGATAGAGAATTAAACATTATTAAACGCTAAAAGCATAATTTAAAAGGATTTTATTAACTTAATCGAAGATTATTAGTGTGTTCTGTGGCAAGAGTCCCTTGATATGAGTTAAGAGTTTGTCCATAATGGTTTCTCCCCATTATTTAAATTTTAAAAAATATGCTTTCCTAGATATACACTTCAGTTATGACCATTTTCAAATATTAATAGCGCATTCTTTTCTCGGGTTCTAATGGTCCAGTTTCATCGGGAATTGATTCATTGAACTTAGCTTACAATTCTCTTACAAATTTTAGTGTCACATTCCAGCAAAAGAGGCACATTTTTATGTTGGGTATAGGGACCCAATTTCAACAAGGTTTAGCTTATCCAACTTTGTTTTCAATTTATTTTTGCCTAACTAATCCCTATCTTAACAAATCAACTCCTATTACTGACACTTAACTAAGCTACTAAATCCTATAACTCAACTCCTATTACTCATATCTCTTCGAAACTAATCCCAAATTACATTAATATTTTAATTATCATTTCTCACAGTCTTAAAGTTCATTTATGAGTAGTGGGGACCACTATTTCCAATTAGTAATTTCAGCAAATTTATTAAATTAGGTTCCAGGCTCAGGTACCAGTCCAAATTTTTGACCAAGGACTCCAGTAGTCTTAATTAGTCATTTGTCGAAGAACACTTGCATCTCCCTTCCCCACCCTCCTCCCTTCATCGATTTTTGCTTATCTGAGCCCTATCTTATAATAACTCAATTCCTATTACTCATATTTCTTCTTATTATTAATCCCCCTCCCCCCCCCTCACCTGTTCATCAATTTTTGCTTATCTGAGCCTTATCTTAATAACTCCTATTACTCATATCTCTTCAAAACTAATTCCAAATTACATAAATATCTTAATTATCACCTCTCACAGTCTAAAGTTAATTTATGAGTAATAGTTACCACTATTTCTGAATAGTAGTTTCAGCAAATTTTTAAGTTAAATTCATGTCTCTAGTACCAGTCCAAATTTTTGACCAAGTACTATAGTAGGCAATGCCAGGCACATCAGCTAGTTAATATAACATAGGATCCAAATTGAGGTAATGGCGATTATCCCTTAAAACTGCGTATGATAGAAATATACCTCAGATTGCAAAAATATCCAATTCAATTATAGCTTTCAGATATGGCATACAAGAAGCTGCTATATACATTAAAAAAAATAATAAATTACTTTTTATATGGCTCCCTTCCCCTATAACTTATATTTAAAATGCATCTTTCTGATTTTAGTGCCAGAGAACACTGAAAATTTAAAGTATCATAACTCAGTAAGTTTTGGTTGTAAAAGAATGGGGCTGCTTTTAACCCCCTCACTGACAAGCCCGTGTTAATACGTTCACTAAGCTCCATGTTTCACTGCAATACAAGCAATATTTAAAGTAATATAATTCTATTGATTTAATGTATTTTTAATACACTGAACAATGATTAATACTTCCAAGGATTGCATTCATATTCATTATTAAGTTTATTTATAAAATGTTCAAAGAATAATTTTTTTTTAGCATTTAAAACAAAATGCAGAGAAAACAACATTACAATTTTGCCCTTTTCCAAGACAGTCGGAGGGTTAACAGTCTTTTTAGAAGTAGGACCACATTTTTCTGCATATAAGTTATAAAAAAGGGAGACCATATAAAAAGAGTTAATTTTGTATTTTAACCCTCTAATGCCCATCGTAGCATATTTGCTACCATATGATCAGCTTTAATTTTTAGCACGAAATTTCATAAATAATGTATATTTTAAATCATTACAACAATAATTGAACCTTTATGCAATACTAGTAATGAATTTTGAATGCAGATGGAGCACTAAATAAGAAAAAAATTAGTTGGAAGCAAAATGTCTAACAAATAGGACAAAATTGCATTGACAGTGGTAAGTTTTTGCTCAAATTTTCAAATATTTTATTGAAAAAAAGCCAAATACTTAATATATATAGGTATAAAAAGAGATACTTCTATTCTCTGTACAAAAAAGTTCAATATAAGTTTGTTTTTTAATGATAAACTGGGTAATTGAAATCAAGGTAGCAGATCTGCTACCACGGGCGTTAGTGCTCATGAGCCCATGGTAGCATTTTTTGCTACCATATTATTTTCAAAGAAAATTTGTACTTCTTAGTGTTAGCTTTATACTTAAGATACTTGTTTTACTTTTAATTCAGAAGCTCATGTTATCAAATAAATCCGAAATAAATTACTTGGAACTTATAGTTTCCATATACAACAATTTATTTTATTTTTTTACATTTTTGAACAAAATATTAAAATTTCTTTTTAATATATAAATAGAGAAAATTATCAAATAAGTACAGAATTAATATTTTGAACTTTATATCTCTATGTACAAATATAAATAAACGTTTTTTATTGAGCCGTATCACTCAAGTACAAGTACGTAGTCAAATATTTAGTATGTTTGTACTATGTGGTATATATTGCACTAGCTGATCCCGCACACATCAATTGAGCTGAAGTTTAGTACATTTTGAATTAATTGCTGTGTTGATTGTGCATTTAATTTTATTATGTGTTTCGAATTTTTCAACAATAAATACTAAATCTAGTAGTAAACAGCTGTTATCTTGTTTTTTTATTAATTAAAAATGAAGTATATTTTTTTTTTAGAATCTGGATTGCTTTATTTGTCTCCGCAGTATTTTAATACGCCTATATATAAAATTTGATGGTTCTAACTTCTTAATTGTGTATCTTTCTAGTAAGATAGACAGAGTTACAAAATTTTGTTTTTATATGTGTTGGATAAATAAACCACTCATTGCCAACGTAAAAAAAAAAAATAAGAGTTTTTTTTTTGCCGCTGCGTACCACATTACTGTTCTATAGATATAATTATACACAAAATCAATAAGTAAAATGAGATTTTTTTTATTATTACTAGAGGATAGTACCAAGGTTCCCGAATTACAAAATATAGGTGAAAACATTTTTTTAAAATTGAAAACTAATAATTTTGTTACATGCAATATATTTTTTAGATTACACATTAACAATAACAAAGCATTTTTCATATGAAAAATATGAATCAATCAAATAAAGTTTTTAAATTTATTAAAACCAATATTTACATATTAGCCGCATGCTAAAAGTTATTAACCCAAGATTTTGCTACTTAGGGCATCCTTTTATATTTTGATAATTTCAGGGCTTTAAGCGCAAAGTTCAATTACATGTGATGTCTGTTAAATTTGTTTTTTATTTATATTATTTTATTTATTTATTCACAGAGGAAGTTGCATTTATTTTTTTATGAAATATTAACTGTAAGAAAATGCTGAATTCTTTATGTTGTTTTAAGGGCAAACATATTAATCTTTCGTAATCGAGCTCCAGACGAGAGAGATAAATTTAAACATATTTCAAGCTTGAAAATTGTTTTTAAAACCATAGACAATCAGTAAACTGAGATGCACTTTGCAAACAAATTCCATTTGAAAGGGTTTTCTTTTTCCTATTTTGCTGTCTAAAAATTTAAATTGTTCGATTACAAATATATTAAATTTGTGTTTTTTTTTTAAATATTATTCTTTCAATTATTTATAAACGAAGGTTTAGTTTCGTTATGGACTATCTATTATATATATAAAATCCAAACGGAAATTTCGTTCCGAACGCCGAGATTTCGAGTTCTATCGCATGGATTTTTACGGAACTTATACCGTTAGATAGGTATCGTTTCAGGGAAGGTTTTAAGCTATAACACATTATTCTACCTAGATTAGTTATAGAATTATTATGGAAAATTCTGTTATTTTGGAGTTTGTTACTTTATATTTCCTTAAATATCTGGGCTCCTATTGGTCGTAGAGCTTAGATCTCGCGCCAAAAGTACCTCCGAAGCAAACAAGCAAACTTTTCCCCTCAATTATTTTGCCGTCTTCCGATTTCCTCTAACTCTATTAGGGGCCCGCGTAGGGCCTCTTTAAAATATTTTTCGTAGTAATTTCAGCAATTATCTTAAATTATTGGTTAAGACCGCCACTTTCCCGATTCATGTATCTACGGAAAGGTTGCATGAAGGAGTTTCGTTCAGATACGCTTTCGTTAAGAATAGAGTGCGCTCCCTGGTGGTGGAATGTGGAACTAACATAACGCGATATTGTTAAAATTAGGAAATCTAACAATGCGATCTGTTTTAAACTTTGAGATAGTTCATAACACATAATCTATTATCTATCTACCTTTATGTATATATATATATAAAATTATATAATATTATATAATTTTTTATGTATATATATATAAAAGAAAGTCTGAATTTTGTATTAATCAACGCGCAGCCCGAACTACTGAACCTAAAATCAGGAAATTTGGGGTAAAAATACTTCTTATGACATAGAGTGCCGCTAAGGAAGGATTTTCTAAAATTCCACCCCTAAGGGGGGTAAAAAATAGAACGAACTTTTAAAAAATTCCTTAAAAATCTGATTTTATAGTTATTTTTCAACTGATGACATATTTTAGTGTATTTTTGTATGCTGAATTGAATGGTACTAACCAAATTCTTTTAAGTCCAATAGTTCGTGAGATATTTAATATTTTTCTAATTTGGCGATGTTTTTGGCGCCAAAACTTCAAAATATCAAACATTACAAGTGATAATTCATCCATATTCATTCATATTGTACATCCGTTACTGTAGCAACGGAAGAAATTCAAATTAAATCTTTTTGTTAATTCTTTTGATTAAAGAATTAAAACAGCTATATGAACTTCAAAAAAAAAAAAAAAAAAAAAAAAAAAAGCCTTGAAGAAAAGAAGAAAAATATTGATTTTATTTAAAATACAAGGAAGCGATCCACTGAGAAATTAACATTATAAAACGAAATATTAAAAAATGAAAGCAATGTATGTGCGACTTAAAAAAATTTTGGTACTTACATCCGGGCCATGTCAGATGCAAGACAATTTCACTAATTACAGCAACCCTTATTTTTCATCCATTTGATAGTTTATTTATTATAGTTTTAAATTCATTTTATTGTTACATTTTTTTTAAATTATAGTTTATAGTATGTAGTTTTATGTTATATATTTTATTTATTGATTTACTTTAAACAATTTGCCCTTTTTAACAAGGTTATGTGCTTAAGAACGTTAAATTACTGTTTTGAACATAATTGGCAAACGATAAACAAGATTGGCAATTGTCAACCATTTTTGGCGATCTATCTCATGGTCTAGATTATATGTAAGTACCATTTTTTTTTCAATGGAAGAAATTGGAATTGAAATAATACATCGCGATTTATCGTTTGCTCCTGGATAAGAAGAAAAAAATGGTTATTTTTATGTCAGCCGTGTGTATCGCGCCATTAGCATTTTTAAAATTGCCAATAGCAGTAGTTACATTTCGCGTATGTAAATTAAAAACAATTAAGTTGTGGCATTATTTCCTATTATTGTTTTACTTTTCAGTTTTTCAATGAATTTAGCGTAAGGCATGTATTTTAAATGAAATGAGTGAAACGTTTATATTTTGAATGAAAATAATAAAATAAGAATAAGGTATGGAAACAATTTTTGTTGATTTATTACTTGCGCCCGGCTAACATAAACTTATCACAAAAGCCATATATTCACCTTTCTTTGGGTAGTTGTTCATGGTATTCCTGGTTAATTTTCCGTAATCGGAGGCCTCGCCAATCGGTGTATTAGCTACAGTGTTGAAAGCATCGTTTACGTATGAAACGAAAACTTCACGACGAATTCTATTACAGAAAATCGTATTATCATCATCTACTACATATTTAAAACGGAAAATTGAATTTTATTCCGGTTTTTTATAATATTTTGATAGGATACGCCACTATTATATTGTTTTTGGAACGGGTTTTGTGTATACACAGTGTTCTACTTTGCTTAGTTATAGAGATAAAGGAAAAAGTTAAAAAATTAAGTGAACCTTATTATTAAAGGTTAGCCTTTTTAAAAAATTCTATTGAACAGATTTTGATCCAAGTGGCACTATTACACAACTTTTCAGGAATGACCTTAGTATATATTATATGTACTTAGTTTCATTATATGTTGCTTAGTTATAGAGCTATTGGAAAAGTTACAGAGAAAGGTGAACGCAATTATTAAATATGCATCTACTGTAATTATATAAAATGCAAATTTGTGTTTCCTTCCACCCGTTTATAATTTGAGTTTTGCTGGATGTATTTTGATGAGAATTACCAATGTTAGTTACATATTTTTTTGTGGATGATTAGTACTTCTTGCATGTATGGTACTTTTCTGTAGCGAAGTTTTCTTCAGGGTTATTGTTTTTTCTGAAGCGCAAACTTAGCAACAAATCAGATTGCAAGAGAAAGTTCCAAAACTAGGTGAACCCGATTGCGAAAGATTACCTTTTATTTAAAGTTCCACTGAGCGTATTTTATTCGGAGTTGCACAATTAGGTAATATTTCAGGGATTTTTTGAATATTTAACACATCATCCTACATTTTTAGTTATGGAGCTATGAGAAAAGTCCTCAGTGGTGTAGTTGTAAAAAAAGTAGAATAAAATCTACAGGCAGAGGGTATATACTAGAGAGTATATATGTTATAGCTATGAAGGGTGTGTGGAGTTTCTAAAAAATTCCAGAAGGTCTACGGCGTATAGCCTACGCTGTATTCCTGAAAGTTCTACAATCACGTGAACGCGATTATGAAAGACATATTTAACTATCTACTCCACATATAAAATACAAAAAGCAATTTCGGTCCGACCACTTATAACTTGTGTTCTTTTGAATGGATTTTGAGATGACTTGCATTGTAAGTAAGATAAATTTTCAAGAAAGGGTTTAGTATATAACACATATCATTCTACGTTGCTTAGTTATAGAATTATATGCACGAGTTCTTTAATCAGTGAACCATATTTGGAAAGGTTAGCCTTTTTAAAAGGTTCTACTGAGTTGAGTTCGATGAAACTTGCACTGGTTGTTAGATAACTTTTCAGGAAAGGTTTTAGAATATAACACATATTGTTCTACATTGCTTTGCCATTGAATTATAGGTGAATGCTCTATAATCTGGTGAACCCGATTATAAAGAATTAGTTTTATTAGAAGGTTCTACTGAAAGGATTTTGATGAGATTTGCATTTTTAAATTTCCAGGGATGATTTTAATATGCTACATATTGTTCTTCCGTTCTTTTCCATATTCAATTGTAAATAATCAACTAAAGGATTTGCTTCTTAACAGTCCAAATTTTGTCTGAGACATTAGAATATATAAAACCATAATGGCGTTCATATTGTTTTCAGCAATGCGGTATATCATTAGAGATACATGTATATATTGCTATAAAACACAAATCAAATACACCGATATATTTAGTTTGATTAAAGTTTCGTTCGTAGAAACCGACCAGCGTAGCGGGCGAAGGCTGCTAGTTAGAAATAAATGCTGAACAATTTTTGTTGCTTTATGTGCAAAATGTTTATTATTATTATATATTGAAGCCAGTAGGTGATAAGATAAATTATAAAAAATCATGCTTGAAAATTATTTTAAAAAAATAATAAATTTAAAAATCATTTTAACCCAAAACTTGAAGTTACGATTATTAGCAATGTCTTTTCATGTGAACAATTGCAATCTTAACTTGATATTGTAATATCAGTACCGGAGAGTAAAAATTGCCATAATTTATATTTTTTAAATGCATTTGTGTTAAAATGTTTAGCTTTACCTAAGAAAATGATCATTTTCTTTTAAATAATATGACGTCATTTTCACTTTCTTAAGCATTTCGCCTAGTGTCTGAAACTTAATATCAGTACAGATGCAGAAGGAAAAAAATATGGTAACTTTATGAGAAAAAATGCGTGTTTTCAAAAGCTGTTCGTCATTTTCCTTTCAAAATACGAGTATTATGTCCCTAATGAAATTTTGTGCCATTAAACCCTATACAACAATTTTGAATTTTCATCAGAAAATGGCATAAATAAAGATAAATAAATCTCATTATTTCTCTCTTCTCTGCAATAATGAAAGTTATCTAATAACCACCATTTTGAAAAAATTTCATAAAATACTATTCAAATTAAAATATAACAAGTAATATAAAAATTTTGTTTTTAAAGTCAATTCCTAAAGTCGTCAAAGAAAAATTTAATATAATCCCTTAAGCTAATATTAGTTTTTGTTGCATTAAAATATCTCAATTTGTTGATTTTCTATAAGCAAGTAGGTTTACAATGGAAGTCTATGGAAATTTGGTGAAATATTAGAGATATCGCCAAGTTGGCGTCACTTCTGGCGACAGAACAGGGTCCCCCCTTATAGACATGACGATGCATTAAATGCTTCAATAACAATGGCTGCCATTTTGTCTCCCATATAAAACTAAAATTAATTAATTAAAATTTAATTAAGGAATTAACATTTGAAAAATCTGTATTAACATCAATTGTCATCCAGTATAAGTTTAAAAAAAATTTATTTCAACTTGATACGATGAATAATAAGTATTTTATTAACAATTGAAATTTGAACAAGATATATAAATAAATAAATAAATAAATATAGGGAGAGTGTGAACTATGAATGTGAGGAATTGAAAAATATGGATATTTTAATAAAACATTTATTGCAAGCACATCTACATATGAACAGCTTTCAGTTAAAAAATTTATTAGTAAACGTGGTTCAGTAGAAAGCTCAGAACAGATGACTAAAAAACAGCCATGTGTTTTAAATATATAGATGATAATAAAATTATGAAAAATTAAATTAAGCAAATTATGTTATTTTGATAAAATTATAACAGAATGTCTTAAAGAACAACAATAAATTTTTATTAGTCGAGAAAATTTGGACAAAAACTTGGGGAACTTGATATTATTTTAAACATAGAATTATTGCCAAAATCTTCTTTGTTTACTTGTCTAACTTGGCGAAGCAAATTCATCCAAGTGAGAATCATCCGATCTGAGCATGCACACTGTATGTTACCGGTCTTCTGTCAAGACACTCTATATTTTTGTAAAATATTGCGTTTTATCAGTGTGTGATTTCGATTATGTTATTTTCAAAAGTGAAGCATTTTCGCCTTGAAGAATTTCAAAGTAGCTGGGGTGCGATGGCACACTTCTACAAAACATATTTCAGTTTTAAGGATTAAAACACATGCCTTTTTTTTATAAAATGACATCGTTTGCATCCGCTAAATCATTCCACTTTTACGATTCAGTCTTAAATAACATCTGTAAAACAGTATGCATATGATTTCATTATCGCAGAATATTACACAAATGAAGCAAAAAGCAATACCATCATTCAAGAAGCTGGGCAAAACAAATAGGGTATCTAATGATTCATAGGCCTTCATTTGTTTGTTTAAAATAGCTCATGTTTTATCAGAAATCATTCATTTATATTTTTTCAAAATTCCGATAATGTTACACATGTATTAATAAAATTGCATTCTTTCAACTTTTTTATATGAATTTAAGTAATGCGGAGACAATAAGTCACACAAATATCTCGTGCATTTTTGTAAAGAGTAAGTGTTGCATCGTTTGTAAAGTAAGTTTCAATAAAATAAAAATCATTTACTTGATAAATAAAAATGATATAAAACCAAAATTCACCGGGTTTAAAAACAGATGATATTCTTGACATACTTCGTATTTTAAAAATACATACATAATTACGTCTGGATTACTTAATAATGAACACAATTTACATAACTACAGACATACACATATTAAAATTTTATTAAAAACAATTAAAATATAATTAAAATTTATATAAACGTTTCGGCTATTTTCATAGCCCTCATCAGTAAATGAGCAGAGTCACAAAACAGCAAGAGCCACAGCAAACTAAAAAACAGTTAAAATCACATTTTAAGTAGGCTAGAATAATCAGCAGGAACCTGGGTCGCTTTGTTAATGGGCGATTCAGCTAAAACAGTCACCAAGCCCTCAAGGAAGATATGACTAAAATATACGGGGTAATTGGCTTCCACAATTCGTGCATTCTCAAAATCAGGGACATGATCGAACTCAAGTGCATGAGCAACCAATCTTGAATTCAGAGTACCTTTATTAAAAGAATTCTTATGTTCCTTGAGTCTAGTATTCAGAGAGCATCCAGTCTCACCAATGTAAATCACGCTGCAACCTTTACAAAGAATTTTATAAATGTCACCATTCAGGTCAAACTTCGAATATTTATGTTTAAAACTATTGAAAAAATTACCAATGCGATTTAAAGGAACATGAGCTGTCCTAACATTAACATCCTTGAGTACGGCTGAAATTTTCTCTGAAATATTACTAAATGTGAACTTCGTATTATAATTTAATTTTTTTTCAATTTTTATGACAAAATGGCAACAAAAAGATACAGTAATCTACTATTTTCTCTTTACTTTTAATAGAAATGGAGTACTTCAGTTGCCACAATTACAAAATTGGTACTAAAAACTATAAAAAAATTAGTATCTCAAAAACAAATTGAGATACAGCTTTTAAGCAAATTGCATTTAAAAATATATTTTTTCCTTATACAACGGTGTAAAAATTGAAAATGTGTGATGTTTAGAAGTTTAAAAATTTGCAGTATCAAAAATTGCAAAACCAAAATTTCATTTCAAATTTCAAAGTGTTGCCATTCGCAGAATCAACTCTATCAACCACCACGCTTCTTTCGTATAAATATATATATATATATATATATGTAATATAAGGATGATATAAGGATAAGGCCGTAGTTAATGAAAAAAGGAGTTTAATGATTCTGGATTATAGTTTTACACATTAAGTCGACATTATATTTACAAGTACGGGAGGGTAAGAGGGTTTTCTACGGCATACGCGCTCACAACATCGGAGATTCCATATCAGCCTCTGCTCTCGTCTAGAGCGAGAAAGATACGTCTAACATCAGCCGCGTCAGAATGAAATCTGCTTTTGGTTGTTACTTGTTCCCAAGTGAAGAGAATGCAAAGCTGCATATCAGCAAATTCAATAACATCTGCTGTTCTGCGGTTACAAGTTCTCATGGAAAATGCTGATCACATCCTGTTGCTAGGAGTAGAGTTTTATGGGAATCTAAAACCACAACTCACACTCGGCCATTTCGTCCGCTTGTCGCCCTCGACAGCGTGTTAAATAAGCAACAAGATATGTCAAAAAACAAAAAAAAACTATCTAAAAATAATTAAAATTCAAAGGAAAAAAACTGTCATTAAATAATTAAGAAAATTGAGCTAAATAAAAAAAAAAAAAAAAAAAAAATTATTCTAAATTTTATGTAAATTAATGCTGAGCTGCCGTGGGATATCTCCAAAAAAAAAGAAGCAAAAGAGTAAAAAAAAATCTCAGGATAACATCAATTTGCGTCATGAGACCGTCTTTCTCATGAGCCATCATCAGTGATGAAAAATATAATCTGAAAGGCCGTCTGCCCATTATATTATAATCAAGAAAACATACTAAAATCTGCCTCATCTTAGGTAGAATTTCGTAAAAAAAAAAAAATTTTATCTCAACATCATTCGGGAATAAAAAATAAAAAAAAGAGGTTTGCCTCGTCTAAGCAAAAAAAAAAAAAAGGATTTCCCACCAAAAGGTTTTTTTTTTTTTCAACAGCCAGCTCTTACTTCTGTAAAAAAAAATATGCGAGGTTGGGGGGGGGGGGGGGGGCACATAATAATAATATACTTATACATATAACATATAAAATTATAAAAATACAGGGAAAAAATTTCAAATATATAAAAAAACAGGTACATAATAATAAAATAATAATATTGCTGGCACAGTTCTGGATAGTCAAAAGTGTTTTATGCAAAATGAAAAAAGAGTCACTGCTTGGCAGTCTGGAAAAAAGTTTTATGCAGAACTAAAAAAAAAGCACTGTTTTGCACTTGTAATAAAAAGTTTTAAGCAAAACTACAAAAAAAAACACTGTTTTGCTGATTTAATAAAAAGTTTTAAGCAAAACTACAAAAAAAACACTGTTTTGCTGATTTAATAAAAAGTTTTAAGCAAAACTACAAAAAAATCACTGTTTTGCTGTTTTAATAAAAAATGTTTCTGCAAAACTAAAAAAAAAAATCACTGTTTTGCTGTTTTAAGAGAAAAAAATGGATTTGCCATGCGAAAAAAAAAAAAAATCACAGCATGGACTGCACAACTGTTTAAATTGAAGGCCACTGTTTCATGTGATCAACGGATGTCGTTGTGATAATGGGACCTTCATGGTTTCCTATTTTTGTAACTGCATACCTGTCATTAGGGTTCACGGCTGTAACCTTATATGGTCCAAAATATTTGGGTCGAAGTTTTAACCCAGTTCCAAACTGTGTACGTTGTATTGCTACTAGATCATTGACCTTGTATACCGTGGGGGGGGTTCTTTTTTTATTATATTGGGCGCGGCTGAGTTCCTGATGTTTTAAAATGTTGGCTTTTGCACTATGCTGTAATGTTTGTTTATGATCCATGTGTAATTCGATATGTTCTGTTTCCAAGAGTTGTTTTATCATTAAGTCGTCTTTATTTTTCATCTTGACACCCGTTAACAGCTCGAACGGGGAGAATTTTGTTACAGATGAAGTTGTGGTATTTATTATCCTTTGTACCGCTGGTACGTGTTTGTACCATTTCGTTGGATCATCTAAAGATAATTTCATCAAAATAGGGATAAGCGTTTCATGCTGTCTTTCGATTTGTCCATTTCCTCGCATTACTCCGGTAGTAATGGGATGGTATTCTATATTTTTTTGTTCGCAATACCTTTTAAATTCTGAAGAAGTGAATGCGGGTCCTTTATCCGTGATTATTCTTCGGGGATTTCCAAATGTAATTTGTTGTAATTTAAGTTTATCTAGTGCATCTTGCACCACCACAGATTTGGCTGGATATAACCAAAAAAATTTAGTGAAAGCATCCACTACTGTAAAGAGGTGATTATAATTTTTATTTGTGGAATGTAATGGGTCTAAAAAATCACAATGGTAAGTGTCGAGCGGCTTGTCACCTTTAGGGATCGAGTGCAAAAAACCTTCCTGTTTTCCCAACTTTCGAGAAGCTAAAATGCATGGAACGCAGTTTGTTACAACTGTGCGTGTCAACTCCGGTAGGTTAGGAATGAAAAAATTCTGGGATGCAATTTCTTCTGTCTTTTTAGCAGAATAGTGTCCTTTAGTGTGTATATCTTGGAGTATGCTAATTTGCATTGCTTCTGGAATCACTAATAAATCTCGACCCTGTTTGAGTTTATACAAAATGTTGTTGCGCACCGTGAAGTCGGCTACTGGTGTTTCCGATGCTGCTGTTTTAATGCTGGAAATAAAGGGATCATTTTCTTGGGCTTTCATGATTTTTAGTGTCAGTTCATCGTATGTACTGTGCATAACTGGGTATCTGTTTAGTGCGTCCACGTGTTTCATTTTCGTCGCCGGTCTATGTTTTGTTTCAAAATCGAATTCCTGGAGGAATAGAGCCCAACGCGCAATTTTCGGCGTAAGATCCTTTTTGTCGAGAGTTTTTTGAAATGCTTAACAATCGGTAATGACACGGAATCGAGTGCCGTGGAGGTAGACGCGGAATTTTTTGAGAGCTTCGATGACTGCCAATACTTCCAATTCGTAGCTACTTAACTTTTCCTCCTGTGGTGATGTTTTTTTGCTCATATATTGAACCGGATGGAAGTGTCCGTCGGTGGATTTCTGCATGAGAACTGTGCCGAAGCCCATTTTACTGGCGTCAGTGTGCACTTCGAGGTCCGAACCCGGTATAAAAATGTGTAAAACTGGAGCACTTGTGAGTAGATTACGTAACGTGTACAGCGCTTCCCTCTGCGCCGGTCCAAATTCGAAAGTTGATGTTTTTTGCAAGAGATCACTCAGGGGCTGTGCGATAGCGGCATACTTGGGAATAAACTTCTGAAAATATCCTGTTAAACCTAGGAGTGATTGCAACTGTTTAACGTTTTTGGGTTCCAGAAAATGTTGGACGGCCTTAATTTTCGTTGGGGAGGGTGCTATAGTATTATTTTCAATGACGTGGCCCAAAAATTCAATTTTTCGTTGCAGAAACTGTCATTTTTTAAAATTAATATCAAGTCTGTAATCAGCAGCAGTTTCTAACACTTGTTTGAGTTTTTCGAGACCCTCGGCTTCGGTACGGGCGGGGATGATGAGGTCGTCCATATATAAAATCAACACACCTTCTAGTAGTAATTCGCGAAAAACACAGGCTAGATACCTTGAGAATGTTGCGGGGCTGGACGTGAGTCCGAAAGGGACTTTTAAAAACTCGAATTGTCCATTATGTGTAATAAAACCTGTGTATTTAGTGCTCTGTGGGTCCACATCGACATGGAAAAACCCATTTTTTAGGTCGAGAGATGTAAAGACCTGCGCTTGTTGTAACTGGTCAAGAATATCATCAATAAGGGGTAGAGGGAACCTATCCTTTATAATTTTTTTATTTAGCTTACGAAAATCGATACATAATCGCATAGAGTTATCCTTTTTCTTAGCTAATACTACTGGGCTTGCGTAATCGCTACAAGAAGGTTTTATTATGCCGTCCTGTAGCCATTGTTTAATTTGGTCGCTGACAATCTTTTTTTCAGCCATGGACATTCGTTGCGGGCATTGGTAAACTGGTTGGTCGTCAGACAATACTATGGACATTTTTAAGTCGGTAGATTTCGATTTTGTGGGGCGATAATTTTCAATCAGTTCAGCCACTTCTTCGCGACACGTTCTGTCGGTGATATGAGTTAAATCGACTTCGACATCGCAAATATTGATAAGGTTAATAAAAATATCTGCCGGGGGATGTTTCGACAAAGCAATGCCAGTCTTGTTACATGTTAGTGTGCCTTGGCATATGATGTCTGTTCCGAGGATAACAGGGTGCAACATGTGAGCGAAATCAATAACATAAACAGTGGTAGAAAAAATGGATTTGTCGATATCGATATCTGTGAAAAAAGAACCTTTTGGCTGAACGTTACCGCTGCCGAACCCCGAGAGCCGTAGGGGTACTGGTGTCAGAGGAGGGGAACCGAGCAGATGGTAAATGTCCTCACGGAGGAGGGTCACTGGACTTCCAGTATCAACGAGAGAATGCACTTCCATGTCTGCAATTCGGACTACTTTTTGCATGTGTTGTTGGGGGCGAGTTAGATCAACCATGTGAACTTGTCTGTCTTTTCCGGCAGTGGCAGCTTGAGAAGGGGGGCTGAGTGCAGTTGCTGTCTTTGGCTTTGAACCGCGGGCTGTGCAATTTAATGATATGTGGCCGTAACGAGAACAATTAAAACACTTAGGACCTTGTCCTTTACGCATATAATCTATGGATTTATGGCCCCTGGCCTCACAGGAAAAGCAAGTAATTCTTTTGAGGTTTTTCGCTGGGAAATGATTTCTGGGTACCCAAAGGGACGTGTGTCGCCTTAGGTTTGAAATGTGTAACCGAACCACAGACTTCTTCATAGATTAAAAGTTTTTTCTTAAATTCTGCTAATTCAGAGATTCCATATAATATTGCTTTATTATGTGGTGTATCGTTAATCCCATTAATTATATAGTGAATTAAAGATATATCATCATGTTTCCTCTTTGTGCTATTTCTTTCATTTTCAAAAAATATTCCAATAGTTTTTCGTTTGGGCGATGTATATGAAGAAATGTTATTTTCACTACGTACATACAATAATGCTAAACTTTTTAATGCCCGCTCAGCAAACACAAATTTCTGTATGTCGGACAGTTGAAATGACTGGGCCAGAGATTCAAATCTCTGAAACCATGTTTGAACGTTTTCCGTTTTATCACCACTAAACGGTGTAATTAAATGATCAATGTCATGGAAAGAAATTGTCTGTTTGGGCACAGAGTGTGTACAGTGTACACGCGCCTGGTCTGGCTATACTGCCAAAGGGGAAGATAAACCAGTGCTTCCACTACTATTGTGGCTATCATCAAACTCTGTATCCGATTCGGAAACTGCCGTAAACGTGTCTTTAAAAGCTGAAATATCAACTAGTGCGCTTAAAATACGCTGTCTGATATCTTCTTTTGATCCATGGATATCAATGGATAAGATATTAGCGACAGTAATCAATTGTATCTGATCGTAATCATCCAAAATTTCTTTGAGTTTATTTTGATACTCATCGCTTTTGTCGGTAAAAGAAAATCCTTTAAATTTCCTTAAATTCGCTCTATTTTGGTGATTTTTATCGCAACCAAATATAAATTCGTGCAGTAGCTTGATCTTATCAGTCTTAGCCGATTTCAATTGGCTTTTAATAAATTCTATTTGTTGTAATTCCATATCAAAAGCAATAAAGGAAAGAGAAAAAAAAAAACTTACTTCAAAGAAGTTATCCAATTGAAAAAAAATTCTTTGCCACGATATATATGTCGATCCACTTAATGATCCGTAGAAAAAAAAATATACTTGCAGCCAGAGATTTATTTCTTGCAATACGGTGACTATCTTGTAAAAATAAACGGAAGATTGAGCTTCAAAACAGACGGCTAAGTAGATGAATCACGTCTGCTGAAATGCGAAGGTTGATAGATAATGGGACGAAAAAGAAGTTCTCTGATTCTGATCAGTAAGAAAGCCTAGGGGATTTTATTTTTTTAATTTGTGTGGGATTCAAATCGGCCTAGAGCCCCCATGTAATATAAGGATGATATAAGGATAAGGCCGTAGTTAATGAAAAAAGGAGTTTAATGACTCTGGATTATAGTTTTTTTTAGTCGACATTATATTTACAAGTACGGGAGGGTAAGGGGGTTTTTTACAGCATACGCGCTCACAGCATCGGATATTCCATATCGGCCTCTGCTCTCGTCTAGAGCGAGAAAGATACGTCTAACATCAGACGCGTCAGAATGAAATCTGCTTTTGGTTGTTACTTGTTCCCAAGCGAAGAGAATGCAAAGCTGCATATCAGCAAATTCAATAACATCTGCTGTTCTGCGGTTACAAGTTCTCATGGAAAATGCTGATCATATCCTGTTGCTAGGAGTAGAGTTTTATGGGAATCTAAAACCACAACTCACATATATATATATTTCTTTTTATCAGAAACAAACAACGAAAATTCAAATGCGCAAACACCCAAGTGAGACGGCACTTTTTTGAGTATAATGCTTGTCTCATGTCAGGGACAACAGCTAGAAAATATTTCTGTGAATGAAATTACAGAGTCACCTAATTGTGACTAGAATGATATTGGTTATGAAGAATTAAGGAATGGCAAAATTACTGAAAACGTTTTTAATCCAGAAAAACCTGAAGTGGATTAATGTGATAAATAGTGAAATTATCAACCAGGAGTAAGTCATATACACTATGCTCTCTAAATGCATTAATTAGTTTGCAATGCAAGAGGAAGCAGGTGCAACCCAAGTACTTTTATTACGTAGAATTTGTAATCTTGTTGCATGAAAATCTAAAACAAAATGCAAACAAAAATGTATAATGAATTACTTTGGATGAAAACAGGTATTACATAAAATTCAGGCATTCAGTAAAATTCTACATTTGCCAGATAAACAGATTTCTTATTACCGTATTTTATGGAAGAAATGCCACACTCCTCATAATTGGTCTAAATAAGCTTTAAAATATTGTAAATGCCGTGGGAACGCTACTTTTGTCGACAATGTCTCATTGACCTAACTTTAATCAAAGTTTTCTGAACAATGTAAGGTGCCCCATTTTTAATAATTTAGGATTCTAAAATTTTATTTAAAATATTTAAATTAGGTTTTAAATATTTTCATGTAATTTTTTTAATTAAGGAGATGTCAATTGTCATTTAAACCATCCAGAGCGCGGGATGCGGACCCTCTCCTTAGGCGCTCCACATTTTTTTAAGTGGCTGTCGCAACTTAGCACGCTTTTTACGTCGCATGCACTTTAGCCCTTTCTCAGCTTCTACTCAAAACCCTCAAATACTAGGTTGTCAATATCTGAGTGGAAGAGTAGTAAATTTTCTTTGTCCACCTGTATGGTTCAGTATCATCATCCGAAATGTCACAGTTTTCATAATCGGTAAATTCAGAAAGTTTCGCGTTGTTGAGCAGGGGACTTGAGAACAGTCTTATAATAATATACATTCATGGGATTAATGAATTTTTATTTTAGCCCATTTCACGCGTGCAAAAAAAAAAAAAAAAAAAAAAAAATTCACAAACACCACACTTGACAAAAAAATAACTTTCAAACTTGTAAACACCGCGGTATTTCTTCCATAAAATACTGTATCAGTTATGCTTTTTATAAACAAAAGTACACGACGAATAAAAAAAAATATTTTAATTGTTCATTTTTATAAATTAACATATTGAAATGTAATTTTAATAACGGTCTTGTACTGTCTTTCGATTATCTGCCACACCATCGGTCCTGTACGGATAATCAGAAATTTACTGTATTTAAGTATTGTGCGGCAGCGCAATACTTATTTATTTCCAGTGTCACTTCTCAATGTTAATTTAACATAGAAAAGCCTATGGAGCTCATAACTTTTTCATTTTTTTCTTCCCACCTTTTTGTCCCTGATGCCACTCATTTTTTTCTTTACTAATTCTAATAATATTATAAATGTAAAATGTTAAAATGTTTGCCTGACGTGAGGGTCAAAACAGATGATAAAATACCTCTACATATGGTTGAATTATAACCCAGAGAGTAACATGGGCTAATTTTTATTAAAATTTTTTAAATATTTTTCTTAATAATTCCAAATTTCGCTTTTTTCATTGAGAATCAACGGACATTTTTCCAATAAAATTTAACATTTTTTTGTTCATTGTTGCCAATAATTCAAAAGCCGTAATAATAATTTGTCTATTTTTAGTTGAATGATTTTCACGTGAAAAATTACTGAAATAGATTTTTTAAGAATTAAAAAGAAGTTGAATATGGCGTCATAGTAGAAATAAAAATGACATTTTCAAACAGATTTTTTACGTTCAGATTGGAAGTTTTTTGCCCAAAGTACAGGAACTTGCATTACTGCACTGGTGAAACATTTTGAATTATACATAGGTAAATTGTATCACAAATTGTGATACGATACCGCATGAATCAAAGCCTGATGATAGTACCCTCCATTAATTTTGAAATGTGTTCGTCTGAATGCAGTAGTTATTAAAAAACTTGACATATTAAACAAAAACCTAATTTGAAGAACAAATTAAAAAAACAAAATTTATTTCCTACATTGTTTAAGACCGAGAAGGGACAGATATTAAGATATTTCATTCAATTCGTTCTTCATTTAATGTAAAATTTTTGTAACAAATAAGTTAAACCAATTGAACATTAAAAAATAAAAATAAAATTCATACAACATGATACTTTAAACACCCTAAAAACTTGGATTCCGTTCAAATGAAATCGAAATAAATCTTAGACTTTTCCATTTTTCAGTTGTAAATATTTGTATTGCAGATTTTTGTATTATTTTTATGATGATTGTACATAAAATGATAAGATACATGCAAAATATAAAACTTTAAAAAAGTCTAAGATTTATTTCGATTTCATTTGAACGGAATCTTAGTTTTTAGGGTGTTTAAAGTATCATGTTGTATGAATTTTATTTTTATTTTTTAATGTTCAATTGGTTTAACTTATTTGTTACAAAAATTTTACATTAAATGAAGAACGAATTGAATGAAATATCTTAATATCTGTCCCTTCTCGGTCTTAAACAATGTAGGAAATAAATTTTGTTTTTTTAATTTGTTCTTCAAATTAGGTTTTTGTTTAATATATATATATATATATATATAGAAAGAGATATATAAATAAAGAAAGAAATTGTTTTAGGTCATAAAACATCTAAAAATGTAATTTTTTTCAAAAAATAAAATACTTTGGAAATATGGTAAAATCCTTATTTCATACTAATCTGCCCATGGTAGCATATATGATACCATACAGAAATCCTATAAAATATAATAAAATCGCATTTTTTTTTCATATTTTTATTTTATTTGACCAACAATAACATAAATAAGACTAAAAAATTATTTCTCATAAGCAATTTTTTGTAGTGGGAATTAGAGGGTTAATATATACATAGTATTTCGCAAAACAAATGCCACATAATAGCTATGCTTTATTTGTACACTTTTTGTAATTGAATGTATGTTTCTATCCTCAGAAGTTTAAGAGATAGTCGCCATTACTTCTATCTTGGATCTCTTAGTATATTCATGATGCTAGTCCATAAATGAATGTCGATAAAACAAAATAATTTAAGTAGCATTTTAGCAATATAACCTTGCAGTTTTAAATATTAACATTCAGGGACCAATTTTTAAACTGATGCCATATGTGTCCTTGGCACACCATAAAACACTTTATATACATATTAATTCTTTTAATAGGCCTATTTTAGAATTATGGGTGTTCTTTAAGTGTAAGAGCCAAAAGTACATGAAAGGAATGCCCTGCTGTAAAAAAGTCCTTGTTATCATTAACTTCATTATCTAGTAGTACAGCAAAAGTATAAATTACAATTTAACAATACAACAATTAGAGAGACAATAGCTTATGCTATGACATTTTTAACATGTGATGTTTTCATTTGGTTTAATCGCTGCTTTCATAATCATGTCAAAAATGCCAAACTAAATGAAGATGGATTGGCAATAACTTATTTGTTAGTGTATTGACGTGTCAGGAGGAGATATGCTAGACTTAGGCAAGGTTCACTTAACCTTTATGGTTGTTAAAAAGAATACCAAGCATGCTTGGGAATTAGAGGTTCTGCATCAGGCTGAGAAATTAACTAGGACATACACTATGCCCATGGTCAAGAAAGTGGGGCTGGCCAACACAAAAGTTAAAGATCCTTAATGGATAGCAGCAACACAAAGTTTTTTTTTTTTTTTTTTTTTTTGGGGGGGGGGGGGTGTATTTGCTCAACGCAGAAAAAAATCAAAAATCTTTTGCTAAAATTTTTAAAAATATTATATTTTCTGAAACACAGTTAATTAAGTAATAAACATTAAAGTTTTGCAAAGCAAAAAGTGAAGTTTTACAAATATACATGTGAAATTTATCTTCATTATGAAAAAGCAACTGAAATTTAAAGCTGTTTCTAGGTTGAATTGAGTGAATTTTTAATTCAACAAAAACCATAACACAAAATAAAATTTTGTCCAAATATTAGCTGAATATTTTAGCTGAAAATACTATTTTATGTAGTAAATCAAAGAAGTATCACAATGGTTAAACTTGGACATAACCAACCTACTCATTTTAAATCATAATAAAATGCATAATAAGAAATTTATACAATTTAAAATTAAAATAAAGAAATATTAAAGAAAATATCCTAATTCTCAGAACATTTAGATTGTTTCAAATGCTGAACTTCTAGCTTTTAGGGTTCCTCCAACTAACTTTCTCAACAACAGCAATTCGCATCACAAGATTGCACAATCCTTGCTCGTAGAAAAGCTGATTGTAAAAGAGATAAAAAGTAGTTTCAAGTAAGCAATGAATAGAATATAGAAGCAGACTAATTTGGAGTATCTACGGCTAATATATAGTGGTTGACATTCTGCTATATTTTATAAACAATTGCATGTAAAGAAAATTCTCAAATAAACACAAAGTTGGGAAGTGGTAAAGTGTGATTTTGAGCAACTTATGGAGCAGATTTTTTTACATTTTTAGCAGGAATGCAATATATTATAAAAGCAAATTTTTTAATCTGTAGCAGATAAGCAATAAATTGAGGGAGCTACATTTTTTAAAAGGCTAACTTTAATAAACTTTGATCATTTTTAAGGCTAGCTAGAAAATTTTTTAAGTAAAAAATCTTTTACCAGTAATGCTTGATTCTCGTACATGGCACATATATACTTTGTTCTTAGAGCAAACCTCACTTTGCATCCCGAAGACAAGTAATAAGTATTATAAAAGGTTTCTACTATAAAAGATATTTAGTTACTGAGCCTGAAGCAGAATTTATTCATCAGTATGAAACTTCATTGATTCTAGGCTTCTCAGCTTTATAAATTACTGAGCTTTACAGTAATCATGAGAGTTGAGATGTGATCGCAAGAATTTCAACATGAGTCGCAGAAAGAAAATAAGTATACTCATGTTAAAATCTTAGAAGTTGCTTACCAGGATCAATCATAAGTTGATAACTATATTTTAAAAAAAGACAAAGTGTAGAAAAATGTCAATTTTAGTTTGCATTCAGGGCAAAATGTAATTATACAAGTTTGTTACCCCTCCCACTACCACCTTTTTTTTCAGGTTTTAGAGCAAGATATTTCCATTTTTAGAGCAGAATGGAGAATAATTTCATTTTTGTAGCAGTTTGGAGCATGAATCCCCATGCCTGAAAACATAAACAAGCCCTGTAAACATAAAACAAGCTATCAATAGACATAAACTTTTAATTGATCAACACAAAAACTGCAATGCTTGAACCTATAAAAATTAATAGTTCTACAAAAAGAAAAAAAAAAGAAAAATTCACAGAGGATTTTTCATTATTTAATGTTTCATATACTTGCAAACAATATCTCACACCATAAAATACCTACCTCAATTTGAACACGGTGAAATTTCCATTTGTCAGGTCTTGATTCTGCTGTTGATGCACGCATAACAAAAAAATCATTTCTTTTCATTTTTCCAGTTGAAGATGAATAAGCCTAGTATGAAATATTAATCACTAAAAATATATTTTTTAAACATCTTATTTTAAAAAAGCATTAATATTAATTTCCTTGATTTAAAAAAATAAATGAAACATCATGCAACCACAATATTATATAGTGAAATCTATTAAGAAATAATCACAAGAGACTAATAAAAAGAGTTCCATTTTAAACAGGTTTCCATCTTATAAGGATCTTTTCATCTCTTTCCATCTTCTCTTGATATTCTTTTTGCCAGTACCATATATATATATATATATATTTTTTTTTTTTTTAAGACAAGATTCTGCTATAGATAGGCTTTGGTTTGTAAGTTTTATCGCAATGTAATTAATGATATCTGATATAAGTGGCTTATTAACAAGATAAGTCACTTTAGAGTTTCACGTATTACCAATGGAATTTTTTACAGAAAACATTCATTAACCTTTTGATTACAGGCTAGGACAGTGACTAGTTTTATATTCACTTGTACCACAATTTACAAAGAAAATCTTTGTGGTAGATTTCTCTTGAACATATCCTAGGATAAATGTATGGAAAAATTATTTTTCAAAAAAGGGTGCAAATAGAATAAAGGAATAATTGCTAGTACAACATATGTCTTAACCTCACAAAGAAAGAGTTAAGTAGAAAAATTTAAATGCATTACAATAAGACAAACACAAAGTAAAAAAAAAAAACATTTTTTTTATATATATATATGATTTAAATCTATCATGCACTTTCACTAAAAAGGGGAAGTGGAAGAATTTCTTCCTAGATTAGAGATGTGAATTTCCCTTAATTTTTAAACTTTTGATACTTTTTTTTTTTCAGTTTATTTGCAATAATATCATACACTCCAACCTGTAGTACTATTATAAATAAGCATTTTTTGTCCCATCTTTTCCACTTCTGTTCTATTTATACTCATTAAAATTAGAAACGAAGATCCCAAATATTGCATATTCTCATTTCTTTTTAAGCAACTTGATATGTAGCTCCACATTACAGAAAAATTAAAATAAATGTAATTACAAATGCTTGAAGCAAAAGAATTGGTTAAGAAACGATAGAGAATAAAAAATTGCACTCTAAATATAATCTGCCTTTCTATTATTTTAAATGTGGCTAATTACTTTAAACTTTAAAGCATTTAATGCTGAAATAATTGATTGAAAACATTTTAAAATTCAAATTAAATTTCAAAAATTTAAATTAAAATCTGAAGTTTCTTTGTTCTAACTTTAAATCTCTTTCTAAAACCAGTTTTACCCCTTGTAACTTTGTTTCCCAGCATAACATTTATTATGCTCATCTTTAAAATCAGAGAGCAACTTAAAACAAAAAATGCTGACGTATGGAATATTCTCCTTCATTTGTGGTTAAGGCCTTGTACGTCACAAAACCCGGGAATTGTGAGAGGTCTTGACCACATATCAATGAAAAGCTAATCAGCAAAAGAAACGTTCCTCCCAAGTTAACAACTGTGCCCTCTGCTGGAAAATACAATAAGCCCCAACATATTAGCTAGAATGCGCTCAAGAAAGGAGAGATTTTGCACCGTGGAGAAGCCCGCAAAACCTAAGGCCATGTAACTCCTGAAATAATCACCGTAAATGGCTCGCCGAACCTCCAATCAAACTCTCGAATTGAACTGTAAGATGGAGCAGCAAAATAAATGAGTTCGATCCACCAAGAGGTTCCTGAGTCAAATTATTATCTACAAGATATGTCACCCCAAGTTGTCCTTACATATATATATATATATATATAAGCTATAGATTAATACAAAAAGTTGGACCTCAACTTCACATGGCTACCCCCTCTCCAAAAACAAAAAAGGCTTACACAATATGTAAATGACCTATAGGCCACTTAAAAGAGGAAATCCAAAAATTTCAGGCACTACAGATAAAGTGCTTCTAAATTTTACCTAGTATACAACAGGGGTGCAGAAAAGGTTTTTACTCCCAACATTTCCCCAATTCATATGAAAATTTCCCAAAATTTTACTATGTGTTATACGCTTACATAAATTCTGTATTACCATACGTATAGAAGAAAAAAAATTACAAAATTGCTCAACCTATGCGCGAGCATACAATAATATACGGTACATATTATTCTGATAGCGATTTTGTGAAAGTCGCCATATGGATCTTGTTATTAGTTGGGGAAATTTTTCTATCTCGGGGAATTGTGTAAGTCATAATTAAAATCGAAATCAATTGAATATTTTTCTGTGAAATTTCCTCAGATGGCTAAATTTCACACAATGATAGATTGCTGGATCGGACATATTCTGCACTCCTGGTATACAGCAGCTTTGGTTAAGAGCAAGATGGCTACTATTCAAAAGAACTTTATAAGTGATGTCAGTAATTTCATAATTTTTATTCAAAACATAAGTTATTTTACAAAATTAAATATAGTTGGCATTTCTGAAATTATTTGATCAATAAACATGTTGCCAACTATCCTTAATTTGCAGAAGTGAAAGAAAAATCTTGATCAGGGGACTTTTAACTAAAATTATTTATAATACAAGAAAGATTTCTAAATATTTACATAATAGTTTGCTTGTATTCTATCATTTTTAGAATACATAATCTGAAACTAAAGCAGAAAAAAAAAAGTAATCCAATATTCACAAGAACAAAACACTAAATGATAGAATATTACAGGAAACTAAATAAAATACTCACAGGAAATTTATTACTGGAAATCACACTCCTAACTTTATAACCTCTATAAGTCGCTTGAATTTTAGTTGCCGCTTCATTCATGACATCCTCATTAACTTTTTCAGAATTCTATAAAAATGAAACAGAGAAAGGCATTTGACGCATACAGGACAACTGTATGATTCATGAAGGATGTAATATATTTTCTTAGTGACTATGATAATTTTTGTAAGAGAAAAGTATGAAAATTTCACACTAAGAGAATTTCATACATGTGTAAAAAAGAAAAATCACAGACAAGTTTCAGTATATTTACGATTGGCTTCCACCCAGTAAGAGATTCATAGAACTTCTTCTACACTCTATATTTTGTGTATTACATTACAATACATAAAACCTGACAACAGAAAAATTTCAGATGATCAGCAATCGCCATTTAAGCATTTAAAAAGAAAAAAAAAAGAAAGAAAAAGAAAAAAATCATACATAAGATGCCTAAACCAACTTCAATAATTTTCGTTTTTTGTCTAAAAGGGAATTTTTTCTAATTATTATGTATTTCAGATATTATGCTAAAAAACAATTTTTTAATCATTTGATAAATAATTTAAATAAAAAAAATATGTGTGTGATTAAGGCTGCATGTCTGAAATCAAAACTTACATGGTGACTGTAATCGATTCAAAGTAATATATATATATATATATATATATATATATATATATGTTACCAGCCAAACTAGTTTATCCTAACGCTCAAAGGATAAACTAGTTTGTCCTAGGCCAAACTAGTTTATCCTAACGCCCGTAGAATAAACTACTTTTTCCTAGGCCAAACTAGTTTGGCCTAACGCTCATAGGATAAACTAGTTTAGCCTGCTATTCATTGGTCCAAACTAGTTTAGCCTAGGCCGATCTGATTCCTCCTAGGCCATTTTATTTTGGCGTGATTTTATTGATCCCAAAGACCGCCGCGGGCGTGAACCTTCTAATTTATCCTAGGCCAATGCTATTACACGTATTTTTATTAATCCCAAGTACTGCTCTGCCGCCAACCTCGTGCAAAAGAGTATTGGCGTCACCCCTGTATAATATATTTTATTCTATGGGGAGTGGGATACTGTCCACCTATCTTCCCATTTCACCGTCACCGATAGTTACAAAATAAGTTCCATATGACAAATTGCGTGTTGGAGGACCAAAGAAAAAGATGAGAGGTTATCATAAAATTTAGGACAGGAAGAATTTAGAGGATTGATTAATAATGTACAGTATAACCTCGAAATTCAGCCATCGTCGGGACCGGGATTTTGACGGATTTTTCAGAATTCTAGATTTCTGAGAGAATATTAAATGTATTTCTGATATTAAAAAAAAAAAAAAAAAACATTGATTATTGTTTTGGATTTCTTTAAAAATATAAATATTAAAAAAAAAACAATTAATTTTGTTTTACATTTCTTTAAAAATGTATAAATAAAAACATTGATTTTTGCTTTACATTTCTTTTTTTTTTTCTTACTTGAATATCACTTGGCTTTGAATTAATTATGAATAAATGCACCATTAAGAATATCAAAAGTACATTTGATATTCTTTCAGAAATCTGGAATTTTCAAAAATTCGGCGAAAACCCAGTCCCAGTTTGGCCTTAAATACATATATTTTTAAGATACCATTATTCTACAATTAAAATTCTCTTTAAAGAATAATACATATGCATTTATATGGATGGGGATACAGTACTGTAAAACCTGTTAGAAGAATCTGTGTATGGCGAAATCCTGTTTTAAACAGATTTTTTTTTTATATCGGTGCAAATTGGATATAATAATCCGCTTGAGAAAAAAAAAAAATAATGCATTTGCTAGAGACAACAGACCTGCTAAAAAATGAACTTAACTATAAGGAAGTTTTTTTCTCTCCTATGTGATTCCGTCTTAGAAGGTTTTTCTATGTAAATTTTTTCAGATTTTCAAGTCTCCAAGTCGTGAAAAAAAATAATGGTATTACTAATTATTCAAATATTTACATATAAATAGAGATTCATTAAAAAATCACTATAGTTTACAATAGAATCATTAATCTCCTTAATGCACATTCTATGGCTTGGAGATTTAAAAATTAGAAAAATTTTATACAATAAAATATTCTTAGACGAAATTTCATATGAAAGAATAAAAATCCGTTATAGGCAGGTTCCCATATTAGAAGGTTCATAGTCTGTAGTAAATACATTATATTCTTTTTACAAGTACTAATATTCTCATAATAGCGATTTAAAAATACGTGCATTAAAAAAAAATTGGTCCGGGCCAAACATTAATTATATTTTTACTGAACAGACCAGAGATCCTGCCGGTCTAAATGATTTTCATATGAGCTGGGATGGAAATTGGACTGAAAATTTCTGCCAGTGCAGACCTCAAGAAGAATGCAAGTCAATCCTGACTTAAGCCGGAAAAAAAAATTGAGTTCCGGTCCATCTCAGTCCGAAACTCTCGAAAAATGTAATCCCCAAACCAAGCCCGGATTGAGTGTCGGGAAGGTTAATTGGTCGGGCCCCCAAAAACCCTTATATCGAATTCGAATAACCAAAAGACTCGCTCACAAAATTTTGTACATTTGGATGCTAAACTTCTATTATATTTTTTTTTAAATAAAATAAAATAAACGAGTTTTTAAGTGAACTTCGCTCACTTTCATATAGATGTGTTTGAGTTGAGCGGATTCCTTTGAAAAATTTTGAATTTGAGCATGAACTTGACTCATTTTGAGAAATTTAATTTTAGTTTGAATTAGTTCGAGGTTTTTTTTTCGTTCTTTTGTGAGCGTGCTCATCACTGATTGGCATCAATTAAAGCACATGAAATTGAATTGGCCAAGGGTAAACTAGAAGTTTGGCGCCGAAGCTGTCTTTCAGATCAATAAAACCATGGCAAGTTGAATTGGACTAGGGTAAATTAGATCGGCCTAGGATAAACTAGTTTGGACCGATAAATAGCAGGCTAAACTAGTTTATCCTATGGGCGTTAGGATAAACTAGTTTGGCCTAGGAAAATCTAGTTTACCCTATGCACGTTAAGATAAACTAGTTTGTCCTAAAATCAGGTTTGGCCGGTAACATATATATTAATTTTGTTTTATTTTGAACTTAATTGGTTTTCAATGATTTATTTCTCTGCTTTATATGTGTGGTTGTCCCAAATTCATATTCTTTAGCTAATTTATGGCTAATATGAAGATGAAACAACACATTTTATTTGTGGAACTTTAGGCATTTGGGACCCGACGATTCTGTCTAAGTTCTACAAATTTCGATTATTCCATTTCTGTTGTTCAATTTCTGTGGTTTTTTACTATGTTTTTGGAATCTATGTTATGTGTGTTGGTGGGAACTGTATTTTTGTCAATTTATTAATGTCATTTTATTCATAATTTCACAGTTTTTGTTGGTAGTCGGTAATGTCTATTTAATGGTTATACATATATATATATATATATTATACGAAGTACAATAATTCCCTTTTTGTGAAAAGATTTTAGACATGTCATGAAAAATATATAAAAAATATTAAATTACAGTAAGCATAAATTATTCAAACTTCAAATGTTTCAAGTTCCGCCATTGCAATTATTTTTAAAAAGTCAAAGAGATCTTATGTTTCTTAAAAGCTGCAAAAGCATTCTCTAAATTAAAATATTTCCTTATGAACCTGAAATAATCGATAGGACATCTGCCTCTTGGCCCACTGGGTCATAAATTTTGTCAACTGACAATCAAACAAGGTTGTTGGACTTCATGGTAATTGCCGAAACGTCAGTGAAGGCTTACTGTGGAGACACGAAAAGTTTTGGTTTCCGTTAGTCTGTCTGTCTGTTCCGCGATAACTGCCGCAAAAAACATCCGATCGGCTTGAAATTCCCTGGGCATGTTGATGATCTCCCCGGATTTAGCTGTATAGTTTTGGGTTAAATTTGGTTCATTCGTTCGGAATATACAGAACATTTTATTTTGTGATATAATGCTTTTCTATGGGAAGTCAGACGATTTTCAAATTTTCATTTGTTGAAAGAAATCGCTCATATGAATAATAGATTTAAATGGTAAATTTTGGATGCTGAAATTTTTAAATAAGAGTATTAAATTATTCTTATTAGTTTGCAATTTTGTCAAAACATTTGTCAGAGCTTTTAAATTAGGTGTATAACTTATGATAGAATTTTATACATGTGTTCGAATAATATAAAACATTTTATTTTATGAATTTACTTATATTTCATTTTTTCTTTTAACCGTTGCGTAGCAACAGCATCTCATCTAAAAATATCATAAATGTGAAAGTATGTATGGTTTTTTGAAGTCAAATCAAAGCAAAAGGAATGAATTAATGAATGCCTTTGTATAGATATTTGCATATAGATTTATTTAAACGCAGAAATGAAAATAGTATTTATATACTATATAGAATAATATTTTCATTTATTTATTCAACTATTATAAATGAAAAAGTTTGTTATTTTCATACAGAATAAACTGACATTATTCTGTTAAATTTTATAAACTTTATTGTTGCCAAAAAAAAAAAAAAATGAATAACAATTTCTCCCAAAGAGTTAATTTTAATTTGTAAGATTTTCACGTGCAAAAGAAAAATGGAATAAGCAAATAAAAAATAAAAAAAAGGATATATAGGACTGGAATGAATACATATAAACATTTCACACCAAATACCACCTAAAATAGTTTTTGTAGCAGTATTTTCCCAGCACTACGAAGAAAGATTCCTCGATTTACACGATTTTACTTGGCCTTCCTTTTCTCATTCTTTGCGATTTCATTTTCGCAATTGCGTGCATTAATTGGCACAAAATTTTACATTTTTATGACTGAAATATATGTAAGGCCATACAAATAAGAAATTCCCTATTGTCTCCTATAAAATGTGATAAAGTGTTGGTTAATCATATATGTTTTTATTAAGAGGAGCAGAGCTGCCAAGCCTCCGGCGTTCTGGATACCAGTATTTTAATACAGAAAATGTTACTTTATTTAATTGAAACATTTGCGCGATTTAAAAGAACATTTTCTCTAAGATAATAGTGACGTGCAAAAAGCTTGAGACTTGGTATGTCTGGTGGGGAGTGAAATGTTTTACTTAATGCATTTATCTCTATTTTAATGCTACGTGAACAACGTCCGTGTGACAGCTTGTAGAGTGTAAAATAAATTAAATTATTAAAATAATCCTTATTACGAAAAATGAAACAGAAAGTCCGGCTAAGGGAAATGAAATGTTAGTTAACCTTTCGTAATTTGACCTGAACATAGGTTTGCGTCAAATTTCAACGGTATTTGTAACATCACGATTTTAAATTAAATGTAGATACTATTAAAAGAAAATCACAAAAAATACTTAAAGGCGCCAAATCATGTTTATCTATTTAACGATGATGAATTATTTAACTGTTAGGTTTAGAAGCCCCCCTACTTTAGGGTGATTTTAGTAAGTTAATGCTATCGAGTACATTTTTTGATATTTAGATTAGATCTTAGATATAAATATTGCAGAATGGTAATCAAAATTATTTTTTTATAAACAAAATTTATAAAGGTATTAGATTTCTAAATTAGATGTTTCAGTTTACATTTCCAAAAGTTCTTTATCCATTAGATACAGGTATTTGTGGTTAGCAGGCAAGTAAATACTGCTGTATGGATATTAGGATAACGTAAAATGCTTGACCGAATTATTGCTTATCCTTATAAATCGCAGTGTAAAAAGAAATCTAAGATATAGAGTAATCATTAACTCAATCAGTAGAAAATTACAAATGCAAAATAAATTACACAACGGGGGGTTCAGGGGGGCAGAGCCCCCCTGAATGAAATTTGCTATATTATATAAAAATTACTAGAATAAGTAGCTCGTGAGAATTTCAGAATATCCTTACATAACAACGTGCTTAATTTAACGCTTTTAATGTCTGAAACCATTGAAATATTTTTTTCCTTTTATAAATGTTTGTGTAATTTAAATAGTTTAAATTTTGTTTTTGTAGAAAGATTAATATTACGCAAAGTTTGATAAAAACAATGAGTTGCAGAGATGACGTTGAGGCTCTTGATCTGCAGATTTACTAGTTAATTGTAAATGAGGGGGAGGGGATAGTCAGCATTAGCTACTCTCTATGTGAAATGAGGTATTTTTTGGGACTGACCAACATCCTTAACTCAAACTATAGGCAACAGGAAAATAATGTTACATTCATTTTGTACAACTTTGCAGATGACTTTGAAATTGCATATTTATTTTTCAACATAATTTTTTTAAGTTAAACTATTAGTACATTGAATTTGATTTTAGGTCCTCATCTATGTACTGTTTAATACTAGTTAAAAGTTGAAAAGGTTGATTTAGCATATTATGAAGTCAGTAGATGTTATCACCACTCTGCTTAATTATAGTCTACCTAAATCGGAATAAAATGTTTTTTGATGCAGTTAATATTTTGAATAAAAATACTAACTAGAAATAGCTTGCAATTTTCTAGTAGGAAAACAAAATTTTGTCCATGACTTGGGAAATTAATAGTTGCAATTTCTAAATTTAAGCACTTCTAAATTCTTTCTAAATGAACAATAAAAAAAAAATTATTATCTACATTAACTATACACTCACTATCCCAGGAAGATAATACAAATATTTTTAAGTAAATAAACCATATTTAAATAACTTTATATTTACCCATTTAGGATCACTAGTAGCAATGTAATCTATTGGAACAGCAACAGCTGCTGACCCAGCAAGTGGTCGAGGAAGTGATGCACCTTCCATGTATTTATCAGTTTCCCGATTATAATAGTCATTCTCCATCAAAACTTCTTTATAATTAGATGCATTGGACATGCCACCAAGTATATAAACTCGTCTGCCTAGCAATACAGAGAAAGTTTTTTCTTATTAATCATTCTCAATAGGGCGTGCAAAATAAACAAGAATTTTATAAGTGTATTTGTTGAATTTTATTTTACTTTAATGAGAACAAATGATATAATGACCATTTTAAAATTGTAAACTAGTACTATGTATCACTTCAAGGATAGATGAATTTTTACAAAAGAAAAAAAAATCAAGCAGATGAATAATATTCACAAATGTAGCTACAAAGAATGTTCCTTTTGTAAACAATCACATCATGTTTAACAAAAAAAAAAAAAAAAGAAGAAGAAGAAAAAGCTTTGTTCATGGGATTCAATCTTAAAATGATTACACATTTTTACTGATGAAAATAATGTCACAAAAAAAAAAAAAAAAAAAAACATGCATTTTAATTACTAAAATAAAACACAGGAAAGTAGCTGAAGGTATATGGTGGTTACCCCTGGATTTTTTAAAGAAGCTCTGTACACCGTCTGTTTCTCAGCGATAGCGTATACTCTCTAGCCTAGGAAGATAGAAAAGTGAGTAGTAGACATATCATTTTTACCCTGTGGAAAGTCTTGAGGGTGGCAAATGAGTTCTTTCCCTTTCTCCTGCGTCCACCATATTTGACTTTGATGAGTATCAGTACAATCAGCAGTCTCCAATGCAAGACATGGCCAAATATGGTGAATGCAAGAGTGGGGTAGGAACAGCTTCAAGTGACATCATTTATGACTTCACCATCTATTGGATCCTCCTTGTCTCTAGTGAAAACCATCTCTAGTACAGCATATATTCTCTGGCATTTTTAGAACTACAACACTACTAAAACACATTATTCAATTTTGCTAGCATCAAGACTTCAAAAAAAATTCTATCAGTCAATCAAAATGGCAAAATTTTTTACCATTTTTTTTTTTTAAACAAAGGAAAATTTTATGCGATAAACATTAATCTATAGAAGGAAATGATATCACGTTTAAAATGAAACGTACATTTTAATTAATAAAATTAAAACATTTAAAAAACGTTTTGGTTACTATGATGTAGTTTTCATTATCTTTTAATGAAATATGTATACAAAGTTGCCAAGATTTTGTCAAATTAGAGTAATCATGATATATTTAAGTTTTTTTTAAATTTAAATGCATATTTTTTTATAATATTTAAAAATATATATATTTACTGCGCAGAAACAACTTTTCGATTTAAAAAGTAATAAAAATAAATTAAAATAAATAAATTAAAATTAATCTAACTCCATGACAAATTCAAAATTAAGGATCGAACGAAACAGGTTTTTAAGACCTAAACCGAACTTCAGTAATCTTCTTATTTTTGGCTGAAAACAAAAATGTCATTTTTTAAGTAATTAACACATACATAAATATACAGAATTAGTAATTAATTATATTTGTAAATTATACACATCGCACACGATGGCTCCCTGTGCCTCTATCCAAAAGCTTTTATTTTCATGTAAAACAAAATGTAATTAATTCATCTTCAACACATCTTCAACAATGATTTTCTAATTATATAAATTTCATCTAATTAAAAAATTTTTAGGTATGCATACGTCAATTTATCTTTTATAATTATTTTCGTAAATGTTAGTCTGTTATACTATAACTATCTCAAAGAGCATTCGAAACACTTCTGTGGTTTCAAATTAAAAAGTTTCTATTACAGTAGACTCCCTCAAATCCGCACAGCTTGGAGCCAGAGACTGTGTGGATTTTAGAATTTTGCAGATTTCTGGTCATTGCTTTGTTTACATTTTTGAAACAGTAATTTGAATGTGATAATGCAATCAAGATTATAATGAATGCTTGTAACATAGTAAAATATTAAAATAAGTAAAGTAATAAACAAAAATGATAAAATGTAAGATATTTAAAAAATGATTAAATTACTAAAAGTAAATAATTAATAACATATAATTAAATATGTATGACAAAGATGAGATACATTTTCCTTGAATTATTCCATGAAACCTTCCTCATAAATGTACAGTCGTGGAAAAAAAAAAGTAAACACCCCCTACAAACTCCTCAACAAATTATCGTAGACGAAAGTTACTGGTAACGAACGATTGGAAATAAAGTCTACTTTTAAATGACGGATATAAAATTTGCTTAGGGGGCCATCTACATAATAAAACGAATCCAAACTTCATTTTTTTCAATGGCAATACCCAATTTTAACGAGATATTTCAAATCTTCGGTTCAAACTATGCCTAGACACCAAATTTCAAGTCATTTGGATGATAAGTTTTTGAATTATAAACATTCAAAATTTAGTGCTTCTAATGTTAAATTACATTTTCATATTTTTATTTATATCCCCTGAAATTATGCTCCTAATGTGCTATTTTTTTTTTTTTTTTGTAGCAATAATACTAATATACCCAAACATAAATACGCCGAATTTGCAATTTTTATAATTTTATGATATGAATTATGAAATTAATATTCGAAAAAATTATGAATTGCAACCTACAATTTTTTTGATGGATTTAGATTTATTAAGTCCTGTTTTATGGAAATCCGAAATTTCACGTTTTTCTACCAAGTAGTTTTCAAATTATGCTTAAAAAACGGTAAAATGATGGTTTAAGGGGCCATCTATGATAGAAGTGAGTAGATATTTAGAAATTTACTCTGCTGTTCTGTAATCTAACATGCTTCATTGGCTCTTTGAGCCGCGCTTAAGGTGCCTTGATCAAGAAGGGGGCTCTCTCGGTTAACAATCGAGTACGGAACTTCAATTTGGATACAGCCCTTAAAATACGCTCGTTTTAAAATAATTAATTTCTCGGAAACTTATGGTACGAATTGCATAAAAATTCGTTTTTAGGCTAATTGAAAGGTGTAGAGTGCATTTATGCTGTCAGAATTGTGTACTGCTATTGAAAAAAACAAAGTTATGGTTCATTTTAATATGTAGATGGTCCCCTAAGCAAATTTTATATACATAATTTAAAAGTAGACTTTATTTCCAATCGTTCGGTACCAGTAACTTTCTTCTACGATAATTTGTTCAGAAGTTAGTAGGGGTGTTTACTTTTTTTTTCCACGACTATACCTTACTAATTCAAATCAAAATCATAAAGAGATCATCTAAGAAAGTTTTATTCTAGGTTTAGCCAATCTTAATAATAAAAAATCTTGATTATTGCATAAATATATTTGGTAAAAAGATTGTGATTATCAATTATATCATCAATATCTTGATTTTTTTTTCAGAAATAAATGTAAACTTCATGAAAGACCATGAGTTCAATCATATTATCGAGAATTATACATTACAATACATACGGAATAATAACAAATTTAAAAATTCTGTAATTTGGCCCTTACATCTGAAGTGAAAGTTTCTTTATTTAAGTATTGCGCGGCAGCGCAATACTTATTTACTTCCAGTGTCACTTCTCAATGTTAATTTAACATGGAAAAGCCTATGGAGATCATAACTTTTTCATTTTTTCTTCACACCTTTTTGTCCCTGATGCCACTCATTTTTTATTCTTTACTAATTCTAATGATATTATAAATTTAAAGTGTAAACACGTTTGCCTGACGTCAGGGTCAAAACAAATGGTAAAATGCCTTTGCATATGGGTGAATTATAACCCAGAGAGAAACATGGGCCAATTTTTTTTACATTATTCAAATGTTTTTCTAAATAATTCCAATTTTCGCTTTTTTCATTGAAAATCAACGGACATTTTTCATAGAAAATGTAACATTTTTACTTCATTGTTGCAAAAATTTCAAAGACGTAATAATAATATATTTCTTTTTAGTGGAAAGATTTTCACGTGAAATATTAAATTGAGCTAGTTTTTTTTTTCAAAAATTGAAAAGGTGAATATGGCGTCATAGTGCAAATAAAAAGGATATTTTCAGAATAAGTTTTTGCTTTGGTCAAGTTTATATTTTAGCAAAAAGTTTCTAATGGATAGCTATTTTTACGCAGGTAGTGAACTTAGTGGGGAATTACATAACTTAAATTTTAAAATGTATTTTATTTCCGAGTTGAGAACTACTTATACCCCAAGTTAAACTTATGTAATAATTTTCTGATGTGTTTACATCTCCCCTTGGAGGGAATAAGGTTTAAAAATTTAAGTAAAACTTTTATTAGCCACTGGTACGGTATGCTATTTCTTTCTCCCAGCTTATTTTGTGTCTCCAAAAAATAATGTTACCTTACGGAAGCCTGCTATAAACAAAGCAGATATTTCGTTGTACGATTAAGTGCTCTATAGCAATCTTTTAAATTTCTAAGCATCGCACATTTTCAATTTTCATACCATCGTATTGGGAAAAAAAAGTACTTTTAAATGCAATTTGTTTGAAAACTTTATCTCCATTTGTTTTTGAAATATTAATTTTTTTGTAGTTTCTAGCACCATTTGTTTAATTTTGGCAACTCAAGTACCCAATTTCTGTAGTAAGTAAAGGGAAAATAGTTGAAAAACACGAAAAATAGCAATTATATCTTTTTGTTTGCCATTTTCTCATAACAACCGAAAGAAAATGTAATTAAAATATGTGCTATTTTGAAAAAATATAAACAAATAATTTCTTTTAAAACATGGAGCTGTTATAAACTATATTTACAAACAAATGAAGGCCTGTGAATCATTAGTTAGCCGTTTTTTTGTCAAGTTGCTTTAATAACGGCATCTTTTTGCTGCATTTGTGTACTATTTCGTGATAGTGACATCCTATGCATGCTTTACTCTAGATGTTTAAGAGAGGATTGTCAATGTGGAATTCTTAAGCGGATGCGAATGACGTCATTTTACACAAAATAAAAGTGTGTGCTTTAAGTCTTAAAATTGAAATATGTTTTGTACTATTTATATATACATATTTTTTTTTTCATCGGGGGCGACACTAAATTCTGAAAAAGCGGAATTCCTGTTTTCAAGTTTTTTTTATTTTTTACTGTATCACAGCTATAATATTGTTAAATATTAGCTGTAAGGGTTCAACACAATTTACATTTACTTTCATAGCGTTCCTGAGAGGGAAACAGGGTATCTATATTTAAGTGAAGTTATTTTTTTATGTTTTGATTATAGATTTTTTACGTTCAGATTAGAAGTTTTTGTCCAAACTACCGCAACCTGCATTAGTGCAGTGGTGAAACATTTTGAATTACACATTGGAAAACTGCATCCCACATTGTGATGCAATGCCGCATACATCAAAGCCTGATAATGATACTCTCTATTAATTTTGAAATGCGTTCGTCTGAGTGCAGTAGTTATTAAAAAAACTTGACATATTAAACAAAAACATAATTTGAAGAACAAATTAAAAAAACAAAATTTATTTCCTACATTGTTTAAACCAAAGAAGGGACAGATATTAAGTTATTTCATTCAATTAGTTCTACATTTAATGTTAAATTTTTGTAACAAATTAGTTAAGCCAATTGAAGATTAAAAAAAAAGAAATAAAATTCATAAAATATGATACTTAAAACACCCTAAAAAATTAGATTCCGTTCAAATGAAATCGAAATAAATCTTAGACTTTTTTTAAGTTTTGTATTTTGCATGCATCTTATCATTTTATGCACAATTGTCATAAACATAATACAAAATCTGCAATACAAATATTTTCAATTAAAAATGGAAGAAGTCTAAGATTTATTTCGATTTCATTTGAATGGAATCTAAATTTTTAGGGTGTTTTAAGTATCATATTGTATGAATTTTATTTTTATTTTTTAATCTTTAATTGGCTTAACTAATTTGTTACAAAAATTTAACATTAAAAGTAGAACTAATTGAATGAAATAACTTAATATCTGTCCCTTCCCAGGCTTAAACAATGTAGGAAATAAATTTTGTTTTTTTAATTTGTTCTTCAAATTATGTTTTTGTTTAATTTACATCTGTGATGTGTGAATTTTAAGGAGTCTACTGTACTGTTAAGCCTGCAATTTTAATGTGAACGCAAAAAGAGTCTTCAAAGTTTAGTCATATATGCATCGCTTGCTTTATAAATTGCACTAATGTCTTGAGTCAGTCATGACTGATAATTATAAACAGTGAAGTTCATAGTAATAAATAAAGCCTTATTTGAGCTGATAAATCTCAAATCAAGGAGTAATGTTGAAAATCTGCGAAGGAAGAAATGAGATTTTTTTAATACAGATAATTTCTATTGAGTTTTGACCCGGCCGAATTTTTGGTAACATTTTCGCCAAAAATTTATTTTGAACTGAAAACGAAAACAAACCCAAATTTTTGATCAATCTCTATTTAAAATTAAAGTTTTAAAAGTGAAAATTCATATTTTATAAAGGAATATGACATTGCTTTCAAATGTTAAAGATTTAAAATTAACAGATTGTTATCAAAATTTTTTTTTTGCTCACTTTCTTTTAATGATGTGGCAATAGGATATTTAAAAAAGTCAGTTTTATTATGAAAGATACAAATAAAGATATGAAATTTTTAAATTTATTAAAAACTACATTATTAAGAGAGAGAAAAAAAATATGCTCTTTTCTCAATTATAATCTATTTACACAAAGTTTAAAAAGAATTAATTCAGCCATTTTGATGATTATTATCTTACTGGTTAGAAAATTGATGACATTAATGGAGTAAATCAATACTATTGGCTGTATAAGTGACGATCCTATTTTTTACCTTACAGTTATTACTTATAAAAAATCTTAGGTACAATAATATCTTCATAAAAGCACAGGAAATATTAAAAAATCGGTCAATCAATTTACCACATTTAGCAATTGCTGCAGCATGTTTCATCGTTCCTACAGTCATATGATGTTCCCATTTTGAAAAGTCATTGTTGTACACCAATACAGAATTTGTACTCAATAGATAACCATCTTCATTTAGGGCATCTTTTAGACCACCCCACAAAAAGATTTCCCTGTTTAAAGTGGCAGCAGAAGCAAATGCTCTAGGTTCAGGCAAGGAAGTTGCTTTATACCATCTACAAAAAAGAAATAGGATGTTGAGGGAAATATTTTAAAGAAAAATATCAAAACAAACAGCAATAACTATTTTTATGATTAACATAAATAACATTATAAAAAGCTAATTATACAGAAAAATATTCATTTAAAGGAAATTTTTTTAAATGCTATTTTTGATGCTTTTTAACAAGTGTATTATCCTTCCATATATAAAAAAAAGTTTTGATTTGGAAATGGACCAATAAAAAATCTGCGTAGATACTGTGAAATGCATCTGATTGATCAGAGCTTTATGACGCTATAAGGGAGGTTACCAATGGGAGACACGTCTCTCTGTCGCCAAAAGTGATGCCAACTTGGCACTATTTCCAGTATTTCGCCAAAATTAAGGGTACTTTTCCGTTATACGGACAGCATGCCAAAATGTATGCTAATGCGCCAATTATTTCAGCCCTCATCGTGGAAAGGATTTTTCTTGTAAACCATGCGAAACATTGTGATTTGTTATTTATGAAACGTGAATGATTATTATTTAACCTTAACCTTGGAAAGCTTTTTAATTTGCTATTATTCGAAATAAAAATGCTTTTTTTTATAAAATTATAATTTACTTTTACTGCTGATGCTGAGATGGATTTTACCATTTGTCAATTACCAGATGATGAGAAAGTTGCGATAAAACTGTTTCAGAAATTTGGAATTCTGCATAATAAAAGGTTGTGTTCAAACAACCATGAAATGAAATTATGGATGAGTTCTGGAAATCCGAAATGGAGATGTAGCTTATGATCATACGAAGAAAGCGTAGGAATACGACAAAAAACATAGTTTGAAGGATCGCGGTTGTCTTTTCTTAATGCTTTGAGGTTTATATATTTATGGTGCCAAGAGTTGACATCGATTGAGCTTTGTGAGCTGCAACTTGATATGAACCACAACACAACAGTGGACTGGAATAGTTATTTTAGAGAAGTTTGTGCAAATGCTTCATAGAAAAATCGGTGGACCTAATTAAATTATAGAAGTAGATGAAAGCCTTTTTACCAGAAGAAAAAGCAACGTAGGGCGTGTTCTTCTTCCTCAATGGGTGTTAGATGGTTTATGCCGTGAAACACGGGGATGTTTCCTTACTCCTATTTCCGATCGCAAAGCTGAAACTTTAATGGCGGCAATAGAAAACAATGTAGCTGATGGAAGTATTATTTATACAGATTACTGGAAAGGATATGAAACAGATGAACTGCAAAGTGCTGGTTATGATCATTTCACAGTAAATCACAAATACAATTTTGTCGACCCTAATACCGGATGTCATACTCAAAATGTTGAGAGATTATGCGGCATCGCAAAATGGCGCAACAAAAGACATCAGGGAACAGTTCGTCATCATTTAGAGTCGTATCTCATAGAGTTTATGTGGCGACGTCTTCATTCAAAAAATGAAATGTTTACTGCAATGCTAAAAGATATGGCACAGATGTCATATTCGCCCCATATTGGCGCAATTTTTTCCTGACGCCAATTTCATATACGCAATGGTTACTTAACTGGTGCCAAAGTGTCGTTATTTTGCTTGATGTGGTAACCCGGATTATGTTGTGGCACAGATGTCATGTACGCATATTGGCGTGACTTTTTTCCGATGCCAATTTGGCAAAAATATCAACAGCATAAACAACAACATCCGGGTTACCATATCAAGCAAAATAACGACACTTTGGTGCCAGTTAAATACCCGTTGCGTATATGACATTGGCGTCAGAAAAAAATCGTGCCAATATTGGGCATATATGACATCTGTACCTATGTTGTTTATGCTGTTGATGTTTTCGCCAAAATGGCAACCGAAAAAAATCGCGCCAATATGGGGCAAATATGACATCTGTACCAAAGAGATTTGCAATTTTATGGCAGCAGTTTAATATGATTTTTTTATTTTATTACTTTATTGTATAACAGTTATTTGTTCACTTATTTTAATTATATATTTGTGATTTAATAAAATAGTTTGTAAAATTCTGTAATTTTCAAATGTTATATTTTTAAAATGCTCACTTTAATATCCACAATGTTTTTCTTTTATTTTTCAAATGTTTCAATTCACATGATTTTCATTTTGCGCCAACTATTGCGCTTGGCGACAATGCTGTCCGTATAACGGAAAAGTACCAAAATCTAAGTAGTAGTATCTAAGTATGCCTTGCAAAAAGTAATGCTTTGGAAATGGAACAATGAAAATCTACGTAGATACTGTGAAATGTAACTGATTGGTCAGAGCTTTATGACGCTATAAGGGAGGTTACCAAGGGGAGACCCGTCTCTCTGTCACCAAAAGTGACGCCAACTTAGCGCTATTTCCAGTATTTCGCCAAATTTCCATAGACTCCCATTGAAATACAATAGGGTTTACTTGCATGCAGGAAATCAACAAATTGAGATATTTCAATGCAACCAAATCTAATATTAGCTTATGAATAGAGCTTAATTGAACTATTTACATTATTTTTAAGCACAAACAATAATCTGGGGTTGGCTAGAAAATAGGAATTGCTTCGCTATACCGAATGGAATAGCTAAGCGATTACGCGGGGGGGTTGGTCAGCGTAGCGAGTAGAGGGTGGTGCCCCCCTAGTTTTTGTAAAAAAAATGGGATAATATTTTCAGTTACTTCAATGCAAGTCAGCAGCGCGCAAAGAGAAAACTGCCCCCCCCAAAAAAACCCTTTCCCAATTTTTCTTTGTGACAGGTATCACAAAATTGGAAAGTACAGAAACAGAAAAAAATTCTATTGACTACATATATCGCGTTTATTTTGAAACTTTAATTTTAATTCAGAAATTTTAAGAAAATAAATAACATAAGAGAAAATTGCGCTTATATTTTGGAAAAGAGGAAAGTCATGCATTAACCATATATTCATTTTAAATATGAGGTCATACATATACTATCCTATATTATTCACAACTAAAAAGAAATGGCGCATCAAGTATTTATCGAGAATTTAAATAAAAATCATGCACTCATGACATCATACTTCACTTTTATATTTTAACAAAATAATAAGGCTACTATAATTTGTGACTTGTGCTTATAGCCAGTATACACACCAGGACACATTGCCGTTTATCTTTTCACTTATGAAGATTTCGCTATGGTACTCCATTGTGAAATTTGGTAATTTTTGAAATTCAATAGTTGAAAAACGGCATAATCATTAGATTTGAAATTTATATATTAAAAAAATATACAATTTTTTACCTGCTAACGCAGTTTGTCTAACAATTTTCTGACAAATACTTTTTGACCTATTAATTTTTTCATTAGCTTCAAATGTTTCCTTTTCCGAGATTAATCTGTGGCAACAATTAGCGAAAAAGCCAGTCATCAGCAATGCATAGCTTTTTATCAAAGAGGATTATAGTAAAACTAATTGGCATACAGTACCCACAAAGAAAACTGAAAAATATTGAAAATCCTAAATAGTTTAATATTATAATATCGTAAATCTTATAAATTAATTGAATAAAACAAAAGGGGAAAAATTTAGTTTCAAAAAGTGGAGGAGAAATATTAGTCAGAGTAAAAATTTGCAAAAGGAATGTAAAGAAAATTAATATCAAGAATATGAATAACACTTATACTGTGGAACTTTTCATCAGGGGCTATCCCACAAATATAAGAAAAACACAATTGATTTCGAATTAAGAAAAGCACGCATTGCATTTAAGAGCTATTTCTCAAATTGCTCAATCAACTGTGCAACCAGATTTAGAAGTAAATTAAAACAGAGAAAAATAATGAAAGCAAAATGAAGCAATTAAATTCCATAAAATATAATGAAAAAATTAATACAATTGCGAAATAAATTATAGGATTAATAATTAAACAGAAAGAATGTAACAAGTTGTATATTAACTATGTGAAAAAATTAAAAAAAAATTTGTTTAAAATGATATTGAAATAAATTTTAAATGTGTTTAAATTATATGAGTTAAATAATGCAAAAATATATTTAATATATCTTTAAAATAAATAATTAGATTAAATAGTATGCTGAAATAATGTAACATACCTGAGCGATATATACTGTTCTCCATAAAATTAAATATTCTGGCTATAACTTCTGAATATAGTTTTAAGTGCATTTCTGAAATCTTTTTAGTAACAGAAATAAGAAAAATATTTTTAATTAATGAGTTTTTATTTTTAGCTGTTTGAAAACTCCAAAACTGCTCTGATAATAATAAATAGGAAGCTGTGTTTTTAATTATTTAATACTGAGATTTTAATTGCATAATACCTGCTTGCATCTTAAAGTTTAAATAAAGATGGATATCACATATTAATGACTTTTTATTGACTCATGAACCACTGGATTTCTATTGTGCACCTCATCTGCTACTGCTATATAATAAATATAAGATCTGTTCTAATTCTAACAGATTAACAAAAATGTTATAGACAAGATTTATGCTTAAATAACATAAAAGTGCCAAAAATCATTACAAATTATGGAGTTCTTTAGAAAGGAATGGGAAAAACTGACATATGGTTTATCAAAACTTGAATCACATTTCACAAACTGTATGTTTTGTCAAAGTGTAGGATATGACAATTATTTTGAGCTTTTCTTATAATACTAATGTTCTATACTACTCACAGCCTGGAAGTTGGTCTACTTTCTACATTTGTTAATAAAATTCATAGGTCAATTCTCAATATTAATTCTTATCCTTATAAGCTATTTTATAAAATTCAACAAAAATAAACTCACTTTTGCTCTTCAAATCCAAAAGCATAAACACGATCAGAAACAGCATATCGAGATTGATGTCCTTCATTAATAATACCTCCTATGGCAAATATACAACCATCTAATACAGCACAGGCTAAACCCATCACAGCCTCAGGTATAGATTTTAGGAATGTCCATTCGTCTCTTTTCGGATAATACATCTCCATTGTTGATAATAGTCTAAACAAAAATAAATAACATAAAAATAATAAAATATGAATGAAAAAAGTTTACTCAAAGACTCTTTATTTACACATAAGATACATAAAAAATTAAATATAAGCAATAGCAAGACCAGCTTCTATTCAGTATACAAAAGCTCATATAATATAATATACCAAGAAGGATTATTTTTTTATCACTCTATGTAACTATATATGCATGTACAGAATTTGCCTCTTAGTGCCTCATTGACTGATTTAATTAAAGAGATGGACATGTCACAAAAAATTTAATCTTGTAGATAAAGCAAATGTCAAAACATTGGATGTGGAAAAATATTTTTCTTTTTTTTTTTCAAATCCCATCAAAATGTGTATAAAATAAAAATAAGATGAAAAATATTCAACAATATAATGCAATGACATTTTAAGGATATTTTATTTAATAAGTATAAAGGTAAAAATAGTTTTTAAAAAAACACTCCTTTATAAGCATTCAATGTTTATCTTGAAAATCCAACCTAATTTCGTGACTGCAATTCATGTTTTTTACAAAAATTTCCATTACAATACATTGATTTAGCATGGGCAATGAACTCTATTATGAAAAACATTACAGCTTTTTTTTACACTTGGTAGAAAACACAAGCGAGTTTATTTAAAATTATATAATTTTTGTTCTATTTCTTTTTTAAGATAAAGCAACAATAAAAAAAATTAAACATCGTTTAAACTATCTTTTTAGGATTTCTAAATTGATTTCCCAATGTACAATCAGAAATAAATTATTATTAAACTATTAATAAATAGCATATATTTTTAATATTACACTCCTCATCTTTTATTTCTAATTTATTTTCTACTTTTTAACCTTTAAAATATTTCATTGTTGCAGTTTCATAGACATTTGGCCTATTCAGCGAGCGTCTTTTGGCACATTTATGGCGATTCAATGGAATAATTTTATCCAAATAATTTTTATGATTCTGGGATAGAAAACCTGATTATGAAATCTAGCTCAAAAGCGAAACAATTAAAAAATCAAAACAAACTTAAGCTATAATAATATACAAAGATATTTTCAAAATAGTAGTAATAACAATTGTCATTAAAAGAATTAAATATTAAAAGATGTATTATTCAAGAGGGAAAAAAAAAGGGAGGTGTTATAGTTAATATAACATGGAGGAAGTAATAAGACAATTGCAAACTTATAGAAACACAAGAAAAATAACAAGACATATCCCTTATAGTAATTAGGAACACAGTAATCGCATAGCAAAACTAACAAATAATAAAAAAGAAATTATTTAAACAGTGGCTGCCATAACAACAAAGACAGCTATAAAAAGGATAATGTTATAATCATGGGGTAATAAACTGATGGAAATTAGAAAAAGCTCACAAAAATTTGGATGGCAAAACGATAAAAATAATTCATCAGCTGAAAGCAGTGTCAGATTCATTAAATAAAATTTTTATATGAGTGGCGCATGAGTGGCCTCAGAAAGCTTATGTGCAGCCTCCATTCTCAGAAAATTAAAGACAGAACATTTTAAGCATTAATAAATTATTCATTCAGTTATAAATGGTGACCCCATCTGATCCTGACTGTTGGTGAATGCTGCACAAAATGCTGATTACAGCAAATATTAGCATTTTTATTTATTTATTTATTTTATACATACTGCAATTGCAGCACCCCACCTGCTAAAAGCATTTTTTAACTTTGCCCATAGATTATATTAGCTTCCTGATAAAAATAAAGTGCAACCAATGGTGGTTAATGAGTCAAATAAGAGAGGAGGCTGAGATGTAAGAAAGCAAAACAAACTCCCCTCGCCCCTCTCACCTTATCCTAGACCGCTAATTTACTGATCAACATTCATAATTGTAGCTTGAAGACACATTTTATAGAAAAAGAATGTTACATGTTAATACAATACATTTTATTTATTTGTGAAACAAGAGAAAATTTTAATAATAAAGACAAAAGGTACAAGGAAGGTCAGAAGCATCCTCGGGAAACTTATAATTTCTTTTTCGAAGAAAAAATATGAGTGGGGTGACATTTACCCCAGCACATTCTATTTTACAGAGAATTGGCGTAATTTGGGACAAAGTTTTTTGGAGACCTTTTGCTACTTTTACATTATACCAACTCTATTCTAAAATGTATGCTATTGCCCCATTTATTTCAAGCCTGAACGTGCAAAGATTTTTTTGTACTTTTCCAGTATAGGGACCTTAGCAAAATAGAGAAAATAGCCTTGGTGGAGAAGGAAATTTAGGAAATGTTGCAACATATTCACTGTTTCATTTCATATACACAAGCATTTTTTTCGAGGTTTATACAATTTATTTAACATAAAGACACCATTTATCTAATTTTATATAGAAACAGAAGTAATTTGTATATAAAAAAACATTAATAATAGACATATATTTAAAATACATATATAACTAAACAAAAAAGTCCATCAAGTTTGTTTTCATAACTGTTTATATCATTTGGCAACAAATCGAAAGTTTTGACGCCGAATTGCAGCAAGCTTTTTATAAAAACGCAAGACCCCTATAGTGGAAAAGTACCAATTTTTTTTACAAACCGTGCCAAACATTGTGACTGGAGGTACGATGCTATTATAACATACATTTAGCTGCAATTTATATATATTTATGAATGCATTTTCTGTTTAGAATGATGTCGATTTAAAATATAAAAATATATCAGGAAAATCTGAATTTTTATTGACTTATAAAAACAAAGTCCGCATATTATCAATTTTTTTTTAATTATTGTGCTATTTTTTAGGGTGTAGCAAGTGGCAACACAAAATAAAGGATTTAATTAAAGAATTAAAAAGGAGAGACCTCTATATTATTGAATTATGGAAAGTATAGCGCTATGTAAAGTTTAATTGGATGCCATTCCTTTAATATTGGATTTTTTTTTACCCGACTTTCGAAAGGCACATTACTAAATTAAAAGCTGTCGAACAATCCATTACTCATCACTGAATGTTTCCTGGTTTGGATTGTAATTGAATTATTGTCTTTCCATCATGTTTCAAAATGTTAAAGATGCATCTGAGCTCTACTAAACATCACTATCGTGCTGTTTGATAATTTATATTTAAAGAAAATAAGGGAATTTGCATATTTTTTTTAGTCTTTTTTCTAAGTTAAATACATGTCTTTTAAACAAAGTGTGAAAGAAATTACCATAGCACGACCAACGATAAGTTAAATAAAATAGATAAATATGTTTGTCAGGGTAAACCATAAATGGAGTGTGGTGGGCACAGGGTTTGTTGATATATATCATAATATATATCCGATATTTATTTTTAAAATATCATGAAGTTTGATATTTTTAATATTTTCATATATTTTATATTTATATTTTCAAAATATTGTGTACGATATTTTTGATATTTTCAATCAAGCAAGTATAAATGATCTTTTTAACTGCTTTATTGACTATGTTGTTCTGTAGATAAAGAACTTTTGCTTTGGCAGACTTCCAGCCCCCTCCCTTCCCTTCCCCCAAAAAAATTTGAAGCTGAATTTTTAAATGTGGAACCAATAATTATAAGGGGCAATTTTTACTTAGAACAGCTATCGAAAGGTAAACTGTCTAATTGAAGTTATTTACAGCTTCATTAGAAAGAATCTTTTCTGATTTTGTTCCATTTAAACTGTGCAATAGGTTAGACAATGAAAAAAGCAGACAAAAACAAATTATTTTGTATCTAAAATTTTGTTGTATAAAACTTCGAATTTTCAAGAAACTTTAAACCACATCGTATAGTTTTTTTTTTTTTTTTTTTTGTGAGTATAAAAAGCAAATTGTAACTGCTTTCAATTAGTTGATCTTATATTTTGTTACATAGGCAGTGATGTAGTCGTAAAAAACCAGAGGGTATGCACTATAGGCACAGGGTATATGCTAAAGTCAAGAATGTCATACCTAGGGTATACACTATAGCTTTATTGGAGAAATAGAGTATATGAAGCTTCTTAAAAAAATCCAGAAGGTATACAGCGCATACCCTTCACTACACCCCTGTATATAAGTAAAGAAAAAGCCATTTAGAATATTGTTTTATTGAGTTTTCAAGCTATGTGCAATGTTTTAGTTTCTAATTCTGAAAATATTTATAATCATCAATAAGTTGGCTATTTTGAAAATATCGAATATATATAAAAAAAAATATCGGATATATATGTAAAATATTGGATATATATCAAAATATCAGATGTATATCGAAATATCAAATATTTCTGATATTATAGAAAATATCATGATATTTATGAACCCTGGGTGGGCACAATGCCCTAGCCCTTATGCTTATAGAGACCCCAAACAGAAATGAAAGGCCTTCTTTTAACTTGTTTTATTACTGTAATAACTACAGTCCCCCAAAATGATTTGTACTTGATCTTAATACTTGTATGGGCCTCTAATCAGACAAAATGATTTTTTCATCTTAGAAAATAGTCTAGGGCCTCAAAAATTTTCTTGCACACAGGCCCTTTTAAAGATAAGGTCAGTCCTGATACTTTTAAATAAGAAGCTGGGCTTATTGTATCAATGATACGATTCCCAACAGTTTCGTGTAACTATTCGGCGTTGATAAGCTTACAGTCTTGATTGTCACATAATGCTTCTTTCCTCTACCCTCTCCCTCACTAAATAATCACTAAGCCATATCTAGCCTCTGTCTCCGGGAGGGAAAAATAAAAACAATCTGTTATTTTTCAAAAGATTTTTTATAAAATTTTTTAAAGTGGTGTAAAGATGAACAGTCCTATAATGTGATTTAAAATTTCATTTATATTAAAAATATTTAAATCAGTTTTTGTTTATTCTTAAGGGTGTATTCTGATCCAAACTGCTTATTTTCCGATTCATTTTTAAATTCATTTTTGCTCTCAAACGCATCAAACTGGGAAATTCTCTTATTTAGAAACTAGATAATGTGCCGTGCTTCTCAATTTTTTGATAAATGCAGAAAATACTGTATTAAACGCTTTCAAAGTTGGCGTTTTGAACCGAATTTTCCAAAACGGGCGATCTGGGAATGAAAAAAATGGTCATACTGAGAAAATAATTGTTTAAAAATCAAATTCTAATTAATTGAGCTGAAAATGAAATCACACGGCACGTTAAACATGCCTTCAAAAATCACCCCCAGCAAGTTTCATGTTTTTACTTTTAAAAATGAGTCTGAAAATGTCTCAGAAAATTTCGAGCTGTTGAGGGTGGAAAAACATTTTTTTTAATACACCCTTAAGCAGTTTACAAAGGAAACTTAGGATTCCCTTGCCAAGCCTGATGAGCCGTGCCTGAGTACATCATACATATATGTTTTTACTCATCATGCAGTAAAGTATCAAAACTTATAAGGGCATATTTTGTGGGTCATAGAAAAAAAATATATACAGATGTGATACTAAAAAGGTTAATAAAACAAGAGTTAAACTAACATAATTAGAGATTTTTATTGAAACTAAATAATGGTGAAATCTAACATGGATGTTATCTGAGAACTTGTCAATGCTGCTATTCAATTTATAATAGAAATTAAATAGCCACAGGGATTGAAATTCAATTTTTCATAGGAAGGGAGTCTCACTCTCAACATTTATAATGAGGAGGGGGGGGGGGGGGGGGGAGTTGAACTGCTTGAGAGGGAGAAAAAAATAACTTTAACCCTTTGAGCTCTGATAGGTGAATTTCTTCCCACTTAATTTGATTGGCACCGTAACATTCAACAAAATTTATTTGAAAATAGATTAATGCATTTTTTTGTGTATATTACAAGCCGAATCTGTTGTTTACAAAATACTGGTGCCAATGTGACATCTGGGCATTTTGAAGAAATTCACCCTTAGAGCTCAAAGGGTTAAACCCCACTATTATTTTATGTGGTATTTTAAGAATTATATTAATACAGACAGGACAAAATACTCGTACAATTAAAATATTTAAATCAAACACTCAGAATAATTATGCAAAATGTTTTTTATTATTTTTAAAAAAGGAAAAGGTCAAGCTTTATATATACAACTAGCAGAACTACCCGGCTTCGCCCGTGTCAATTATAAGGAGCCTTCCAGGTAAAATAATTTAAAACGAAATAATACGGCAATCACAATAACTGAAATTTGTGCCTTCCCATTTACAAATCGTTATAAAGACAATAAAAAAACATGGCATTATTGTCTTGCAACCATAGTAAAATCCTTGAGCTTTAATAACAGAATACACGTTTTCTTTGGCGGGTGTAAGAGAAAAATATGTGATTTTCCTGACAATATGAAAAAAAAAAATTCCTCCAAATCGCGCAGCACTTAGTGAAATTCTCGTTTGTATGATATTAGCTACATTATAAAGTAAAAACACTATGTCAGTGCCCATAAATTGTGCCCCATAAATTTTAACCCATAAAATGTGCCTTTACTGCAATTTTTCTAACTTTTAAACATCACACAACTTCATTTTTTACAATGTCGAATAGAAAAAAAGTTCTTTCAAATGAAATTTGTTTGAAAATTGTACCTCAGTTTTCTGATTTTAATGGATTTTAAAGTAATTTTTAAGCATGGGTATTTTTTAAATTAGTGCAACCCGATTACGAAAGATGAACCTGTTTACACTTAATGCAATAGTATAAAGAAAAGACATGTCTATGAGTAACTCTGGTATCATATTTTCGGTGGCAACAACCTAACACACAGTAAATTTCCCTTTTACTACAGTTTAACGTCTAAACATTGTACATTCGATTGTTCCAACGTATTATAGAAAACAAAAGTACTTTCAGTAATATTTGTTTGTAATGTTTATCTCAATTTACAAATTTTTTATGGGTTTTAAATTAATTTTTAAGTATGCATATTTTTTAAACATGCTTGCAACCCAAATACAAAAGATTAACTCAATTGTTCAAAAACATTGTAAATAATTCAGAATTTGTTTGCTTTCGCGTAATATTCAATAACTAAATTGACAAACAAAATTAAAACGCCAGAAATAAAATAAAATAAAACACGAATTTAACAGATATCAAATCAAACTACTCAAAATAACCTGATAAGCATATAAAATTTAAATGGGAATTTCGTTCCGGGTGCATATAACTTGAAATTAGTTTTTTAGGGAAGATTTTAGTGCGTAACATATTGTTTTCCGTTGCTTAGTCATAGAATTATAGGGAAAAGTTATATAATCATGTGAACCCAATTATGAAGGATTAGTCTTATTAGCTGAATGAAAAATACAGAACTATTTTTATCTCTAAGTGTATTGACGGGTTTATCTTCAGTAATGGGGCTGTGCGCTAGGGTATTCTTATTTTAATGAGTGTGCCTGACACTTATTATGGCATGCACCTTTGTTTAAAACAATATAAAATGACTTATGTTTTAAGCGACTATCTAGCATGCAACTTGATTACAAAATACTAACATGCAATTATGCTTAAGGTGTTTCTCCAGTTCCCTGCTCAACAACACGAAACTTTCTGACACATTTTCTGACTCATTAAACGTAAAGGCTTAAAATTTGTAGGCCTGACAATTAAAGCGATTTGGAATTTAAATGAGTTTTTCCTTTTTTCATAAATAAATTACTTATCGAGTTATGAGCAATTGTGGTTGCGTGACGGCCGGTTTTTATCCTTTATTGCACTGTTGCGTCCGAAATTCAGTTCAAAACACCAATTGAAAGATCTTATACCTTTACCAACAAATGGAAACTATCTTTCGATTACATAGTTTCTAAATAAGAACTGTCAATTTCATGCATTTCCGAACAAAAATTAATTAAAAAATATGTCAGAAAATAGCTCCTTTGGATTTGAGAACAGCCTTAACTTTATGAACAGCTTTAACTTGACGTTTATGAAAAAACTCACATTTTTAGTTTTAATTTTGGAACTCGCGAAATTTAAATTCAGAAAAAGGATGTTCTTTTGACACATTGTAATAATTTTTTTTAACTTTTAAAATTAAAATACATGTTTTCTTTGGTATGCGTAACAGAAGTATACAATATCTTCACAATACGGGGGAAAATGCAAAAAAATACATCCAAATGAGGTAGTAGTTACTAAAATTTTATTTGGAAAATTTGAAATTTTGTTGAAATTAAATCTACAATGATTAGATGAAATGATGTCATTTTCCATAAATTTTAAATCAAGACATCTGTCAAGATTTTTTTTTTTTTTTAAATGTAAATAACCACTCTCTTTTTGCTATAAATCACAGAAAATGTTAGCACTGAATCTAAACCAATACAACACTTAGCGATAACGTATAGCTATAAGATATGGCTGTAGTATACAATCGAAGTAGTAAGCAAAATATAGGAACCATATATTTACAATGAGTTTGATTACACGTTGAAAAGATTTGATAGAATGTGACGTCATATGTAGCCTTTTTTTTCCTTTTTCTTAAATTGTTTTCATGAAATTTGACTGTTTGTATTAAAATAGATGTTTTAATTTTTTAAAAAAAACATTCAAATTGAGGTGCTACGTTATTTTCCCGCTCTTATAGTTAAAGTTTTTATTTTATATAAAAAAAAAAAAAAATGTAAATTTTCTGTTTAGAATGACGTCAATATCAAACACGCAAAAATATAGCAAGAAAATCTGAATTTTTATTGGCAAATCGAAACAAAATACACGTGTTATCCTTATTTTTTTCACATTATTGTGTCATTTTTTAGGGTTTGGCAACAGGAAAGAAACGTTTGAATTAAAAATGATTTAAAAAGAGATATTTCTATAATGTTAAATTATGGAAGTGGTAGAAAAAAGGGATAAATAGTGGTCTGATAATTTTTTTAAGTAGACAGTGATCTTTTCCACGTTCTAAAACGTATGTACATCGAGTTTCGTGCAAATCGGTCAAAAATTAAAGATTTGTATAAAGGACATACACACAGAGAACGGCTTTTATATATATAGATGTCTATTGGGCTGTTAAATTGGGTTGTTAAATGAATTTCTGAAGTTAGAAATTATTTGAGTTTGGATGCTGAAGCCTCTTTCACACAGTACAACATTTGCTACAGGCAGCACAAGAGCAACTATCATAACCTGGGAAATTATTGGAAACATATGGTTATGTTCTCTTAAAAAATATTCAGAAGACTTTGAAAAATCTGACGTGCCTTCATTTTTAACTACTTGCATGAGCAATGTATATTCGATGATGGCATCACCAATAGCCATTTCTGAATAAAATTGTTTTATTATATCCTAAATGGAATTATAGCCAAAATTGGAATCCCTGGTATTTTATTTGACTGAACTAGGTTCTATGCATTGAAATTTCAAACATGTGTCCAAAGTTTGAAAGGGAAAACGCAAATTCCTTTTTATATTACAAAAGAAATTTGGGTTGACTTTAAATTGCTTAGTCCTAATTTATGTGAATTGCAAGGATCAACTAGTTTGTCGTTTCTAAATATTTTTTCTTGGAGATCAGAAAAAAAATTTCTTCACGATCACCACATCTTTACAGTTCTTCTAATCTCATTTTTGTCTTTTTGGTTATTTTCCTTTTTTCAGTCAGGGGGAAAAAAAAAAACATGAAATATGTCCATCAGTCGCAGAAAAGAAATCGTGAATTTTCGTCAATCGGTCGAGAGGGAAAAATCATGAAATTTGTTGCTGTCATGAAAAAAAAACCCTCCGAAATTCTTTGATTGGTCGCAGGAAAAAAAATCATGAATTTGGTCGATATGTCATGAGATAAAATTCACAAAATTTGTCGATTGGTCGCAGGAATTTATCACAAATATTCGTTAGTTGATCATGGCAAAAAAATCATGAAGATGCTCAGTTAAACACAAGAAAAAAAATTATGAATTCAGTCTATCTGCGGCAAGAAAAAACAGTAAAATTAGCTAATTGGTCACGAAAAAAAAATCACAAAATTTATCAATAGGTTGCAGGAAAAAAACGCAAAATTCCTCAATCGGTCACAGGAGAAAAATGCAAAATTCATTAATTTGTCGCAGGAAAATATAGCGAAAACCGTCAACATATCGCAGGAAGATATTGTGGAAATCATCAAAATGACACAGGAAAATATAGAGAAATTTATCAGCAGGTCACGGGAAAAAAATCGAGAAATTTTTCAGTCACACGCAGGGAAAAAAATCATAAATTTCACTCTAATAAAGTGTAATTCACAAAATAACATTCAATTTTATTTTATTTCTTTTCAAACTGGGTTAGAAATAGAAAATCAATAAAATTAAGAACTAATTAGTCTCATTATTATTAACAGTATCCATACTTTCCTGCAGCATCTCGTCCACCGAAAATGACAATGTTATCATCAATGACACACATTCCATGACATGCTCTTGCTTGATGCATATCTGCTCGTTTTCTCCATCTCTTTGAACGAACAGATAATTCATAAGTGCTTTGTGTTGCTGCCATCTGATTATGAACTATTTCCAGAGGGCTATATCCACCTGAAACATTACAATTAGCTCAGAAATTCTGAAAGAAGAAGCACAGCAGAAAATTCAGAAATTCCACATCTAAGCTCAATATCTGAGCCGAAAATACCATTTTAAAACTATCGTGTTCACTCACACACAGACATCATCATAAAAATGGGTTCTGAGAATATGAAAACATAAGAAATACTAACACACACACACACAGAATCATTGTAAAAACAGCAAAAGAATAATCATTTATTCTCAAAATGTAAAAATATACCAAAATTTTAAAATCATTTCTTTAAGGTTTAACTGCTCTGCTCAACAAGCGCAAAACATTTTGACACATTTACAAAGTCATTTTTTAACGGAAAGATATAAAATTGGAAGACCTGACTAAAGAAGCGATTTGGAATTGAACTGTGTGTTTCCATTTTTCAATCAATAAATTACCTATTGAGTTATAAGTGATTTTGATCACGTGACAGAGGCTTTTTTCTACCTTCGCTGACTGGTTTTTCTGCTTTCTTCGGGAACTTCGGTTCAAAACATCAACTTTGACAAAATTTTCTGAAAGATCTATTGCGTTTGCAAAAAAAAACAGAAAAAACAGCTTGATTACATAGTTTCTGAACAACGACAGTTGCTACTTTCATGCATTTCTGACCAAAAATAAATTTAAACTTATGTCATAAAGTTGCCTCTTTGGATTTGAGAACAGTCTTTATAGTGATTAAAATGCTTTCCTAACATTATATATGTTCAGAAAGTTTTAAAAAAAGCACATAAAAAAGTGCTTAAAGAAAATTTTATGTGTTTTTTTATAAAAACTCTTACTGGTAGTTAAGTTATCGTATTTGCATTTTCAATTATAGTATTTTTTAAATCAAAAGAGGGAGCTTCATGTCCACTACAGCTAACTTAAGCGAACCTTTAGGTTGTTGATCTTGTGTCTGTAGAATGCTTTACAATTCTTGTAGTTTGTTCTGATGCAAGAGCAGGAGATGTAAAGTAAACAAAACTCAGCTGACGGTCAGCTTTGTCCCCACGTGATGTAAACATCAGAAGGTTTCAGATGCTTCGAAATATGCTTTTTTTTTTCTTTAGGGCAGATAAGGGTTGCTGCAATTGCTTTAGAAATTTCCGTTTTTATTTAGTTTGCATCTTCCTTAGATAGTAGGCGAAAGTTTTTTGCGCTGGTTAAGAGAATTTAGCTAAGATTGCAATGACTAAGAGAAAGAAATTTCTAACAGAAGAAGAGCACATTCAAATCGTAAATAAGCATATGAGGGATTATTCTGAAAGTGAAGGCTCTCTAAATTTAACTGAGAATAGCGAATTGGGTATAACATATTATAAGTATGGTATAACAAATTATTCTTTGGTTTAATGGCTATCGCTTTGAAGAATGCCAATGTTCTCAATGATAAAAAATGTGGGACTAAAAGTGCACTTCTTCAATTTAAAATGAAAATTGTAGAACAAATATTTGAAAATTATGGAAGTTTCAGTATAGAAAGGCAGTTCACAGCTAAATCAACATCCATCTTTAAGGTTTTCTGGAAGGTATTTTTCTTCACTAAATGTCTATGAAAGAGGCGAAAAAAAGCAGAAGAAGGTGTGTGTTTGATAACATATGTATTTTAATTTTTACTGGCAGGTGTCGCCACATTGCCGGCATAACAAAATGCAAGAAGTTTCTAATGGAAACTATAAGCTGTGAGTTAAAGACCCAACTCTTTAATTCTGTAGTTATTACTAAGCTGTGTGTAAAGGACATTATCCTTGTTTTTAGTTTTGGTTGGAAGTTTTTACGAGAATGCGTTTGTTAATAAGTTACGGTTTCAATTCAATTGTGTTTGTGAATTGATCTGTGCCTGGAAAAACTTGAACTGTGTGATTATGTAAAAATAAACTAGTTTAAATCACGATTGAGAACCTTTATAGAGTTTTGAGCGATATTTAAACATAATTCTGGGGCAGAAAGGAGTATCTAGTGTGTAGTTTGCTCATAGATTGTAAGAACTCAACGGAAAGCAAGACAGACTTTTTACTCTTGTGAACTATGCAACATTGGACTTTGTGTTTATCCTTCGTTTAAAGACTATCACACACTGTCTCCTTTGTGAATTACGTATGTATATAACATTTACAACATATGTTTTATCATTTTTTGGATTTGTTTAAGTGTAGATTTATATAAAGTTTTGATTCTATATAAAGATTTGTATAATATTTAATTAAGGTAAGTCAAATATTTTATTTTCTGCATATAGATTTTCATGAAAATATTTTCAGAAAGTTTCGACATTTTGTATTTATGATTACATTATTATTCCTTGCAGTTTCACAAATAATCAACTCAATTGGTGAAAAAATTTATTTTCTGTGATTTTTTTTTTAAGGTTAGGCTTAGTAATGCAAAATCGTCTTCACAGATAGATACACTCTAACAGAGCACCGTCCCCGTAGAAAGTTGCGTTGAGCGACATACCATCCTGAAAAGCGAGTTTGGGACTGGTTCATATATGACACACACCTTGCGAAAGGGTTAAATATCATTTGTTTATTTTTCTCATTTAAAAGATATTTGCAAAAAAACATTCAGAAATTTTCTGTCTAAAAGTGTGAATTTAACTAATGGCTTAGAATATGATACTGCAGTATACAGATACACTTATGTATTTTTTTAGAAGTGTTCAGTATATTTGGTGTTTTAGGCAGTTTTCTTTATGTTGTCTGCAAGTTTCCATGCAAAAGAAATCAGTGATGCTAGGGATCAACTATAGTGGATCATTTAAGCAAAAAATTGAAGGGATGCATAAAAAAAAGTTGTGATGGGTTCTTTAGGATACATAATTTTCTTCTTGAAAGATTGCAAGAGTGCCATATTTAGTATTAAATACATTAAATCTGCTTATTTTTTTTAAAAAAAAAGTCCTATTTTTACGAAAAAGGACCCAGTTTTTGTTACTGCCGCATGAAAATTTTTCTTTCCTTCTCTACTTCCATTTTCCCCTTCACCACAAAATGTTTAAAATTTTGAGAATCTTAAAAAATTGTTCTGTCCTACTTGACGCTTTTTAGTAGCAATAAGTAAATTATCAATCATCTAAATTACAATCCTCTCCCCTCCCTATAAAATTCATGCTTCCCTCTTCTCCTCTCTAAACATACAATATAACAAAATCTTTAAAAATCTTCATTAAAAAATTATACTCTTTGTTGCTCTTTAGTAATAATATAAATAAACAATCAACTATTTAAATTATCACTCTACCTTCAAAATATATGCTCCTCTCCCCCCCCCCCCTTTCCCACAGCAAAAAATAAATAAAAATAAAAAAATAAATAAAAATAAAATAAAAATAAAAAATAAATAAATAAAACCTTTAAAACTCTACTTTAAAAAATCATTTAGTCCTCTTTTTGTTGCTCTCAAGTAACAATAAGTAAACAATCAATCATCTAAATTGCACACTACCTCTCTCTAAAATTTATGAAAATATTTTAGAATAAAAAATTTTAAATATTTTATACTTCATGAGATGTGGGAGGCTGGAAAGGAAGAGATGCATAAATGAAAGTGGGGTATAATTTAGGTGATAGAATGCTTATTTATTACTATACTATAGAGTAGCCAATAGGGAAAAAAAATCAATTAAAGAATTCTAAAGGGTGAACTTTACGTGCTTAATATCAGAGGAAGACAAAGGCTAAAGAAGTAATTTTGAGGGGGAATTTAGAGGACTGATTATTTATAGTTACAATAAAGTAACAAACAGAGCAGAAATTAAAAAAATAATAATAAATATTTAAAATTTTAAGTGTTGAGGAAGAAACACAATTTTAGGGTGGAAGGATTTAGATATTTATTTTTAAGCAGAAATCCACCAAAATGCAGAACTTTCTCACCTTGTATTTATTTATCTTACTTTTGAATTAATGATAAAAGCACTTTTTTAAAATTAATTTCTCTAAAAATCCCAAATATAAGCACACTCCTAAATTTAACTCATTTTGCTTTAGGGAATAGGAAGCTTACAATTAGGATTTTATGATAAAGCACTATATTAATGATGTATATAAAATTAGCACAAAAAGTCAGACCTATAACATAAATCTTTCCATTTAAATATGCAGCTGTATGGTAATTTCGAGGCTCAGGCATTGTACCACCAAAAAACCATTTATCTTTCTGAATATTATAAACAAACATTGATGCACCTGCAATTGAAAATTAAAATTTAGGTTTGGTATATAAACTGCTATCACAAACAAATGACAACAAAAATGACTACAAAAAATGGTAACATATAAAAAACATTCGTCCTTTTTTTTTTAAGAAAGTCATGGATAAAACTTACACATAACTTACCTAGGACATAGTCATTTGCTTGAGGAGGGTTAATACCACCAAGGGCTATGATATTTGGAGACCTCTCACTCCGGAGCTGGGACACCAAGCTGACATCATCAAAGTAACTCAGTGTTGATTTCAGTTTCTGCGCAATATTAAGTCTATAAATAAAAATGAAATCTTAAATTATACAAAATTGTAATTGTAAAATAATATGAGGCCTTTTAAATTCTCTGCAGCATAATTAATGGATTGCAGATTGATCAATTTTAAATTTATGACATGCTATTAAAAAATTCTTAAATTAATTATAAAATATGGTTGATCTTAGGTTAATATTTCATTAATCTCATTTTGGGGCTGAACATATAAAATGAAAAATTTATTCTTTTCAAAACTATCTTGAAACATTGTTCGAAGCAATAAAATTATTTCGAGAAAACACAAAAAAAACATATTTCATTAAACACAATTCTTGTGAAGTAAATAAATCTTGAGATTCCTTTTGTGTTTTATTAGACAGCACCACATCACAACATTTAGAACAATTAATATTTGAATAACACTATAAATTCCGAGATTATGATAAATACATATCCCAGCCAAGAACATATATATTCTGCTCATTTCGAAGAAATATATTCAAGCATTACTTCTGTGCATTAACTCACACTTGTTCACATAAATATTATAATTCCGAGAAAATATTTTTTCCCGACCAAACAGTTCAAGATTTCTTTACTAAACATTTACGAGGAAACATTTTTCCCCGTTCGAACACAATTCAAGTTTTTATACTTAACTAAAAGAATTCTAGTATCAATCTGCGTTCTTACGCAAAACACGTACTAAACCACGTGACCTAGGCTGGGCTATTTTTAGATTTCCCCAGCGCAATTTCGTAACACTGCCCACCCATGAACATATGGGTGTTCATCACAAATAATTACAATATATCAAATTAATACAAATACAAAATAATGAAATTAATACAAATATAAAATAATGAAATGTTATACATACTTCAGGGTATTTAAACATGTTACAATGAAATTCTAACTAAAATAAGAAGAAAAAATAAGATTAATATATGAATTAATTTTTAGAGTCACAATCAGTTCCAAGTTCAAGAGGATAAATCAATTGGATGGGTCTTTTGAGAATACATTTCTCAGTTTTGACTTTACAGGACCTCACCTTGCCGTCTCTTCCAGGAAATAATTCGATAATTTTTCCTAGACTCCAGAAATTTCTGGGTAATTTATCATCTTTGATTAGTACAATGTCATTTAATTTAAATTGAGGAAAATTAGTTTTGTTCAAGCTTAAATGAGCTGACCTCAAATTTAATAAATATTCCCTTTTCCATCTAGACCAAAACAAGCGCATTAATTTTTCACGATAGTTGTAAGATCTAATTAACTCTTTCCTGGAAGAGATATTAGGGTCAAGGTGAAGCCGAACTGGTGGCAGAGAAGATATTCTTCTCCCAATTAAGAAGTGAGCAGGGGTTAATGGTAGGGGGTCTGGACCTTCTGGCGAGAAATAGGTTATAGGGCGAGAATTGACCATGCCTTCAATTTCCACTAGTACAGTATTCAGTTCAATCACAGTCAGGGATGACTTGCCAAGAGTTTTCCGCAATGCGGTTTTAATAGTCCTAACCATACGTTCATAAAATCCCCCCCACCATGCTGCTCGTTCGACTATGAACTTCCACTTAATGCAATGGGAAGAAAAAAAATCTTGTACATCTGGATGAGTTATAATGGACCAAAGTTTTTTCAAGTCTTTTTCGGCCCGTTTGAACGTCTGAGCATTATCTGTATATATAACAGCTGGCATTCCTCGTCGTGAGAGGAATCTACGGAATCCTAGTAAAAATGTTGAAGTTGACAAATTGTCTACAAGCTCCAGGTGGACATTTCTGGTTACTGCACACGTAATCAGCAAAATGTATTGCTTATTATCACAGTCTTTTACGTACAAAGGTCCTGCAAAATCACATCCTATCACACTGAATGGATTTGCCTGTTCTACACGATCAGCTGGCAATGGAGCTACCGTTTGGTCTCCTGGAGTTGAAGAAAACCTCTTGCATATAATGCAGTTTTTTAGCACACTTCTCACGGTTTGTCTAGCCTTTAGTAGCCAGAATCTTTCTCGAATTTGTAGAAGTGTATGGGCAACAGCAGAGTGAAAAACTTTATTATGAGCATCCCAAATTATTAGTTCTGCCAATTTAGTTTTTGGCGGAAGAATTATTGGATGCTTTTCATCCACCGATAAATCAGTCTTACTGAGTCTTCCAGAGACTCGCAAAACTCCTTCTGGATCGAGGTAAGGGTTCAAGGAAAGTAATTTAGAATCTCTAGGAAGCGGTTTAGAATTTTTCAGGCATATGATTTCGCTCGAGAAAATTTCATTTTGACAATTTTTAATCCAATAAATTTCTGCTTCTCGGATTTCCTCAGACGTAAGATTACAATTTTTCTCGCGTTTTTTCTTTAGCATTTTGATAAAGAGTATAACATAGCCAGTTACTCGTAATAGTTTTTTCAGGTTACTGTATTTGTTTATTTCAATTAGATTTTCCTTAACAATTGTTGCATTAACAATAATTTTACTTCTGGCTTCAATTTCAATTTCAGGGTTGACTGATTTTGTTTTATACTTATCATCCTTGGGCCAATTTTTTTCAGATTTACTAAGCCATTCAGGGCCACACCACCATTGATTTGAGTTCAATAATTCTTTAGCTGATAGCCCCCTAGTCAGCATATCCGCAGGATTATCCTTGCTAATTACATGCCTCCAAGAACTAGGGTCGCTCATTCCCTGTATTTCCGTTACCCTATTGGCAACGAATGGCTTCCATTTGGATGCAGCTCCTTGAATCCAATGTAATACTATGGTTGAATCAGTCCACAGTACTATTTTTTCTAGATTGGAGAAAATACTTTTTAGGTGATTAGCTATCCTAGCAGCTATTAGAGCACCTAAAAGTTCGAGTCTTGGCAGCGTTATTTTTTTCAGCGGGGCTACTCTAGCCTTAGCCATAACAAAACAAGTCTTAAAGAGCACCTCGGAAGATTTAAATCACAAGTAGGCTACCGCTCCATAGGATTTTAAGGAAGCGTCCGAAAAAATGTGAAGTTCTACCCTGTCCTGCACTTCACCCGAGTTATAATAATATCTAGGTATTTTTAATTCTTCAAGCAATTTTATTTCCTGATACCATGTTCTGTATTTAATTTTAAATTCTTCATTAAATTCGTCGTCCCAGTCCAACCCACTCTGCCATAATTCTTGTAGAAAAATCTTAATTCTAATCAAAAATGGTGACATAAATCCAATAGGATCAAATATTTTGGCGGCAGTTTGGAGAACATGCCTTTTGGTAAATTCCAAGCTGTCACCCACTGACACTAAAGATGCCAAATCTATGGCCAGAAAATCCTCTTCAATATTCCAGTTTAACCCCAATACTTTAGATTCTACACAATTTTCATTAATTTCTATAACCGGGTTACCATTCCACGATTCCTTTAATTCTTGTGAATTAGTAACGAACTTTCTCAATTGCATATTAGCATCTTTAAATATAGAAACTGCAGTAGTTGTTAGTTTCATGGCTCCTGCAACCGTGGATGCTCCATAAATTAAGTCATCCACATATAAATATTTATTAATCATTTCATAAGCGGTGGGTTCCGTTTCCTTATAATTACCAATATGTTTTTTAATTGTAGAGGCTAAAACATAAGGGGAGCTGGTTACACCGAAACAGTGACGGTTAAAATGGTATAAAACGGTGCGTTGATCTATGTCGCAGTCATCGAAATACAAAAAACATAAATAATTTCTATCATTTTCTGATACCTGTATTTGTAGAAAGGCTCTAGCAATATCCCCCGTGAAAGCAATTTTAAACTGTCTAAAATTTAATAGCACATCTATGAGATTAGGATTTAAATTTTCCCCCGCAAAGAGACATTGATTTAGACTTTTTTCCCCATTTTTTCGGCTACTCGCGTCAAAAACTATCCTGGTTTTTGTAGTAGAAGAACTCGGTCGGGACACTGATTGATGGGGCATTACATAATCGATAGAGCAATTATCACTGCATTTCTCAATAATTCCCTCACTCAATTGCTCTTTCATAATTTCATTATATTTCAAAAACAAAGATTTATCACTCTTTAATCTTTTTTCCAAACCCGCAAAACGCTTTTTTGCAACCTCGTAATTATTAAACAAATTTTGTTTATCTAATTCATTACACCATAACAAGGGAGTCATATATCTATCATTTTTAAAAATGATTTCTTTCTGGAATTGATTAATGACCTCATAAGTCTCTTCGTGCTTTTGATCATTAGAATCGATTAAAAAGGACTCGATGTTCCATAAATTCCTAAGATCATTTTCTGGAGGTAAACAAATTACATTTAAACAGGGAGTTGTGTTAGAATTATTACTGTCAACTCGACCGACCAAGGTTTTACCAAATATTGTTGGCTGCATAAATAATTGACGATTAATTTTTTCGACAGATCCTATTATAGTTTCAAATAAATAATCTGCCCCAAGCAATATCTGAACAGGTTTCGAATGAATAAATGTGTCAGCCAATACATGTTTATCTAGATATAATTTATCTATCAACTTATAATCAACAGAAGTCATTATCTTAGTACCGCTAATAATTTCAGAAACCAGCGCTCTTACAGTTATTTTTTCATAAGGATGATGACAACTAATAATAGTTAAATTTACGACATTAAACTCCTTTTCTATGGCTTCGCGGTTCGCAAACGTATAAACCAAAAGTGTTTCCTTAGTAACAGGTTTTAATTTTAACGCCGAGGCTAAACTTTTTGTAACGAATGTTCTAGAGGATGCAGAATCATATAAAATTCTCGTGTTTAATTTATTTCCTGTTCCCTGCACTTGTACACAGGCAGTTTGCAACAATGTTGCATACTTTTCGGGTGAATTATTTGTTTTTACTACATATGAAAACACGGTTTGACTTTTGTCATTTTTAGACGTTTCGGCTTTCACTAAGCCATCATCGGGACGCGTTTTTGTCGATTTTTTAGTGGGGCAAAATAAATAATTATGCTGATTACTTTTGCACAATTCACAAGGCGGTATTTTTACCTTACACAAAGATATTAAGTGCGATTTCAAGAAGCATCGGTAACATCTCCCATCTTTTTTCAACTTATATCTTTTCTGTTCATCGGTAATTTCGTTACACTTTAAGCTTGAATGATTCGAGTTACAAAAAATACAAACATTTTTTACAACAGTATTAAGCGCGACTGAAGTGGGAACATTAGGTTTTATCCTAGGAGCCCTTTTTTCCCATCGTGTTACTTCGTGATTTTTTAAGGAAAGCCCTGACACTGCATTAGCTGCTTCGCGCGATTCTACTTCAAACTTTATGAAATTCATTAATTCATTCACGTCACCAGCTTTTTCCGCATTTTTCTTTCTCTGAAATTCTATAACTAAGTTATGTGGTAACTGTTTTAAGATAATTGGTATTAATAAATACCCAAAATTATCTGACGCCACCCCAATGGCTTTCAAGTTCCGAATGCTTACCTCGCATTCGTCATATAAATCCCGTAACAATTTTATGTTCGCGGTTGATTTTACCGGTTCTAGTTCTAACAACTTATTTATAAAACCGCTTATCAAAATTTCTGGTTTACCGTATCGATTCTGCAGTAAGTCTAAAGAGTGTTGATAATTAGTTTCGTTTAGCGTCAAACCGGAAATTGATCTAAGCGCTTCACCTGACAAAAATGATTTTAAGTAATTGAATTTGTCAATTTTGGTTAAATTCTCATTCGAATCGATTGTACTCTTAAAACTATTCATAAATTCTAAAAAAGTATTTGGTTCCCCCTTAAAAACTGGTATAGTTATTTTTGGCAAATTTATTGTTGCCGGCTTAGCACTAACATAAGGAATTGTACTCCCATTAAATACAGAACTAGTATCAGGCTGATCAGAATCAAATTTAAATTTTTTCAAATTCATTTTAATTTTGAATTTAGCTTCATTAATAACATCATCGTAATCGATGCAATTTTGAATTTCAGTTTCAAAAACTGTTCCATCATCGATTAATTCCTGAATTTGATTGTTTACTACTTTTAATTCGTTTTGCTTTTCTATTATATTATTTAAATATTCATTCAACTGATCAAAATTACTTTTATTTTCAAAATCAATACTTTCTATATAAGATTCAATTTTTGTTATAAACTTGGTTATAGAGGTCTTCATGACCTTTCGTTTACCTTTAGATTTTTCTACATCCATAATTTACAATTATAGAATAACTTTCATGCATAGAACAAAAATTGGTTACAGTACCTTTTTCTATCCGCGACGAGAAGACGAATAAGCCGATGACGGGTAATCCAATATTTTGAAGACGATGATAATCTCTGCACTAGTACTCCATGATAATGAAAACACTATAATTAATAAATGCGAAGACGTGAGTTGCACTCTTGATAAACAATAATAAATTCGATCTGGAGGTTTTTCCCGAGTTTCGTAGCACCATGAAAAATTTATTCTTTTCAAAACTATCTTGAAACATTGTTCGAAGCAATAAAATTATTTCGAGAAAACACAAAAAAAACATATTTCATTAAACACAATTCTTGTGAAGTAAATAAATCTTGAGATTCCTTTTGTGTTTTATTAGACAGCACCACATCACAACATTTAGAACAATTAATATTTGAATAACACTATAAATTCCGAGATTATGATAAATACATATCCCAGCCAAGAACATATATATTCTGCTCATTTCGAAGAAATATATTCAAGCATTACTTCTGTGCATTAACTCACACTTGTTCACATAAATATTATAATTCCGAGAAAATATTTTTTCCCGACCAAACAGTTCAAGATTTCTTTACTAAACATTTACGAGGAAACATTTTTCCCCGTTCGAACACAATTCAAGTTTTTATACTTAACTAAAAGAATTCTAGTATCAATCTGCGTTCTTACGCAAAACACGTACTAAACCACGTGACCTAGGCTGGGCTATTTTTAGATTTCCCCAGCGCAATTTCGTAACATAAAACGTTATCAACTTTATGGTAATTTTGGTCATCCTCCTCCTTTTACGATAGCATACATTATCACTCATCAACACCCCCCTCCCTCCCCCAATGATATTGTTATCAGTGTCAAAAATTCATTTTGTTTTTACAATTTTTTTGTTCCTTTTTCTTTTTATACGTTTGCAGTGATATACAGATATGGTTATATATTTATTATTCACATACTTTACTGATTCAAAGAAGTCAATAAAATATCACTATTATGTATGAAATAAATTTATATCAATTAAAAAGAGTTAAAACATTATATCATTTAAAAGAGATAAGTTACTTTTTAAAGTACTGAATAATAGCTTTTTGTTATATAATGCATTCAACAGGAATATTGTTTTTTGCACTTGCTTCCTGCATGGGGAGAGAGCAACTTCTTATCCTTCTATATATATAAAAAAGTAATGCTTTGGAAATGGACCAATGAAAATCTGTGTATATACCATGAAATGCATCTGATTGGTCAGAGCTTTCTGACGCAATAAGGGGGTTACCAAGGGAGGGGTCTGGCTCTGTCGCCAAACACCACCAAGTTTGTCACGAACTTGGTGATATATTGCCAAATTTGGTGACCAAAATTAGTCCCCAAAAGTGACGCCAACTTGGTGCTATTTCCAGTATTTCGCTAAATTTCCATAGACTCCCATTGAAATCCAATAGGGTTTACTTGCTTGCAGAAAATCAACAAATTGAGATATCTCAATGCAACAAAAACTAATATTAGCTTGTGAATAGAGCTTAATTGAAATATTTACATTATTTTTAAGCACAAACACTAACTATTTACGATATTCGTAACACTATATATACAATTTTTATTTAATTTGTAATTATTCAAATAATTTATAAATTTTACCTTTTTTAATGATTTTATATTTAATAATTCTTTTAATTATGAAACTCTATAAGTTCTAATGATTACCTGCTTGGTGATAAGGAAATAAAATCATCAAGAGTCGGGGAAGAGCGCATTTATACCAATTAAAATCTCTGCCGGCCCGGCCTACAGGCGGAGGTAGATTTCGGAGTTAAGTATACTAATTTCAACAACAAAAAATAATATCATGATTAGAGATAAACCCACTTTAACAATTTTATCTGCCGCTTTTGACGAGTTTTTATTTCATTTTTAAATAAGAGCTGGTTTTATCAGAATCATGTTAAGGCGCTATTAAAAAAATACTTTTCCATGCTCAACAACTCGAAATTTTCTGGCACATTTTCAGATTAATTTTTAATTGAAAAAATATGAAACTTGCTGACGTGGCTTTTGAAGAGATTTATAAGTGACCTGTGTATTTATTTTTTGTTCAATTAATTAAAACTTGATTTATAAACAATTATTTTCTCAGTTGGATAATATTTTTCGTTTCTAACACAATCGCTTCGAGATATTTGGTTCAAAATGTCCACTTTGACATCATTTTTTGAAATATATTCTGCCTTTATCAAAAAATCGATCATTACGGTACATTATATAGTTTCTGAATAAGAGAATCTACCAACTGAATGTGTTTGAGAGCAAAAATCAATTTAAAAATGAGTCAAAAAATAAGCAGTTTGGATTTGAATACACCCTTAATACGATGATTTTTTACTTCAACCGCTATGTATTTTTAATTTGTTTTTGCTGTAAGAATTGGTCTTATCAAAAACTTGTCAATGCAAATGTTGTAGATAATATTAAGAAGATATATAATAAATTCATGCGGATTTTATATCTTGTGAATTGACGAAGTTGTGGATTCTTTCTTCTTCAACTACCCCTTTTTGTTTTCATTTTCCTTTTTTTTTTTTTTTTTTTTTTTTCAGTATGAATCTATCCTATCAAAAACTTGTCAGTATAAAAGTTCTAGATAATATTAAGAAGATTTATAATAAATTTAATTGTATTTGATATCTTGAGATTTGACGAAGTTATGAATTTTTTTTTCTCCCAAAAACCCTATTTTTTGCGCCCTTGAGCCCATTTTTAATTTTATCAAAAATCTGTGATACATAAATTTTTGGTCCAATTTTTAGAAGTAATAAAAATTTTAAACTGATTTAATACGTACAAAAATTAAGAAGTTATGGGGTTTTTTCGGTTTTCACAAAACCCCTCCCTATTTCCATCCCCTTGGTCCGATTTTGCCCATTAACGAACTTGATCGATATTTTATGCCCCTTGATTTTATGTATCAGTTTGGAAGAGATTTGTGCAGAATTGTGGAAGTTATCGTGTCCAGAAGAAAGTGATGAGGATGGTTTTGGGTTTTAGGGGTCATAATCAGTGTAGATCTGCAAAAATTTTTCAGAAATTCCAACATAGGGGAGAATGTAATAGGTAGTATTTCATACGAAATCTACCTAAAATCTAAAAATGCACAGAAAATGAGTAATCATGAAATGATCCAGAATGGAAACGCGAAACAATTTCTTCTGGAGATGGCTAGAAAATAAAGTTTGCTTCGCGATACCGAATGGAATCGCGAAGTGATTACGCAGGAGGTTGGTGAGCGTAGCGAGCAGGGGGGCGGAGCCCTCCTAGTATATAAAAAAAATAGGTAGACAAGATTCTTTCTCTTTATTTTACTAACAAACACAACAAGTGTCATTTCAAGCACACTTTGTACCTGGTTTCTGCAACAGCAGATTATATGCACATATGGCAAAAGAACAGGAATGCCAAACGTTGGGGTACCACTTTTTTTTTTTTTTAAATGAAATAATTGTATAATCATTTAATGGTTTAATAACTTTGTATTTTCAGAAAAACAGATAACAGCCTGAAAAAACGATAACATGCGATTTTGATGTAAAGAAAAAGTTTGGTTGGATAAAAAATGATAACGATATCAAAAGTCAATCTCCCCTTCCTCTTACAGATAACTTACGATATCAAGTGCTAGACCCCCTCCTCCCTAAAATGATAATGTTATACATGCACAGTCCCTTTCCCCCCTGAAAAAAAAACTCGGCCTGAGAATCCTTTGATGTATTTTCTGGGATAAATAATTTTTCCATGTCAACAATTAACGACATAATAAATAAATAAAAACAAAGTAATCTCAAAAGTAAAGCCAAACATCACATATAGAAATATATACAGGGTGCAATATGTTATCTACCGCCCACCTTTAATTTACTGTTGGTCGTAGACATATAGTTCCAATTATAAAAACATTTCAAATGAGGTAAATATTCATGTTGTGGCATTATTTAAAGTAAAAAAATCAATTTTATAAAAATTACAAAAACTAACTTTTTATATGGTCCCCCAGTCCCTATAGTTATATTTGGTATAAGTTTACATATATCATAACAGATATAACACAAAATGTTTGACATCTGTACTACAAAAATTGACACAGTTAATAAATTTCAAAGTTTGAGATTTTTGCACACGATTTTGTCTTTTATTGAGGGATCAGTTAAAAGATGAATAAAAGTAATTCAAGATCAAAATCAGGATGCAATGTCCTTTTTACGGCGAAACCACCTTTGGCCATAAAATCGCCATTATCGCCAAAATGGGGTATCACCAAAGAGGGTTATTTCATCGAAAAATTTTAGCTAACTTTTATGGGTCGAACAACATTCAAACGTCAAAGTAGGTAGAATCCTCAACCGGGAAACAAAACATACTCACTAAGGACTAAATAAATGACAGCAGAATGCAAACGACCAGCCAAGCATTAAAATTGGTATATTATATCTAACAAAAACATAGCTGTGAAAAAAGGGAGCCAAGTTCTGTAAAGACAATGGCAAGAAAAGAAGTAATATCTAAGTGGGTGCCAAGTTCAAATAAAATTCACTCAAACTTACCTACTGAAGTATTATAGCATTTTTTAAATTGTTTAGAAATAAAAATTATTGATAGTATATTAATAATAAACCTAGAACATGGCAAGTTTTTACCTACGAGTCATTTATTTTGAATAATGACATTATTATATCAAATCTTGTTATTTCATGATTGGAAGCCTTAATTTGAGTGAGCTCCTTCCCCTTGAAGGGTGGTGGGATAAAATATATCCCACCTAATTTAACTGCAAAATGCCACATTGACACCAGAATTCAGGACTAAAAAGTTTAATTTTATTAACTACGTGAAAAGAAGCTTTTACCCATTTTGAAATAAATTTGTTTTTAAATTCTGGTGTGATTCAATCATTTCAGCATTTCACAAATAAAAGTTATTTGCCCCTGAAAGGGTTAAAGGGGTGCAGTCTCTAGAGTGATGACCAAGAACAAGCGTAAGTATACCTGTCTCTTTGTCAGGCATCTTAGTCTGTTTGCATTGAGGCTTCTGGAGGGTGGGTGCTAGAGTGATAACCAAAGACGAGTGGGAGTGTATCTGTGTATTTATTGGTTTATCAAATCTTTAACATGAGTCATTTGTTTATAATAATAACTGTATTAATTTTTTTTTGTAATGTCATTAAAATTAATATTAACATCACCATTTTATTAAGACATGAAATTGATAGGCATAACATTTATCAAAAACTTGCCAAGTTCTAGATTTATTATTAATATGCTATCAATAATTTTTATTTCTAAACAATTTAAAAAATGATATACTTCAGTAGGTAAGTTTAAGTGAATTTTATTTGAACTTGGCACCCACTTAGATATCACTTCTTTTCTTGCCATTGTCTTTACAGAACTTGGCTCCCTTTTTTCACAGTTATGTTTTTGTTAGATATCACTACTTTTTGTAAAGTTACAATATATTTAGACACTTTACTTAATGCTTTTTAATGTGTTTACATGTGACTATTTTATTCACCAAGCAACATTCAATTTTAATTTAAATTTCCTACAACAAACTATTTGGCTGTCAATATGCGGCAGAAATCTATATTTTAAAACTGCTACATTGAATGCATGTTTTGAAACGAAATGTATTGACCCCGAGTAAGTAGGTAGGTTTACAATCGAAGTCTATGGGAATTTGGTGAAATATTAGAGATATCGCCAAGGTGGCATCACTTTTGGCGATTAATTTTGGTCGCCAAACTTGGCGATATATCGCCATATTGGCGATAAACTTGGCGGTATTTGGCGACAGAACAGCGTCTCCTCCTACGGCAAATTAAAATTTCGCCTAATAGACGTAATTTTAAAGTAAAAATGGACACCCCCAGGTGAGTAATTCATTGATTTTCACAATTTTTTTATTTTATTCCTTAGTTTCATAGTGTAAACGAACTTCGTACCGAATTTGAAGTCTGTAGCTGGAGTAGATATACGAGATCTTTTTGATGAGTGAGTCAGTCAGTCAGTGATAAAATTATCGATTATCAGACATTTTCAAATGTCATTATCTCGGAAACTAATTATGCGTTATCTATAAAATTTTGGATTTTAGGTAATTAGGGTGGCCTTACTACACATTTCGTATAACAAGTACGTAGGTCTCATAGATTTTCAGTAGTAGAGCATTGAAATTTCACGAAAACAGCTCGAAATGGTTCGTGTAAATAACACACGGCTATGTCAGGCGAACTTGGATGACACACTGCCGTGTGTCTAGATCTTAATGTAATACAAATGTGCGACTGCTTTTAATTCAGAAGCACCCCCAAATGTAGACAATTGAGTCCTTCCACAATAATCCATTTTCGAATTGAATGTTTCACGTTTTCATTACTCGTCAGTTGAGAAAAATTTCGCTAAGATGTTATATATTCCCGTGGCTGCCTTCTCTAATTTCTAGGCGATGTTTTGTTGGTGTTTATCTATAGGCAACCCCGACGAGTGACGTGTTCTGGCAACCCCATTAAGCCCAACATGCGCATAAATCTTCTTGGCGAAATTTACTTGGCAGAAAAGGAGTTTTCATGCCAAGAAAAATACAAGAGGGCGACCGCGAGAATATATAACATCTGGGAACAGATGTCATATACGCCCGATGTCATATATTGGTGCTATTTTTTTCCGATGCCAATTTGGCGAAAACATCAACAGCATAAACAACAACATCCGGGTTACCACATCAAGCAAAATAAAGACACTTTGGCGCCAGTTAAGTACCCATTGCGTACATGACATAGGCGTCAGAAAAAAATCGCGCCAATATGTATACGACATGTCTGCCAACATCTGTTCCAAAAATATTTCCACTTTGAAAAAATATAATCCGTAATTGCTAATCTAATATGATTTGATCTTTGGTTATCCAGCGAATCGTGCAAAGAAAAATCTATAGAGCGGAACAGGCAAATTCCATCACCTGGCATGACAATAATAGGTACTACTTAGTTATCCCGTCGACCAAAAATCTATCGCCAAACTATAAGATTAAATGGCAATAATGGTTGATCGTAAATGTCACATTCACTTGACTTTAAGCAAGTTACACGTATTTAGGTCATCAAGAGATTTTTATTTCGACGTTTTATTTGTATTTTTATTAATGTTATACTAATTTATTTGTTCTTTCGTTATTTAAAATAAAAATTATGTCAATTTGTATAATTTGCAAGTGGTTTGGCGATTTATATAATTTGGCGAAATTGGTCGACGGGATAACTAAGTAGCACCCAATAATTTTATGTTTTACCATTACAGACTCATTAACATATAAATCAACAGTCCGATTCATATTTACAAATAAAATGACGAAGCTATCCAAATAATATCAAACAAATAGTATAAAATTTAAACAAGCACTAACAAGAAAATCTGAGTAACTTTTAGCCCTTATTAATGTATGTTTGTAGTCTGGTGAAAGAAAGTATTGGCTCAAACTGTCATTAAAAACAACATGCTAAATGCACCTTTTGCTTAATTATAACATTTATTGGACACACAGCATATAAACTTGAAAGTAAACAGACAGCAATTATTCAAAAATGTAAACAAAAGAATCATCCCTATGATTCAAATAAATATTGATGCTGGATGTGCAGCTACCATGAGTCTAATAAGCAATAGTCGGCACTTTCAGAGGCAGAAACATCATTTATTATTCCAAATTCAAATATTTCAGTGCTACATTCTAATTTTGTTTTAATATTTCAAGTTTTCTTTTAAACTGACGTCATTTTCACCAATAGAAAGAAAGCTGATGTATTTCATGGCGTGCTATCATGAAAGCCGCCACTAAAATCTTTCAAATGTGTCAACAATGTGGTCTTTCAAATGTGTTCAAATATGTCTTCAAAATGCTTTCAAATGTGTTTGCTTAATTAAATTTTACATGTTCTGTTTATTCCATTTGATTTTAGTTTGCAAGAGTTTGCTCATTTCTTTAAGTAAGTGTTTATGGGATTTTGAAATGATGAGTTTATTTGAAATTTATCATTTCAGTTTTTGCGATTAAATCATCACTAAACGAAAAATTGATATTGGACGCAATGCAAGAAATAGAAAAAAAAAAGCGAAATTCAGGTGTCCACAGCTAGACAGCCTAGACCCATGGTGATCACACATCCATGATCAATATTTATTTGAATCATAGGAATGACTCTCTTTTGTTTACATTTTTAATTCTGGGATTGGACGAATTTCAACTACGGATGCCTCGAAATATATGCGTATTTTGACATATTTTTTCTTTCAAAATGTTTTTGTTTTTTCACAAGGGGTATAAAAAGGTAAATTTTATGCAGCATTGTTCAAAAAATTAATTATCTGAAATTAACGAAAAATTGCTGATATTCAGGTGATTTTGCTGCATGGTCAGCCCGGATTCAATATTTGGTGCTTTTATTGGCAGATTAAAATTTCGCCTAATAGACATAATGTTAAAGTAAAAATGGACACCCGCAAGTGGGTAATTAATCGATTTTCACATTTTTTTTTTTTCGATTCTTTAGTTTTACAGTGTAAACGAACTTCGCACCAAATTTGAAGTCTTTAGATGCAGTAGATATATGAGATCTTTTTGATGAGTGAGTCAGTCAGTGATAAAATTATCGATTATCAGACATTTTCAAATGTCATTATCTCGGAAACTAATTATGCGTTATTTACAAAATTCTGGATTTTGGGTAATTAGGGGGGTCTTACTACGTACTTCGTATCACAACTACATAGGTCAAATAGATTTTCAGTGGTAGAGTGTCGAAATTTGGCGAAAACAGCTCGAAATGGTTCGTGTAATATAACACACTAGTATGTCAGACGAACTTGGCTGACACACTGCCATGTGTCTAGATAAATTACAACAGTACAGGTATTATATAAAATACAACAGTACCACAGCACCACACGTTCGGGATAAAACATGAGCCATCTATCAGTGGATATGCTATTCAGCACTGAGATCGTGATGGCAAGCTAAGCATACATGCAAAATGCCGCAATGATACTTATTTATGGTGAATGTCACAAAGGCTGTGAGTGTTTATTCAGAACGTTTCTGTAAGGATATACATCCAATGCTTGCATGAATAACTGATGCATTGCACCATCTTAGAGAGACCGGCTCTGCTTCACCATGACCTAGAACAAGTAGACGGGCAATGTGTTCGAGTGACACCGGAGGAGGTGCTGGCATATGCTCTTTTAATTCCACAACTGAACACGGCAGAAATAAGTGAGGCATGTGGTCAGAATGTCTGGTATTTGTTACACGCACATGATGCGCATCCATACCATTCGACACTGGTGCAAGCATTGATGCTGGGTGACCACACACGATGATTTGATTATTGTAATTTCATGCTCAACACCTTAGAGGAAATTCCGTCGTTCCTTTGTGACATTCTGTAGACAGATGAGCCAATGTTTACAGGGAGTGGCATTATGAACGTGCACAATGTGCATTACTGGTCTCTGGAAAACCTCAACATCGCCTACACAGTACAACACATGTGGTGCAGTATATGGAGAACCCAGATTGTTGGACCCATCTTCTATGATGGGACCTCAACAGGCGATTGTTAGCTGCATCTGCTACAAAACACAGTACATGACTGGTATGATAATGAATAATCTTCATGATATTCACGAGTTTCACGTTATTCTTAATTTAAATCAAAGTTGGGAGAATTTAGATGAAGAATTCACGATTCGTTGTTAAATGATATTAAAGACATCAAGCATATTTCACTACTGAAAGTGGCGCAGGTGTTGTTGAATATAAATAAGCACATGACGATTAAAAAGTTTGAAAATTCTATTTTACACTTTTAACTATATACAATATTTACAACGAAAACATTTGATTAATACTTGTTAAACATATAAATTACTAAGGGAATCCAAAATAATATTTTCTTCTATAAAGAAGTCAAGAAAATAGCATGATTTCATATTCGAAATTAAATTTCCCTTTTTAAAATCAAAACATCATTTCTTCTATTTGAAGACCATGACAAAAAGCATATACGCATACAGACTACCTGTTGCGTCCAACTTTTATCATTACTACTTCAAAACTAAATAAAAAAAAACAAGAAAGAAAAAATGTTTTTAATATTAATTATCTAGTCAGATCACGTGATCTGGCGTCTTCTGTCTGGCTAAGAGAGGCCTGCTAGAGAGGGTTGCAAAATATTCCACAAACTCCCCCCCCCCCCTCCCGATGAACAAGGGTTTATCAAAATGGGGATTCAAAATAATTAAAGCAGAAATAAAATTATTCTAAAAAATTATCAGTTACACTATACATAAATACAATACAAATCAAAATATATACTTACATACTGGACTTCAAATAAAATAATAAAACAACTTAAAAAATTTTTGTTGACAAGTTTCTGCTACTAAAAATGGAAAGAACAATTTAAATCTATACAAATTTTTCTAGAATATTCAATACAAAAAAAAAAAAAAAAAAAAAAAAATTAAACTAAAAATTAGAAATATTAATAAACAAAAAGCACATTTTTTTTTAAAGAAAAATCAAATGAGAGTTTTTTTTTTTTTTTTTTTGAGTCTCTTAATAAAGTCTGTTCAGAGTTTTTTTTTTTAGTTTCTGAGTTCAAGATTGTACAACAAATTAATAGGTCTTTTAATAAATGAATTATTTGTTTTCAACTCACAAGACTTTATATATATATTTTTTTATCTCTGCCCACAAATACCCAACTTGATACTTGTTCATATGCATAAGAACCACATCATCTACATCAAAGTCAGAAGTTTTATTCTGGTCCGTGTAGTGAGAAGATTGTAAGTTGAGAAGATACTCATTTTTCAAGTGCTTCCAAAAATGATTCAGAAGAGTTTCGCGCAAACGGAAGCATTTCACCAAAGGTTCCATGGTTGCTGGTAAGATTAAGTCGTTCACTTTTATAGTTGAGAAATACAAGATACGTTTTAGAGGTGCTTGCCCAGGTCGTGCATGGAAATTTCTTGGAAATAGCACGTTTGTTTAGGACTGATTTTATGCACTGTCTAGATCTTGAAATCCAAAACTTTTCACAAGTTTGCACTAATGTACTGGGCACTTCTGAATGAAAAACTTTTTCATGTGCATCTTTCATGATTAATTCAGTCAATTTATGTTTTGCAGGAATCACATCAGGATGTTTTTCATAAAATGAGGAATCAGACTTTTGTAACCGTCCTCGTACCAACAGCAAACCTTCATCTGACAACATAGGATTTAACTGAAGAAGATTCAACTCTGTAGGGATACTCTTCTTATATTTCAAGCATTTTATAACATCAGGAAAACTTTCTTCCTGCACTAGTTTTAACCAAAAATTTTCAGCATGTAACATTTCTTCAGCTGATAATTCTGAAAAATCTTTTTTCTACCTTCAATTTTATATTAGAAATAAATCTAAATACCCATGCAGTTACTCGATACAATTTCTTTAGGGAGCTATACTTTTCAAGATTAAAAATGGGAATTTCATAAGCTTTATTAGTTTGAACCACACAAGAAATGGTTGCTGCTTTTCGAGACTTCTCTTTAGAAACATCAGGTAATTGTGTTGCAGCAATTTTAACGCTAGACCACTGATCTTCGAGCAAAGAAAGAAATTCAGGACCATACACATTAGGCTTAACATCAGGAAAAATATGCAATTGGAGATGCTCCTTTTCCATGATCAGGATGCTAAAATACTGCCAGGGAATTTTCAAGTGAGCAAGATCCGGGATTTCTGAAAGCCATTTCTGCCAATTATGTTCTAGTTCACCAGAAAAACTTTCATCCCATAAATATTGTAATAGGCATTTAATGTGAATAACAAAAGGGGCAATAAATCTGGCTGGATCAAACAACCTAGCTGCAATTTTCAAAACATTGTGTTTAGTAGAAGAATCATTATTTAATTTTTCTAACAAGGGTCATAATTCTAGTCCTAATTTATCTTCTGTATTGTTCCAGATCAATCCTAAAATTTTCAAGGAAGTATTTGGGGGTTCGGAACTTGAAATATGTATGTTTTCATCATTTAAAACATTAGGATTAGAGTTAGGGCCATGATTCAAACATTCGTTTAATGATAGAGAATCACCATATTTGGAAGAAGCATCATAGACTATGCGCATTTTTGTTGTAGTTTTGTCGTCACGGATAACAGGTCTGTGTGGCATGTAATAGGAGTTATTGGAATGTTTATTGGTGCACAATTCTATTACACCCTCATTAAACTGCTCCAGCAAAATGGAGTTATATTCTTTAAGTAAACAATCATTTTTCAGGAATTTATTTTCTAAACTAGAAAACCGCTTCTTTGCTACTTCAAGATTATTTCTAAGCAATTCATGAGAATTTTTCCACAATAATTTTGCTTCATAACGCCCATTTACGAATTTTAAATTTTCTTTAAATTCTTTTATTACCTCAAGATTGGTAACGTTCTTTTCATTGCTTTCAGCAATGCCAATTGATTCGAGATTCCAAAATGCTTTCAGCTGAGTATTTATATTTTCAACTGAAACACGCAAACAAGCTACTTCATTTTTATTCGACTCTAACTGCCCTTGCACCTTATGACCGAAAATAGTTTCTGCAACGTATAACTCTTTTGTCAATTTTTCCTCTATTCCCTTTAATATTTTCCACAAAAAGTTAGACCCTAGCAAAATATTTATTTCTTGTTCAAGACCTGTATCAACAGGCTTAAAGCCTCTTGTTCTCATTATGTCTAGAAGTTCTGGTTCTAGGGTTTTTACAGAAGCTCCAGTTATATTATCAACCACAAGAACTTCGATCTTTATCGAATTGATAGGTTGCACATCACTGGATAATTCAAGAGCAACAACTTCATAACAACATTCATAAGGGCGTCTCTGCCCAAAAGGATATACTAATAAATTTTCTCTTCGCAATGGCTTCAATTTTAATTTTTGTACTAGAGATCTCTTCACAAAACATTTTTCTGAACCACTATCACACAAAACACGAGCCAACAAGCATTCTTTACCAGCAGATACAGAAACTGTACAAGTCTGCAATAATGTTGCTTTATTTTGTTTATATTTTTGTTCTGACATCATAGATACAATTGCACCTTTCTTTTCTTTTTCAGGATTTTCTTTTGTTGTTTCTTTAAAACAAAACAAATGACTATGGGTGTTGTTACCACATTTGGAACAAGGATTAATTTTTGTTCTACAATTGACAGATAAATGCGACTTGTAAAAGCATTTGTAACAGCGAATTTCTTTCTTTAATTTATATCGTTTTTGTTCATCAGTGAATTTCAAACAATTTAGTCCTACATGATCAGAAGACTTGCAAAATATGCAAAACTGTTTTGTAGATGTATTTAAAGCAGTAGCTGAAGGTATATTTTTCTTTTGAGGAAAATTTTGATATTTACTTGAAGAATTTTCATATTTGGTTTTAGAATTTTCATAAGCTTTGCTTTGGGAATTATTTACTAAATTAGTAGCTTCCCAGCATCTTAGTTCCGTTTTAATAAAATTTATTAAATCGGTGACTTCACAGTTCTTATCGGGGTCAAGTTTTCGATGGAAATCTAGTATCAAATTTTCGGGTAATAACCTTAATAATATGGGTAGTAATAAATGGCCGTAGGAGCCTGATGTTACTCCTAACGCATCAAGATTTCTTATACTAGTTTCAATATTATCGTACAGCTTCCTGAGCGAAGTGACATTATTACTAAATTTCACTGGTTCAAGATTTAAAAGTTTGTTCATGTAACAGTTTATGATATTTTCCCGCTTCCCATACCTTTCTTCTATCAACTTTAAACACGTTGAATAATTTTGATCTGTCAGCTCTAAACCAGCTACAATATTATATGCAGGTCCAGACAACAAGGATTTAAGATATTGGAATTTTTCAATTTTTGACAGCGATTCGTTTGAATCTATCGCACTAGTAAATAAATTAAAAAATTCTAAGAACTGGCTTGCATCACCAGAAAATTTTTCTATGTTAAGTTTAGGCAGCTTCACTGCCAAAACTGGTTTACTACTGATTTTTGAACTGTTACTTGATTCTAGTAAAACTTTTGGTTCAGTTTCGATTTTACATTTATTAAGCCTCATCTTAATTTTAAATTTCAAACTTGATATTTTTTCAGAATATTCTTCTACCAATTTTAGTTCTTTTTCATATTCAGTTTTTTCCTGAATTAGCTCATCTATTTCGGAATCTAATTCCTTAAGTAGAGCTTCCGTTTCATTTACGAGCTCTAATGATTCCATTAAAGAATCACAATCAGTCTTATCAATATCAACAGATAAAAATGTATCACATTTTGTAATTAATTTCGTAATAGCTGCGCGAACAGTAGCTCTTTTACTTTTAAGCTTATCTAGCTTATCCATGTTTAAAATTTATTTCAATTTTCAAAATAAATTGTCATGACAAATGTTTATTTTCAAGAAATCAAGAGTCATGCAGAATAATAAAGGTATTTCTTACCTTTTTTCCGGGTTCATCAGGCACCAAAGAATAATGAATAATCTTCATGATATTCACGAGTTTCACGTTATTCTTAATTTAAATCAAAGTTGGGAGAGCTTAGATGAAGAATTCACGATTCGTCGTTAAATCATATTAAAGACATCAAGCATATTTCACTACTAAAAGTGGCGCAGGTGTTGTTGAATATAAATAAGCACATGACGATTAAAATCTTTGAAAATTCTATTTTACACTTTTAACTATATACAATATTTACAACGAAAACATTTGATTAATACTTGTTAAACACATAAATTACTAAGGGAATCCAAGATAATATTTTCTTCTATAAAGAAGTCAAGAAAATAGCATGATTTCATATTCAAAAATAAATTTCCCTTTTTAAAATCAAAACATCATTTCTTCTATTTGAAGACCATGACAAAAAACATATACGCAGACAGACTACCTGCTGCGTCCAACTTTTATCATTACTACTTCAAAACTAAATAAAAAAAAACAAGAAAGAAAATATGTTTTTAATATTAATTCTCTAGTCAGACCACGTGATCCGGCGTCTTCTGTCTGGCTAAGAGAGGCCCGTTAGAGAGGGTTGCAAAATATTCCACATATGAAGGCTACCTCTCTGAAATGCATGCCGGGTGTGGTTTCAATATGATGGGGCCCTCTCCGCATAAAACATCAAATGTCCAAGCGTATCTGGCCACCGAATTCGGTCAACTGATCCTTGGATATGGTGGTCCGGTAGAGTGACCACCGTGTTCACCAGACTTGACTCCCATGGACTTCTACCTCTGGGGTTACATCAAGGTATAGGTCCATGTGACTGAGACCACTTCTCTGGTTTATTTGAAGCAGCGTATCATCCTTGATTGTCGCACAGTTTGCAGCCCTGCTATGCTCTAACGTGTCCAGGACTCAGTGCTGTCACGCATTCAATTGTGCATTGCCACCAATGGAGAACACTTTGAGCAGTATCTCTAGTAGATTCCGGCGTTTGATGTATTCATTTTTTTTTATAGTGGAGTGTTTTCTGATATTATAATAAATTGATATTTATTTTTCTGTTTAATTTCAATATTCCTTTATATATGACCCTTAAAGTCAACTCAAATTTTTAGATGAAATAACCCTCTTTGGTGATACCCTGATTTGGCGATACCGGCTAAAAGTGGTTTCGCTGTAAAAAGGTCATTGCACCCTAATTTTTATCTCGAATTACTTTAATTCATCTTTTAACTGATCCCTCAATGAAAGTCGAAATCATGTGCAAAAATCTCAAACTTTGAAATTTAATAACTGTGTCAATTTTTGTAGTACAGATGTCAAACTTTTTGTGTTATATCTGTTATGATATGTGTAAACTTTTACTAAATATAACTATAGGGATGGGGGGGGGACTGTGACGAAGTAGTTTAAAAAGTTGCCGTGAATAAGATAAATTGAGTTGCAGTAAAAATATAAGTGGCGAGAATAGAGTGATCGTATAGTAAAGATGATAAGGTTGACTTGCAATAAAAATAAAAGGAATAGTCTTACTTAAATGACAACAGTAGACACATTGAAGAGACAGGAGTTATAAAAATCTTCTTTATTCGTTGATTCACTTTGAGAGGTGGAAGGTAATTAGGAGAAGTAGGTCACTGTACACATTCGAAGAGCGTTCCACGTAGAATTATTAAAACTTGGAAGTCATTCCATGATAAAGATGATTACTGGTTAAAATCATTTTTTAAAGAAGGTCTTGATGATAAACAAAAGTCCGAAATCAAATATGCGTTAAATAAAAAAAAAAGCCAGAGACCGAAGATAAACTTTTAGATATCGAGTTATAGCTATTGAAGAACATCGCTCTTTGAATTTAGGCGCAAGGCCCGAAATTCAAACGACAATCACGCTGTCAAAAATAATACATACTTTCGTAAATCTTAAAATCTGATCCGATCTTAAAAATCTGTTAAAAAACTGGCTGCATTGGTATATATACTGCATAAAAAGGGGTTTACAAAAGTACATGCAGAAATGATTTAAATCTATTTGTTAAATTAAATTTACGTATTATGATTAAATCGTATGAAAACAGAGAAAAGAGAAACGAAACTTTACACGGAGAGAATGAAGCTCTAATTCGCCAAGCGAAGACACACCCCAATATGACGCGGTCGACGTCACTTGCAACACACCCTGGTTCTAAAAATAGATCAGGAAGAGGGGGAAAATCTGAAATCAAAACGTTCTGTTACATGCGGTAAAAAGGAATGAAAAAAGGCGATTTGAACGATGTTTTGCGTTGAAAATAAATAGTTTAAAACATGAGATAATAATGCTGCCTTACAATTTAAAAAAAAAATAATAAATGTGATTGCTACATCACATTACCCCCATTTGCCGAACAAAATTTTGGATGACCAAAATGTGAAAAAGGTAAATCTTGAAAGAGCTTTTTCAACAAAGGGAAAACAAAATTTTAAAAGCCAAGGAGCAAAAAATGTAGAATAAAATTTAAATTTAAATGTCATAATAAAAATTTTAAGTGTATGTGCACATTTAGGGAACGTACATGTACAGTGACCTAAAGAGAAAGAAAAAGAATATACATCAAGTAGTACATTCAAATTTCAATAGTATACATAACATGATAGTATACAATAATATTAAGCCACATTGCAATCATAGGCAAAGAAAGGCACCTTCCTGTGTAAAATGATCTCTACAAATTAAAATATTACTCTTTTATAACATTTTAAAATTAATAATAAATCCAAAAGCTAAATAAATTTTTAGCCGAAAGAGACCACAAAAAAAATTTTGAATTCAATAAGTTAAAAAATAAGGTACACTTATGAATCAAAATTTATAAAGTTGCAAAAGTAAAGCAACAAAAAGTCAGAAGTACCCTCTCTAAATATTCTGACTGCCTAGGAAAAATAAATCATAAAATTGAAACATTCGAAATGAAAAATCATTTCTACTAATCAATTTTTTCATAATATTGAAACATTCAAAATGAGCAAGTCATTTCTACTAATCAATTTCCTCATATATTGAAACATTCAAAATGAACAAGTCATTTCTACTAATCAATTTCTGCATATTTATAAAAATAAATTGCAATGAGAAAGTCGAGAATATTTTACTTTTATATTCCGACAACCTAGGACTTAAATTTCATTAATCATAATAATAGTTTAAAAAAATTGTCATAATCAGGAAAAAATTTAAATTACCAAACAAGTGTACCATAAAAATATTTAGTTTAATTCCTTCAATAATTTTCTAATAAAATTTAAATTTCTATGCTTGTAAAAAAAATATTTTAAATTAACTTTAAACAATTGAAATTAAATTAAAGAGCTGCAAAAATTTTAAAAATATTGTAGAGTAAACAGACAATCCTTCATGATACCTTGATCAGTGGACACATTCAGGAACTCTGTAAACACATTTATACAAAACACAAAAATACAGCAGACTCCAATGCGCATAAGAGACCTCTGAGATCTTGTGCAAGAGATAATCAAATAATCAGCATAGAAAAAGAGAAAAAAAAATAGTGTATTTTACAGATGTAAAGAAGCTCTTGGTATAAACCACAAATGGTTGAATATGAATAGTACTGTAAACTATTCAAACACTTCTATTTTGTTGAAAAAAAAAAAAAGGCACATTTAGCACAACAACACTATCACCAATTATGAACATTTAGCAGAATATGGTGATATACTTGAAGGAAAAATCGGTAGACACTGCTGGCAAAAAGAAGACAATGCATGGTGGTACATTTAGGAGTAACACTTCACTTAAGGATGATATAAACACATACACCATGATGAGTAGAGGACAAGATCGGTAGTCGAAATCGGTAGTGAAGAAGCACTTTTTAATTATGATTCTTAGAGAATTGTTGAAGATTCACTGACGAACACTTCAAAAAAAAGATGCGCTGGTAAATATGTTCACTAAGAATTTTGTGCTTTTCTTCATATGAAAGGTGCAAATAAAAATTTTCTTCATTAAAAAAATATATCTTCATGATCAATTTAAAATAATTTCTTACATAAAATTGGAAAAGTGAGGCATATGGCAGATTAAAAATTTTGAAGCAATTGGGTTATGAAATAAGGAAAAGGCACTATAATAATAATTAACATATACAAATCTTCAGAAATAAGCAAATAAACAAACATTCTTGAGCTTAAACATTTTCTGTAATTCAAATAACATTAAATTTTATAAATATTTGTAGAATATGGTATAATGTAGAAGTCAAACATTTTGAATGCGAGGATGAAACTTTGCCGCTTACTCCTACGTAAGGATGAAAATTTTCCGCTCACAAGTAAACGTTGACTGGGAAATTTTATTGTTTATGAAAAAATAATATGTATACTGATTTAGCTTCAAAACCAACTTCAAAAACACACTGGAGAAGATCACAAAAAATATGGATATTTCACTACATAAATTACTGAGAATTCACCAGGAACATCAAAGCCGAAAATGGAGCACAAATCTTTATTGGTTGCTGTAAATGAGGAACAGAATTTTTTTTTTGCAGGTATGTATTATAATATTTTCAGTACTTTCAGAACAACATTTCCACACACCAGAGAAGCGTTTCAAAAAAATGGATTAATAACAACACTCTTGAAGGCAACTTCAGTAGGTAAGCAAATGTGAATAAGAAAGATGAGTAAAACTATTGTCATTTTAAATCATGTAGAATAAAAAAATTTCAAATTATTTCAGCCATGAGGATGATACAGGAGAATGAATTTTTTTTTTTTTTCTTTAAGCAAAAAAAAAAAAAAAAAAAAAAAAAAAAATATGTCATTAAATTTTGATGAAACCACATAATTCTGGAAAATTGAAGCACTGAGAGTTACGATGAGAACAGTTTGTAGAAAGCAAACAGAGTTCTTGAAATTTAACTTAGTAAAAGAACACTGCACTCACCAAACACCAAAATCGATATTAGCAGTCAAATCGTGCACTAGATGACAAAAATATCTTGAGACAAAAGTGGAAGGTGGTACAAGCAAGTTAGATATATTTTTTATAAAAAGTTATTGAAGGTATTTTTGGAACAAAAAATATATATATAAATTGATATATTAAAAAGCAGAGAAGACTTCAAAAAATCATGCAGGATATTTTACAGCTACGAATTTCATGAAGAACTTCAGCTTCTTTGCAAGTAATAGATGAGAACAATTTCAGTAAAATAATTTAAACTTCAATAATTATCACAGATTCCAAGGGGAGAAAATAATTTGCTTCAATAAATATCTTAATTTTCATAATATATCTTCAAATTCATTAAATATTTCATTGTATAAGTGCCATAAAATAAAATTTAAAAACCCAATATAAGAATAAGTATAAAAACCATAGCCTTTTGTTAAATAAATTTGTTCTTAAAATCAGAGAACAATTTTTAGAATTCATTTCAGAATTTCAAAATTCATTAAAGACTTTCTATTATATAAATATCTTGTAATGCACCATAAGAATAAATAAATTAGAGAATAAATAAATAAATTTCTTGATTTTTAAAATAATATTTCATTCTGCATTAATTTAAAAACAGCAATAATTTTGTCAAGACATATCTCAAAATGAAAACCAGTTACGGAATTATTATTATTATTTTTTTTTTAATTATACTATGCTCAAAAATTTAAAATCATGGAATAAGTATTGCAAATTAAACTTGAGAACAAAAATCTTCTTTACGATGTTTGATCGATCTTCATCCGTTAAAAAAGCAAAATGTTCCATCTGAGAACAACAGAATATTATAATTTTCTTAAAATTCCATATTAAAAAATAATAATTTTAAATCAATTTATTTGAATTTACGTCAGTATTTTTCTATAAAAGTAACAAATCTGCAAAATTTTATGCAAAAGAAAGTTCAGTCAGGAACAAAATTTCTTCTAAGATAAAAACTTATGTTTTCTTTTTATAAGAACAGAAAATATTTCAAAAAAGAATAACAGCAATTATAATGCTAAAACATTTTCAGAATTCCATTTAAAAAAAGCAGTTCTATTTGAGAACAAAAATTTTCTTTAAAAAGAATGCATCAATCGTCAAAAATACGGCGAAAAAATACAGTCATTAAGTTATTTTTTAAGGCATTACGTTGTAATCAAAAAGCAACAACGCCGAAATGTTCTTTTTTGTAACGGAAACCAAATGTGACGATTTAATTATGAAAGTTGCCGTGAAATAAAATAGGAAGAAGGATGAATAAATAAATATAACATTCTTACTTAATGATGAGAACAGTAGACACATTGAAGAGACAGGAGTTATAAAAATCTTCTTTATTCGTTGATTCACTTTGAGAGGTGGAAGGTAATTAGGAGAAGTAGGTCACTGTACACATTCGAAGAGCGTTCCACGTAGAATTATTAAAACTTGGAAGTCATTCCATGATAAAGATGATTACTGGTTAAAATCATTTTTTAAAGAAGGTCTTGATGATAAACAAAAGTCCGAAATCAAATATGCGTTAAATAAAAAAAAAAGCCAGAGACCGAAGATAAACTTTTAGATATCGAGTTATAGCTATTGAAGAACATCGCTCTTTGAATTTAGGCGCAAGGCCCGAAATTCAAACGACAATCACGCTGTCAAAAATAATACATACTTTCGTAAATCTTAAAATCTGATCCGATCTTAAAAATCTGTTAAAAAACTGGCTGCATTGGTATATATACTGCATAAAAAGGGGTTTACAAAAGTACATGCAGAAATGATTTAAATCTATTTGTTAAATTAAATTTACGTATTATGATTAAATCGTATGAAAACAGAGAAAAGAGAAACGAAACTTTACACGGAGAGAATGAAGCTCTAATTCGCCAAGCGAAGACACACCCCAATATGACGCGGTCGACGTCACTTGCAACACACCCTGGTTCTAAAAATAGATCAGGAAGAGGGGGAAAATCTGAAATCAAAACGTTCTGTTTACATGCGGTAAAAAGGAATGAAAAAAGGCGATTTGAACGATGTTTTGCGTTGAAAATAAATAGTTTAAAACATGAGATAATAATGCTGCCTTACAATTTAAAAAAAAATAATAAATGTGATTGCTACATCACAGGGACCGTATAAAAAGTTAGTTTTTCTCATTTTTATAAAATTGATTTTTTACTTTAAATAATGCCACAACATGAATATTTACCTAATTTGAAACGTTTTTGTAATTGGAACTATATGTCTATGACCAACAATTGAGAAATTAAAGGTCGGCGATATATAACATATTGCACCCTGTATATACAGTGAAACCCTGATTTAACATTATTCAAGGAACCATAAAGATGCACGCTACAATTTTAGTACTGCAGAATATTAGGGCTCCAGAACTTTTTTTGTTAGAAATTAAGCCCTGGCTTTATGTGCAGTGGTCTCTTCAGAACACAGCCGACAAACACATTCACACAGACAAACTTCTTTCCTTATTATTATAGATGACACCTGAGGACTTGCAGTCCCAAGTTACTGAGCAAAAATGATTTCTAACACAAACGACATTGAAACTCGAAACCTGTATGTATCATAATCAACACATTCTACCCAATATGCGAATTCTGGATTCAATTTTTTACCTGTTCAGTTCAAATTAAAAATAGTTTTCAACCAGCTCATTTCAATAAGAAATACAGTAGACTCCCTGAAATCCACACAGCTTGAACCAGCGGTTTTGTGGATTTTAGAATTTTGCAGATTTCTAGTCACTGCTTTGTTTACATTTTTTAAACAGTAATTTGAATATAGTTAAACATTAGAATTGATAATGAATGCTTACAATAAAGTAAATTATTAAAAAAATTAAGTATAATATTAAAATAATTTAATAATTATATAAAATAATTATGTAAAATAATAAAATTTAGCTTTAAAACCAGAATCAAGCTTTTTTATGACTCTACTTTTTGGATTATTCCCAAACTAATGAGTTTTCTTTTCTTGTCTTTTTTCATTAGAAATTTGTGAATCAGCCATATTTGGCAGAATTACATGTGAAATCAAGAAGAAATAAAAATCATTACAGATTAAAACTGAAATGAATGCAAAAAAGTAAACATAAACAATATGACTTCTACAATTACTGTCGCAGGTATTGTGTGAAAGTTACTGTTGCACCATATATTTAACTAAGAGAAAAATTTAATTTATACCATAATTGTAAAATAACAAAATTTTACGTCATGCTTATCCAGATTTAATAAACAAAAAAGCTTGATTGATTAAAAAATGACTTGGAAAAAAGATCACGATCGCCATTGATATTAGCAGCATCTTGATTTTTTCAGAAATAAATTAATATTTTCTTCACAAAAAAGATGAGTTTGGTTATATTAACAAGAATTAATATTAAAAGGCTATGTAATAGTAAAAAATAAAAATGGAAACACAGGAAAACAAATGCAACAAAAATAAACATTTCTGTCACAGTTTACTCTTCTAAATATTGTGCAGGAGCAACAATATGGCGAGTTTTTGCTATAGATACATAGCTTACGTCAAAATAAAAGTAACGTAATTTTATTTAGTAGTTAATCAACTGTAATAACCAAAAGAGCATGATTAACAAAAAAATAAGTTTTAAAAAAATGTTGGGAGCGACTCTGATTTCAGCATCATCTTGAATTTTGTTCCTACAACTTAACTATTCACTGTTTACATCTGAAATTATGCACAGATTTTAGGGTCACGGATTTAAGGGATTCTACTGTATAATAAAAATGCACAAATGTCAGGAAACTGTGAACACTCAGATTTAAGTGTACATGGTACTATCCCATCCAATAGGCAGGTATATGAAAGTGAGAGATGGGGAGCATGATGTGCCTTGGGCCTCAAATTGTTTAAATCAAGCTCTGCAGCTTCTTACCTGGACATCTTTGAACAATTTTATGATTAAATAACTTCAAAAGGAAATATATACAGTAGAACCTTTTTTATTCGAAACTCTTTTAACTGAAACTCTTGGTTAACCAAAATCCATTTTTAACGTTTTTTTTTTTTTTTACTATCACATTCCTTGCGTGCAAAATCCATTTTGAAAGCTTTTTTTTTTTTTTTTAACTATCATATTCCTTGTGTGCAAACGGTCCTTTCTGAACTACAAGTAAATATAAATATTTTTGATCCTCTTTCTTAGAGGTCCTTTGATTTTAACTTTAGCTCCCGTGAGCTGCGGGGTGGAACGAAGAAAATGAACAAATTAGCAATTCTGAAGTTTTGCAAAAGGTTTGGCATGGCTGGAGCACCAGAAAGACTGTGATACTGGTGAACTAATAATATTAAAAAACTCCAGTGATAGAGCTTCAAAGCAAAGGCAATCGAAACTGCAACAAACAAAACATTTTTTCAAACCCTTGTGATACACGTAAAAGGTACTTAATTTCAAAATTAAAATTCAGATAATTTATTCTTGTTTCTATTTTGCTATTGCTTTATCATACAGCACGATCGTGCTGTATAGTAGAGCTCAGCCGCATCTTTTATGTTTTGAAACATGATGAAAAGACAACAACTCAATTACAATCCAAACCAGAAAACATTCAGTGATGAATAATGGCTTTTTGGAAAGGTCTTAATTTAGCGATGTGCCTTTCGAAGGTCGGGTCAAAAAATATCCAATATTAAGGGAATGGCACCCATTTAAACTTTACATAGCGTTCCATAATTTAACAATATAGAAATATCTCCTTCAATCTTTCTTTTCTGTTGTCACATCCTAAAAAGCGGCACAATAATTTAAAAAAAGTGATAACAACGCGTATTTTGTTTTAAATAAAAATCGGATTTTCTCGCTATATTTTTGCATTTTTCAAATCGACTCATTCTAATCAGAAAATGAAAATTGTTCCTATATATATGTAAAAACTTAACTAAATATGTGTTAAAATGACGCAGTATCTTCATTTGAATATTTTTCATGTTTAAAAACCTATTTTAATACAGGAGCTTTAATTTCAAAAAAACAATTTAGGAAAAGATAATAATAAAAAAAATCGTTTGCTAGGTATGACGTCAATTTCTGTTTAACTGACATAACTTTGTAATGATGTTTTATTCTGAAAAGAGTCTCCTGATATTCTGAAATTATTCCTTATTATTATCATCCATAAAACGAAAGATTTATTTTTAAGTCATACGAAAGAAATTTTTGGTAAATGCTAGTTCATTTGGTTGTATTTATTGCATTTTCCTGCGTATTGTCGAGGAAATCGTGTACTTGCACACGCCAAAGAAAACATGCATTTTAATTTTAAAAGCTGAAACACTTTAGTATAATTACGTCATTATAATGCCAAATAAAATTCAATTTCGCGAGTTTAAAAAAAATTAATATTGTTGAACCGAAAGTAATAATCTAAGACACGGACGGCGAACATATGGCACGCGTGCCATAAGTGGCACGCTGCAGATTATTTTTGGCACTGCATAGATTTAAGTTTTACATCAAAATATAGTAGAATTTCACAAAATGCATTAATTAATATAGATGTTGTCTGTGTCACTTGAATCCGATTTGTTTGGTTGGTTGTGATTGTCACACAGATTGAAGAAATCGAAATATAACTTAATTTATCCGAATTTAGCTCAATATTGGCTCAGAAAATTTTGAGAATTAGAAGATTATCGCTAAACAAGAATTAAAAGTGTAATAATGCTGATTTTAAAATTATAACTACTTGGAATTCAATTCCTGACACTAAAAGCTATAGTTTCTGGCGCTTGCTATTTTGACAATTTTTTCTGCAAGACATTATTTTCGTTAAAAAAAAAAAAAAAAAAAATGAAAAATTCAACTAAAAACGTCTTGTCAAGTGAGTGCAATTAAACTTGCATTCTATCGAAAATAACTAAGTACAAAGCGGATATAAATTATTTGGCATTTAAGATGAGACAACAGAAATAATATTTTTTAAATAAATTTCTACAGTATAACATCAAATATCACCTGTATTTTTTTAATGCTAAAAACAAAATTTTAAGTAGTTTTGATTCATCATTATTTGGTCCATTAAATTTTTTTATTGTTGCCACGTCATGATCTTGTAAAGTATATTTTTTGGAAATTTTGGCAAGTGGACGTGAAAAGGTTCACCACCCCTGGTCTAAGAGGTAGCAACGTTTTCGTCACTTGATTTTAGCAAGGCTCATTTTTCTATATGCTCTTCCGTTTTATGGTGTAGTATCTATGCAAACGGTCTGGCTGGCGGCAGACATTACGTTTACCTGCGGGAGAAGGGGTTATGCAGGTGAAAAAACTTCAAAATTACGTCATTTTAACAAGGCTCATGTTTCTATAAGCTCTTCCGTTTTATGGTGTAGTACATATGCGGACGGTCTGGCTTTCGGGAGACGTTGTGTTTACCTGCAGGAGAAGGGGTTATGCAGGTGAAAAAACTTCAAAAATTCATCATTTTAGCAAACCTTATTTTTCTATATGCTCTTCCGTTTTATGGTGTAGTGTGTATGCGGACGGTCTGGCTGGCGAGAGACGTTGCATTTACCTGCGGGAGAAGGAGTTATGCAGGTGAAAATACTTCAAAATTACGTCATGAAACACTTCTGACCTTCCTTGTACCTTTCAAGGCCAAGGTTGAGAAAGGTTGTATGAAGGAATGTCTTTAGTTTGTTGGCTGGAAAAGTAGAAATATGGCTTTTGAGATTAAATAATCTCGCGCATGTACAAACGTTACATTTCAATATGTTTCTTTGTTACGGGATAACACACACTAAAATAATTTTACTGAAAGAGTGAAATAAAAGCTGCTGTCATATGTTGATGAAAGTGTATTAAATGTAATTACTGTAAATTTTATAAAATAATTCATGTTTTAAGAGGTAAAACAAATCGTTGCATATTTTCTAAGGAAAAAAACTGCCATTTTTACAGAAACTGTTATAAAATCGGAAAATAAATATGAACCGCTTGATTTTTCCCTAAAAAGAAGTAGTACTGATGCATTTTACAATATAGAGTAGTAGACTTTTTTTAAAGCGCATTTAGAAATATTATTATAAATATCCAATATTAGTAATATTTCTGATATTATTTACAGGTGTATTGTATAATATTTTCAATCACTTTTGATCATTTTTCTGCATTCAGTCGTTTTCAGACTTTTTTTAATTTTAAATTCCCATTAAGTTCCAAAGACAGAATTTTTACCTTTTTATAGTTTTTTCGCAGTTTTAATTCATTTCTTATGACTGTTTCTTACCCTAGCTTTTTGTGTGTTTGAGGGGTTGGCCTAGGATACTGCATAGTCCCATAAACGTAGGAACGTAGGTACATAGCAGAAAAATTCAAGAGATCACACTAGGTATAAAACTTATTCTAAGGACTAGTCTGGCAGTCAGTCCTGAGTAAAGTATAGGTCAATATCCCAATATGGGGTTTATCAATAAGTATGGGGTCATCAGAGCTCTTGAAATACACTGGTGAACCAATGTTTCTGTTAGTTTTTGATTGGGACAATTGGTTGGGATGGTTAATTGGGATCATTGGCTGGTTAATTGGGGCGGTTGTTTGATTAAGTTCCTGAAAGGATCTGAAAAAGATGTGAAATGATATAAAAAACTGGTGGAACCAGAGAGAAAAGTAAAGCTTGAGCTAAAAAAGTTACAGTAAAAAATTGTCAAATAGTTTCAGTTTAAAAAAGTAAATTGTGCATAGAAAAATAATGGAATCAGATTATCTGTAAAGCTCATGAAATTGCCCAAATTTTTGTTGATAGCTGAAAATGTGGACTGAGCTTTACTGGTGCCTTATATTCAAAATCATATTATCCACTCAAAATGAGTACTGGGTATAGTAAACAGAATGTGTAGTTATGTGCAAAAAAATTTCTGCAGGCCCAGAATTGTGGACATGATTGCATCAAGTCAAGCTAAACTCCACAAAGCTGAAAGAATGTAAACCATGAAGTAATATTTTAAGTATAACATTAATATAGTCATGTTATTGAGGAATTGTTGTTATTAACATTTCTGACATAACACATGCAGCGTAATAATTTTTATTTCATGTAATTACTGTGAAAAGGGAGCCTTATGTCAATGGACTTAAGCCAGACAAGTAGTTAGCATATGGTTGAATCGTACATGCTTAGGGTTTTGGGCTTATTTTAGACTTTGATCTTCCAGGCTTATCAGTGACTCCTGGAATGGAATTTGGTCCATTCTTCGTACTGAACGATCTCTCATGTTCTCGATACCTCTCATGTTCTCGCTCATTTCCAAATCAACCTCTAACCTATTCTTATGAGCCCAAATTTTTAAACTGGTTCTGAATGATTGGAATTCAGAATGAGTTAAAAATGCCTTTACTTCCCTGATTGATTTTAAGGCACCAGTAAAGCTCAGTCCACGTTTTCAGCTATCAACAAACATTTGGGTAATTTCATGAGCTTTACAGATAATCTGATTCCATTACTTTTCTACGCACAACTTACTTTCTTAAACTGAAACTATTTGACAATTTTTTACTGTAACTTTTTTAGCTCGAGCTTTACTTTTCTCTCTGGTTCCACCAGTTTTTTATATCATTTTTATTAAGCACTTGTTACCATAAAAAGAAATATTGCATATATTTTTGCTTAATCTTACAATTGAAGCATTCTCCATTATTCGAAAATTTCGATTTCCGAAAGTTGGTCAGTCCCAATTACTTCGGATAATCGAGGTTCTACTGTACTGTTATCTGAACATTAAAAGACAACACACTGCACTTTTTGCAACTTACAGGTGCAGATTCATGAAATGATTTGCAGACGAGCAAACTGTCAGCAAGGAGACATTATGTTTCTCGAATTTGACTACATGAATTTCTATGTATGAAAAAAATTAAATCTGAAATTATGCAGCAACAGTCCACGTACCTTGAATAAACTTTAAAAGTTAATACCATTTGCAACATTACGTTGAAAAGCTAATAGAAGCATTAGACATGCTCGGTATGTATAAAACACATAGACATGAATGGGGACTGACAGAACTCAGAAATGAGTGGAGAGAGGGGAAACTGTATTGGTTATTAGTTATTTATTTGCATGAAGTTACATAATATATTTACATAAAGCTACAGATTAGCAGTAAGTAATTATTTCAATTTTGGAATATGGCCAGAGGCAATTTTGCATGCAAAACTTACTAAGATGCTAAAAAGTTGAACCTGTCAATGCAATCTTAGTCAAGGCTACTAGTAATAAAGACTGCTTTGATATAAGAACTTAAGGACAGAAACAGAGAGCACACATCTTTGTCAAAATAGAGGGAGGAACCAATACATACTCCTACTAAACAGTTTGGAAAAATTACAAAACCTTTCAGGGACGATTTTCAGCATGTGTTGTAATTTGTGAATAAATGAACAAAAAGAATTAAAGTCTAAGTTTTTTGCAGCAAGTTTTATCACCACCATTCCATTCTGAGTTTTTAGAACTGTAACAAGATGGGTATACTGTACGAAAAATTTAATTTATAAAAAATACTTTTAAAAAAATACGCAGTTAAAAAAAAGAACTAAAAAAACAGGACATAAAAATTTTAATTACTTACTATTTATTTTTTTTTTTACTCAAAGGACATTAATTCTCTTTCAGCAATAAAAGTTAGACAAGACATTCGATTCATATTTGAGAGCCTTCCACTTTTCAAAATCAGAAATCATACTCTGAACCAGAAAATGTATTTAATTAAATGAAACTGCTTCTATGAAGTAATTTGAAATCGGCTTGGTTTCAGTCATTAAAGTAAAATTTCTGGTTCAAAGTTAGTTTTTATTAATAAAAAAAAAAGCAGGAGGTTGGCAAGTATGTTAATGTCACAATTACACAGTGTTTAAAAAAAATCGAATAGTGTGTTAAAAGAAGCATTGGTTTCTATAAAATTTTTACTCAGTAACTTGTACAATTGCACAAAAAAATTGTTAAATAAAAAGAACTAAAAAAACAGGACATAAAAATTTTAATTACTTACTATTTATTTATTTTTTTACTCAAAGGACATTAATTCTTTTTCAACAATAAAAGTTAGACAAGACATTCGATTCATATTTGAGAGCCTTCCACTTTTTAAAATCAGAAGTCATACTCTGAACCAGAAAATTTATTTAATTAAATGAAACTGATTTAATTAAATGAAAAATCCAATACTATGTGAAAAAGCATTAGTTTCTATAAAATTTATATAAAGTCCGTAATTTTCAAATTTGCTAATTTAAAAAAAAAAAAAAAAAAAAAAAAATATGTGAAATGAAAATATCTATAACCTTCCTAAAATTAAGAAAAGTAAATAATAAACCTAAAGAAAAAAAATTAATATAATTTTCAAGTAAATCAAAACTAACAAAGATTTAATGTAAAAAAAAAATCATACAAATATTTAAAAGATCACTTGTGAGAATAAATATTGCTCATTTATATTACCTTTGAGAGCTATCTACATAAGGAAGTGAAGAAGATAGGCCAAGATTAGGATCTGCATTCGTTGCAAGCGAAGAGATACTAGCATCATCTACAATTGATGTAACGCTAGCTATTGTATATTCATCTTGCCTGTATTGCTTAGCATTTAACAAATTCTGCCTACGATGATGTTCCTGCATAATTATTCAAAATTAATAATAATCAATTAAAAAATCAGCATATTAACAAAAAATAACGTTTGAAAAATCAATTATTTAATTTAATAATAATTTTTTTTTTTAAACATAAAACATACAAATAGTTGTTAACGGTATAATTTATTAATAGCAAATTTTGTGAAAAAAATTTAATAAAATATGGTCAAATTCTGTTATTTTGAAATGCTAATAATAAAGAAAAATGGTTCACGCTAAGAAAAGTTCCTATTATAAAAATCCATTAAAATGTTTTTTCTCCTGTAGTGAATGGCAAAACTGTTTTGGGATATCAAAAATTCAAATTATGAACATTTGACTGATAGAAGTTTTAACTATATAATTTATCGAACAACAATGTACAACAGTTATCTGCAAAAATACTTCATACATTTCTAAAGTCACATTTACTCAAAAATACACAGAATTCTAATTACAAATGCAGCAAAATTTTAATATGCAGAAACACGTGGATGGAATAATTAGTTATACTGGCTGTAAAATCAATTGGCTTATCAAGAACACTTGTCCTGCGTACTTCCTCCGTTATCATGGAGCTAGAAGTTGTGAAGCCCTGGTGCTGTTTTTCCCACAGCACTTCTACAAAAACAAATTTACCTATGCAAGAGTTTGAATAACTGTGGCTGTTCCGGCAAATTCTCTAAACAACTAGTTAGCCAGCACACGCTCTATTTGAACTGTCTACTTTTGAACTGAAATGAACTAATCTGTTGTTGATATTAGAATGTTTTAGCTTTAACAGACGAATGTCTCTTTATAGATTTTTATGTTCCGTTTTGTAATTAAATGTTTGTTTTGTGCCGAAAAAGAATGTTGATTATTCGTAAAATAAGATACACTGAACCACCTAGATTCTAGTTTTAATTTTGAAATGAATGTTTAGATTAAGTTGAAAAGAAATAGAACATTTTGTGGTGCATCGCACCGATAAGTCTAGATGTGAACAGATTACTGCGTAATATTTTGTTTTGTTTTGATTTGGAACTGGTGAGTGTTGATTTTTGTTATTATTTTATTTTTTGAAAATGAACGAGAATAAAGAAAGAAAAATGCATGATACGCATAGAACGCTATTAAATAAATTATTTGAAGAAATTGAACAGTATTTAGATAGTAATGAATATTCTTTACAAAATTTAGAAGAATTGGTTGATAAATTAAACGTTAAATGTAAGACTATTAAGGATCATGATAATAACATTTTAAGCCTAATAAATGCTAAAAATGTTGAAAATGAAATATTGAATATTGATGAATATGACCAGAAAATAATAACTTACAGAAATAAATTAAACTTTAAAATTAAAAGTTTAAATTCTAATGCAGATATTACACACAGTAAAAACATTGATTCAGTGTGAACATGTCATGCTGCTACTGAACTGAAAAGAGTAAAATTACCAAAGCTACAAATAAACCGATTTTTTGGGGAACAAGACAAATTTTTAGAATTTTGGAACCAGTTTGAATTAGCGATAGATAAAAACCAAAGTCTAACAGAAATCAAAAAATTTACGTATTTGAAAACTTTGGTTTCAGGAGTGGCTGCAAACATGATTAATGGTTTTGGATTAACTGAAAATAATTATGCAGCGGCTGTATCACTTTTGAAACAAAGGTATGGTAGACATGACATGCTCGTACACGCTCATTTAAACAATTTATTAAATATGAAAGGCTTGAAAAGTTCTTCTGATACTTGTGGATTTAGAAATTTATACGATAAATGCCTAGTGAAAATTCGAAACTTAGAGTCGTTAGGTGTAAAACCTGATACATACAGTGGGTTACTTTGCCCAATATTATTGAAGTTAATACCCCCAGATTTGATATTAGAATTTAATAGAAATCTAACAGACGGAGAAATGTGGAATACAGACAAACTTATGAGTTTTCTTAAAAATGAAGTTGAAAGTAGAGAACGAGAATCAACTATATATGATTTAAATGCTAAGAAATCATTTTCCAATGATAATAAATTTGAATATAGACCAAAACTTACAGATAAACAATTGAAATACAAGCCGAGATATCAATTTAATATAAAAGAATATAAACAAAATAGTGTTCCACCTACTGAATTAATGACTTCTGTAAATAAGAATTCATGTTTATTTTGTAATAGTGTTGATCATAAAAGTGAAATGTTAGTTCTTTAACCATAGATCAGAAGAAAGAAATACTAAAAAAGCAGGGAAGATGCTTTTTATGCTTACAGTGTAAACAAAGAATTAGAGACTGTGAAAATACTAAAATGTGCGATATTTGCAGTAAGAAACATAATAGGGCTATTTGTTTTCAGTTTGAAAAATGATTCCAAAATAAATGTTGATAAAAGCGTCGTATCTATTTCCCATTGTGGTAACAATTCCACTAGTAATATACAGAATGAAAACACACATTGCAACATATTTTTGCAGACTTGTTCTGTTATAATAAAAGATCCTAAAAATGATAATAATGAACCAGTTCGTGCCTGATTAGATAATGGTAGCATGAGAACATTTATAATTCGCACATTTCATAAAAGTTACAATTGCCGGTTATTAGAAAAGAAACTTTATCTGTTTATGCTTTTGGAGCCGAAAAGGCAACTGAGAAAACTTATAATGTAGTAAAGGTAAAACTTGTAAATAGAGAACATCCCTCTTTACGCATTGAAGTTGAAGCTCTGGAAACAGATCAAATTTCCGCTGCTTGCTTACCCACTCCTGATAAATACATTAGGAAAATGCATAATAAATTAAAAGGTTTACAACTAGCTGATAATTATGAATGTACTAGTAAACAAATTGCAGCCTTAATTGGCACTGATAATTATTATAATATTGTAACTGGCAGAATCAAAAGACTAAAGAATAATCTCGTTGCTACTGAAACCCTTTTTGGCTGGTGCTTACAGAGTTATACGGGGTCAGCCAATGAATTGTTCAGTATGAAAATCATAGTTGAAGAAAAGGATATATCCGATCAAATCAGAAATTTTTGGCAGTTGGAAAGTTTAGGAATCGAATCCGAAACTCAAAATGTCAGTAATGTGGACAATGACATTATGGCTGATTTTCAGTCTAATATTGTTTTTAAGGATAACCGGTATAAGGTAAAATTTTCATGGAAGGCGAACTTGAAAATGTCTCTTAGTAACAATCGCGAAGTCACACACAGAAGATTTTTGAAATTGAGAACAAGCTTTAGAAATGACCCTTTGTTATTCTCAGAATATAAAGCTATTTTAGATAGTTATTTAACAGAGAATAATATTGAACCTGTTGACAATACATCTGATGTAAACTCATTTTACTTACCCCATAGAGCAGTAATTCGTGAAGATAAGTCTACCACTAAAGTTCGCATTGTCTTCGACGGAAGCGCCCATGCTAAGGGTGAACTGTCATTTAATGATTGCTTACATACCAGTTTAAATCTCATTCCCGAATTGTTCAACCTTTTAATCAAATTCAGAAATTTTCCCATAGCAATTACTTCTGATATTCAACAAGCTTTTTTGCAGATTGAGATTGATGAACCAGATAGGGGCTTCACCAGATTTTTCTGGGACGATGAACCATGGATTGATGATCCAGGTAAGGAATTTTAAATATTCAGACTAAAGAGAGTGCTCTTTGGCGTGAAATCAAGTCCCTTTCTTCTGGCTGCTACCATCAAGCACCATCTACAAAGGTATGTAGAAACATTTCCTGAATCTTTTGAAATTTTAAATTCATCGTTATATGTTGACGATCTTATTACAAGTCAACCAAATCTTGATTATGCATTTAGAATTAATAAGGAAGCCTATGAAATATTTCAAGAAGCTAGTATGACTTTTAGAAAATGGAAAACCAACTCGCATGAATTATGTGAGAAATGGAAAGAATATGGTTTACATATTGATGAAATGTCTGATAATTTAAATCTAACTAATCAGAATTTGATACCTTCCAAGATTTTAGGGGTTGCTTGGGACCCAAATAGTGACATGTTTTCATTTACGACTCAAAATCTAGAAAATTTCCTTTCGAATAAACTTAGTACTAAACATTATTCATTGCAAACTGTTGACCGCATTTTTGACCCAATTGGTTTTATAAGTCCTTATACTACTAAAATTAAATGTTTAATTCAAGAAATTTGGTGTTTAGGACTTGATTGGGATGAAAACCTACCCAAACATCTAGACAATTTATGGAATGAATGGTTTGAAGAAATAAAAGAACTAAATTGTATCAGCATTCCCAGCTATTATTTGGCTAATATTGCCCTAGATGAAGTTGATTATTTTGAGTTACATAGTTTTTCAGATGCTTCAAAGAAGGCATATGGTACGGTAGTGTACCTTAGAGCAGTGTTAAAGAATAAGAACATTGTTACCAGTTTTGTGGCAGCAAAAAGTCGAGTCGCCCCTTTAAAAACTGTCTCAATACCTCGGCTGGAACTTTTAGGAGCCCTTTTGTCTGCTAGACTTTGCAATAAAATTTCTAAAGAATTAGCCTTTCCTACAACTTGCTTCTTTTGGACAGACTCTACTATTACTTTCTTTTGGATTAGAGGAGAGTTAGAAAGATTTAAAATGTTTGTCAAAAACCGAATAAAGGGAATCAGAAATCTTAATGATCCATTAAATTGGTTCCACTGTTGTCGAAAAGAGAATCTCGCCGATCTAGTTACTAGAGGTTTGAAAGTTTCAGAGTTGAAAAATAACCATGGTTAGTGGGAAGGCCCCAGTGGTTAAAGCAAGACAGATCTCTTTGGCCAAAATTGGATAATACATTCGATAAATTAGATATTTCTGAAGTTAAAGATCAGTTAGAACTAAAGAAAAACACTGTTGTAAAATCAACAATTGTAAATGAAAATCAGTTAAACATTGATTTGATTAATCGATATTCTTCTTTTATGAAGTTAATAAGAATTGCTGCATGGTGTTTAAGATTTTTAAAAAACTGTAAATTGAAATCAGGAATTAGAAAATATGATTACTTAGATACTTCTGAGTTACAGAATGCGACCAAGAAGCTGATAAAAATTGTTCAAAATTCCGCATTTCAAATTGAAATTCGATGTTTAAAGGAAAAACGTCCTCTCTTAAACATCAGCAAGATGTTAAATGTTTTTCTAGATGCAGATGGATTGTTAAGGGTCGGTGGAAGACTAAAATTTTCTAATTTATCAGAATCTCAGAAACACCAAATACTTTTACCAAAGTCTCACTATTTTACTAGCTCTTAATTGATTATTACCATAAAAAATTCCTACATTCAGGCACTCAGACAACTCTATCTTTATTAAGACAATTTTATTAGATACCATCTGGTCAAAGTCAAGTAAAGAAAATTATAAATAGGTGTGTGACTTGTCTTTGAACAAAACACCAAACTCTTCAACAATTGATGGGTGACTTGCCCCGTGATAGAATTGTACCATCTAGACCATTTGAGAAAACAGGTGTTGATCTAACAGGTCCTATCATAACAAAACCTAATTTAAAACGTTCAAAGACAACTCTAAAATCATATATTGCTATATTCATTTGTTTTTCTACCAAAGCCGTTCATCTGGAAGTTGTTTCGGACTTGACCACAGAAGCATTTTTAGCCTGTTTGAGAAGATTCATTGCTCGATGATCTAAACCCTGTGTCATATGGAGTGATAACGCCACAAATTTTAAGGGTACTTGTGCTCTTTTGAAATCCTTCTATCAAATCTGTTCTTCGGAAGAAATTCAGCGATTTAGTGCTGAAGAACGAATTCAATGGAATTTCATACCCCCACCATCCCCACATTTTGGCGGATTATGGGAATCAAATATAAAAACCATGAAGCAAATCCTCTTGAAAATAACTTAATCCTCTATCTTAAATTTTAAAGAGCTGTCAACACTTGTGATGCAAATTGAGGCAGTTATGAATTCACGTCCGTTGACCACCTTGTCTGCACACGTTAATGATCTACAACCACTAACACCTGGTCACTTCCTCATTGGAGATCCTCTTTTGAATGTTCCTGAAAATAATGCTATTTTAGACTCTTTACCTTTTTCTTCTAGGTGGACACTAGTTCAAAGATTAAAAATGCATTTCTGGCAATGCTGGAGCCGAGAATACTTAAATGAGCTGCAAGTCCGAAGTAAATGGAAAATGTCCTCGCAAAATCTTAAAGTTGGACAGCTTGTGTTACTGAAGGAAGGAAATGACAAGTTTATAGACTGGAAACTAGCACGAATTGTGAAAACTTATAAAGGTGATGATGGACATGTCTGTGTAATTGATCTTAAGACATCTACAGGTATATTACGTCAAAATATCACCAGAGTAATACCTTTGCCATTTTATGATGATGTTGGACAACCGTCCAACGCCAGGCGGGATGTTCCGGCTAATTCTCTAAACAACTAGTTAGCCAGTGCATGCTCTATTTGAACAGTCTACTTTTGAACTGAAACGAACTAATCCGTTGTTGATATTAGAATGTTTTAGATTTAACGTGTCGAATGTCTCTTTATAGATTTTTATGTTCCATTTTGTAATTAAATGTTTGTTTTGTGCCGTAAAGAATGTTGATTATTCGTAAAATAAGATACACTGAACCACCTAGATGCTAGTCTTAATTTTGAAATGAATGTTTAGATTAAGTTGAAAAGAAATAGAACAGTGGCACTCAAAGACTCTTTTTACCATAACATCAATCTCAATTTTCTTATGTTAAAGCAAATCATTTGTTCTGTTGGTTTTTTAGCTATTCTTTTGTAAGGCTATTTGTAATTAGAAATATGGATAGATTTTTAAATACAGATTAATGGTGTTCTTACTTCTTTTACTTTCTCTGCTTGACAAATCAAACCTTTCTAGCACATTTACAAAGTTATTTTCATTTATATATGCATGAAGCTTTCAAATATTTTAATTTATGTATAAAAAAATTGAACACATATATAAAGTGAAGCACCGTTTATATGTTGTTCATTTATACATTTTTATCATTTATAAAAAAAATTTTAATGGTTCCAACGAAGTGCAATGGATAGTAACATTAAATAATTTCATTTATAGGTTTTTTTTCTGCAAGTCAAGAGGAGATAAAATATGCATTTCAACCTCAGATTCCCACCTCCCGATTGTCCAGTCTTAGAAAAGGCATGTGACATTGACGAAAAGCGATACTCCTGAGGAATGTGTAGATAAGGGTTGTGTTTGTGCTCTTCCCAGGCCCAGCAGGGGGCAAGTTCTTTTCCTGCCAGCTTCAATGTCTAGATTCTACCATTCACTAGTGGTTCACAATGAGTTTGCGCATTAAAAAATCTCTGTTGCTGAAGGAAAAAATGTGCATTTTAAAAAAAGTGGATGAAAACCAATATTTAAAAAGAGTGGATCTTGGCAAAGAATTAGGTTTACCAGTTTCAACTTTAAACAAGTTAATTTATAAGCATAAGATCATTGAGGAAAGCCATCATCAAAGCGGATCTAGTGCTTCAAAAAAACTTCAAGTCCAAAGCAGGAAAAGCATTGAGATCTAGTGCATTTTATAGCCGTACAACATTATAAATGCACTTTTGGCAGTGCAAAATTGGCTTTATTCATTACTGTGGGTTATGATGCTCTTCTTTTCTACCAAAAGACACAAGAAGGGTTAAACCCAAAAGTAACAGTCTAGCAGAGTGATGTGAAAAAGTTGATAGTATAGACTTTGTATATATATATCACTTGTAAAATATAAGAATCGGCCCATTATTTTTATGAATAATACCTGTGCATAAAATGAATCCATACTTTGAACTGCATGTGTTTTACATATATTTAAACTTATTTTTTTTATTATTATTAAGGTAAGTAAATGTATAAAGTTGTACTTATATAAAACTTCCAGAAAGAACCCATAATTCCAATGAAGATTTCCTTTTTTCTGTAGAATTACAACCAGGAACATTGTTTTTGCTCTAAAATAAATTATGATGTGCATTTGAAGAGTAGAATAACCTGAACTTCACTATACCATTGGAAGCCATATCCAAAAAATCAGCAACTCTGAGTAAATAATTACACATTCAAACTTAAATTGTCGTTCACTTTCCAAATTAAACTGTAAATATCAGTATTTTCTAGTACAAATTCATTCAACAACAGTAATCTTTTCACTTTAAAACTCGTGTAACTTGACGAAATAATCTTAATACTCATCTAATTGCAGCAGACACCATAAGTCAATCAGTCACTTTGTCACAAACAAATGCGAAATCGCTGTCCCTTTAAATCGAATGAAAACTTTCAGCCAATCACAAACGACTATGCTATTTGCATAAGTCAGAAGATAATTAACATTTACTTTTCATTTAAATAAAATGTATTAAATACTATGACAAATTTAGAAAAAATTACAATAAATATACCAATAACTTTAAAAAGATGCTTTTGCTTATTAAATAAATTTAAATAACACTTTTAACTTAAACGAATGTGAATACGAGCGAAGGCAATCACAAATGAAATTGCCGAATATGGTCAATGACAGACGTGACACGAAACTACTCAACCAAGCCGATAAATAAGTAAACAAATGCCAAAAAGGCCACTACATGAAAAAAACAAAGTACGATAACAAAGTTCAGATTAAACTTACAAAGTAATTAATGGAATAAAATTAAATTAAAATGCTTGGGAAAAACACTGTTTCCCAAAATTACCATAGAATTCCCCCCGCGGTAACCTGGACCAAATGTCATAGTTGTCTGCTGTGTATGTGTAGTGGATTGGATTCATAACATCATATTTAGTGACTAAAGTTGCTTTTGGCATGAAATTAACAATTAAAAATTCATTATTTTCAAATTAATTGTATACAAACATGCATATATAATATGATTTTTGAAGTCAAATTTTATTGGTTCTCTAATTTGGGCTACAAAATGCACCAGACCTCAATAGTAGACAAGCATCTATAAATAAAGAATGCAGCTGAACCTGCTTAAAACACGTTTCAAGAAACTGGGCAAAAATCGCATATTAAGCAGGATCGCATGTTAACGTGATTTGTATAATGTTGCATGAACTGGGCTTATTTACACTTATAATTGCATAAATAAAGTTTGGAGCTGTTGTTTATTTGTTTACAATAAAAAAATTGCATCTTTTTTGCATATTTAGATTAAAATGTAACTACATTCAAATTTAACTCATTGTTTGTTTTTATAGGACCGACTGAAATAATCACTGAAAAAACTATGGATTCATATATGATTTCATTGTTGATTAATATGTCACAACCAAAAATAAAACAGCAAAAATAATTTTCCTGCTAACTTTATTTTTTTAGCACAAACCAAAAATATTAAATCTTTGCAAAACAACCCAGTTATTAAAATCATATTTAGTACTTGTGATAATATGTAACTTTATAATCTGTCCTGATTTTTTTGTGTAAAAAAAAAAAAAACTATCCTTATTAATTTTTCTTTTAAAAAATATTGTTAGCATGGCAAAAAGTAAACATAACATATAGCATAAAAGAAATATACAACTACAGTCGCATTTGTTCAGTCTTCACAGGTTTCAGTGCCCCCCCACCCCCTGTCTTTGTTCAACATCTAACTTTCGCCATCTATTGTGATCTACACTCTTGTCATTGCTATAACATTGATTCATTATAAAACACAGTAGTAATATACCATACATTAAAAATTTTTACTAACAATGAAGATAATTATCACTAACCATAATAATTTTCATGATGTATCTGAGTAAGACGTCGAAGGCATTTGCAACAAGAGATAATATCAGAATAGGTAGGGATTAGGATTCTCTGTCACCCTTGCCCTTACCTGCTTTGTTCTTGGAGTCATAGGTACACAGAGAGAGATATCTTTTTTACATATTTGAAAACGTTTTCTAAACTTTCAAAGTCACTTGTACTTTGTTGATTAATATGTCACACCAATAGCCTTTGATGTCAATTATTCTTGTAGGAAGATCAGATTTTTCCCAACATGTTGATTCACAGCAATTCAATATTCAAACAGGAGGTGGTTATCTAATTTGTCGAGTTGAGCATTGCTTTATTTTTAAATGTAAAACTGGTACCTGGAAACAGTTTGGATTGCTTTTGGCTTGATGCTACCTCAATATGTACTGAGACTGGATTCTAACCAGAAAACTGGCAGATACCAGTTTTCTAGACACTTTTGTTAGTTTTGTTTTAGGGCCTTAATTATATTCTGATACATGTGCCAAGACACATTCCTTGAATCTGGTGACAAAATCTTGACATAGACGTTTTTAAAACCCAGAATGTTCTTCGGGTAGGCTGGGAAGTTCTCTACAAATAACATTACCTTCCCACATTTTTTCACCATTCATACATTGAAGTTGTGTGCATCTATGAGACCAAAGTCAGCTTCTGGTTTGTCTATTCACAGCATAAACATTTCTTTTTTTAAAGCAGTGAGGGTTTCATGATTTACCAATCTTAAAGAAGCTTAACTCTTTCTGACAAGTACTCGATTTGTATAGAATTTCCTTCTAGTGCATTAATCTCTTTTCATAGTGAATAGTATTTTACTTATTAATTATGTCCATATATTACCATATTAATTATATAATATCATAACCAATATATTTTGGTAATTTGTGAAAACCTACTTTAGTTTTTTAACAGTCTACATCTTCGATGTTCATTGCTGCTGCTTCCCCAGAAACATGCTTGTATAAGATTACATACCGATTTTTAAATCCGTCCAACCATCCAGTTGATGGTTGTTAAATTTTTTTATTGAGAATATTTGCTATCCTTGAAGTCGTCTGTTTTACTACTGGTCATTAAGAGTCAAACAATAACCTTTATATGCCAATGTATTTCTTGTTTTATCTTCATTCTCTTGCTCAAATAAACAACTGTAATTTTGCCAATTGTATCTGGAAATTTTATCATTGATTCCTAAATATTTCTTGATTTGTGATTGCTTATTTTTATTTATCATGTCCCATGCAATCACATTTTTGTATAATGTCCAACTTATCTGACACAGATTGTGTCTTCCTTTTGACTCTACGACTATTCTCCATATTAACAGAAAAATTGCTAAATCTTGACAACACAACAAGACATGACTTTACTCCACAAAACTGAGGTGCAAGTAACTCACCAGCTATGAATAAAAAAGGAGAAGGCAGACATCAGAAGAAAGTAACAAAGAAATAGAATTGAAAACGAAAGAGTGTTTCTCTTTTTCTTCAAGTGCATTTAAAAGCACACAGTAGTAGGCAGGCTTTATTTGCTACAGTGTAAGACAGTAAAAAACAAGAATTGACAACATACACTGCACAAAAAAGAAGAACGAGTAACAAAAAGTGATAAAAATTCATCTAACTTTCTCTACTGCAGTAAAAACATACGAAGACCACTTTATAAGTTTTGCAATAGAAAAAATCGGCAGGTGGGATGGCATTAGCAATGACCACTTAATTAAATATCAGCCCTCATTGAGTGGCCTGTCAACTCTTTGTCACATGGCTGCCATGGCTCTAGTATACACCAGTTTTCATACTGACACACACACAATCTCACTTCACTAAGGATGTTGATCATGCAAGAACATTTCCACATAATGATTTTTTATGATTGTAAAGTAGGTTTAAATGAAAAAGACTGTTTTAGAAGACTATCAAAGGCTTTTTCAACTTCTCATCCATCATATACAACCATATTTAAATGGTTTTGAGAATTTAAGCATGCAAAATCTGATTTTAAAGATGATGGTGAAGTGGAAGACTTTCAACAGCATCTTCAAATGAAAATGTTGAAAATCTAAAGGTAATTTTAAAAGATAACCCAGATATTACACATTTGCTGCATGAAGATTTAGAGAAGTTAGGGAAGTTTTGTAACAGATGGTTGCCTCTTGGGCTGACCGAGGAGCAAAAGCAGACAAAAGTGCTATGGTGCCAAGAAAAGAAATGGTGGTAAAATTTTATTCTGGCACCTCCAAACATCTTTATGAAGTTATTACAAGAGATGAAACATGGATTTACCAATCTGATTCACAAACTAAAGGACAAACTTCAGTTTGGGTGTTTGAAAATGAACTGCCAACCAAAGTCAAGCAGCTGGGGAGCATCGGCAAAATAATGGTGGCCACATTTTTTCCCAAAAGTAACAAGATACAATTATAGAGAACTTTATACAAATTCAATATTTAAGTTTGTAAAAATTAGAACTGAAGTTATAGCCACCATTTGATTTTTTTTTTTTTTTTTTTTTTTTTTTTTTTCATGTAGGGGAGAGTGGTAATGAATGGGCCATTAACAAAATATGAAAAAGTATTTGCATAAAATTATTTTAGATGCCACCAATAGATGAAGCTATTAGTTCTACCAAACTCATCAAATTTTCCATTGTTCGGGAGAAGCCATTTTCCCACTAGAGTAGGATGGTCAAGAATCTGATTTAAAAGTAAATTTTTTTCCATTTTCAAAAAAATAAATAAGCTAAAAAGTATCTATTATTTCATTGCAGATATATGTATTAGCAAGTCTTTGCATATCTGTAAACTAATTTTAGGATGTATTTAGATGTTATTTGAATTTAATGTATTAAAAAAACCTGAATATATTCCAGAAGTACAGGTAGGGCTGAATGGGCCACTATATCATGGTCATGAATGGGCCACCTTTGCCCTGATCACGAAAATATGGTTTTTCTTTCTTTTTTTCTGATTTTCTCTTTAATATGAAACATAACTGACTGTAATAGATTTAGATTAAATTACTGTCTAGTTAGAATAGGTTTATAGTGATGTCTAAAAAAATAATTTGCACATTTTCACCCTAAGAAATATCAGTTATTTATTAGAAACATAAGTTAAATTGTATAAATGATTAAGGTGAACTGTCCAGTTGTTGACCACACCTACCAGTATTTTTCCATTTGATATAAAACTAGAATAATTGTTTATATTCTGAATCTGATGGGTAGAATAAATAATACCAGAAATTTACACTAGTCAATTAATAGGCAGTTCCAACCATGTCGTTTAATATTAATTTTGAAAAATATAAATTTCGTTAAATCATAATGTGTATTATCTATTATTTTTATGTATATTTTATGTTCTTTCTTTCTTATAGTCTCATTATTTTGTCATTTTTCTGATACAATTATGTGATTTAATATCACTTTTGATGTTCATAAATTTTGATAAACATTGTGTATTACTTACTATTTCAGTATGCTTTGATCATATCATGCCAAGTACCATTCATTTTGCCATATGTGGTGAATAAAAGATTAATTCCACATTGAATTCATTTCATTGAATTCATTTAGTGGCTTATTCATTACCTTCAATGGCCCATTCAGCCCCATGGGTAGGGATGAATAGGCCAAATTTCTTTATTTTTATTTTCTATTATCATTGAATTCATTTCATTGAATTCATTTAGTGGCCCATTCATTACCTTCAATGGCCCATTCAGCCCCATGGGTGGGGATGAATAGGCCAAATTTCTTTATTTTTATTTTCTATTATCATTCATTATAGACATTTTCTAATCCAATTTTTATGACTTTTTTTATATAACCAAATAAGTAAAGTAACCGAAGAGCCAATTCTGAGCCAAAAAAAATTATTAGAAAAAATTACAAAAATTACAAACCAAAAATTGGCCCATTCATTACCACTCTCCCCTACTGTATATGACTGTATCATGTCCTTCCCATTTTCTCGACTTATACTGCAAAAATAATTGTACATAAAAACATGAAAACACTTTATATAGAAAAGTATGATAAACTTGTTGAAGAAAACAAAAATTGAAAAACTAAATTTTAAATCAATGAATTATTTCAACTGGTATTCAATGTTAAAATTGGTCAAGACAAGAGAGATCAGTTATGTATGCATCATAGGATCAAAACCTATACATAGTAGAAACATAACTATTTTTTACGGGCACAATCTTGACTAGATTGAAATGTTCATTCATTAATCATTTTTTTTTTTTATGATTATTATTTTCAAAAAAAAATTTTTAAGTGGAAATACAATTCCTGTGTTCAACTTTTGTTTTCAAATTCTCATACCTCGAAAAGTAACTAAAATAAACTCCTTTAGAACATGGAAAAATGCTTTCCACTTGATTCAAGAAGAGAACTTCCAATTAGAAAAATGCTTGAAATGTTGTTTTCCATCATGTTAAAAACCATTTATTTACTCAATTATAATACTTTTATTTTTATGAATTTTCAGTTTTTTCTAGTACAGTTCTAGTAGTTCTAATGACAAGATGCATTTTAGTGCCTGGAAATACCCAAAAATTTATAAAATTCAAACTATCATAATTCAGAAAGTTTTAGTCATACAAAAATGATTTTGTTTTACTTGTTAGAACGCAAGAAATGTTTTTCTAAATATAACTTACAGGAGCAAAGACCCAGTGATGTCGCTGTACTTGAAAAATCCTAAGTTCCCAGTGTGATGTAGTAATCACATTTATTATTTATTTTTTTAAATTGTAATGCAGCATTATTATCTCACGTTTTAAAATCTTTTTCTTTCGACTCAAACATCGTTCAAATCGCTTTTTTTCTTTCCCTTTTACCGCAAGTAATAGATAAGTTTTGATTTCAGCTTTTCCCCCTCTTCCTGATCTATTTTTAGAATCAGCGTGACGTCGACCGATTCATATTAGAGGTGTGTCTTCCTTTTGACTGTAGTTTCGTTTTCTCCGTGCTGTCATTCGTTCTACAATTCATACGCAATTTAATTTTAACAAATAGATTTAAATCAATTCTGGATGTAGTTTTGTAAACCCCTATTATGTAGTATATATATCAATGCAGCCAGTTTTTTAACAGATTTACGAAAGCTTAAGATGTATTTTTGACAACATGATTTGTCTTTTTCAAATTGGGCATAGTGCCTGTTTGAAGGATTGCGAACGTGTTTCAGCGATCATGTATTCTAAGGTACTCATTTAATAAGTAAAAGTTTGTCGCAGATCGCCGATGGAATTTAATTCAACACTTTTTCGAATTTGAACTTTGTATCTTCAAGACATTCTCTAAGAAAGGATTTTAACCAGTTTTAACCAGCATTCATTTTTATCATGGAATTACTTCAAGTTCTTAATAATGCTATGTGGAACGTTTTTCTTTTAATGTGTATGGTGACCTACTTTTTCTAATTGCCTTCCACCTCTCAAGTGAATCAATGAATAAAGAAGATTTTTTATAACTGCTGTCTCTTCAATGTGTATCTCATCATTAAGTAAGAACGTTACATTTACTTATTTATCCTTCTTTTATTTTTACTGCAAGTCAATCTTATCATCTTAGCTATACGATCCATTTACGGCACTCCAGATTGTTTATTTTATCCAACAGCAAATTAACTCTTCTTATTTATTTAATGCTTCATATTATTTCTACTGCAACAGTCATAATAAATTTATACCACATTTGGTTTCAGTGACAAAAAAGAACAGTCAGAGTTTTTGCTTTATTTATACAATGTAATGCCTTTAAAAAAAATAATAACTTAATGAGTGTATTCGTTTGCCTTATTTTTGACAGTTGATTAATAGATTCTTTTCAAAAGAGATTTTTGTTCTCAAATAGAAGAACTGCTCTTTTTAAATGGAATTCTGAAAATGTTTTAGCATTATAATTGCTGTTATTCTTTTTTGCAATATTTTCTATTCTTATAAAAAGAAAACGTAAGTTTTTATCTTAGAAGAAATTTTGTTCCTGACTGAATTTTCTTTTGCATAAAATTTTGAAGATTTGTTACCTTTATAGAAATATACTGACATAAATTCAAATAATTTGTTTTAAAATTATTATTTTTTAATATGGAATTTTAAGGAAATTATAATATTCTGCTGTTCTCAGATGGAACATTTTGCTGTTTTAACAGCTGAAGATCGATCAAACATCGTAATGAAATTTTTGTTCTCAAGTTTTATTTGTGATTCCATGATTTTAAATTTTTGAGCATAGTATAATTTTTAAAAAAATTCCATTACTGGTTTTCATTTTGAAAGGTCTTGACAAAATTATTGCTGTTTTTAAATTAATGAAGAATGAAATATTATTTTAAAAATCAAGAAATTTATTTATTTATTCTCTAATTTATTTATTCTTATGGTGCATTAAAAGATATTTATCATAAAAAATCTTTAATGAATTTTGAAATGAATTCTAAAAATTGTTCTCTGATTTTAAGAACAAATTTATTTAACAAGAGGCTATGGTTTTTATACTTATTCTCATATTGGGTTTTTAAATTTTATTTTATGGCACTTATATATATTGAAGTAAAATATTAAATAAATTGGAAAATATATTATGAAAATTAAGATATTTATTGAAGCAAATTATTTTTTTCCCATTGGAATCTGTGATAATTATTGAAGTTTAAATTATTTTACTGAAGTTGTTCTTATCTATTACTTGCAAAGGAGCTGAAGTTCTTCATGAAATTCATAGCTGTAATATATCCTGCATGATTTTTTGAAGTCTTCTCTGCTTTTAAATGTATCAATTTATAATTTTTATTCAAAAAATACTTTCAATATCTTTTTATATATAATATATATATATATATATAACGTGTTCTTGTACCACCTTCCACTTTTATTCTCAAGATATTTTTGTCATTTAGTGCACGATTTGACTGCTAATATCGATTTTGGTATTTGGTGAGTGCAGTGTTCTTTTACTAAGTTAAATTTCAAGAACTCTGTTTGCATTCTACAAAATGTTATGATAACTCAGTGCTTCAATTTTCCAAGATTATGTGGTTTCATCAAAATATAATGACATTTTTTTTTTTTTTTTTTTTTTTTTTTTTTTTTGCTTAAAGAAGAAATTAAAAAAAATTCATTCTCCTTTATCATCCTCATGACTGAAATAGTTTGATAAAATTTTATTCTGTATATGTCTGATTTAAAACTTTCTCATTCACATTTATTTGTCTGCTGAAGTTGCCTTCAAGAGTGTTGTTATTAATCCATTTTTTGAAACGCTTCTCTGGTGTGTGGAAATGTTGTTCTGAAAGTACTGAAAATATTATAATACATACCTGGGAAAAAAAAAAAAAAAAAATTGTTCCTTATTTACAGCAACCAATAAAGATTTGTGCTCCATTTTCGGCTTTGATGTTCCTGGTGAGTTCTCAGTGATTTATGTAGTAAAAATCCATTTATTTCTGATCTTCTCCAGTGTGTTTTTGAAGCTAAATCAATATATACATATTATTTTTTCATAAACAATAGAATTTCCCAGTCAACGTTTACTGAGCGGAAAATTTTCATCCTTACGTAGGGGTAAGCGGCAAAGTTTCATCCTCGCATTGGAAGTGTTTGACTTCTACATCATACCATATTCTACAACTATTTATAAAATTTACTGTTATTTGAACTACAGAAAATGTTTAAGCTCAAGAATGTTTGTTTATTTACTTATTGCTGAAAATTTTTATCTGTCAATTATTATTATAGTGCCTTTTTCTTTATTTCATAACCCAATTGCTTCAAAAAATTTTAATCTGCCATATGCCTCACTTTTTCAATTTATGCAAGAAATTATTTTAAATTGATCATGAAGATATATTTTTTTTAATGAAGAAAATTTTTATTTGCACCTTTCATATGAAGAAAAGCACTAGTTCTTAGTGAACATATTTTCCAGTGCATCCTTTTTTTGAAGTGTTCGGCAGTGAATCTTCAACAATTCTCTAAGAATCATAATTAAAAAGTGCTTCTTGACTACCGATTTTGTCTACCTGATCTTGTCCTCTACTCATCATGGTGTATGTGTTTATATCATCCTTAAGTGAAGTGTTACTCCTAAATGTAGCACCATGGATTGTCTTCTTTTTGCCAGCAGTGTCTACCGATTTTTCCTTCAAAGTATATCACCATATTCTGCTAAATGTTCATAATTGGTGATAATGTTGTTGCTAACTGTGCCTTTTTTTTCAACAAAATAGAAGTGTTTGAATAGTTCACAGTACTATTCATATCCAACCATTTGTGGTTTATACCAAGAGCTTCTTTACATCTGTAAAATACATCATTTTTTTTTTCTATGCTGAATTATTTAATTAAGTATTTTGCACAAGATCTCAGAGGTCTCTTATGCGCATTGGAGTCTGCTGTAGTTTTGTGTTTCGATATAAATATGTTTACAGAGTTCCTGAATGTGTCCACTGATCAAGGTATCATGAAGGATTGTCTGTTTATTCTACAATATTTTTTAAATTTTTGCAGTTCTTTAATTTAATTTCAACTGTTGTTTAAAGTTAATTTAAAATACTTTTTTTACAAGCATAGAAATTTAAATTTTACTATTAAATTTTGAAGGAATTAAATCAAATATTTTTATGGTACACTTGGTTGGTAATTTAAATTTTTTCCTGATTATGACAATTTTTTTTAACTATTATGATTAATGAAATTCAAGTCCTAGGTTGTCGGAATATACAAGTAAAATATTTTCGACTTTCTCATTGCAATTTATTTTTATAACTATGCAGAAAATTGATTAGTAGAAATGATTTATTTATTCATTTTGAATGTTTCAATATTTATGAGAAAATTGATTAGTAGAAATGATTTATTTATTCATTTTGAATGTTTCAATATATGAGGAAATTGATTAGTAGAAATGACTCGTTCATTTTGAATGTTTCAATATATGAGGAAATTGATTAGTAGAAATGACTTGTTCATTTTGAATGTTTCAATATATGAGGAAATTGATTAGTAGAAATGACTTGTTCATTTTGAATGTTTCAATATTATGAGAAAATTGATTAGTAGAAATGATTTTTCATTTCGAATGTTTCAATTTTATGATTTATTTTTCCTAGGCAGTCAGAGTATTTAGAGAGGGTACTTCTGACTTTATGTTGCTTTATTTTTGCAACTTTGTAAATTTTGATTCATAAGTGTACCTTATTTTTTAACTTATTGAATTCAAAATCTTTTTGTGGTCTCTTTCGGCTAAAAAATTTTTTAACTTTTGGATTTATTATTAATTTTAAAATATTAGAGTAATATTTTAAATTGTAGAGATCATTTCGCACAGGAAGGTGTTTTTCTTTGCCTGTCATTGGAATGGGGCTTGATATTATTATTAATATTATTGTATACTATCATGTTATGTATATTATTGAAATTTGAATGTACTACTTGATGGATATTCTTTTTCTTTCTCTTTAGGTCACTGTACATGTACGTTCCCTAAATGTGCACATGCACTTAAAATTTTTATTATGACTTTAAAATTTTAAACTTAAATTTTATTCTACATTTTTATGCTCCTTGGCTTTTAAAATTTTGTTTTCCCTTTGTTGAAAAAGCTCTTTCAAGATTTACCTTTTTCACATTTTGATCATCCAAAATTTTGTTTGGCGAATGGGGGTAAGGGGCCGTTCAAATATTACGTAAGCACCTAAGGGGGGAGAGGGGGTTAGCGATTTGCTTATTTTTGCTGACAAGGGGGGAGGGGGAGTTTGAATGATGCTTACGTAAGACATTTTCAAAATCTCTTAACTTGTAAAAAAAAAAAAAAAAAAAAAAACTATTAAAAATTTCAAATTGAAAAAAAGAAATAGCAAAAGAATACTTAACTTGAAGTTCTGATGTCAGCTATTTTGACCGCACAAGGAAAACATAAACAATCTCTTTTATCTAGAGGTGACTGTTCATGTTTGATGCATGAGCAGAGCTTAATTTCTAACAAAACAAGTACCGGAGCCTTACTATTCTGCGGTACCGGTACTGACAGCCATACCGTCCCCATCCCCTCCTGCCACTGCAATCTGCATATTTATATTTCATACATTATTTGCCAAAATGTAAAATATTTTTTTCTATAGAAAAATAAAAAAAATTAAATGTATCTATCAGCATATACTTAGTTGTGAACTATTCCACTTTTTAGCTATCACTTCTTCCGAATAGAATTCTTTGTCTAATTTTAATGCTGTTAAGTGCAGAATTCTGCGATTAAATGTGGTAAGGATTATGATTCGGAAATAGTGTTAACACCAAAAAGGAATAGTTCGCAGCTATGCATTTTTATGAAAAAATGAATCAAATGTACAGAGATTTATATTTATATGCTGAAGAATGGAACAACGTTTTTCAATTTCCTATAAAAGGTGCATATCTTAAACTACAATCGATTCCTTCCGTATAACGATCTTTCGTGGTGAGCCCTGAAAATCAGATTAAATTAAAAATTTAACACCGTTATTGGAAAGATTCGATGCTTTTATAGAAAGGGGGAAACCCTGCTCAACTGCTTTCTAGCCAAGACCACAAACTGATATGAAAATTTAATCAGTTTCATCTCCATCTCCTACGTGCGTGACACATTACGTCACATATAATTGTTTTGGTAAAAAAGAATGCAAAACTTGGAGATGGGAAGGAATGAAAGGGTAATTTAGGCTTCGTTTTTTCGAAAGCGTTGCTACACTGGGCTCCGGAGCACTGTATTTATGAGCTCCGCTGAATTCCGACCAATATTTAAATATTTACTAAGAACGGAGAAGTACCGGTGCTGAGCTCCGGTCGGCAACGGTGCAAATTAAGCCCTGTGCATGAGGGCTTATTATCTCTGAGAACTTACTACTATTTCCAATTGTGAGAATAGAATTGAATAGACGGATGCGATATGTTGTATTGTGACAATATGAGTCTTCCGGGAAAGCTTCGAAAACGTAAATAAAATTCCATCTTTTTTGTTTCCACCTCTTCTCTGTCAAGTAGTTGAACCCCATAACCATAATGACCGACTGCTCTACTGTCTGGTGTCCCTTGAGTTTTGAAAACCTCTCAGTGCCGTAGTGTAGTGGTGTTTAAAATAAATAAAATCAGAAATATGCCTTCATTTCGAGAAATCTTGTGTAAAAAACTTTTTGAAAGTTTCAAAAAGTCTGCATCAGATAAACCTTTGAAGGATATCCAATGTAAAACTAATGATGTGTGGCGGCAGTACAAAATGTCTTCTAAAACTGACAAAGAGTTAGAGGTATTGGTGCTAAAAATAATTGAGGGCGAACTGCGCAAGGCAACCAAAAAGAAATCAGTCTTTATTGATTATTTTATAAAGGTAATTATAATCAATTTAGTCTTAAAATTTTAAATATATTTTATCATAACTTTTAGTTTACATGATTACTTGTAAAAATTGAAAAAAAGATAGATAAGATAAAATGACCGTGTATCCTTGGCAAAACATGGTCAAAATGGGAATAAATAAATACCAAAGAAATGTCAAAAAATGAGTTATTACTTTTTAAATATGGCGTAGCCAAGCTAAACCTTATTTTTTCTTTTCAAATAACTTGAAAAATAATGTATCCATGGGGGAAAAAATTAAAAAATATGTAAGTTTTGTAGCAGATAATCTTCTAACTGTTTTCAAATTTTGTACCTTACTAAAAATGAAATGTAATCCAATTGAATTGAAACCAGTGTCTCTCAGATTCAAAAACAGATAAATAAGGTTTCCAGTGATCTAAAAAAAGAAAAATAATCCTTTAAAAGGAAACGACAAAATGATGAATACCAAAGAAAACATCGAACCACCAAACGAACAAAGCTTGAAGAAATCTACCATGATAAATCCAGACATTTAAAAAAAATTAGCTTTGAGGGAATCTGTAGGAAGACCAAGTTTAAATGTAGATCAACCATTATTGCTTAAGGCAATAGCAGACATAGCTATTATTGGAAGCGCTGCAGACGCAAAAAGAAGAAGCGAGTCAATACGAAGTGTCAAAACTCTCGATAACTTGACTGTAGAACTGAAAAAGGTTGGTTTTGCAATAAGCATGAGTGGAACATATTTTCGTTTGCTTCCAAAAAATTCCTCAACCATCGAGGGTCGAAGACATGTCACCACAGTGCCGATAAAACTTTCTTGGGTTCAGACTGATTATTACCGATCTCACATTGATTTTGATACCCAATTTGCAGTAACATCTATCCGCTATTTAGAAACTTTAGCTTCAATTCTTGGACCCATGCAAGTGTTTCTTCTTTCACAGGATGACATAGTGCGTGTACCTTTGGGAATTACAGCAGCCAATAAACAGTCCCCGATACTGATGAATATGGAGTATCGTGTATCCTTACCCGACCACGAGTGGGTCATCGCTGAACGCCACAAACTTATCCCATCTATTTACGCTGGTATTGTGATTGCTCCTGGCATGGCAGGTCAAAGTAAAGCCATAGGTTATTCTGGTCCAACGTTTATTGCTATAAGAAGTGGGAAACTCAGTTCTTCCACAGCAAATACTCATGCTCAGGATTTTGAAACTCTGTTAATACTCAAAACTTTGAAAAATTAGTGAAAACAGAACAGGGTTTCATGAAACCTGTAATCATAGTTGATGGAGCTCCAGACGAGAATACCCGCTACCAGAAAGTTATATCGTTTGCTATTAACCATTTCAAAAAGCATTATTTGGATGGAAATTTCATTGCGTGCAATGCTCCTGGAAGAAGTGCATATAACTGAGTAGAAAGGCGAATGGCACCACTCAGTCGAGAACAGTGTGGTCTTATACACCCTTATGACCATTATGGTTCCCATCTCGATGAGAACGGTAGCACTATCGATGAAGAAATAGAGCAAAATATCTTTGCATATGCTGGTAAAACTCTTGCAGATATCTAAAACTCATTAAACATTGACGGTTATCCTGTTACTGCCACATATGTTGATTCAGGCGAACCAGATTCTCTTGGTTATGATTTGGATTGGTATTCGAAGCACTTACAAGAAAATCAATACTTGCTGCAAATTATAAAATGCGAAGAAAAGAATTGTTGCTCTCCTGCACGTAGTGGATTATTTCGTATATTAAAAGGACGATTCATTCCTCCTCCAATTAAAATGATACAATCGTCAAATGACATCATTACAAGTGAGGAAAGGGAATTTATAGATTTAAGTCTCCATCTGGCCTTAAATCTCAATATTACAGCAAAGGGATTTTTAAAGATGCTGTATGATTATTTTTGCCCTTCCATAAAATTGCAATTATCCCCAAGAACTTGTGGAAGTTATGGCCAATATCATGCATCTTAGAAGTCAGCAAGCAGACACAAAAAAATTCAGCACAGTGAAAAAAGCGAGAAGGCCTGCCTACCATTGAAAATTGTAAATACCATTGAAAATACGACCATTGAAAATTGCTGCTCGTCGAGCAAATGAACTTATGTGCTTCGTAAAATTCGTGAAAGATACAGAAGATGTTGAGTATATCAAGGAAGATGAAGTTGATCAAGATTGCATCCGAAAAGAATGCGATGAAGATAATCAAATAAAACTGGAAACCAATATCATAACAGATATGGAAAAGTGGCTTGAGCAGCCGTGGTCAGCATCGGAATAGATATAGGCATGTTCAAATTTAAATTTTTCAAATGGCTAAGTTCTTCTAAAATTGTGATCTAAGACATTTTCTTAAATAGAATTGTAAGGAAATAAAACAAGCATTTATTATTATTTTTTTAAGTCTAGTAGAGTTTTTTTTTATTTGTATTGTGTCCTAATTTTTTTTTAAGTAGAGGGGGGGGGGGTTGCAATTTTCTTACGTAATTATGAAGGGGGGGTTTGCGATTTGCTTACTTTTGCTGACAAGGGGGGAGGGGTTGTCAAAAATTGTCAAAAACATGCTTACGTAATATTTGAACAGCCCCTAATGTGATGTAGTAATCACATTTATTATTATTTTTTTTTAATTGTAATGCAGCATTATTATCTCACGTTTTAAAATGTTTTTCTTTCGACTCAAACATTGTTCAAATCGCTTTTTTTCTTTCCCTTTTACAGCAAGTAGCAGATAAGTTTTGATTTCAGCTTTTCCCCCTCTTCCTGATCTAATTTTAGAATCAGTGTGACATCGACCATGTCATATTAGAGGTGTGTCTTCCTTTTGACTGTAGTTTCGTTTTCTCCGTGCTGTCATTCGTTCTACAATTCATATGCAATTTAATTTTAACAAATAGATTTAAATCAATTCTGGATGTAGTTTTGTAAACCCCTTTTATGTAGTATATATATCAATGCAGCCAGTTTTTTAACAGATTTACGAAAGCTTAAGATGTATTTTTGACAACGTGATTTGTCTTTTTCAAATTGGGCCTAGTGCCTGTTTGAAGGACTGCGAATGTGTTTCAGCGATCATGTATTCTAAGGTGCTCATTTAATAAGTAAAAGTTTGTCGCAGATCGCCGATGGAATTTAATTCAACACTTTTTCGAATTTGGACTTTGTATCTTCAAGACATTCTCTAAGAAAGGATTTTAACCAGTTTTAACCAGCATTCATTTTTATCATGGAATTACTTCAAGTTCTTAATAATACTACGTGGAACGTTTTTCTTTTAATGTGTACGGTGACCTACTTTTTCTAATTGCCTTTCACCTCTCAAGTGAATCAACGAATAAAGAAGATTTTCTATAACTGCTGTTTCTTCAATGTGTATCTCATCATTAAATAAGAATGTTACATTTACTTATTTATCCTTCTTTTATTTTTACTGCAAGTCAATCTTATCATCTTAGCTATACGATCCATTTACGGCATTCAAGAAAATGTTTATTCTCGGCACATTGACTCTTTATTTATCTTACGGCATTTAAGAGCTTTAATTATTTATACCACACCCAGGACCCAGGATTTCCAAAAATCTGGGTCCCTTTTTCACAAAAGCGGGTCCCCATCAATAATAATTCGTGTTTTAAAGGAATAAATGAAACTTGTTTATTTAGAAAAGGTAAAATAAATGCATGAATTATTGTTTTAATAATAATTAAATAATGAATTAAAACCAGTATTCTTTGCACTCAAATAAGATATTTAAAAAAAATATTAAGAGAAATTTTCTTTACTTTTTTAAAAGTAAAAATGCAAGATACAATTTTAATTGTAAAATAATGCATTTTTGAGAGTAGAAGATACCAAGTTCCACTAACAAGTATCACTAATGTTCGCATTTCTTTTAAAAAGGGGCAAGACGGGTTTATTGAAAAAGATATTTTTGCTGACTAAAAGAATACCTATGTTAAGTAAAAGGGTACTTTTTGTTTGGGGTTTTTGTCTTTGAATGGGTGCTTTCATTACACTTCCCATTGAATTATTTGTCAGCATAAATTTATGTTGGAATAAGACATTTTCCTTGGAAGGGAAGTTCACATCTAAATCATAAATAAGCACCAAATCCTAAATCTTCCGAAGGTGGGAAACATTTCACTGCACAAAGAAGGGTGGGGGTGGGGGTATTTTTCACTGGTCCACCCACTGAATACATTATCAAAGTACACTGAAATCATGCTGTATTTTTAAGAATCTCATAAAAAAAATTAAATGTTCTACGTATAAGTTTGGTTTGCACATCGTTTTTGGTGATTTGAATTCTTTGACTAAGTTCACGTTTTTTCCGCGATCCTTTGACGAAATTCGATATTTTTTCGCCAACCTGTTACGAAAATTGTGCGTTTTCCCGTGATACTTTGACGAAATTTGATCTTTTTTCAAGATCCTTTGACAAAATTCGGCTTTATTCCGTGATTTTTTGACAAAATTCCTTATTTTTTCATGATCTTTTGACGAAATACACTATTTTGTAGCAACCCTTTTACGAAAATCACGTTTTTTGCGATATTTTGACGAAATTCGTGTTTTTTCCCGATCCTTTCACGAAATTCGATATTTTTTCGCCAACATGTTACGAAAATTGTGTGTTTTCCTGCGATACTTTGACGAAATGTGATCTTCTTTCGAGATCCTTTGACGAAATTCGGCTTTATTCTGCGATTTTTTGACAAAATTCACTATTTTTTGTGATCTTTTGACGAAATACATTATTTTGTCGCGGCCCTTTTATGAAAATCGCATTTTTTGCGTGATATTTTGACGAAATTCGCTATTTTTTCGCAATCTTTTGACGAAATATGTTATTTTTTCGCGACCTTTTTACGAAAATTGTGTTTTTTCCACGATGTTTTAATGAAATTTGCATTTTTTTTGCGATTCTTTGACGAAAATCGGCCTTTTTCCACAATTTTTATATGAAATTACGCGTCCCACGGGACATGCAAGAACTATTTTTTTGTTTGATTTGAACCCGTCTTCGATTTTTCGCGACATCGCTGAGACCTCATAAAAAAATTTCAATTTTGTAACTCTTACAAAAATAACTATTAACATAAATGGCTTTTAATATGACGGAGAACAACATTTCAAGCATTTTTCCAATTTGAAGTATAGCTATAAAACTAACTAACAGTTTAGGAATTAGCTATTGGACAACAATAAGGAGGTACACTTTGTATTTAGACTTGAATATAAAAATGAAAAATAAGTTATATTATTATGTGAAAAAACTTTCTTCTGGTAATAATAATTACATGATATTTAAAGTGAAATATGCATTTTCAATGCAGGGCATAAAAGAAAGTTTTTTCTGTTGAAATTTATGTTATGGTTAACAGGAAACATTTATTTTGATAATTTTTTATCTAAAACTGGTAAATTTTAATATTTCATTACTTTTATTTATTATTTTTAATTCAGCTTTCATTTTATATTATTTTCTAAAAGTACTCTTTTTATCAATGGGGAATCCCTTCTTATGCCCATGACCTTCAGTTTATTAGGTTTTTTACGCTCAAAGTGACATTTTCATCTAGAAGGTCTCGAAACACACTTGAAAATAAGGTCATGTGCACTTTATAGAAATTATTCTTATATTTATTTTTTAAATACAATGCCTATCTTTTTTAGAGCAATTTGAATATGTGAGAGTTCAGATTCTGATCACTGGCATATAAATGATCAAAGAACAATACATTAAAAAGAAAAAAAATTGGATCATAATAATTAAAACAGAAAAATCTTAACACATAAATTAATAACTAATTAAATGTCATTTTTGAAAATTACCCTTTTTTTCCAGAAGTCTTTGCGGGCTTGATAACCTCTAAAAGCAGCCTGAATTTTAGTGGCGGCATGATCTAACATAGGATCAGTTGAGTAGGAATCTCTTTCACTATAACCTGCTTTTTGATTCTTATGCTAAAAGAAAAATCAAATTTCAGTATAAATAATACAATTTAGGATCTCTAGTTGTCATGAAAAAATATTTATAATTTAGCATAGCTATCATAAACAATAGAATATACAATTGACAAAGAACACTAGCATCATTCAAAATGGTTATACAAACTGCAGCATAAACTTCACTTATTAAAAAAAAAAAAAAAAAAAAAAACTACATACCAAGTTTTTTTTTTTCTCTCTTTTTTTTTTACCTTACAGAAAATACACATTAAAATTAAAGACTTTTTTGAGATGGGGTAGTTGACTACACTCAATTTAAGATAAACAGGTAATAGAGGTAGACAAAAGGATTGCCAATTTATGCTAAGGAACTTCAATCTTGCACTTTGTTCACTGAAAGGAAAATTTTGTAATACATTTTTGTTTTCAAATAAAAATCTATTTTTAAAAATTAACAAGTACTTGTTATAAAGATTTTCACTGTGCAAAATATTTGAGATCTCAAATTTAAAGGAAAATAAAAACATCTTTTCTCACATTAAATATGATTTCCTAATAAAAATCAAACTTCTGTATATTCTGTGCGGCACATTGCATGTTCTTTTAACATTAAAAAAGTTCTTACAATTTCAGTGTAAAATTGCACACCAGATATGAATGTTATAGTTTTAAAACTAAACAGAGGCTAAAAACAATGAATTTATATATTTATATATCCATTCATATATTTAATTAAACCTTAGTGATTTTTTTTATTAAAGAATTTAAATGACAGATTGAACATTTTCAATGTTCTTTTGCAAAAAATATACTGCACATTATAAACATCAAACTATAGGAAAACTTTACAATCGAATCAAATCAATATACAGTATTGATCTCATCTGTTCCTATTAAAATTAATAAATTTAAATTATTGGATTTTATTTAAATTCACTAAATTCAAGGTTTAATTAAAAATATTTATTAATATATAAATCTGTAACTTACTTGTTTTCATCCTTTACTTAGTTTTAAAACCATAAGATCCATATCTGGCGTAAAATGTCACACTGAAATTTAAATTAGGGGAAGGTGGGAGACATTGGGACATCTCAATTTTCAGGCTTTACTTTGCAGTCAAGAACTAGTACTTCTACAAGCTAATAGCACTGCAGTCTAATCTTCCACGTATTTTGGAATCACAGGTGTTTGCAGGTAATAAATAATATTCTGTTTGTTTTGAATGAGACTGGGTGCGTTTTGGAGAATAACTTTTTCATAAAAGAAACGAAATAGAATGAATGAGAGCATGTTGTGATGAAAAAACATGAATTTATTCTTGTTTTAATGGTTAAAGATATTCTATGCCTAACAGTAAGAGATTTCATTAGTCAATGTGTGAGATGGGGCAAGTTGGGAAATTCAGTTGTGGGGTACCTTGGGACATGCCCAAAGGTGCTGAAAAGACCAAATGCAGCTTACAGAAAACAAAAAAAAGTGCACAGACAGTTAGAACTTTCATCAAGCAGTGAAGATGAAGCAGTTGCACTAGCAAAATTGAAGAAAATTACTCCTGGAAGGAAAACAAATATAAGTGATTGGTATGACAACTACTACATTGGTATGACAAGCAGGAAATTTAAATATAGAAAAAAGGAGCATGTAGCTGATATTAAATATAATAGAAAAACCACAGCCAGCCCTATCAAGAATACAGCCAATACTTATCCATCTATTATAAGAGAAACCATAGAAATTGTAATACGCAAAAATTCAATATATAAAGATACAGCATCATTCAATATACCAAAATTATGGCTTGAGCTACTCAATGGGTACGAAAATAAAATAAGCATCCAAGTAAAATGAAAATAACGTGCATAATATGAAAGAATATGTGAAAAATTGAATGATGGCATTTCATAGACCGTGCAATTTTATAATATTTTTATTTGTTTTGAAAATGACTTGGGTAGAGTTGAAACATGTAAACAGTCAAAATAAATGTATTTTTACTGGTTTTAAAGTTTTAATTTACACCTTTTAGCAATTGAAATTAATGTAATATTACAACGAGTTAATTTTCTACTTCAAAAATCATTTTTCTTTTTCCATTTTAAACTACACATATACAACAAACAAAAATGGAAGTAAAAGTAAACAGGCTATAAAAGAAAAAAGTAGCGACTATATACTAGGAAAATTAAGGAATATTGTAAATATAAAATTATTCCTTGAAATATGTTTGAAATAGCTGGTGCCGTGTAGCACGGTTTTGCTAGTTCGTCTGCTTCTTCATTTATATTACAATACAGAAAATGTTTTTTGTGGTGGTGCTTTTTTAGCATGGTTCTACCCCGGCTACCATTTAGTTTGAAAGTCGCAACTCGATATTAGGACGATTCCATGGAGAGTGTCACACACGTAACGCAGGCTTTAAATTGCATGTATTCAATTATTTATTACATTTTAATGTTAATTCTGATTTTAAGTGGTATGGTAAATAAGTTATTACCACATTTTTAAATTTAAATGTGTGGCAATAAAACTCACATAAGTATATCATTTAATTTCATTACTCAAAATGTGCTTTTTTCCTACTTCAGAAAAAAGCACATTTTGAGTAATGAAATTAAATGATATACTTCTGTGAGTTTTATTGCCACACATTTAAATTTTAAAATGTGGTAATAACTTATTTACCATACCACTTAAAATCAGAATTAACATTAAAATTTAATAAATAATTGAATAAATGCAAATTAAAGGCTGCGTTACGTGTGTGACACTCTGCATGGAATCGCCCATTAACACTATTTCGTTAGAAGTCCTAATCTATTTCTATGCCCATGCCACACTGTGACTCCCAATAAACAAATGGAAGAATGCAGCCATTGAAATCACATTTATCAGGAACTTTAGGTATGCTTCAAATTTTATAAAATTTATTACTCCTACATTGTAGTCTTTAAAAAATTAACAAAGCATGTTCAATACTGCATATTTCATGAAACATTATTAAAAAAATATACAAAACAAATTTGCTAGCTATATCTACTTCAATTCAATTAATAAAAATATAAGGTTGTTATAACGATTCATTACATAAGGAAAATCACAACAAAGAAAAGTCAGGGAAAAAGAGAAAATTACTATAAAACTTGCAGTGTCAATCAATGTTGGATTCTTTGAATACCAAGATAGCTTGTAAAAAGAAATAGTAATAAATGAACAGAGGAAACGACCTTCTCTCTCTGTCAGGCATTTCAACCACCAAAAATAATAGTTATAATATAAATAGAACAATACGCTCGCATTATAAAATGTACTTAACAATCTCTTGTTTGGTTTGTTGGTTGGCTGGCTTGAGAATTTTGCTACACAAATAAATCGAGCGTGTTCAGAAGTGCACTTTGCGCCGCGCGCGCGCTCAGAAGTTTATGCCATGGAGTAGGTCTTATCGAAGAAAGGAATTTTAACATAATTCAATTATTTCATTATTTTTATGGTTCAAAAAAGGTAAAACCAACGACTATATTTCTTCATCCTTCCAAAACATGGTTTTCGTAACAGGAATACATGCCTATGTTCACTCAGATAAAATCTAAAATAGTCGGGAAAAACATCACGTGACCTTCTTTATCTACTTTAGCCTATTTAGCATTTAAAATTAGTGAACCAACCGCACGCAAACTCCGCGCGAGCTGCTCAAAAAAATTGTGTGGGCGATTTGATCACGTGATTGTGCGTTTTCTGCTTATGTGTTATTGGTTGTGCTTTGTTTGGTAGGTTGATTGATACAATTTAAGAATTCAACTGGTGATCTAAAAATTTTAACGTTTTAACAATTTTCTTTTTATTTATTTAAAAATGATTTATCAGTTGATTTATATCTTCTGTGATAAATAGAATGCTGTTAGTAAACCAAGATTCTGATATCAACATATGAGATTTGTTTGTAATCTACTATACTGGATGGATTTCAATGAAATTTGCACTGTTAGTTAGACAGTTTTTCAGAGTAGGTTTTAATATATATATTTCTTATTTTATGATTGCATATTTTAATACCGTGTGGATAACAGACCAAAATACATCATAAAACATGAGAAATAAACGGCATTCAAAATTCTGTTAGTATAAGCAAAATACTTACTTATACTTTCAGTAAAAAATTTATAAACATTCTAATCATACTTTATTCATTACAAACTAGGCAGCAGACCTATATATTTTATCTCTTTAAAAAATATATGTACAGATATTTTTAGTTAAAATAATTTACAACTATTACATTTTATTTTTATAATGTTCAAAGTAGAATATGATTTCTAGCCTAGTCTCGATAAAAATTCACTCGTAAAGTACTCAAAAAAAAAAAAAGGAATTATTCTACGTGCAAAAGGATATTTTCGCACAATATATATTATTTTTTCATTTGGATTTGCTTAATGTTTATATCATTATACATATACATACTACATATATAATCACTTAGAAACAAAACTTTGAATATTTAAAAGGAGTTCAGATCTAAAACTTTCATCTCGAAATACCTCATTTTCTCACATTTAAATGAGTATTTTATTATTATAATAAAAATACACGTGCCTCTGTATAACAAAAATAAAAAATATATCTTCATCAAAAATATCTTATTCATTATGAAAAATATAAAACAACCAATAAACAAAACAAAAAAAAAATTGTGACACGATGTGGGACTGGAGGGATTCGAACCCACAATCCCTAGTCTCGAGTTCACTGCCTTATCCATTCGGCCATCCAGCACACGTTCCTTTTGCAACAAAATATCTTTATAATTAGCACCTTAATTAATCAAATCCATGATCTGTTCCTGAACATACTACGTGTTATTCCATACATGAAATGGACCCACTCCATGTTCCTGTCTCCTGAGCTCGCGCGCGTGCTTCTTGAACACACTCATTGTGACATTGCGCAGCGTCCCCTATATTATTCTAGGGGACACTCTACTGGGTTCGAGTCTACAAAAAGGAAAAGCATGTTTAAAATTTTTATGCTTACATTTTATTTTTATATGAAGTTTTAGACTTTTCGGGGACAGGTATAGATTATAAATGAATTCTTTTTCCTATTTTAAGGCAAATGCATGTATATTTTATCTTATTTATAAAATAAAAATATTAAATTTTAATACAAAATAAATCTGCAGTATTTTTCGGACGTAGTATTTGCAGTATTTTTTACCTTTATTTATGCTGCATTAAATGACGCAATAAGGTAAACAAACGCACAAGCTGCTATTTTTACACTACGTGATTATTGGGACTTAAAACGGCCTATAGAGGCGCAGCAGATCAATGCAGATCGCAGTCTTCGGTACAAGAACGGTCCCTTTAACTAATGCTGAAGCGCCGTAAATGCGTTTGAAAGCATTAGATATTTAAATTAGGATAAATTTTAACACAGAACACAAATATCGCATGAAATCTGAAATTGTGCAAAAAAATAATCATTCTGAACAAATTAAAAATACATGTAATGCAAATGTGCTTGCATGGGATTTTCTTGAAGGGAGAAGTTATATCTTTCTTCCACCAGATGGCGTTTTCGATCGCTTGAATCTCTAATTGTCCATATCGATTTCGGAAATGCAGTCCTGTTTCTCTAAAGCAGATTCCAGTCAAATTTATGCACTTTTCCAGTGGCACCTTTTTTTCTGCCATCTCCTGTCGTCGTTTCTCTGAGCTGCTACCAGCGTTATCGGTGGTTCTGTTTAACACAGCGTCAGCGATCTCGCTTTCCGCTAATCCATCGCTTTCGATCTCAAAGTCTTTTATTCGTGAATAGTTGCTATTTTTCTTTCTCCCGTAAGTTGAAAGTGTAAAAAAAGGGGGTGGGTGACTTTGATACCTGAGTTCAAAAAATATCAACATTTTGCATAATTCTAGAATATCAGGAAGTGGGTTAAAAATCGGTTACAAAATTCTATCTTTACAGGCAAAAACCAGGTTAAGTTAAATTAAATTAAAGAGTGTAAAGAGAGAAAAATGTTCGCTGCCCCACCACTCACACACCCAACATACCTAGAAAATTTTATTCTTAACTGGAGGGTGGGCTGATAATGATATTTATCATTATTACAAAGTAGAGCGGATTTTTTTTTTTTAATTAGTGTTTTAAATATTTTAAACAGTGTACTGGGAGGGGGTGGAATAGGGTCTGGATAGAAAATAATTAATTAATTATCGTTACTACAACAAATACGGCAGATGATGTTTTTTAAATAAAGAGTTTCAATTATTTAAATATATATATATGCTGGGAGTTGGGGGGGGGGGGGGGGGGTATACAACGGCTGGAGTGTAAATTTGAGAGGGATTGAAAGTAATTTAGATCATTGTTTCTTTACTTATTGTTATTAGTGAGTTAAAAATAGAACAGACGCTATTTTTTTTCCTAAATAAAGAGTTTTAAAGATTCTAATCTGTATAAACTGGGAAGGGGGGGGGGCAATAGTAGAATAGGAAATTTCGGGGAAGGGGAGGAATTTATTGTTACTGGAATAAAAAATAAAGGCAAACTATCTTTCAAAAAATGTCAAACGACCTTTTAAGTGTACTTGACTTTCGTGTCGCAAAGAAGCAATCAATTATAATTGAAGATATCTATGGCACTTACAGGAAAATGGAAAATACTATTCGATCCTTTGAAGGGGAGTATCCAGTAATAATAATACAGTAAAATAACGAACAGTAAAGTAAAATATAATCAATTTTTTACAGTAAAATAAATAAATTAAGTAAATGAATTTTTTTTTATTATTTTCAAGTCGAAAATAAAACCTGTCCTTTAGGAGAAAATAAAATTTACAAATATAAGTAAACATGAAATTTTATTAATTATTAAATTTTTGTTAATATGTAAATTAATTAAAATCAAAAAATCAATTAAATTTTAATTAGATAATTAATTTTTAAATGATTAATTAAATTTTAATGAATGGCATAAATTGTATTTTATTTTTCAGAGATAATTTTATTTTAAGTCCTCCAAACGCTATCAATTAAAATAATAAGTAACTAATAAGTTAATTAATTAATAACTAATAAAATGATTAAGTTAACTAAATTTAAAAAAAAAAAATTTTTTTCAAATAAAATTACGTTTATACATGTTATTATTTCTAAGTTGGAAATATACCCATCTTTTGTCGAAAATGTATATTACTATATACATAAACATAGCATTAAATAAAATCGATATTTTCACATGAATATCAATTGGAACATCCTGTGTAAAAGCATTTCATTTGCACATAGGTGCAACACAATAGTGCACCATTTTACTACACCAGCAAAGCAAAAAAAAAAAAAAAAAAAAAGAAGAAGAAGAAAAGATCAAATAAATTAATAATAAACATCTGATCTATAGAAAGTAAATACAAACATTTCCCACAAGCATTTGCTGAGTGAGAGGTAAACCATCCTCGTGACGTCGGAGAGCGTCAGACATGCGCGTGATCCATTTCAAGTATAAATATAATAAACGTTCAAGTGCGAGTATTACTCGCGCTCAGAGGGTTCCGTACAGTAAATGTATTAATTATTAACTGTATTAATAAAAAATCATTACTAAAAGAAAAATAAGAATTTGTAAAAAACCATACAACGTAGGGTTTGGTATAGCTGTATATATACTAGAAAAGTATGAATGGGTATCCCGTAAAAGTTCAAAGAGATATAAAGGCTAAATATAATATCAAATATTGCTATTCTGTATAACTCTTATTTAAATCTTATCCTAATCTGTTTATGATGAACTTAATTCGGCACTGACAATAAAAGAAGTGCATATTTTAAAACTTCATTTGGCATTTCATAAAACTAAATTCAGCGTCGTAATAATCTTTTGTTTTTACAGTGTAGCTAAAACAAAACCCATGTTCAAAGTTTAAACTTGGCATTTTGCTAAGCGCTCTTCGAAAGGAGGTCGCAAAAAGCAACGTCGCTTTGGTCCGTGCCGCGTGTTTCCAGTCAGGTTTTTAATTGACTTTTAAAGACATCACGGGAGGCGTATTGAGAGATCTACTCAATGCAAATTAGTGAGGAATCTCATAGTATTTATGTGATTAATTCTAATTAAATTAGTCTATTTTTAACAATTTGACGTTTATTGCTTTTATACAGGTACTGGACATTGTATTACACAAATGTATCATTAAAAGTTGTTATCTAGGGTTTAAAAGCCGATGGTGCATGGAATACGCCGTCCCTGTCATTATGTATGTCCAAACCATCCGTGTCATTAAGGGTTAATATCCCGGCAAATTACTGACGATTTTTTTCAAAACTTATTATCAACAATGCATTTATACTCAGTGTTGATTTCAGGGGGTGGCCAGGGTGGGACATTCCCCCCCGGAACAATGAGATTCTCCCCAGAAGATTTGAGATTTTGTGTTTTCAATGGTCAAAAAGTGCACTTCCCACCCCCCGGAACTCTATAATGCCCCCCCCCTCGGAGCCACAGAAATCCCTCCCGGAGAAAAGTGTCTGAATTCAACACTCTTTATACTTCTGCTGCGATAGGTACCTCCAGCGCTCCTCAACACCTTTGCTGAATGCCCACAAATCAAAATTTGTGTGTAACGGAAAAATGCGCTTTTCTCAAAAACTATGTGACCTAGGGTAATCGGTATGATTTTCCTGAAAAGTTTAAATTAACGTCTACTACCTCTAGTTTTTTTCATAATTTTAGTTTCAGTAGATTCGGAAATAGATGGGGGGGGGGGACATATTTTTGCACTATATTGTCGACGATATTTCTGAAAATGTAATACCTAAAGTTAAAAGAAATGTATTTTTAAGTTCAGCGTAACGAAAGCTTTCACACGGCATACAAAGAAAACATTTTTTTTTTCAAGTTACGTAATTAGACCCTCTACATTTTCCCTAAAAATATTTGTAAGTAGCTCACTTGCCCAGCGTTGCCCGGGTACGTCAAAAAACAGCACGAATTGCGAAAAAGCTCTGAAAATCACAATAAGATATCGCGAAGAAATTTTAAATCGCTGTACAAATTTCGAAAAGAGAAAAAAAATTATATATTGTATTTGAAGATTGAAAGATGATTCCTTTCACTAATGTGGAAAAATGGTAGCAAATCGCTAAAATACACTAAAAATCGCATACAAAATTCCCAAAAAATTCGAAAATTGCTATACGAAATCCGAATAAACTTTATTGAAATGAGGGCAGAAATTACTTTAGTATTATAGGTCAAAAATGGAATGTCAAAAAATTGCAGCAGATCGCGAAGAAACGTAAGAATCGAACTAAAAATCACAAAAAGTTTAAAAATCACAAAAGTCAAAATTTACTATAATTGGATAAAAGTTTCAAATCTAATTCCTTTGACCTGAGGGCTCTCTTGAAATTTAAGTTTGGGAAAGCATGCTAAACATTGTATCACGTTACTTTTATTCATAATTTAATTTACTTGGATTCCCTTAAATATAATTAATATAATCCTTAAGTTAATATTAGTTTTTGTTGCATTAAAATATCTCAATTTGTTGATTTTCTGTGAGCAAGTAATCCCTATTTATTTACAATGGAAGTCTATGGGAATTTGGCGAAACATTAGAGATATCGCCAAGTTGGCGTCACATTTGGCGACAAACTTGGCGGCATTTGGCGACAGAACTGTGTTCCCCCTACGGTAACCCCTTATAGGTATGGAGATGCATTAAATGCTGTTCAATAATCGCATTAAAAAATCGCTAAAAATTCAAAAATCGTTGTACGAATTCCGAATAAACTTTTTTGAAAAGAGAACAAAATTTACTATATTGTGTTAAAAGAAAGAAACCGTATTATTTTCACTAATGTGGAAAAATCGCCTCAAAACTTAAAAAAGCGCAAAAAATCTAATAAAAAAATTTAAATCGGGCTTCGAGGTGCAAAACTTCATATATAGAGGTACCTTCCCCTGAAATTTTGTAGCTATACGTGCAGCGGAAGACAGCAGCTTCAGAACACCGTCGACACACTCACACACAAACTTCTTTCTTTATTATTATAGATGTTTAATAATCTGTAAGTATGTGGGTCAATAGTCTTTATTACTTCCCACAATTTGAACTTTCGACGTTCCATATTTTACGAGTAAAATGGCTGTGACATACAGACACAGGAGTGATCTTATAATGGTTCCGTTTTTATTTTTTAAGTACGGAACCCTAAAAAACAGTAAATTAAAGTTTAATATTGAAAGCTAAATAAATGATAACTCAACAACTGAATATACCGGGTTATATGTTTTAATTCAGTGAACTGTGCTCCAGGGTGAATAAATTCAGCGAGTCACCTTGACACTGATTACACACAATAATTCAGTTGACTAATGCTATTGACAAATTCTAAAGGTATCAGGTATGATGTTTTAAAATAATTAAAACAAAAGTGCCAAAATTTAAAATCCTGAAGTTGGTTATTTTCATGGTGGCTTCCGCTAGCTCAGCAAAATTCCTATAACTTTGTTATTTTTAGCGTAGAACATTTATTTTTCTAACAAACTTGCGGTTTTTATGTTAAAGGAATTCATTTCAATCAATAAATGATTTTTAATGCTTATAAGCCTGCATTTTTATAAGATATTTTTATTTAATTTTTCTAATTAAAACAATTTTTTTTATTGTTGTTATTGATGTCATTAAAAATTATTTTAGTGTATTAAACACTTTATTTAGTAGTTCTTGTCTATAATATCCAGAACTGTCACTGTCAATAAAGACTGCCAATGCTCTTTCCTGGGAAAATCTGGCAGACACAATTCACTCAAACAGCATTTTGGTAATGACATCTGGTCTATTATCTGAAACAACTCAACAGATATAGCCCAGTGGTTAGGGTGTTGAATTCGGAATTAAGGGAAAGCTGAAAATTGTTTTAATCCCTTCAGTTCAGGTCTAGAATAAATATGCTATGTTTTCCACCTCGTGCTAGGTGAGCGTTGGGAAATATGTATAGATTTATAGTAAAAAAAACACGTTTTATTACATACCATAACAGTATCTACAAACAGCTAACTCTGCCATAAACATTGTCAATACAAATGTTGTAGAGCTTAAAATTCTGAGTAAAATGAGTACCTACACTTAATATTTTTGTTGAACATTAAGGTCACAATTCCACTTTAAAGTTTTAGACCCGTGGTCAGGGGCTTGAACTCAGAATTAATTAAGAGAACACTGGAAATTGTTTTAATCCCTTCAGTTTAGGTCTAAAATGCGTACTATGGTTTATTCCTCGTACTTGGGTGAATGTTAGAAAATATGTACATATTTATTTTCGAAAAATACGTTTTTTTTTTTTTTTTTTTTTTTAATAACATTAACAATATCTCAAAACAGCTAACTCTATAAAAAACATTGTCAATACAAATGTTGTAGAGCTTAAAATTCTGAATAAAATGAGTACCATCATTAATATTTTTGTTCAACATTAAGGTCGCAATTCTATTTCAAAATTTTTCAAATCAAGAGCTTGAAGCCAGGAGAGACCAAGTTAACTTAACAATATCTCAAAATTGCGGCCTTAATATTGAACAAAAATATTAAGTGTTAGTACTCATTTTACTCAGAATTTTAGGCTCTACAACTTTCGTACTGACAATGTTCATGATAGAGTTAGCTGTTTTGAGGTATTGTTAAGTTAACTTGGTCTCTCCTGGCTTCAAGCTCTTGATTAGCGATTAAGACAAAATTTTGAAATAGAATTGCGACCTTAATGTTGAACGAAAATATTAATGATGGTACTCATTTTATTCAGAATTTTAAGCTATACAACATTTTTATTGACAATGATTTTTATAGAGTTAGCTGTTTTGAGATATTGGTAAGGTAATTTAAAAAAAAAATGTGTTTTTCGAAAAGAAATATGTACATATTTTCTAACATTCACCCAAGTACGAGGAAGAAAACATATTACGTTAATTTTAGACCTAAACTGAAGAGTTTAAAACAATTTTTCTTCTAATTAGTTCTGAGTTCAACCCCCTACCACGGGTGTAAAACTTTAAAGTGGAATTGTGACCTTAATGTTCAACAAAAATATTAAGTGTAGGTACTCATTTTACTCAGAATATTAAGCTCTACAACATTTGTATTGACAATGTTTTTGACAGAGTTAGCTGTTTGGAGATACTGTTATGGTAGGTACAAAAACGTGTTTTATTACTATAAATCTACACATATTTCCTAACGATCACCTAGTACGAGGGGGAAAACATAGCATATTCATTCTAGACCTCACCTAAACTGAAGGGATTAAAACAATTTCCAGATTTCCCCTAATTAATTCCGAATTCGGCCTTTTTTTGCTCCCCTACCACTAGGCTAATAATGGAACTCCAAGAAACGTTGGCTACGTTATTACACTTCATTAATTTATCACGATTATTCTAATTGGTAAAAAAAGCATACGAGTTTATTAACTGAATGAAAAAGGGCCCAGGCCAGGATTTGAACTAGGGAGTTTTGGATTAACCTGCCAGTCTTCTGCCAACTGAGCTACCCTGGAAAAACCTGATTGACACAATTCACTCAGACGACCTTTTAATAATGGTATCTGATGATATATATAGAACATATAAATCAACATTTGGACACAGAGTTATTTTGGAGTTTGGGGGTCATGATCGATGAAAATTTAGCGAAATGTACCGCGACTGCTTCCCTCCGAACGGCTGCGATAGCTTGCTTTTAACTTCTTACTTTCTGTAATGGAAGCTATCAAAAATAAGAAATTCCTCCATAAACTGGTTGTATTTATGAGTTTTAGTGAAAGTGTTTTCTTGCAAATTTTCTTACATTGTTGTAAGCATTGTTCCAACTCACGTACACTTAAAACTATATCGTTATATCCGCTAGCGTCGAATTCTCGATAAACTTGGCGACTCTTGGTGAAACATCGCCAAATTTGGCAACGAAATATAGATCCCCCTAAATCAAGTCAACTTGGCTATAGCTGACTAATTTGGTGAAACTCTTATTTAAATTTAGCTTTGACATATACTGGGAATTCATAATTTCTGTTCATCCATAACTCATAATTTTAGCTTCGCATTTTCGAGTAAAATCTTTTAGCTAAAATCTTAAAACCGAGACACAGGAAAGCTACCTTTTACTCCTGGAAATGGCCGGAAAGACTTTTTTTTATTATTGTCTTCCACATCAACGATACATTTATTTAGGGAGAAAAAAGGATACATCTGCTAAAACATAGACTAAATATCGAAAATTTCTCAGTCTCTTTGACTCAGCAGGTTTCACTGCATAGTAAATATAAGGAGTAAGTAAATGTTATATTTATAAGGTATCTCATAAATTTTAAATACAACGACTTTAAAATTAGTTTAAAAGTTCGTCCATAAAGAGCGCTGAAGGGTTTGATTATCCAAAAAAACGTAAAGCACGCGTTGGCCCCAAAATGGTTGAAATTGATCCTCCAAATCACATTTTCATTTTTTTTGCTTTGCATTTTTAATTTTGTTGGAAGGGAAAGTTTGCCTAATGCAAGAGAAAATCCACACAACCAGGCAACTTATTTAAACGAAAAATATGAATATGATCAATAGGATATTAATCATACAGCATCCCGATGTGTTGGTTAGAAACAACCGAAATAATGAAGCATGCAGTTTATATGTATTAAAGATATGTACAGGGAGTATAAAAACTGTTTAATAAAATATATATGAATTCGGCCAAGTCACGCACAGGAATAATATTAGTGTCATTCGTGAGTTTACATGCATGAAGAATTTAGAAAATTTTTGACAAATGAGGGAGGCTCCCAAAATGATACCGTGTTCCCCCCAGATTTAGATGTTAATCGGGCCCTGCTGCGATGTCATGCTGTCTATTATACACAAAATATTATAAAATAGTCACAAAGTTTATTGAAAACTCACCTGATAGCGATTTTCTGTTTTGTATTCGTTTTCATGTGGAATATCAGAATAGGGTCTTCGAGTAGGCGGAAGATGCTTATTCTTTCTTGCATATTCTTTCGATTTAATATCAGCACTTTCACCTGGTTTTTTTAGATATTTTTGAGTTTTATATTCGTAAGTATACGATTCATAATCTTGAGGGTCATCCTCTTCAAAAGGACATTGTCCATTAAAGCCTTTCTTATGATCGGGATAACCATGTTCTGCCCACGTTCTCAAAGCATAGTCTGATTTATCTCTGTCCAAATCATTTAACTTGGATCTCCTCCGTGCCATTTTGTGTCTTTTCAGATAGGATGTGTATTAAGATTCGAAGAAAATCTCATGGATATAGAGCTGAAAGGAAAAATGCATAAAAGATTAAAATATCAAAATCAATATTTATAAAATATCAAGATTTTCAAAGAATTTATATTATTTTAAAAAATCCAACTTATATTATTCAAACACACGAAGCTCAATTTAGTGGAAACCGAACATAGGAGATTCAATACGAATTTTTATCAATACAAGATCATTATGAATGAGAATTTCGCGAAATTAGTCAGCTTTATCCAAGCTGCTTTTATTTAAAGTAACTTATATTTGACTGCCAAATTCGGCGATTTCTTAAAGTGCCTGCCATTTTAAGACAACATGGTGGATGAGGCTAACCAGTGAACTTGGTCGAGACCTTAGTAATTGCTGTGCACATGCCCACTCACATCGGAATCGATTGGTATGTACGAGTGCTGTCGCAGGCAAAAAATCAGATTTTTCAAAATGTCACCCACATTAGATATTGAAATTGCTATATCTGAGCCATTTTTTAAGATAAAGATAAACAAAAAATGCTCCTGAATCAATACTTAAGAAAAAAACCTTTTTCAATTTCTAATTTTTTTGCAACTCACTTTAAATATATATTTTTTTAATTTAATGGCCGCCATTTTGAAACAAGATGGCTGATGAAGCTGGCCAGCGAACTTGGTCGAGATACTGATGTATACTATCCACATGCCTTCTTACATCGAAATAGGCGAATACGTGTGTTATCGCGTGACAAATACAAGATCGTTTCAAAATGTTAGCCATGCTAGAAATTCAAAGTGCGATAATTCAACCATTTTTTAAGATATAAACAAAACAACAAATTTTCAGAAACAAAAACTGCTCCGGAATCTTTGTATCAAGGCCAAACACATAAAAAAAATCTTTTTCATTTTCCAATTTTTTAATACCTCATTTTAAATTCATTTTATTTATTTATTTTTTTTTAAATGGCAACCCTTTTGAAACAAGATAGCGAATGAAGCTGGCCAACGAACTCGGTCGAGACATTGGTATGTACATTGTACAGACCAAGTTACATCCAAATCGGTTCATAAATACGCCTGTTATCGCGTGACAAAAATCAGTTCGTTTTAAAATGTCAGCCACAATAGAAATTCAAAATGCTATAACTCAGCTATTTTTTTAGATATAGACGAAACAAAAACTGTTCTGGAATCTTTGTATTAAGGTCAAACACATACGAAAAAAATCTTTTTCATTTTTCAATTTTTTGGTATCTCATTTTAAATTTTAAATTTTTTAAAATTTTTTAAATGGCCGCCATTTTGAAACAAGATGGCAGATGAAGCTGGACAACGAACTCGGTCGAGATATTTGTATGTACTATGTACACACCAAGGTACATCCAAATCGGTTCATAAATACGCCCGTTATCAAGTGACAAAAATCAGGACGTTTCAGAATGTCAGCCACGCTAGAAATTCAAAATGCTATAACTCAGCCATTTTTTAAGATATAGACGAAACAAAAACTGCTCCCGAATCTTTTTATCAAGGTCAAACACAAAAGAGAAAAATAATTTTTCAATTTTCAATTTTTTGGTACCACATTTCAAATTTAAATTTTTCTTAAAAATTTAAATGGCCGTCATTTTTAAACAAGATGGCGGATAAAGCTGGCCAACGAACTCGGTCGAGACATTGGTATGTACTATGTATAAACGAAGTTACATCCAAATCGGTTCATAAATACGCCTTTTATCGCGTGACAAAATTCAAGACGTTTCAAAATGTCAGCCACGCTAGAAATTCAAAATGCTATAACTCAGCCATTTTTTAAGATATAGACGAAACAAAAACTGATCTGGAATCTTTGTATAAAGGTCAAATACATAAGAGAAAAATATTTTTCCATTTTCAATTTTTTGGTACCACATTTCAAAATTTAAATTTTTTTTAAATTTTTAAATGGCCGCCATTTTGAAACAAAATGGCGGATGAAGCTGGCCAACGAACTCGGTCGAGACATTGATATGTACTATGTACACACTGAATTACATCCAAATCGGTTCATAAATACGAGAGTTACAGTGTGACATAGGTCAGATATATATATATATATATATATATGGATATATATATGTGTGTGTGTGTGTCAATTTTGAACGGAGGGTGGTTTCGGGGTCTGGGGGTCATGATCGATGAAAATATACCAAAATTTTTTGAAATCGCTTTCCTCCGAACGGCTGCAATAGGTAGCTTTTTGTAATGAAAGCTACCTAATAAAATTCATACAATATGGTACTTAAAACACCCTAAAAGATCAGATTCCGTTCAAATGAAATCGAAATAAATCTTAAAACATCTTCCATTTTTAATTGAAAATATTTGTATTGCAGATTTTGTATTATGTTTATGACAATTGTACATAAAATGATAAAATGCATGCAAAATAGGAAACTTAAAAAAAAAAGGTCTAAGATTTATTTCGATTTTATTTGAACAGAATTTAATTTTTTAGGGTGTTTTAAGTATCATATTGTATGAATTTTATTTTTATTTTTTAATCTTCAACTGGCTTAACTAATTTGTTAAAAAAATTTAATATTAAATGTAGAACTAATTGAATGAAATAGCTTAATATCTGTCCCTTCTCGGGCTTAAACAATGTACGAAATAATTTTTTTTTTAATTTGTTCTTCAAATTATGTTTTTGTTTAATATCAAATTATGTTTTTGTTTAATATGTCAATTTTTAGCTCACAGGCTATCAAAGCCTGAGAGCTAATGTGCCCGCCCGTTCTGTATGTATGTATGTATGTATGTATGTACGTACGTACGTATGTACGTAACGCGATAACTCTTGATAGAAACATCCGATTTGCTTCAAAATTTTTTCCTAGGTTCACTGTGATAAGGCGCTTCCCTGATTAGTTTTTGGAGTTCATTGGTTAAGGATAAAGGGGGAAAAACGGGGTTAGTCCACACCCCACCCCCTTAATTCAGATAAATGGGTTTTTCATGCAGAATGATTCGATCTGCTCAGCATTTGGTATACCGGTTTATTATGTTAAGGAACTTCCCTGATTAGTTTTGGGAGTTCATTGGTTAAGGATAAAGGGGGAAAAACGGGGTTAGTCCACCCCCCTTAATTCAGATAAATGTGTTTTTCATGCAGAATGATTCGATTTGCTCCAAATTTGGTATAGCGGTTTATTATGTTAAGGAACTTTCCTGATTAGTTTTGGGGGTTCATTGGTTAAGGATAAAGGGGGAAAAGGAGAGTTAGTCCACCCCCCTTAATTCAGATAAATGGGTTTTTCATGCAGAATCATTCGATTTGCTCTGAATTTGGTATACCGGTTTATTATGTTAAGGAACTTCCCTGATTAGTTTTGGGGGTTCATTGGTTAAGGATAAAGGGGGAAAAACGGCGTTAGTCCACCCCCCTTAATTCAGATAAATGTGTTTTTTATGCAGAATGATTCGATTTGCTCCGAATTTGGTATACCGGTTTATTATGTTAAGGAACTTCCCTGATTAGATTTGGGGTTCATTGGTTAAGGATAAAGGGGGAAAAGGGGGGTTAGTCCACCCCCCTTAATTCAGATAAATGGGTTTTTCATGCAGAATCATTCGATTTGCTCCGAATTTGGTATATCGGTTTATCATGTTAAGGAACTTCCCTGATTAGTTGTGGGGGTTCATTGGTTATGGATAAAGCGGGGAAAACAGGGTCAGTCCACCCCCCCCCCCCCAACCTTAATTCAGATAAATGTGTTTTTCATGCAGAATGATTCGATTTGCTCCGAATTTGGTATACCGGTTTATTATGTTAAGGAACTTCCCTGATTAGTTTTGGGGTTCATTGGTTAAGGGTAAAGGGGGAAAAGGGAGGTTAGCCCGCCCCTCTTAATTTAGATAAATGGGTTTTTCTTGCAGAATGATTCGATTTGCTCCGAAGTTGGTAGACCGGTTTATTATGTTAAGGAGATTCCCTGATTCGTTTTGGCGATTAATTGGTTAAGGATAAAGGGAGGTTAGTCCACCCCCTTAATTTAGATAAATGTGTTTTTTTTTGCAAGGTTATTCGATTTGCTCCAAGTTTGGTATACCGGTTTATTATGATAAGGAGCTTCCCTAATTAGATTTGGAGGTTCACTGGTTAAGTATAAAGGGGGAAACGGGGGCTAATTTCCCTAGTGTGAATAGTCTGTGAGCTCAATGCCATCAGTTTAGCTGGGCACTTTTCTTTTTTATTTTAATAACTACTGCATGCAGACGAACTCATTTCTAAATTAATAGAGGGTATCATCATCAGGCTTTGATGTATGCGGTATTGCATCACAATGTGTGATGCAGTTCATCTCGATCATGATATATATTAAAATCAATAGTTTTTTGCTATTCTGTTTTATATCAGCTTCTTGCGAATAGTCGGCTTAGCAGGACGCGAGTTCCCGTCGCTGCACGAGCCGCCAATGGACAACAGAACTACGAAAAACAGAAAAAAATTATACAAAAATCGCTATCACAGCGCCCCTTTTAGGCGGAATGTATCCAGTACAAGGAGAACCTGCTGGCCATCGTGAAACACATACACAATAAAAAAGAAAAGTGCCCAGCTAAACTGATGGCATTGAGCTCACAGACTATTCACACTTATTGTATATTATACTCTTATTTTAAAGAATAATGCCCCTCAAAAAAAATACGTGAAGGGGAATTAGCCCCCGTTTCCCCCTTTATACTTAACCAGTGAACCTCCAAATCTAATCAGGGAAGCTCCTTATCATAATAAACCGGTATACCAAACTTGGAGCAAATCGAATAACCTTGCAAAAAAAAAAAAAAAAAAAACATTTATCTAAATTAAGGGGTGGACTAACCCCCCTTTATCCTTAACCAATTAATCGCCAAAACGAATCAGGGAAGCTCCTTAACATAATAAACCGGTCTACCAACTTCGGAGCAAATCGAATCATTCTGCAAGAAAAACCCATTTATCTAAATTAAGAGGGGCGGGCTAACCTAGCTTTTCCCCCTTTACCCTTAACCAATGAACCCCAAAACTAATCAGGGAAGTTCCTTAACATAATAAACCGGTATACCAAATTCGGAGCAAATCGAATCATTCTGCATGAAAAACACATTTATCTGAATTAGGGGGGGGGGGGTGGACTGACCCTGTTTTCCCCCCTTTATCCATAACCAATGAACCCCCAAAACTAATCAGGGAAGTTCCTTAACATAATAAACCGGTATACCAAATTCGGAGCAAATCGAATTATTCTGCATGAAAAACCCATTTATCTGAATTAAGGGGGGTGGACTAACCCCCCTTTTCCCCCTTTATCCTTAACCAATGAACCCCCAAAACTAATCAGGGAAGTTCCTTAACATAATAAACCGGTATACAAAATTCGGTGCAAATCGAATGATTCTGCATGAAAAACCCATTTATCTGAATTAAGGGGTGTGGACTAACCCCGTTTTTCCCCCTTTACCCTTAACCAATGAACCCCCAAAACTAATCAGGAAAGTTCCTTAACATAATAAACCGCTATACCAAATTGGGAGCAAATCGAATCATTCTGCATGAAAAACACATTTATCTGAATTAAGGGGGGTGGACTAACCCCGTTTTTCCCCCTTTATCCTTAACCAATGAACTCCCAAAACTAATCAGGGAAGTTCCTTAACATAATAAACCGGTATACCAAATTCGGAGCAGATCGAATCATTCTGCATGAAAAACCCATTTATCTGAATTAAGGGGGTGGGGTGTGGACTAACCCCGTTTTTCCCCCTTTATCCTTAACCAATGAACTCCAAAAACTAATCAGGGAAGCGCCTTATCACAGTGAACCTAGGAAAAAATTTTGAAGCAAATCGGATGTTTCTATCAAGAGTTATCGCGTTACGTACATACGTACATACATACATACATACATACATACAGAACGGGCGGGCACATTAGCTCTCAGGCTTTGATAGCCTGTGAGCTAAAAAATTGGTTCAATTCTATTCATAACTTCATACACTTTTCGATGGTAAAATAAAAAAAAAAATGACACAAGAATCGCTATTAAAGCAATCCCTTCCGGCAAAATATTTTCAAATTCAAGGAGAAACTGCTCGCCACAACCAAATACATACACAAAAAATTTGGCTTAAGTCTATGCATAACTTCATGCACTAATTGATGGTACAATAATGAAAATAGCACAGACATCGCTATTACAGTGCCCCCTTCCGCCGGAATATTTCCAAATTAAAGAAGGACCTGCTGGCCATAGCCAAAAACACACACAAAAAAGTTGGTTCAATTCTATGCATAACTTCATACACTTTTCTATGGTACAACATTGAAAATGACACAGACATCGCTATTACAGCGCCCCTTTCCGTCGGATTTTTTTCACATACAGGGAGGACCTACTGGCCACAGCCTAAAACATACGCAAAAAATTTATTGCAATTCTATGCATAACTTCATACACTTTTTGAGGGTACAACATTGAAAATTGCACAGACATCGCTATTACAGCGCCCCCTTCCGTCGGAATTTTTTTCACATTCAGGTAGGACCTACTGACTATAGCCAGAAACATACACACACACACACAAAAAAAGTTTCAATTCTATGCATAACTTCATACACTTTTCGATGGTACAATATTGAAAATGGTACAAAAATCACTATTACAGCGTCCCCTTCCGACGGAATATTTCTAAATTGAAGGAGGACCTGCTTGCCACAGCTAAAAACATACACAAAAAATTTGGTTCAATTCTATACATAACTTCATACACTTTTCTATGGTAGAATGGCGACACACGGACACACGGACAGACATTTTGTATAAACATGTTTTTGGCGATCTCTGACCTCTAAAACATGTACATCCGTCAAAAATCGGAAGTCAAAAAAAATTTCGATTACAATACTTTCTTCTATTGACGATAGAAGAAAGTAAAAATTAACTTTACTTAAATTTAGATAACCTGTTCCTCACTCAGGAACGCTATGAATGCAAAAATAAATTGTGTTGAATCCTTACTGCTAATATTTAACAATATTATAGCTGTGATACAGTAAAAAATAAAAAATAAAAGTCTTACTTAAATTTTGTTACCTTATTCTCTCCCAAGGGGTGATGTAAACACATCAGAAAATTATAATTCTCATCTCGGAAAAAAAAAAAATATTTTTTAAAATTTAAGTTACGTAATTCCTCACTAAGTTCGCTACCTGCGTAAAAATAGCTATCCATTTGAAACTTTTTACTAAAACATAAACTTGACCAAAGCAAAAACTTATTTTGAAAATATCCTTTTTATTTCGCCTATGACGCCATATTCACCTTTTTAATTCTTGAAAAAAAGAAAAGCTATTTCAATTTAATATTTCAAGTGGAAATTTTTCAACTAAAAAGAAATTATTATTACGGCTTTTGAAATTTTTGAAACAATGAAGAAAAAATGTATTTTCTATGAAAAATGTCCGTTAATTCTCAATAAAAAAGGCGAAATTTGGAATTATTAAGAAAAATATTTGAATATTGTAAAAAAAAATTGGCCCATGTTTCTCTCTGGGTTATACTAGGTTGAGCAAAAAGTTCTGGGAAATTTGTGAAAGTTGCTTTTTTATGCCCAAATTAACAATAAAAGCAACAAGGACTATTCTTCAAAGTACAGACCATCATAGTCCACGACTTTCTGTCATCGTTCTGCCAGATTTCGGACTTGCTGGAAGTAACATGGCGGCTTCTTGGAATCTAAAAAGTATCCACAGCGGCTACCAAGTCACTTTCATCCAAAACAGATGGCCGGCCAGAACGAGGCACGTCTTTGAGATTAAAATTGCCTTCTTCGAATCGCTTAAATCTTCTGCCCACAGTCGATTTTGTCGCCGTACAACACCTTCACTCTCATTAATATCATCGACGACTTTCAGAATCGTTAGACCTTTTTCCTATAATGCCGAATCAACACACTCAAATCGTACTGTCCGATAGACATTTTGGAGCCGAAATTCCTGAAACCACTAGTACTCCTATATACTATACAAATTCTGGTAACTATTAGATTAAAAATTTCCCAGAACTTTTTGCTCAACCTAATAATTCACCCATATGCAAAGGCATTTTACCATTTGTTTTGACCCTGGCGTCAGGCAAACGTTTTTACACTTTAAATTTATAATATCATTAGAATTAGAAAAGAATAAAAAATTAGTGGCATCAGGGACAAAAAGGTGGGAAGAAAAAATGAAAAAGTTATGATCTCCATAGGTTTTTCTATGTTAAATTAACATTGAGAAGTGACACTGGAAATAAATAAGTATTGCGCTGCCGCGCAATACTTAAATTAGTATAAAATAATGATGCGTTACAGAAAATATATGAATTTGAAACAAACAATGATTGAAGAGGAGAGTTTTAAACCTTTTTATTTAAAACTAGCTGCAATACTCGGCGTTGCCCGGGTCAGAATATATTGCACGCTTTATAACATGAGGACCAGTCTCTTTAAGCGATGTGTTTCAGCAGTGTTGCAGTTCATTGCTTCGGCGTTGAATATCATGATGGCTATATTTGTTATCCACAATTATCACTGCATCTTCATTGACTTGAGGTGCATTAAATCTTCGTTCATGCTCACCGGCTTTTCTTTTGACGACCAGAATGACGATCTTATAGTTGTCTGCAACCATTCGTTCTAGTCTTGAACACATTGATAACTTGATTATGGTTATGGAATAGACGTTGTAACAACTCCTGAATAATTTCTCGTTGTAGCCCCAGAATGTGAGTGCAACGATAATCTATTTCGAGTTTTTCTCACTAACAAAATATATTTGTATGAATTTCGGTGTTTCATTTGGTATGGGCACTAGCGAGCCTACTCGATGATAAATTTGCCCTTGGACTTTAAAAACTGGGCTGAAAATTTCTACGTTGCATATTGATGTAGCCCCGAACGAACTCATTTGAAAGCAAGAATTGTATCGACGTATATTTTGTATTTCCTAATATTCCTTTAAAAACATAATTTAGAAAGTTTTTAAAGGGTTTTTTAAAACGCTTGTTGTTCCTGTCAAATCCGAAGTGATAGTGTCACCAGCTTAAAATGTAGCCTGTGTAGTATCAAAAACTGTCACCATTGATTCGCAACCATTACTTTCGGAATAGGTTCATTATTTTTTGAGATTGCATAGAAATCGTAATTTAGGACATTTTTAGGATATTGCAATTTAGAATGTTTTTTGCTCCTGCAACCTCCAGGTGAGAGCAACACCGACATAAATAGAGCCTATGTTAGAGTAAGAGCTGTCACCATCAATTTCCAAAGTTTCCAACTATTACTTTTGAAAACGATTCTATACTTCCGGAGATTGCGTTGCAATCGCAATTTAGAACGCTTTTCGCCCATTTTTACCCTTTTTAAAATTCGAGTTTTTCAGGGAATGTTCTTAAAGATCATTTATATCTTATAAATAACTACCATGCGTATGCGGTATCACAAAAAAGGCAATATAGAACGTTTTTTGCTCCTGCAATACCCAACTGGTAGTGACACCGACATAAAATAGAGCCTACGTTGGCGCAAGAGCTGCCATCATCAATTTCCAACCATTACTTTTTTAAATTGGTTTGATGCTTCCTGATAATTTCAATTTAGAACGCTTTTCGCGCATTTTCACCCCTTTGAAATTTAGAACCTTTTAAGAAATGTTCTTATTGATCATTTATATCTTATAATTAACTACCATGCCAAATTTCATGTTTATAGGCCCATCAGTAACACAAAAATCGCATTTTTAGAACGTTTTTTGCTCCTGTACCCCCTTTGGGGTAGTGCCACCGATATAAAATATAGCTTATTTTATAGCAAGGTCTGTTACTATCATTTTGCCACCATTATTTTTTAAATCGGTTCGGAACTTCCTGAGATTGTGTAAAAATCGCAATTTAGAACGTTTTTAGAACGCTTTTCGCGCATTTTCACCCCTTTTAAATTTCGATTTTTTAAGGAAATGTTCTTAGAGATCATTTATATCTTATAAGTAACTCTAACTACCATGCCAAATTTCATGTTTGTAGGCCCTTCAGTAACACAAAAATCGCATTTTTAGAACGTTTTTTGCTCCTGCACCCCCTTTGGGGTAGTACCACCGACATAAAATATAGCTTATTTTAGAGCAAGGTCTGTTACTATCATTTTGACACCATTATTTTTTAAATCGGTTCGGAACTTCCTGAGTTTGTGTAAAAATCGCAATTTAGAACGTTTCGGAATTCTTTTGTGTGGCCCTGTAAATGAATAATAAATATTCTTTGCACCGCATATGCTACAGAATGTATATTTAAATGCATTTCATAAAAGCATTTCAATTTTATTATGTTCGGAAGGCTGTAACATTATTAAAAACTATCTCAAACGATTTTCCCCCATAGGCCGTAATGGAATGGAATTCTTTTGAGTGTTCTTGTAATCTGCCACTTCCACGCACCGCGGCCAAACTGCCTTACTAACAGCAGGAGACCAAGGGCTATCTAACCACACACACCGCGTGTGTGTGGCAGTACGTGTTCATGGAGAAAAGTCTGGCTTTACCCACACACATTAGACATATATATAGAGAGAGAGAGAGGGAGAGATTTTTTTCTTCTTTTTTTAACGGCGAATTTCTATGGCTTCCATCTCGTTATTAATAAATAAATAAATAATAATAATAATTGGTAGTAGAAGCAATTAATATTTTTTTCAATTCCTACTATTAGTTCACACTCTCCCTATATATATATATATATATATATATAGGGATAATATAGGCTCAGAAAGATCAAAAGTAAAACTAAAAGTAAAAACTAAAAATAAAATCCATGCGATAAGCGCTACAGCTGCATATAACCACACAGATTATATATAGCACATTATGTTTTAAATGCGTTTGTCGGACCCAGAATCCTGCACCATAAATAAACTAAGTATAACCATAAAACATGCAAGAAATTTAAACAGATATAACCTGAACAAGAAAAAACAACAAAAGGCTGTGGCCTCTTCAGCGGTGGGCATTTTAGAAAGCACAGCAATGTTTCAGATTAATTACAATTTACAACAAACTATTATTCAGTAGTGGCAGTGGGTTTCGGCCAGAGTGTCGCAAAGCATAAATCAAATGCATAAAAACAATTGAAAGCATATCGCGAACACTCCCCCACCGGACCCGACGCCACAATAAACAGTGCATCTCGAAGATACCACTGATTCAGAACGTATGTTTAATGTATACTGAAACAATAAAATTATTTTACCCAAATCCGAGCAACACAGCCACAAAAAACAATAACTAAATTCCAGTGATCCATAATCTGTCCATAAACGTTCCATGTCTGTTGCCACACAATTGCAGACATCCTTGTAAAACCGTCCAAAAAAGGCTTTAGGTTATACAAATCATTAACTGTCAATCGCATAGCAACTCCTCAAAAATGAAGACTGTCTGTAAAACTAGTATATTTATTAATGAAATTCAAAGGTATATTGTTTTTATAATACAAAATGCTGGTTAAATTAAAAAGTTCTTTAAAAAATAAATTTTTATTCGAACAGAGTTTATAGTAGCGAAAAATCTGACCTATTATGATATTGACGTAAACGCGTTTATGGATATTTGAACTCCAATTAACTAAATGGTTAACTTCAAAATTAAAGTTATCCCGTTTATTATAAATTGATATGTGTATACCGTTTGAAATGTTTATTTTCAAATCAAGATAATCAGCAGCACTATTATTTTCATTTGTTTTTTTCAAAACCAGCATATCGGGATAAATGTTACATGATATCCCCAAAAAATCGCGATCACAGTTCAAAATTATCAAATCATCGATATATCTAAAAGCCAGAAAATTAACATCTTTATTGACACTACAAAATTGAAATTCATAATAAAATAAAAATAAGTTAGCTGCCGTTGAAGAATAACTTGTTCCCATTCCTATTCCATTATTCTGTAAATATATATTTGAACCTGTATAAACATAGTTGTTATATAAACAAAAATTACATAATAATTTAAATAAATTAAAATCTAAATCTGTGTCAGCTATAATTAAATCGACAACCTTTAAAAGGACATCATTTAACCCTGCGATAGGAATGTTTGTGAAAAGATTCTCAAAATCATATGTCTGGACACTTTGTATATCATCTTTAATTAGTTCATTCCTGATCTCATAACTGTTCAAAATAATCCAATACATATTACTATCTTTATACTTAAATTTTAGTATATTTAAAATCTTTTTTAACATTTCCTCAAATTTGCGATTAAATCCGTTTCCAATGCTGTTTACATTACTACAAATAAATCTGTACTTAATTGGTATCTTATGAAATTTAGGTGTTACGAAAAGAAAAGGAAATGACAAATTTTTTACTTTAGGCAGAGGAATATTAACCTTTTTTGAAAAGGCCAGATGTTTCTTAATCAGTGTCTGAATAGTAGATTTATACAAACTGTAGGTGACATTATTGTTAAGCTCAGTAAATATCATATTAGCATAATAGCTTTTTCAAATAACTGCAAAATTGTTAGATGCTTTATCGACTGAACAAAAAACAAAGGTATTTTTTAATTTCGATATTTCCTTCTCTAAATTTGCATTTATTCTATGGTAAGTGTAATTAGAAGAATCATTCATATATTTTATTTGAAATGATTTAAAATCATCCAATATTTTAAATTTCCATTCATTGAAAAGGGGGATAGGTTTATTGAATTTGTAACTTAAATTGAGTATAAACATATGTAATTCAGATTTGAATAGATTGAAAGATTTTTTTAAATTAATCTTCTTGTTTAATCTAAATTTAGTACCGTATTTCATTAATTGTTTCAATTCATCGTTGGATATAAAACCAAGGTCACCTGTAACTATATGCTTTGCATTTTTATCGTAAAAGGATGATTTCTGAAAATTCCCACATTCTCAAGACAAATTCAAGTAGGAGTCCAAATCCTGTGCAACTTCTCTATAATTAAATAATTTATTACCCAAGGTATTTGTATATTTGTAAGTTGAAATAATAGACACATTTTTAACTGGAAAAATTTCATTGTGTCTGGTAACAATTTTATTTAGATATAAGTTATCAAAACTCTTTTGCTGAAATGTACAAACGAAGTATATTTTATCAGTTTTAAACTCTTGATATTTACCTATTTTATATAATAAAAAGTCCGTTAATAAATCCTTAAACTGTGTGTTATCACTAGTAAACTCTTTAATCTTCTGCTGCAATCTTCGTAAAAGTTTAAATTTTAGACTGAATAAAATAGTTTTAATTTCTTTAATATTGTAATTTTTATTAAAAAGATTGTATAAGTCATGCAATACTATGGCTGGATTTATATTTTTATATTTGACAAACAGTGCTTTATTTGAGTGATTCCCCCTTTTCCCTCTATTGTAAGAAAATGAAGGTTTGTAAACTGATGAAAAGAGATTATAAATACATATTGAACCCTCTGTATGATAGCAAATTTTAGTATTCAACCCATGTGGATATAATGATTTTGTACGCAAAATATAAAAACTTTCACTACGCAATCTAAAAGCGTGATCAAAAACCTGCTCTAAAATTTGTATTCTGACATTTTTAAAACCATGTAAATGGAAATGCTTTATTTCGAAAGATGAACCAGCCACATTTCTTTCAGACAATGATCTATGATTATTGATTCGCTTATGTAGTACATCAGAAGTCTCACCCACATATTTCTGATTTCAAACCAAGCATGTTAACAAATATATAATGTGAGTAATTTTTCAAAAAATATAATTCAAATTAATTGTACTTTTGGCATAAATGTTTTCAGACAAATCCCCATTCGGGCCCCATTTGTCTGAAAACATTTATGCCAAAAGTACAATTAATTTGAATTATATTTTTTGAAAAATTACTCACATTATATATTTGTTAACATGCTTGGTTTGAAATCAGAAATATGTGGGTGAGACTTCTGATGTACTACATAAGCGAATCAATAATCATAGATCATTGTCTGAAAGAAATGTGGCTGGTTCATCTTTCGAAATAAAGCATTTCCATTTACATGGTTTTAAAAATGTCAGAATACAAATTTTAGAGCAGGTTTTTGATCACGCTTTTAGATTGCGTAGTGAAAGTTTTTATATTTTGCGTACAAAATCATTATATCCACATGGGTTGAATACTAAAATTTGCTATCATACAGAGGGTTCAATATGTATTTATAATCTCTTTTCATCAGTTTACAAACCTTCATTTTCTTACAATAGAGGGAAAAGGGGGAATCACTCAAATAAAGCACTGTTTGTCAAATATAAAAATATAAATCCAGCCATAGTATTGCATGACTTATACAATCATTTTAATAAAAATTACAATATTAAAGAAATTAAAACTATTTTATTCAGTCTAAAATTTAAACTTTTACGAAGATTGCAGCAGAAGATTAAAGAGTTTACTAGTGATAACACACAGTTTAAGGATTTATTAACGGACTTTTTATTATATAAAATAGGTAAATATCAAGAGTTTAAAACTGATAAAATATACTTCGTTTGTACATTTCAGCAAAAGAGTTTTGATAACTTATATCTAAATAAAATTGTTACCAGACACAATGAAATTTTTCCAGTTAAAAATGTGTCTATTATTTCAACTTACAAATATACAAATACCTTGGGTAATAAATTATTTAATTATAGAGAAGTTGCACAGGATTTGGACTCCTACTTGAATTTGTCTTGAGAATGTGGGAATTTTCAGAAATCATCCTTTTACGATAAAAATGCAAAGCATATAGTTACAGGTGACCTTGGTTTTATATCCAACGATGAATTGAAACAATTAATGAAATACGGTACTAAATTTAGATTAAACAAGAAGATTAATTTAAAAAAATCTTTCAATCTATTCAAATCTGAATTACATATGTTTATACTCAATTTAAGTTACAAATTCAATAAACCTATCCCCCTTTTCAATGAATGGAAATTTAAAATATTGGATGATTTTAAATCATTTCAAATAAAATATATGAATGATTCTTCTAATTACACTTACCATAGAATAAATGCAAATTTAGAGAAGGAAATATCGAAATTAAAAAATACCTTTGTTTTTTGTTCAGTCGATAAAGCATCTAACAATTTTGCAGTTATTTGAAAAAGCTATTATGCTAATATGATATTTACTGAGCTTAACAATAATGTCACCTACAGTTTGTATAAATCTACTATTCAGACACTGATTAAGAAACATCTGGCCTTTTCAAAAAAGGTTAATATTCCTCTGCCTAAAGTAAAAAATTTGTCATTTCCTTTTCTTTTCGTAACACCTAAATTTCATAAGATACCAATTAAGTACAGATTTATTTGTAGTAATGTAAACAGCATTGGAAACGGATTTAATCGCAAATTTGAGGAAATGTTAAAAAAGATTTTAAATATACTAAAATTTAAGTATAAAGATAGTAATATGTATTGGATTATTTTGAACAGTTATGAGATCAGGAATGAACTAATTAAAGATGATATACAAAGTGTCCAGACATATGATTTTGAGAATCTTTTCACAAACATTCCTATCGCAGGGTTAAATGATGTCCTTTTAAAGGTTGTCGATTTAATTATAGCTGACACAGATTTAGATTTTAATTTATTTAAATTATTATGTAATTTTTGTTTATATAACAACTATGTTTATACAGGTTCAAATATATATTTACAGAATAATGGAATAGGAATGGGAACAAGTTATTCTTCAACGGCAGCTAACTTATTTTTATTTTATTATGAATTTCAATTTTGTAGTGTCAATAAAGATGTTAATTTTCTGGCTTTTAGATATATCGATGATTTGATAATTTTGAACTGTGATCGCGATTTTTTGGGGATATCATGTAACATTTATCCCGATATGCTGGTTTTGAAAAAAACAAATGAAAATAATAGTGCTGCTGATTATCTTGATTTGAAAATAAACATTTCAAACGGTATACACATATCAATTTATAATAAACGGGATAACTTTAATTTTGAAGTTAACCATTTAGTTAATTGGAGTTCAAATATCCATAAACGCGTTTACGTCAATATCATAATAGGTCAGATTTTTCGCTACTATAAACTCTGTTCGAATAAAAATTTATTTTTTAAAGAACTTTTTAATTTAACCAGCATTTTGTATTATAAAAACAATATACCTTTGAATTTCATTAATAAATATACTAGTTTTACAGACAGTCTTCATTTTTGAGGAGTTGCTATGCGATTGACAGTTAATGATTTGTATAACCTAAAGCCTTTTTTGGACGGTTTTACAAGGATGTCTGCAATTGTGTGGCAACAGACATGGAACGTTTATGGACAGATTATGGATCACTGGAATTTAGTTATTGTTTTTTGTGGCTGTGTTGCTCGGATTTGGGTAAAATATATTTTATTGTTTCAGTATACATTAAACATACGTTCTGAATCAGTGGTATCTTCGAGATGCACTGTTTATTGTGGCGTCGGGTCCGGTGGGGGAGTGTTCGCGATATGCTTTCAATTGTTTTTATGCATTTGATTTATGCTTTGCGACACTCTGGCCGAAACCCACTGCCACTACTGAATAATAGTTTGTTGTAAATTGTAATTAATCTGAAACATTGCTGTGCTTTCTAAAATGCCCACCGCTGAAGAGGCCACAGCCTTTTGTTGTTTTTTCTTGTTCAGGTTATATCTGTTTAAATTTCTTGCATGTTTTATGGTTATACTTAGTTTATTTATGGTGCAGGATTCTGGGTCCGACAAACGCATTTAAAACATAATGTGCTAGGGATAATATAGAATATATATATCTACCCTATATATATAAAATCCTAATGAAACGCATTTTATGAAACGGAAGTATGTAACGGAAGTATGAAGCGCAAGTATGAATCGACTGATTAAACAACTGATTATATTTCACGGCGATTTCTCCTAAAATATGGAATACTTTGCGATGAAATTAACACCAAAAATCAATATTGATCCGCAGATTTCAAAACTGGTATTAGAATTTTTAAATTCGAATTAGTTTTCGAAATATTAATTTTTTTCTAATTTTATATACATTTTTCTAATGATGGCAACTCAAATTTTAATCATAACTGATATTTCTTTTCGTATTTCAGAAAGGGTTATTATTTTTAATTAATTTGTGACCAGTTTGGCCTCACTTGAATCTATGCTAAGAACAATGTTTTTTTTTTTTTTTTTTTTTTTTTTTTTTTTTTTTTTTTTATTATTTTATTTAATACAAAGCTTTCATTTCAAACTGAAAAATTTAAAATCAATGGCTTTAACTTCTTTCTTTTTTTAAAACAAAACGAAAAGAAAAATATGTCATATACGCACCGGGTTACCTAAATAGTGCCAAAGGGCGTTGTTTTGCCTGACATGGTAACCCGGCTACTGTTGCTTATTTATTTACCTTTATTTTCTTTTTATTTAAAACAAAAAAAAAGTTATAAATTGCTTTGTTCTATAGTTATTAATTAATTATTTTTATTTATTATTAGTTCATTTTAAAAATAATAGAAAATAATTTAAAAATACATATACATATGTAACTGGTATTCGAAAACGAGGTTTTCGCCAAATTGTCGTAAAAAAAAAAAAACCCACGCCAAACCCGATTAAATATTGCAAGAAATCCTGACATTTAATTTCAAATTCAAAGCAATGTTTTAAATGTACTCATAGTTATCCAGTCGACCAATTTCGCCAAATTATATAAATCGCCAAAGCACTCACCAAATTATACAAATTGACGTAATTTTTATTTTAAATAACGAAAGAATAAATAAAGGCACAGATGTCATATTCGCCCCATATTGGCGCGATTTTTTTCTGTCGCCAATATCATATAGGCAACGGGTACTTAACTTGCTCCAAAGTGTCGTTATTTTGCTTGATGTGGTAACCCGGATTATGTTGTTTATGCTGTTGATGTTTTTGCCAAATTGGCAACCGAAAAAAATCGCGCCAATATGGGGCGAATATGACATCTGTACCCAGATGTCATATACGCCCCATCACGACATGGCGTCGGTTTTTTCTGACGCCATTTTGTCGTATACGCAAAGGTACTTAACCCTTAACCGGAATCGTGGGTCATTTTGACCGGGCAACGACAAAAAAAAAATGTTTAATTTTGAAACGCGCGCATCAACACTTAAAGAACTAAATTTAAATATATATATATAATTTCAAGATATATATGAATAAAAGTTGATTTATATAGTACATGAAACTTTTTTCAATGCGCTTATAACCTATCTAAGTGGTAATTTCATATATATTAGAAAATAGTTTGGATTTTAATTAAAGGGTCCTTTTGGACATAAGATTCCACTAATGTGGAACAATTTAGCGATTCCGGTTAAATGTTAACTGACGCCAAAGTATAGTTATTTTGCTTGATATGGTAATCCGGATGTTGTTGTTTATGGTGCTGATGTTTTCGCTAAAATGGCGTCGGAAGAAAACCGCGCCAATATGGGGAGTATATGACATCTGTGCCGAAATAAATTAGTATACCATTGGACACAGATGTCATATACGCCCCATATTGGCGCGATTTTTTTCTGACGCCAATGTCATATATGCAACGGGTACTTAACTGGCGCCAAAGTGTCGTTATTTTGCTTGATATGGTAACCCGGACGTTGTTGTTTATGCTGTTGATGTTTTCGCCAAATTGCCGTCGGAAAAAAGTCGCGCCAATATGGGGCGTATATGACATCTGTGCCTAGCATTGATAAAAATAAAAATAAAACGTCGAAATAAAAATCCCTTGGTGGCGTAAACACGTGTAACTTCCTTACAGTCAAGTGAATGTGACATTTACGATCAACCATTATCGGCATTTAATCTTATAGTCTGGCGATAGATTTTTGGTCGATGGGATAACCAAGTAGTACCGTTTTAATTTACCACTCGAAAAATAAAAAAAATGCTAACTGGCGAGTTAAAAAAAGCTATTGGCGAGATTTTCACCCGGCTAACATAAAAGTATCAAGAATTCTTTGTGATCATGGCATCTTTTATGTAGTTTTATTCGAAAAAATAACTTTGATTCTTTAATCAAAATGGAATCCTTTCTTAGGAAAAGCGAAGTGTTGTAATTGTTTATGGCAGTTACATGACTTGGACTATTGTAATATAAGTGAAATCATGGCGATAGAATAATATTTGGCGACTTATAGCCTGTGTCTGGCTAACATTAAAGTACCAAAATGACCGCCTGGAATATAAAAAGCGAAGGAATCCGCCCAGAATTGTTGATAATAGTCACATGACTTAGGATATTTAAGTATTGCGCTGCCGCGCAATACTTAAATATCCTAATACTTGGTAACCTTTTTGTCCCTGATGCCACTCATTTTTTATTCTTTACTAATTCTAATGATATTGTAAATTTAAAGTGTAAAAACGTTTGCCTGACGTCAGGGTCAAAACGAATGGTAAAATGCCTTTGCATATGGCTGAATTATAACCTAGAGAGAAACATGGGCCAATTTCTTTTTACATTATTCAAATATTTTTCTTAATAATTCCAATTTTCGCATTTTTCATTGAAAATCAACGGACATTTTTCATAGAAAGTGTAACATTTTTACTTCACTGTTGCAAAAATTTCAAAAGCCGTAATAATAATTTATTTCTTTTTAGTTGAAATATTTTCACGTAAAATATTAAATTGAGCTAGTTTTTTTTTTTTTCAATTATTATAGAGATTATTTTCAATTCTAAAAACAGCGCAAAGAATAATATTTCCTAACGATTAAAAATTTTTTTACACGTGACTATTAAAAACAGAAAAAAAAACCTTTAAAATTACTATTAAATGAGTACGTGTTACAAGCAGGAAAATATTGAAAATTGTATTTATACGTGAATATTAAAAGAGAAAGGAAACTTTAAAATAATAAATACATTAATATGCGTTTAACCCTTTCAGGGGCAAGGTACTTCTACTTGTAAAATGTTGAAATCAGTAAATGGCACCAGAATTTACAAACAAATTTCGAAATACGAAAATGCTTTTGTTCACTTAATAATAAAAAGAAAATTTTCATTCCAATATTCTGGTGCATTTAAGAATTAAAATTAAGTGGTCCAAAAATGAACTACCGCCCTTGAAGGGGTTAAAGCGGTAAATTGTAGTGATTGTAGTAAATTGTATTATTAGGTAGCTTTCATTACAAAAAGCTACCTATTGCAGCCGTTCGGAGGAAAGCGATTTAAAAAAATTTTGGTATATTTTCATCGATCATGACCCCCAGACCCCGAAACCACCCACCGTTCAAAAGTTGATATATATATATATATATATATATATATATATATATATATATATATATCTGACCTTTGTCATACTGTAACTCTCGAATATATGAACCGATTTGGATGTAATTCGGTATGTACATAGTACATACCAATGTCTCGACCGAGTTCGTTGGCCAGCTTCATCCGCCATTTTGTTTCAAAATGGCGGCCATTTAAATTTTTTTTTAAAAATTTAAATTTGAAATGTGGTACCAAAGAATTGAAAATGGAAAAATATTTTTTTCTTATGTATTTGACCTTTATACAAAGATTCCGGAGCAGTTTTTGTTTCGTCTATATCTTAAAAAATGGCTGAGTTAAAGCATTTTGAATTTTAGCGTGGCTGACATTTTGAAACGTCCTGAATTTTGTCACGCGATAAAAGGCGTATTTATGAACCGATTTGGATGTAACTTCGTTTGTACATAGTACATACTAATGTCTCGACCGAGTTCGTTGGCCAGCTTCATCCGCCATCTTGTTTAAAAATGGCAGTCATTTAAATCTTTAAGAAAAATTTAAATTTGAAATGTGGTACCAAAAAATTGAAAATTGAAAAAACATTTTTTTCATATGTATTTGACCTTGATACAAAGATTCGGGAGCAGTTTTTGTTTCGTCTATATCTTAACAAGTTGGAAATTGCTCGTCAAACATGGCAAATGAGGTGCGTTCGTACTATAACTAGTTTTATAATTATTTTTTGCACCCCATATTGTACTGAATGTATACTTTTTTGCACTTCATAAAGCGCATAGTCTGATACATCATTAAAATGCACTTCCAATAATTTTTTCCCATTCCCCGTAATGTAACGGAACACTTTTGACTGTCCCTGTAATTAAACTATACATCCGATTTTCCTAAAATTTGAAATAGCTCAACGAAACTTTGCAACAATTATATCTTTAAAATTTCAGACCATTCGGAAGGCTGTAATATCATTAAAATGCACTTGCAATAATTTTTCCCATTCCCCGTAATGTAACGGAACACTTTCGACTGTCCCTGTAATTAAACTATACATCCGATTTTCCTAAAATTTGAAATAGCTCAACAAAACTTTGCAACAATTATATATTTAAAATTTCAGACCATTCGGAAGGCTGTAATATCATTAAAATGCACTTGCAATAATTTTTCCCATTGGCCGTAATGTAAAGAAAAACTTTTGACTGTCCCTGTAATTAAACTATGCATCCGATTTTCCTAAAATTTGAAATGGCTCGACAAAACTTTGCAACAGTTATATCTTTAAAATTTCAGATCATTCGGAAGGCTCTAATATCATTAAAATGCACTTGCAATAATTTTTCCCATTCCCCGTAATGTAACGGAACACTTTCGACTGTCCCTGTAATTAAACTATACATCCGATTTTCCTAAAATTTGAAATAGCTCAACAAAACTTTGCAACAATTATATCTTTAAAATTTCAGACCATTCGGAAGGCTGTAATATCATTAAAATGCACTTGCAATAATTTTTCCCATTGGCCGTAATGTAAAGAAAAACTTTTGACTGTCCCTGTAATTAAACTATGCATCCGATTTTCCTAAAATTTGAAATGGCTCGACAAAACTTTGCAACAGTTATATCTTTAAAATTTCAGATCATTCGGAAGGCTGTAATATCATTAAAATGCACTTGCAATAATTTTTCCCATTGGCCGTAATGTAAAGAAAAACTTTTGACTGTCCCTGTAATTAAACTATACATCCGATTTTCATAAAATTTGAAATGGCTCGACAAAATTTTGCAATAATCATATATTTGAAATTTCAGACCATTCGGTTGGGTAGTTTTTGCTCTGTTACATGCGGACAGACGGACGGACAGACGGACGGACGGACGGACTGAACGACGACTATAGGTGCTACGTATTTATATAATTACGAACGCACCTAAAAAATGACTGAGTTATAGCATTTTGAATTTCTATTGTGGCTGACATTTTAAAACGACCTGATTTTTGTCACGCGATAACAAGCGTATTTATGAACCGATTTGGATGTTACTTGGCCTGTACATAGTACATACCAATGTCTCGTCCGAGTTCGTTGGCCAGCTTCATTCGCCTTCTTGTTTCAAAAGGGTTGCCATTTAAAAAAATTAAATTTAAAATTTAAAATAAGGTATTAAAAAATTGGAAAATGAAAAAAAAAAAATATGTGTTTGGCCTTGATACAAAGATTCCGGAGCAGATTTTGTTTCTGAAAATTTGTTCTTTTGTTTATATCTTAAAAAATGGTTGAATTATAGCACTTTGAATTTCTAGTATGGCTAACATTTTGAAACGATCTTGTATTTGTCACGCGATAACACACGTATTCGCCTATTTCCATGAAGAAGGGATGTGGATAGTAGTATACATCAACATCTCAGCCAAATATAAGTTACTTTAAATAAAAGCAGCTTGGATAAAGCTAACTAATTTCGCGAAATTCTCATTCATAATGATTTAGTATTGATAAAAATTAGTATTGAATCTCCTATATTCGGTGTCCACTAAATTGAGCTTCGTGTGTTTGAATAATATAAGTTGGCTTTTTTAAAATAAGGAATTTGAAAGCTACCTCTTCCTCCCGGCACTGGCCGGAAGGACTTTTTCAATCGTTTTATAACGCTGTTAAAAAATACCGGGAGGCAAAGAGTCTGTTTACTTAATTCATTTTATTTTAGCTTCCTTTCAAATGTTTAACTGGTCTTCTTTAATCAAACACGAAAACAACCGTTGGATGACTTAATAGCAAATGATTCGGCCTTAAATTTTTGCAATTAAAGGGAATTGAATGGAAACCCGTTTACAGGGAGATCGCTATAGGTTTTTTCAATTATAATTCAATCTTCTCTAATCTTTTTAAAACCGATCAAATTAGCGTGCTTTTAGATTCTGCGGTGTCTGAATGGGGGTTGGCGAGCGTAGCTTGCAGGGGGCAGAGCCCCCTAGTATATATATATATATATATATATATCTTGTTCAAATTTTCAATCGTTAATAAAATACTTATTATTCATCCTATCAAGTTGAAATATTTTTTTTAAACTTGTGCTGGATGACAATTGATGTTAATACAGTTTTTTCAAATATTAATTCATTAATTAAATTTTAATTAATTAATTTTTGTTTTATATGGGAGACAAAATGGCGGCCATTGGTTATTGAACAGCATATTTAATGCATCGTCATATCTATAAGGGGGGGGGGGGGTACCATAGGGAGGACCTTGTTCTGTCGCCAAATACCGCCAAAAGTGACGTCAACTTGGCGATATCTCTAATATTTCGCCAAATTCCCATAGACTTCCATTGTAAACCAATAGGGTTTACTTGCTTATAGAAAATCAACAAATTGAGATATTTTAATGCAACAAAAAGTAATATTAGCTTAAGGGATTATATTAATTTTTTCTTTGATGACCGAAGTAGGAATTGGCTTTAAAAACAAAATTTTTATATTACTTGTTTCTAATCAAATGTTTAGGTACAGATGAGTGACAAAATAATACGAACACTTATGAACTAAGAGTAAAGCTTTATTAATAGGGGTTGGACCACTTAATTACAGATTGTATGCGACGTGGCAAGGATTCATAGAGATCATGGACGACATTTAAAGGAATATGAAGCCATTCTTCTTGGAGAGCACTAGCACTCTCTAATTCCAAAAGTGTAGACGATGGAGGAAATCGAGCACGGAGTTTTGACTCCAAATATCCCCACAAATGTTCAATAATGTTCAAGTCAGGAGACTGAGGGGGCCAAGCAAGATGTCCTACTTCCTCCTCATGCTCTTTAAACCATTTTTGGACGATTTTAACAGTGTGGATAGGAGCATTGTCACCTTGATAAAGTGGGCATTCTCCTGGAAGGTCTGGACAGAAGGATGCACCTGATTCCCCCAGAATATCGACATGATGAGCAGCTGTAACCTTCCCATGCAGAGTAACAAGCGGCCCAAGGTTACGTCAAGATATCACACCCCATATCATAATGGAACCACCTCCATGCTTTACAGTCGGCCAGAGGCAATCCGGAGAAAATGCTTCTGCAGGCTTTCTCCACACATAAACGTGTCCAGTTGTCTGAAATATGGTGAAGATTGATTCATCGGACCAAATGACTTGTTGCCAGTGTTGAGGAGTCCAGTTTTTATGCGTTTTACATCATTGGCGTCGCTGAAAAGCGTGACATGATGTCACCAATGGCTTACGAATAGCAACTCTTCCATTAATGCTCTAAGCATGAAGTTCCCTTTGGACAGTTCTTGCTGAAATGGGATTCTGGAGATGACTATCTATCTCTGACGTTATCCGGGATAAAGATTGCCTGCGCTTTCGGACCGCTATGCGTGTCAACTCTCTTTTATCCCTCTCAAAAAGCTTTCTTTTCCGTCCACTGTTGTTCTTCACAGACGACACTTTACCGTATTTCGTGTACTCTGTCATAACGACTGACACAATATTCCTTGCATGCCCCAAATAATTGGCTGTTTCCGACACGGAGCAACCAGAGCACCGCATTCCAACAATCTTTCCTTTTTAGAACTCTGACAGGTCAGTCATTATTGAGTTTTCCAGAGCGTATGGTAAGTGCATGCAACACCTATGACGGACATTGAGCAACTGATACCTTACCTTTCATAACCACTAGGTGGCAGAATTGAGTGACATGCGCGTTCTGCTTCTTTGAAATGGACCATGCCTTTTTCATGGGTGTTCGTATTATTTTGTCACCCATCTGTATGTACCATACTATTTTCTTACTAACCACTTCATAATTAATTCTGTTTCTGAAGGACGAACTCTCTTTTTATTTTTATTTTTTTATATAATACAATGGCCTCCAAAAGTTAAAGAGCATTGACCGGAAGCTTTCGAATCTACACGGTTTGTCGAATATCTACCAAAATTCTTGGTGAATTGTCTTTGAACTTCGAGGATGTAAAGAACATGTTTCACTTCATATTTTTCAGTGAAGATTTAGTCGCGGGTACAATTAGGGGGCCAACAATAAATTTAATAATAAAATAATGTTTGCGACCGTCCATGTAACAAAAAATGCTCAAAATGATCTGTCACTGTAGCAAAAGACTTTGTGGGTCCTGTTTAATGTTCGCGCGCATTTGTGTAAGCATAGAACGCATATTCGTGAAAGTGCTAACGTTTCTGTGGAAAGTTCAAATGTTTTTCTTCTATAGAATACGGAGTTTTCAACCAAAATTAACACCACTTTCTGAAAACTTGAAAAAGAACAGTAGAGACAGTATGCTGCAATAAAAACATGAATATATCGAGTAATTGATGAAATATGGGCATTTGTATGAAAAAACTTTTAATTGCGCCTGCGTGAAAGATTCCAAAATTTTTATTTCACAATTTAGTAGTCAGCTATTTAGGGCAACTCTTATAAAAAGTCCAATCAAATATTGTGAAACTCAACTGAGCTGGTTCACAAATTGTGGAAAATCTCTTATAATAAAGCTATTTTTAGAAAGCAACTGACCATATCGCCTATCTTTCTGAATTTTCGCAATATTATATAAATTATATAAATTGCCAAACCACTCGCCAAATTATACAAATTGATATAATTTTTATTTTAAATAACGAAAGAACTAATACATTAGTATAACATTAATAAAAAAAAAATACAAATAAAACATCAAAATAAAAATCACTTGATGACATAAACACGTATTGTCAAGTGAATGTGACATTTACGATCAACCACTATTGGCATTTAATCTTACAATTTGGCGACAGTAATTTGGTCGACGGGATAACTAGCAAGTACCCAATTTTATTATAAAACACACACTATTTTTATTATAAACACGCAAATTATTTTATTTTTAAACAAACGATGTTTAATTTAATATAAAACACACGCAATATGTTCTGGATTGCCACACAAAGCAAAATTTCGGCAAAATCACCGGGTTGTCCAGGCATAAAATTGCCATTTTGTCTCCAAAAATGTACGTGCGGCTGAGACAACTGTACCAAATTCTGAATGAATATGGTTTTTAAATAAGTCAAAACTTTCTATTTAAATTTATTGGTGGAAGATTGCTCCGTCGGTAATCAGGTCCTGCATATATATAAACAATCATAAAAGTTTATTACGTTTCTTTTCATAGCTGTTTATATCATGTAGCAACAAATCTCACTTTCTGAAGCCGGAATTGCGATACGTTTTTTCAAGAAAACCAAGGCCCAGTGGAAGGGCACAGATGTCATATACGCACCACGTTGGCACGATTTTTTTCTGACGCCAATTTGGCGAAAACCTCGTTTTCAAATACCAGTTACATATATATTTTTAAAAAGGGAATAAAAATAAATAAAAAAAGTTTAATTAATAACTATAGAACAAAACAATTTATATAACTTTAAAAAAGAAAACAAAAGTAAATAAACAATTTATTAATAAATAAACAACAACATCCGGGTTACCATATCGAGCAAAATAACGGCACTTTGGCGCCAGTTAAGTACCCCGGTGCGTATATGACATTGGCGTCAGAAGAAATCGCGCCAACGTGGTGCGTATATGACATATGTGCCCTATAAGAGCCGCATACTTCATCTACAATCCCAAACATGTCATGGTAAACCTCAATAATGTATATGAATTACATGGGAATCCGGTAACATTTAAGCGAGTTAGAGCACGGACAGACAGACAAACCAAATTCATGAGCACTTTTCAACTACGAATGAAACTATTAAAAACAAAAGCGGGGAAAAATGAATTTAAAGATTACAACTCTGATGCATTTAAAGAGAAATGGATACAGTAAGAACACCTTTTCATTTATCGGATCTTTATGCAACTTCGCCAGAATATGCTACTAGGGATGTCTAAATACATTTTAATCAAAAAATTCGAAAATTAATATGTAGGTTTCGGGGATTTGGTGTTGGCTGGGTTTGAACCTGGGGCCTACTGTGTGGAAGGCGAGCGTCGTAGCACAGAGCAAAAGGCTAGCTCGATTGTCCTGTGCCAGTGACTCATCATATATTAATTGTAAGTTTTGGTGCGAGAGATGATGTCGCTACACACTCCACCCCCAGTGAAAGAGTCTTATTTAGACATTGGCTTGCGTTCCTTTAGCCAGTTGCTGTGAGGCTTTGCCTATTGGGGGTGAATTCGTTGTTGTGCTGCCATCTATTGTGAGGGCTGCATATTACTGTTTCTGGGTCACTACTGTAGGTTTCGTGAAATTGGTGTTGGTTAGGTTTGAACGCGAAACCTACTGTATGGAACGCGAGCGTCGTAGCACAGAGCAAAAGGCTTCTATGTCAGTTACTCATCATATATTGTTTCAAGACTCCCTTATCATATAATAAGGGAGTCTTCTATTGTTTGATGAAATTTTGTTGCGAGAGATGTGTTACTGCAGATATTTTGATCGATTTTTGCAAAGGGAAGCTCCAAAGCACGCCAATTTGGCGATCACTTCAGTTGTTAAGTAAAAAAATATTCCAAATCATTTCATAAATTATTACAAAACTGGATAAATATAGATATTATAACAAAATAAACGGGAACTTTAAACCTTTTAATGACTTTCATCGATATCAGTTCTTTTGTTTGAATATTGAACAACATTTTAATTATTGGTATTTTGTTTTTTCTTTAACTAATTATGTGTATTTGAATTAAACGATTCGCAAATATAAATATAATGTCAAGATTTAAAAATCTAAAATGTAATAGAAACGGTTTAGTTCGAAATTTAATTAGTCTAAATTATAAGTTAAAGTGGAACTCACCTTATTTTCACATTTAAAGCAGAATTTAATTTTTTTTTTTTTTTATTATGACGCCGGTTGAAAAGTTGCCATTACCTTTATTCAAAATAACTGTTGATAATTAGTAAAATAAAGATTAGATCGATGTCTTTATTTAAGTACCAAACTAGTCCAGTAGCGCCATGCGCTGCGAAAAATGTGATAAAACCCCATGGTCCATGGTGACGCTTTTAGATTCTTTACTTTAGACAAAATGGAATGGACAAAATCCGCTTGTTTCACACTCCTCCATAACAAGCAGGAATTCTGCTTTCCCGATGAGAAAAAAAAAATATTATTACGAGGTAGCAGGTAGAACCTGTTGAATTTCGACGAAAGAAAATGTTTAAAGAAGGAAATGTTTCATTATCATATATATTATAAAGCAGTAAGCTCTAAAAGTTCCGCTCGAGTGTTTTCAAAAACTACCCGGTGGATTTTTTTTCCAAATTGTATCATTCGGTAGGAAATATTCCCGGGGTGGTTTATGAGAAAATATACAGGGATAGCTATGATTTTTGGTAATAAATTTCGTATTTTATTGATATTTTCGGCAAAAGGGTTATCAGTAATTAATTTTTGGCATCTTTTTATCGTTGGTTAAAGAATAGAAACGGCTATATCAGGTAGAAAATAATGTAAACAACTAGAAAATTAAAAGAAAATAACTGTTATTCGTTTGATAAAAAAAAGTATCAAAAACCCTTTTAATGAGAGTTGAATTTATAAACGAAAATATTTAATTTAAACACGAAAGGAATGTTTATGAAACTTAAAAAATAAATTAGTATGAAAGAAGCAATTGATACATTATTTGGCGATTTTTCGCTTGCGTCAGGTTAATAAAAATATGCCTGACAAACTTGAAGAAATAAAATTTAAGTAACATTCTTTTAGTCTTTTGTTTTTGTTTTGTTTTGTTTTTCAATTTAATAAACATTTTTATGTAATTCTCCCATAGCATGTCTTAGAGGGAAAACTAGAAGAAGTAATTGTAAAAATGGCTGTATTAGTGAGTTACATGCTATTTAATTATTACTTTTGTCGCCAAAAAATGCAATTTTGAGCCACAAAGGCAGAAGCGTGAAATAAGCCAGGCGAAGGTCGCAATAATTTTTTTTTCTTTAAGTGTAGGAGAAGATTTTGGAGTAAATTTTTATATTCGAATGTAAATCATATAAAAAGCAGTTAAAATTATAATTATGTAGCAAGTATTTAAATTTTAGTGTAAACGTCTGCCAAATACACACATATGCTAGAATAATTTAATTTCAGACATTTAAAATATTTTTTTTTTATCATAGTATGGAATACCATTACTATGGAAACATGGCGTTTTGTTTTCTTCAAGCATGTGATTTTCATATCCTGGAACTCAGATCATTACTTATTAATGGAATATTGCGCATTATGTTTTTTTTTAAGATGTTGGACCTATTGCCAATTTCCCTTATAGGAATATTCACTGCTTTAAAAATTAGGATATAAGAAGATTCTTAAGAAGATTTCTGCAATTATGCGTTATTATTATTGTAAAAAATGCCAAAATTTTGCACTAAAAATTGCTTGCTGAATTTGATTTCAGATATTTTTTCTCATTCGTCGTTTCAGCTAAACTTAGCAACAAATTAAGTGTTATTTTCATAATCTGGGTTATTTACACAATAGACGGTAGATTAATTTACTCTTGACTATAAAGGAATTAGCAAACCTATTTGTTTATCTGTGCTACCATGCTCTTTAGAAAAATGCAAAATAAATCGTTGGTTCAAATATTCACAAAAATGCTTATTGCTAAAATTTTTTGTATGATTAACTTTATTTATCATTGTCAGTTCTATTTAAGACGAATATTTATTTATAAAAAATCTATAATTGTCTCTACAACAATTTGACGTTATTTATTGGATCGTAACTTGGCGAGTAATTAAGTCTGTTTTGTCATTAACTCTGGTAAATGTGTAACAATATTGTTGCACCAGTCTTAATGTTTGACGTCAACCATCACAATGGAGTCGATTACAGATGATTAGAAAGATTTTATTGGATACAAGAGGTTTATTTTTCTACAAGATTAAGTCATCGAGTTTTGTAACGTGTAAACGGTTACATGATTTTAAATGGTCTACAAAATGAAAAAGCAGTGAAAATGACGTCATTTTAATTTTATTCAAACAATTCAGCTTTAAAAACACGCTTTTTTATATTTCACTTTTCTTTTAAATATGAAAGCTAAACATTCTTTTTGACTGCAAATTGTTCAATACATTTTTTACGGTATTTACTCTGATGGAATCCAAAGAGAGAAGACAGTGGTAGTAGATCTGTCACAAGACGACGTTTATTAAGAAATATAACGTAACATTCAGTGAGATTATATTTAAGCTACCAGAATTACATATTGCGGGAACTGAGATATTCTAATGGATTCTAATTTAGTAATGTCAGATCAGAGACCATTTTAATTCCTGTTGTCATAAGGGTCTCATTACTCTACCAAAAGTGCACTGTTAATAATCAGCTAAAAGAATTGTTGGTTAATAGCTAAATTTTATCCAACGCTTAAGATAATATAACATTACAATGGCGTTCGCATCGTTTTCAACAATGAGCAAAGTCCAGCTGAAGGTCCATATTGTTTAAAATACAAGTTCAAATTTATTTCGTTTATTCCAAGGTTCATTTGGAAATACTGACCAGCGCAGCGGGCATAGCCTGCTAGTTTATAATAAACCTACAAAATAAGTTACAATAAAAAAAAAAATTCTTATATTGGTTAGTCTAACTTTCAAACATATGTTATTTTAACCTGAAGGTCACTGCTCTGCTATAAAGACACTCTAATTTTTCGTAAAACTTTGCGTTTTATCTGTGTGTGATTTTAATTGCGTTATTTCCAAATGAGAAGCATTTCCACCTGTGAAGAATTTCAATACCGCTGGAGTTAAAATGATGCACTTCTACAAAACATCTTTCAGTTTTAAGACTTAAAATACACGCTTTTATTTTATATAAAATAACGACATTTGCATTCGTTGAAGAATTCGTCATTTAAACTGCTATTAACGAAGCGTCAAAGTTGCCTCTAATTCCGAGCGACTCAATGTTATTATATGCGGCTTCAAGAGAGTCGCTCGGAAAACAAGCAATTATTTTTAGTCCAAGAGCCGACACACGAAAACCTATGTTATCAAGCACAAGTAAAAAAACCTTTATTTTATGGAAGAGTAGAAGTAGGGGAATCTTAATTATCCATGTCTGCCGGAAGTGAAGTGGTGTATAAGCCAAATATTAATACCACCAGTGGCTGACTCGTAGGTCTAGCATTGTGTTTGTCCTACAACTATCCTCCATGTTTTCATACCTTTGTTTGTAGGACAAACACAATGATAAACCTACGAGTCAACCACTGGTGGTATTAATTTTTGGCTTATGCACCACTTCACTTCCGGCAGACATGGATATATGATTCCCCTACTTCTACTCTTCCATAAAATAAAGGTTTTTTTTTTTTCTAGTGCTTGATAACATGGGTTTTTGTGCTGTCGGCTCTTGGACTATTTGTGGTGGAGCGATTTTGATGCCTGAAATGAAGCGAGTCGCCAGTAATAGCCAGTAATCAAATGCTTGGAAAACTGAAGATGGAAAAGCTTTTCCTCGAAGAACCAATGAAATGCTTGGAAAACGCAAAAAGTGGTACGTAGCTGCGGGGAAAATGACGAGTCGTAGGCAATTTTTGTCGCTTGAAATTTTTACATGTAATAGCACTTTTACGATCCAGTCTTAAATGATAGCTATAGAAAAGTATGCATATGACGTCGCTATCGCGAAATAATACACAAACCCAGCAAAAAGCGATGTCGTAAACTCTACAAAAAAAAAAAAAAAAAAAAAAAAAAAAAAAGGTTATCTAATGATTCATATGTCTTCATTTGTTTGTAACATTAATATGGATACTGGAAATTAAATATAGTTTATAATAGCTCCGTGTTTTATCAGAAATCATTCATTTATATTTTTTCAAATTAACAAATATTTTAATTACAAGTTTCAAACATCTGGCTTGGTTATCTCAGTTTTTTGATGCGATCTATATCTACTGTCCTGATTGGTTTGAAGGTGCTGGGTAGGTTAGGATAGGAGTCAGGTCTATTTTTGGTATCGGCGTTTGTCGGTAGTGCTTTTGAGGCAGGTTCAATCGTTTGTTCACCCCTTTGCAGGAGTCTAGATTATGCGGAGTACAGCCAAACAGAAATAGAAAGCTGCTCACCGGGTCCATAGAACGAGCCAAATCAACAACAACAACAACAATTACAATTTTTTTCTTTTTTTGAAAAATATTGGCAAATTTTAAAGAAAAGGGCAACAAAAAGATATGGCCGGGATCCAGATAGATTTTTCGCTGTTAGCGAAATGAGATTGACCAATCAGAAGCCTGCATTTTTGAGAACTTTTCGCTGTTTATAAGTTTTCGCGAAGGATACACAATGAATGTTTTTAGGTTTTCGTTCATCTGACGAAACCCTATTCGTTTCGCTCCTCTGTCTGTCTCAGAAACTATATATGTTGGAGACTTGAAATTTTGCATACTTATAGCTGAACACCTCACAGCAAACGACAAATCATAAAATTTTGAAAAAGTCTTATACTTAACCCTCTGGGCTCTAACTTGTGTATTTTAAGCTTTTTTTTCTAAGCCCCTAATTAATGTGAAGACTTGAAATTTTGCAAAATTATAGCTAAACACTTGCGAACAAATGACAAATTAAAAAAATTTCAAAAAGTCTTTTATTTACTCCTCCGGTCTCTAACTTGTGTATTTTAAGCAATTTTTCTAACTCAGTCCCTAATTAAGTTGGAGACATGAAAATCTTAATAAACAATCTTTTGATTACTAGTACTATAAATAAATATATGGTGTAGTTTAATAAATATAACATACTTTCCCATGGCTATTTAAAATAATTTCTTTGAAATATTTGCAATCTGAGATATCTGATTTTCTGTTAGAACACTACATGAACAATTATTATATTTTACTGAAAGTAAAGCTTTTTATAAAGAATTCCTGGAATGATTTGAATTTAGCAGTAGAGTCTTTACACATTTCAAGAAGTATTCTGTATTGTCATTTGACACTTCTCTGAAACTGCCAGGTAAAAAAAGAAAAGGCAGGCAACAGTAAAATAAACAGAAATATCTATTTACCAGTTTTTTGGACTACTGAAAACATTGACCTTAAAATGGAAAGTAGTTTTATAAAAGTTGTCATCCACTAAAACATTTAAACAGCCATCAGACTTAATACACATGCTTTTTTTTTCCTAAGCTATGTTCAGGGCTGCCACTGCCGAATGGCATCAAAAATAGTATCTTTAGTAGCCTACGATGAAAAAAGTAGTAACCAAAATAGTAGCATTTGTACAAAAATAGTAGCCAAAATAGTTGCATGCTTACTTAAAAAAAAGTTAGGGTAGGGGAAGAATCCTTATTTGTTATCAAAATAATAACTAAAACTGTTTCATGAAAATTCACATCCTATTTTACTACACTTTATGTTTCCACCCTAATTTGCCACTTTTTGTACTTTTAATATAAAATCACACATTAATTATTATTTTAAAAAGAATGCAGTTCAGTTTTCACAAACTAAACTGAATATTTGCTTGGCATTACTGTGAAGCAACTGGAAACAAGAAAAAAATTGTTATTTATTATAATCAGTACAGGATCAAAAACTTATTAAAAATATACACATTTTTCGAAAAAAGCACCCTAAATTTGGCATCTCCATAAGTCAAGAGACACAAGCCCATTGACTCCTGCTTTAATCAGGCCTTAATTCTAAAAGAAAATCTTATTATAAGCCACAACTTTAAATGTGTTAGCCAGGGGCGGATTTATTAAGTGAGGGGCCCCTCTCACTGGAACTTTTTGGGGGCCCTTCCATCTCGAAAAATTGGGTATATTTATAATATATACTAATAAAAGACAATTTCGCTCTGTGTTTGTGTATTCGCGATGGCAAGTAAAATCTACCGCATGTACAAAGCGGAAAATTTTTGTGAGCGTAGTCCAAGGCCTCTCCTGATATATCTGAGACTCAGAATTCTAAAATATCTACTTATAAGCTGAGTTAATCATTAACAATCGCAACGCACTCTCATTAAAAACTCATCTTGTTCAACGAGAGGGAAAAAGCAAGCCTTATTTAAGCATCTTGAGAAAATGAACATCGAAAAGAAGGAATTCCAGGGGGGTGTGGGGGTATTTTGCCATATTAACTTACATTGGCCAAACCGCTTACTAAAATTAAAAACTGAACACATATTCTAAAAGATCGTACCCTTATGTCTCAAATCCCGTAATCAATTAAAAAATATATATCGCGGTTAACTCTTTGAAAAAGAAAATTCAAAGACTGTTGTTTTTTACAAAAAAAAAAAAAAAAAAAGAAGCTTTAAACCAAAAATATGTTCTTAAAGATAAAATCTTCTTCTAATCGAAGGTGCAATCGGTTTTTAAAAATATGAATTTTAAGCCTTTCAAATAACCGGCGAATTCGGGTCACTTCGCGCCTCACGGAGACGATATTTTTTGTATGCTAAAAGTAACTAGTATTTTAACACAGTCTTTTTAGAGAATCTCAATGGACTAGATTTAGATCACCTACAAAAATTATGAAACGTTCGGACGGGTAGAAATATTTTTTACAAAATAAAATGGTGTGAAAATTTTGGCGAAATCTGTAGAAACTTTATTGTTTCGTCGCGGTTTCGCCCCTCCGGGGCGCAATTTTAGAAGTACCGACGAAGCAAAAATATGTTCTTAAAGCTGAAACCTTCTTCTAATCGGTAATGTAATCGGTAAAAATAAAATGTGTGAAAAGTTCGACGAAATCAGTAAATACTTGAGTGTTTCGTCACGGTTTCGCTCGCTTTTGATAAGCATAGACTGCAAAAAATCTAATTACGCAGAAAATAAAATACCAAATAGCATGTACTTTTAATTCAATATTTTTTCATTTAAAAATATAAATTCAGACAAAATGGAGTTAAAGATATAAAGTCATACAAATTTGAGGTTAATTTAAGAGTCATTCATCACGGGTCCGGGCAATGCCGGGGGGGGGGGGGGGGGGTTAAAAATAATAGCTATTCAAAACTTAATTACAATAATTACTAACAAATAAATTAAAATGTATTCAAATCGTTAACGATTAATTATATGAAATTCATTTCATATTCAAATTACTTCAGATTATTTTACACGAACTTAGATACTGTGATGGATAAATGTGCTAAAATTGTGTATCTTATTTTCCTTTCAATTTTTTAAGAACATAAAATGATAATTCCAACCAAAATTAATCAGAAACTAAGGAGACAATATTTTAGCATCTGCTGAGCCTTAACTCAAAACCTCTTTTCGTTGCTTTTCGTTTTTGGCTGCTTTTCGTTTTTGGCTCATTTATTTCACGAAATAAGATATAAATGTATGGGGTTTTAATGCATGGAGCTGCAGCGGTCTGCACTGCATGACATTATCTTGCTTGCAGTTTTAATTTCATGTTTTAATAAAACAATTTTAGAAATCAAATAAATTCATCAACTATAACCAAATTAAATTATATTTTTCTCCTTTTCGTTACACAGCTGGGCTCAAAGAATGGCAAATGCTTTATGGATATAAAAAGGATTCGATGCTCCACGAGTTGTTTTATAACCATGTGCACTGCATTTTTATATAAATACTAGGGGCTCTGCCCCTGCAAACGTATAATAGTCACGTATAAATAATTTTTTAATTGAAATGAAATATTGTTCTTTGCGCTGTTTTTAAAATTGGCAACAATATAAAATAGTAACCTTTTCTAAAATATGAAAAAATATATCTTGAAATGAGAAAAATTTGATTAAAATAAATAAAAAAATATTATTTATTTAATCATATTATTATTATTATTTAATGAATTATTTTTTCAAATTTTCCTGAAAAATATTGCACACATATTAAAAATATTATCACAATATCATCTTCACTTTCGATTGAAATAAAAGATAATTTCAATTTGAATTTGAAAATGACTAAAAAGAAAATAACTAATAATTTTTAAATTTTCCTTTCCTCCCTTTTTTCCCACAAAAATGGAGTCATTTAGTTGCCATCATTAAAAAAATATTGTAACAATTAGAAAAAAAAATATAATACCTCGAAAACTAAATCAAATTTAAAAAGTCTAATATACCATTTTTGACATACGCGGATCAATACGGACAATTGGTGCTAATTTCACCACCAAGGATTTCATATTTTAGAAATAATAGCTGTGAAATACAATCAGTCGTTTCATAAAATGGTTTCATAAATTCGTTTCATTAGGATTTTATATATATATGATAGATATTTTTTAAACAACAATTTAATTAACTAATCTGCATATAAGTTTGTAATTGTGTGTGCCATAATAGCGAATGCCATAAAAAAATGGTCCCAAAGATGTGAAAGTGCCACTTTCACAACTGCGATTAGCAAAACATCTGCTAAAATGGAAAAAAAAATTCATATTGGGGAAAACTATGGGGGACATTGTCTTTGACAGTCATGATATATTTTATTGTCGTGCCTCATTTTTGAGCTGGATGTGGAGAATTTTATGAGAGGGTAAAAGTATGAACATTTATGATGCAATAATGAACTTCTGCAATAATAAAATATTGATTACTTGCTGACCCGTCCGGCGTTGACCGGGCTTAAATTTTCCGGTGCCCCAATGGCTTCGGCAGCGTCGAGTGTGTTCCCAACAAACCTCTTTCCATTGGCGTAGCCAGGGTGGGTGTCGAAATGCTCTGGATAGCAGTGATTTTGTAAAGTTCAGTTCGCCTTATCTAATTGGAGAATTTTTTGCTATTAATCAAGACGAAGAAAACTTTAAAATATTACTGGTATCTAGAGCATTTGAAACCCCTCCCTGGTTATGCCACTGCCTCTCTCTGAACGAACCTGTGACCTGGGTTACTGCTGTCTGAGGCAGCGTATACCCGAAGTGCTCCGAACCGCCGAAGACAATCGAAAATCAAGTCGCATGACCCAAACCCCGTAGTTATCCAGGCCATAGAACCCGATATTAGAATGCTTCCCCCTAGCGGTAGAATATGAAACTAAAATCTGTATAACAATCTTAAGCTAAATTGAATGAACCAATTTTCAACGAAATTGAGCCATAGAAACTGAGAAAAGAATGTGCCGTTAACGTTCGAAAATGGTGGTAACAAAAGTTCAAGATAAACTTTCATAATGCAGAAAGTAGCTTAATTATAATCTCAATTGAATGAACCAATTGCCATAGAAATCGGGCCGATAAAACCCGAAGAAAGAATGTGGAAGGTGCCCCCTCCATCTATAAATTTATCAAAGTCCCTTTAACATTAACCCAATATTTAATTTACGGGTGAAATACCCCCACCTCTCTAAAGTTAATCACTTACCTTTAACAGTAGCGTTATTTTTAATTTACGACTGTAGTGAATAAACGTAAGTTGATGCCAAAAAGAAGATTAATATTCGAAAAAGTTGGTAGCAAGGGCATAGGGGAATTTTTTAGTAGTTTATAAAGTGGCAGGAGGACCCTAGAACTATATTAAAGAAAATTGCAGGAGAATTGGATCAAGGGCCTCAAGAAGGCGATTAATATTCAAAATTGGTGGTAGCTGGTAGCTGAAGTCTGAGAAATTTTTTTGTCGTTCATGGAGTAGCTGAAAAACCTAACAAGTTGTTAGAAAAGAAAAAGCTAGTGAATCAGACTATTTTTAAGGGAGTTATAATAGGGGGATCAAAAGATGCCAAGGTGATAGTTGAGAGCAGGGTCCTAATATGAAAACATGTTAAAAGGTCCTAGTATTTAGCTCTTTAGATCTCAAATTAGTCAAAATTAAACATAACGTACAAATTAATCATTAGAATAAAATTTTAAATAAATGCACTAAAAATAAGGGGAAATACTTAAAAAGGGCCCTAAGGCCCCAATAAAAATATGAGGGGTTGGTAGAAATCCTAAAAAGTTGTTAGAAAAAAAGCTAGTGAATCAGACCATTTTTAAGGGCACGATAATAGGGGGCCGAAAATGGGTCAACTGATAGCTGAGAGCAGGGCCCTGAGATAAAAACATGTTAAAAGGTTCTAGTAGTCGCTTTAGATCTTTAATTAGTCGAAATTACGCATAGGGTATAAATTAATCATTTGAATAAAAATTTAAAGAAATGCGCAAAAAATGGGGGGGGGGGATGCTTAAAAAAGGGCCCTAGTACTCCAATAAAAATATGAGGGTGCTGACCCGGGGACAGGAGTCCAAGACTCAATTTTAAATTTATGCATTGAGAGTGACAGAATTGGGGGTGAAAATGCGTGCCGCACAAAAAGTTCAAGGGACTCCGGACCGAGCCCCAGGGAACCAGGGCCTTAACTGGAATGTAGAAAATTGGAGAATAACTAAATGAAAAGTTTCTTTTAAAAAAGATCGGATTAAAAGGGAGCAATTATTGACAATTTAGGGCACAAAAACTTCAAGGGATCCTGTACCACGTCCCAGGGGACCACAATCTTAACTAGAATGTAGTTGGGTATAAGGAAATTTTTTAGTAGTTTATAAAGTAGCCAGAGGAGCCAAGAACTATGAAAAAGAGAATTGCAAGGGAATTTGATTATTTTTAAAGAAGGGCCCCAATAAAGCCATTAATATTCAAAATTGGTGGTAGCTGAAGTCTGAGAAAAGTTTTCTAGTTCATGTAGTAGTTGCATGACCTAAGAAATTGTTAGAAAAAAAAGCTAGTGAACAGGACCATTTTTAAGCAAGCTATAATAGGAGATGCAAAAGAGGCCAATTGATAGTTCAGAGCAGGGCTCTTAAATGAAAACATGTTAAAAGGTTACTTTGGACTTTAGATCTTCAATTAGACGAAATTAAGCATAGGGTATGAATTAATAGAATAAAATTGTATAGAAATACGCAAAAAATGGGGGAAGATGCATTAAAAAGGGCCTTAGGGCCCCAAATAAAAATATGAGAGTGTTGGCCCGGGGACAGGAATTCAAGAATCAACTTAAAGTTATACATTGAGAGGGCGACACAATTAGCGAGTGAAAAATGCATGGCAGACAAAATGTTCAAGGGCCTGTAGACCGGGTCGTAGGGGGCCATGTCTTAACTGGAATGTAGAATCTAGGGAATAGCTAAATTGAAAAAGGGCACCAAAAACGAATATTGGATTAAAAAGGGAGAGTTATTAACAATTTAGGGCATAGAAACTTCTAGGACTCTGTATCGGTTCCCAGGGCCAGGATCTTAACTGAAACGTAGAAAGGGGGATAACTAAATGTCAAAAGGCCCAAAAAAACGAAGAAAATCGGATAAAAAAGAGGCAAGCTATTAAAAATTTAGGGCATGAAAATTTGAAGGGCTCAGGGGGCCCGGGTCTTAAAATATTAAAAATCTGACCCTCAGGTACATCAGGAACTGGCTTAGACTATCCTCACCAAAATGTTCAGACTTCATGTGGGGTAGATCTTGAGAGCCATCGCATACAGACACACAGAGCAAAACTTTCTTTTATTAGTATAGACTAGTAGACCCGCCCGGCGTTGCCGGTGTCCGTAAATAATACCCTTAAACAAAACTGAAGTTTGTATGATTTTATATCTTTTGAAATTCTTTTAAATGAACCTAATTTCGAAGGCCCCCATTGCCTTCCGCAGCGTCTAGAGGGTTCCCAACAAACTTCTTTCCGAACGAACCTATAACCTGGGTCCCCGTTATCCAAGGCAACATGTATCGGAAGTGCTCCGCATGTGCCGGAGACAATCAAAAACCAAGTTCATGGAGCCAAACCTGGTAGTAATTAAGCCCAAAGAATTAAAAAAAAAAAAAAAAAGAATGCATCATTAATGTTAGAAAATGTTGGTACCTGAAGTCTAAGGTAAAATTTCATAATGCAGAAAGTAGCCGAATTATAATCTAAGTTGAATGAACCAAATCCCGTTGAAATTGGGTCCTTAGAATCCGAGTAAAGAATGAGACCCTAAGCGGTAGAAAATGCCCCTTCCCCTTGTAAATTTCACGAATTACTTTTAACATTAACACGATATTTAATAAACGGATGAAATCCCCTATCTAAAGTTACTTTTAAAGTAACGTGATTTTTAATTTACGGCTGTAGTTTGTAAACGTAAGTTGATGCTGAAAAAGGAGATTAATGTTTGAAAAAAGTGGTAGCTGAGGTACAAAAAAAGACCGGGCCCTGTGGACCAGTGCCTTAACTGGAATGTAGTTGTGTATAAGAAATTATTTTAGTAGTTTTAAAGTAGCTGGAGGGCGCTAAAACTATGTTAAAAAAATTGTAACAGAATCAGATAGTTTTTAAATAAGCTACAACAAAGGCCCCAAAAAGCAGATTAATATTCAAAATTGGTGGTAGTAGAAGTCAAGGAAATGTTTTTGTCATTCATGTAGTAGCGGGAGGACTTAAGAATTTGTTTTAAAAAAGAAGCTAGTGAATCGGACCGTTTTTAAGGGACCTATAACAAAGGGCCCCAAAAGGGCCAACTTATAGTAAAGAGCAGGGCCCTAACATGAAAACTTGTTAAAAGATCTAAGTTCTTAGCACTTTAGAACTTCAATTAGTCACAATTAAGCATAGAATAATATTTTAAAGAAATGCACAAAAAATTGAGTAAATGTTTAAAAAAGGGCACTAGGGCCCCAATAAAAATATGAGGGTGTTGATCCAGGAAGAAGAGTCCAAGACTCTAAAATTATGTACTGAGAAGGTGAGAAAATCAGGGGGTGAAAAATTCTTGGCGCACAAAAAGTTCAAGGGGCCCTGGACCGGATCCTATGGCAGCCTAGGGGCCCCAGGATCTAAACTGGAATGTAGAAATGTGCAACTAACTAAATGGAAAAAGGATATCAAAAATGAAGATCGGATTAAAAGGAAGCAATTTATTAACCTTTTATTTGCACAAAAACTTGAAGGGGCCCTGTATCGAGCCACAAGGTGTGAGGGTCTTATCTGGAGAGTAGAAAGGCGTGAATAACTAAATGGAGAAAGGTCCCCCTAAACGAAGAAGATTGGATAAAAAGGGGGCAAGTTATTAACAATTTAGTGCATAAAAACTTAAAAGGACCCACGAGCCCCGGCCCTTAAAAAATTAAAAATCTGAGCCACAAGTGCATTAGGACCTGTCTTGGACTATCATCACTTAAATTTACAGACTTCTATGTGCGGTAGATTTTGCTAGCCATTCGCACACGGACAGACAGAGTGAAACTTTGCTTTATTAGTATAGATAATCAGTAACAAAGTAAAAATTCACTTAAAATATCAGATTTACGAAAACTGCATACCAAATGTGGGGCCCCCAAAATCAGGGGCCTCATGTTGACAGCCCATGATTTAATTAGTCCCTCAATCTGTATAATTAAATCGTCATAGAATGTCTCTAACAGTGCTCCTTTCGGCTCAGACCCAAGTTTCCTTTGAATCTCACCCTATTGGTCCACAAACGATCATAGTCCTGATAATTCATAAAGGAAAAAAAGATGAGGGAAAACTAAAACATTTCTGGTAGTAGCAAATGATAGAAAAAATTATATTTATTACATGAAAGTTTTATTGTAATAATAGCTGAAAAATTAAAAAAAAGAACACTAAGAAAATCCTTTTATCAAAACGTCACATTTCCCTTAGAACTCAAAAGAAGATTTGGGGGCCCCTTGGGATGCGGGGCCCCTCGCGATTGCGACCATCGCGACCCCTTAAATCCGCCCCTGGTGTTAGCTGCAATTTTAATGAATTAAAGCAGGAAATCTGTCTATAAAAAACAGCTTTATCAGAAAAGATGTATTTGACAAAGAACAGGCATGTGCAACTTTTGTGTGCAAAACTGATCTAACCTTTACAAGAAATTTATATAAAATAGCAAAACTGGTATAAAGCCGCACTTGGCTACCACCAATGGGTTAAACAAGAAATAAACAATATTCCAAATTGTTATTATCGACATTTTAAATCTATTATTAAATTTAAAAACTGCGTTAAAAAACAATTTTATTTTATTATCAAAGCCTGATTAATAAAACACAAGCCAACATAGGTCAAAGGTTATGGGTTCATTGATTTCTGGGAATACCAATTTAATTTTTTTTTTTTTTTTTTTTTTAATGTACAAATGTCTTTTAATCCGTTTTTGATCCTGTAATAATCAATATTTTGGACTTTTAGAATGGGAAGAGCTTAAAAACAAAAAGAGATGTATATATATATATCTAACTATGCACCTATATGTTCCCACCTTTTTTTTTTTTTTTTTTTAAGTTTGATGATGGTATAAGAAGAAGGCCCTAAAGAATACTAGACTAGTGATGGGCGATTCTCGAGAATTCGACAATCGAGAAAAATCGTCATCGTAAAAAATCACATTCGATACAGCCATCGATTAATTCCTAGAATCTACAATCGAGATGTTTTACAATCGATTATAACGAGAGAAGCTAAACACAGTTGTCGGAAAACTTAGCTATTATTCTGGCCGAAAATTTCATAATAGTGATAGGGCTTGCTCGATAATTCTGCTATCGCAATTATTTGCTCCTGATTTAGGCTTGAGGGGTTACTTCAGTCAAGTGAAAAGACCCGCTCGCTAATGCTAATCTTATGGAAGAAATTTCTAAAGATATCTCATTTGAATTTCAGTATTTTAAAATGATTTCTTTGCATTGGAATAAATTCCCCTTTCTTCTTTATGAAACTGCAATGTCCAAATTGCGTAACCATGGCGCATTTGACGAATCAAATAACCTTTGTACTTTTTCGATAACTCTAAAAAGTTTTATACAGTTTAAAATTCCCCTAAATGTCAAATGTTGTGGAATTTCCCCATTGATCGAAAACAAAAGTTTCTTTCGAAAAATGTAAGGATAATAAGATATAGATACCTGCTAAGAGGAAACCCGTCTAACACGGAAACTGTTTTCCAGTGCCTAGCGATTCCAACATGACTCTAACTCTGTATCGATATCCAAAGTAGCTACTTTATGACACATTTATAAACTCATTTTTTATTACTTTCTTCTATCTTGACAAGAAGAAAGTATTGGTTTCATGAAAATTTTCGAATTCCAGTTTTCGACGGATTTATACGTTTTATGGGTCAGAGATTCCAAAAAACATGTTTTTACAAAATGTCTGTCTGTGAGTCTGTCTGTCTGTCCGTCCGTCTGCCTGTCTGTATGTGACACAAATTTTGTGGGCGCTCTATCTCAAGAACTAATGCACGGAATTTAATAAAAATTTATATTCAGGTAGTCCTTGATATAGATTAGTGCTGATTAGTTTTTGGTGTAAATCGCTCTGCAGGTGGCGCTGCTATGTAGCATTTTTCAGGATTTCCGCAAAAGCTCTATCTCAAGAACTAATGCACGGATTTTTATAAAACTTCATATTCCGTTAATCCTTGATATGAATTGGTGCTGGTAACGTTTTGGTGCAAATCGCCTAACAGATGGCGCTGCTATGCTGCATTTTGTAGAATTTACACGATTTTCGTAATAGCTCAATCTCAAGAAATAATGCACGGATTTTCATCAAACTTCAGATTCAGTTAGTGCTTGACATGAATTGACGTTTTGCCTCTTGTGATGTAAATCGCTCAACAGGTGGCGCTGCTATGCTGCATTTTTTGACATTTCCGCAATAGCTCTATCTCAAGAACTAATACTTGGGTTTTCAACAAACTTCAGAATCAGGTATACCTGGATATGAATTAGTGCTGTTTATGTTTTGGTGTAAATCGCTCAACAGGTGGCGCTGCTATGCAGCATTTTTCACGATTTCCACAATAGCTCAATGTCCAGAACTAATGCACGGATTTTCATCAAACTTCAGATTCAGTTAGTCCTTGACATGAAATGATGTTTTGTACCTTTTCGTGTAAATCGCTCAACATGTGGCGCTGCTGTGCTTCATTTTTTGTGATTTCCACAATAGCTCTAGCTCCAGAACTAATGCACCGATTTTCATCAAACTTCAGATTCCGGTATACCTTAATATGAATTAGTGCTGTTTGTGTTTTGGTGCAAATCGCTCAACAGGTGGCGCTGCTATGCTGAATTTATCAGAATTTCTCCTACAGCTCTATCTCAATAACTAATGCAATGCACGAATTTTCATCAAACTTCGAATTCAGGTATACTTTGATACGAATTGATTCTAAATTGATGTAATTTCTTATACTATTTAAATGATTTAATTGACGTGATTTATATAGAAGAAAGTTTTGTGATGGCCACAACATACTAGTTTTAGACGCATTAGCTAGAATCGATTAGCATTTCCCTCTTTTCGATAAAAGCAGAAGGTTTGTTACAAGTTAAAGTTCCCTAAATGTCTAAAGTGTGTCAAATGCTGTGGAATTACTCCGTTTATCGAAAACAAGACAGCTTTATCGAAAAACGTAAAGACAACCAGATAAATATACTTGCTAAGAGGCAACCTGTCTAACACGGAAATTGTTTTCTAGTGACTAGCGATTCCAACATGACTCTTTAAGTCTGTATCGAAATCCAAAGGCGCTACTTTCTGACACACTTACAAAATGATTTTTTATTTTAGGCGCATTAGTTAGAATCGATTAGCATTTTCCTCTTTTTGATAAAGGCAGAAGGTTTGATACAAGTTAAAGTTTCCTAAATGTCTAAAGTGTGTCCAATGCTGTGGAATTTCTCCGTTTATCGAGAAACATGAGGATAACCAGACAAATATAACTGTTAAGAGGGAACCTGTCTAACACGGAAATTGTTTTCCAGTGCCTAGCGATTCCAACATGACTTTTCAAATCTGTATCGAAATCCAAAGTAGCTAGTATCTGACACATTTACTAGCTCATTTTTTATTTTAGGCGCATTAGTTAGAATCGATTAGCATTTTCTTCGTTTCGATAAAGGCAGAAGATTTGATACAAGTTAAAGTTCCCTAAATGTCTGAAGTGTGTCTAATGCTGTTGAATTTCTCCGTTTATCGAAAACAAAGGAGTGTTATCGAAAAATAGAAAGGTAAACAGACAAATATGTCCGCTAATAGGAAATTCTATAACTAAAATAAAATTTCAATGGACTTCATTTTTGGTATTTCGGATAATTTTAATCTTCCAATCCTTACCAACGTGGTATTAGATGATGGCTCTGGAAAAGGTAGAAGAAACGCCCCCCCCCCCTCCGCCCGAAGGGGCATTAGGCCACAAATTGACAGTAGGGCAGACTAAGGATGAAAGTTAACTTGATGTAAGAGAGGACTAGGGGAAGTTGAGAATGGTAAAAAAAAAAAAAAAGAAAAAAAAACCATTGAATAAGAAAAAAATTGAAGAAAAGGTAAAAGAACAAGTGAAGCGTGTGATTAGAGCCAGACAAATGAGAAGGGGCCCGATGGGCCACAGCTGGTCCAGAATGAGTGCCCAAATGGTCAGAATGGGTCAAGAACTTCGAGAATAGTATCTACAATGGAGAAAAACAATGAGACAAAATATTATGAAAAACAGATGAAAAATACCAATACCCTGAGGCTAAAAGTAAAATGTTTCACTGGGCGGCGTCCCCTGGTGGTAGTAAAAATAAAATTGATACGAGAAGATAGGGGAGAGTGAAAAGACTTTATTTTGTGAATTTTATAATTTTTGGACAAACAGTATACTAAAGGTTTGAAGAAACAAAACTTTAAAGCGCCCTCTTTAGGCGAAGAAGAAAGTTAAAATTAAGAAACATATGTCCATATTTTTTATTCGATTTTAGACACAATTTGATGTTAGTCTTATAATTTTCCTATAAGTGGAAGATACCGTACCAGAGTACGAAAGAAACCTCCGCTAAGTATATTCCTTTAGAGCATTTTAAGCCCAGGTGTCTAAAATTAACAGTGGATTGACAAAAGAAATGTAGATTTAGAAAGGTTATGAGATTACCTTTTTTTAATGTATTACAAGAATGGGGTAAAATAATTTTGAAAAATCCTCTTTCCTGAGGCGACATTTAAAATCTTGAAAACACATAATTTGCAGTGCCGTTTTGTTATTAACTATAGCATTCTAATATTAAAAGATATGGGGCAGCTTAGGAGGGCTAAAATAAGAAACATTGAAAATCAAGGACAAACTGGCGCCAAATTCAACAGAAAACTTCTATATCAACAATTGAAACCAGAACTGATAACTTAAACCACTATGCGTCCTAACCTATATCAGTTAATAACAAAAGCGAATGGAAAAGAACATGTACTCCTTTGGAAAATTATGACTTACACCAGAAGCGCGGTAAGTTTGACTTCCTCTGAAAGCTTCCTTTCCTCTCTCTCTCGGACTTCGAGATATACCTATTTTCTGGATGCAAACTGCTCGTTTACCTCGACATCTGCTCGATGAAAATTCTCGCTTACCTCGAGATACTTCATCGATTGTAACTCATCGCTTTTCATTGTCACGTCTCGTTTCTCGCTCGGAGAGAGAAATAGGCATGACTAGAGAAATAGGCATAGCTGTGAAATGAAGCTTTAATTTTCAATGCTTCATTTATTTTAGCCCTACCAAGCTGTCACATACCTGGAGCCCTACGATAAATATTATTTATTAAACATAAAAATTTCAAAGAGGAAGGTGGGTCGGGTGAATTCCGAGGACGTGAGAGTGGACCCATGCGGGGCGCAATTAAAAAAAAAAATTACGGAACTCTTCCTGTGACATATCAACGAAAAGCCCTTTGACAACTCTTTCATATTACGAACCTTTCTTTCCCCGAAGGAGAAATTCGGAGGGCGGGGGGGGGGGGGGAGCGAACAAATTTTTAAAACCGTAGCCGATTTCTATAATAAATTTAAATATCATTTTAGATGTGAGTTTTTTTATGCAATCTTCCGGTAAATATTATTTATTGAACATAAAAATTTTAAAGTGGGGGCAGCGTGAATTCTGGGGCGAAAGAGTAGGCCCACAGGGGGAGGGAGGAGGAGAAATTTTCAAACTTTTTTTGGACCCGTCATGTGATATGTCATCGGAAAGCTCTCGGATGACTCTTTCACATTATGAGACTTTCTTTCTCCCCTCCCCAATTTCGCCCCCACTGTGGGGGGTAGTTTTTTCCGTTTTCATTATTTTAGATCGGATTTTTTTTTTTTTTTTATGGAGCCCTCCGATAAATATTATTTATAATATATGAAATTTCAGGACGCTTTTCTAAATTTAGTCAAGACCCCTCATGTGACATATCGTTGGAAAGGTTTGTGACTACTTATTGATGTTATGCACTTCCGGTGGCCGTCTCCCCACTTTGCCCCCTCCGGGGATATTTTTCCAAATTTAGCCAAGACCCTTCATGTGAGATATCGTTGGAAAGGTCAGGGACTACTTATTGATGTTATGCACCTACGGTGTCCCCCCCCCCACTTTGCCCCCTGGGGACACTTTTCCAAATTTAGCCAAGACCCGTCATGTGAGATATCATTGGAAAGGTCTGTGACTGCTTACTGATGTTATGCACCTCCGGTGACACCCCTCACTTTGCCTCCCCGGGGGACATTTTTCCAAATTTAGCCAAGACCCTTCATGTGAGATATCGTTGGAAAGGTCTGTGACTACTTATTGATGTTATGCACCTACGGTGTCCGCCCCCACCCCTGGGAGCACTTTTCCAATTTTAGCCAATACCCCTCATGTGAGATATCGTTGGAAAGGTCTGTGACTACTTATTGATGTTATGCTCCTCCGGTGTCCGCCTCTCCTGGTGCACTGAGACTCAGAATTTTAAATTTCTGATAATTAGGAGAGTTATTAATCAAAAAACCACAATTAAAAGAATGGAAAAATATTTATAATTCAACTAAAGTATAGATTTTAATCAGACCGCAAATAAAATTCTTTTTCAAACTCCACAAGAGAGGGAAGGGTTGCCAAGGCGATAAAAAACACACATGATTTTTATACTGGGATTGTTTCGCAGGGTATAAAATTTTTACAAATACTGCATTTATAGATTTGAAATTTATGCATCTATGCATATTTTATACTGATTCCAAGTATGTCATTTTCTTTAAAATCGGTTATTTTTTTTAAATGAAAAATAAATGCTTTCAATTTCTTATCAGTAGAAAATGAAAGACAGTCTGTCTGTGGTAAAAAAAACAATTTTCACAGTGGGATTGTTTCGTGGTATATAATTTTTTTACAAATATTGCATTTATAGATTTGAAATTTATGTATCTTTGCTTATTTTTTATCACTGAATCCAAATATGTAATTTTTGTCAAAATCTATGAAGAACTTTTTATTTGATCAAAAAATTAATCTTTTAAAGGAAAAAAGAAATGCTTTCCCACAGCATATTTTTAAATCTTTCTTTACTAATTATCATAAATTTTAAGTCTGATTTTTTGTTATAGGATATATAAAAAGATTAAAAATATAAATGATATTGACTTAGGTTACAATTATAAAAATCTAAAATCATAACGTTTTCTACAATAAATATCATTTTAGATCTGATTTTACGAAGCCCTCCGATAAATATTATTTACAAAATATAAAACTTTCAAAATGGGAGGAGGGGTGTATTCCGGGAGCATAACATTAGTCGCGCTTGAGCGGAAAATTTTCTAACTTTTTAAGAACCCTTCATGTGATCTATTATTGGAAAACCCTTTGTCTACTCTTTCACATTATGAACCTCCATCATCCCTTTTCCCCAATTTGTTATATTTGTGGGGATGGGGAGGGGAGTGAACGACTTGATTAAAAAATATCGCAATTAGTCCACATGACAGATATTGTGATAGAGATTAATTCCAAACATGATGATTAACTTAATAATGACACTTTATACCATTGAAGTAGAATTATGAGTAGCACATATCACTATTTTCGATTAATAATTTAAGATATTTTTAAATTTTATTTTAAAGTATCTCGGGTTCTATGGGCCAAATGACGAAGAGGTTTTGTTCAATCGGCTAGATATCAATAGCCTTACATATTTTTAGTTCTTTTTTTACGCTTTCCTATCTTGGGTCCTACGGGCCCGGTCACAACGGGGTTTGGTTCATTCAACTTGGCTTTCGATGGCTTCGTTCTGAAGATGGTTTGTTTAGAACAGAGTGCGTTCCCTGGCAATAGAATTTGGAATTAACTGATTTGACAGAGCGTACGCAACATGATGCCTACTATATGGTGTCACAAGCAGCTGAACATGTCAGCATTTCGTTCTGAAAGTGGTTTGTTTAGAACAGAGTGTGTCCCCTCACTGTCAAAAATAATTTACTTAAAAATGAGAACTTCCATGTTCTCGTATTTTTTTACGTACAATTGTTTCAAAAAGAAGTACATTGTTAAAAATAATCTACTTAAAAATGAGCATTTCTATGTACTCATATTTTTCAAGTACAATTGCTTCAAAAAGGAGCATTAATCTACTTATTTGTACTCGATTTTTTTAAGTACAATTAATTCAGAAACGAGTACATGATATTTTGAAGTTGTGTATACTTATACTTGATTTATAAATGTATGCAGAAATGAATACATATATTTTATATTTTAACTCTTAATATTCATGTTTAAATCCTATGTGCTCAAAAATATGAGTTTTCTGATAAACCCTTTTCTTATACCGAATTGACAGTATAGGGATTTCCAAGCTTTTATTTAAAGATATGTCTATCTTTGTTATAATTTTTAATTTATAATACACACTTTTCTAATTTATTTACAATTTCATTAGAAATGTTAAAGAAGAAAATTTAGTTTAAAAATTGTTTTATTAGAAATTAAAATATTTAAGAAAGGGAAAATTCATCTCTGCTGTTAGCAATCTTCCATTGCTGATTCATAAAAGGTGTCATTTGGAAGCAGCTGGTAACTGCTCTTATAGCACAGTCAGTTCAATACTGATCTCCCACCCAGAGGACTCGGATTCAAATCACGGGGCGGCTCATACACAAAATTTCAAGAATTAAAATAGTAAATTTCGTTGTTCTTTACTCCAAAAATTGTAGTTCTTCGCAATTAAAAATGGTGATTTGTCGGTTCTCTATAATTTCGCTTTTTTTTTTCTTATAGTGCATGTGTGTTCCTATACATACTTATTTTCGAGTCCCTGTATGTACTCAAAAAAATGAGTACATGCGTTTCTCAAATTTAAGAATTAAGTACTCGGAGCTATTATAAGATCGGAAAGTACTCAAAAATGAGTACATTTTACTTATTTTTAAGTATCCAGTTTTAACAGTGCTGGAATTTAGATCCAAGAGATTTTACACAGTACGCAGTATGCCTTAGAGATCTGCACGGGCCGGGCTCGGGCCGATTTTCATTCACGGCACTCGGGCCGGGCCGGGCCCGAGCTCCACACTGTTCGGCCGGGCCGGGCCATACTTTTTTCTGAAGGCTCGAGCCGGGTCGGGCCGGGCCTAACTTAATTTTTCTGTACAGAGCCGGGCCTAGTTTCATTCCTAGTCTTCATGGCCCAAAATTTTCAGTCCTAGTTTTGAGCCAGCCCGTATGAAAATCATTGTTTCAGCGTGGCCTGGTACATTTAAAGGTCAGTTAAATTAAGCCTGGCCCAAAAGTTTTTGCAAAAAATGCATACATTTTTGAATCGCCATTATTCTACACTTAAACATTAAAATTTATTATTTTTAAAGAATAGTAGATTTCTACGCATATTAAAATATAACTAAATTAAAATACAGTAAAATGTGTGAAAAGGAACCTGCCTATGACGGAACCCTGTTTTAAACTGAAAAACGTGTTGATCGATGCAAAATAAATATACTAATAAGTAAGAAAAGAATATATAATACATTTACACTTGCTAAGAAGGGAACTTGTCTATAACGCATTTTTTTTTTCTTTTCTATGCAATTCCATCTTAGAAGATTTTACTGTATAGCATTTTTCCGATTTTTAACACTTCTATACATGGAATATGGATTAACAATATTAATGATAACTGAAACATTTACATACAAGAAATAGCGATTCATTAAAAAAATAAATATCGCAGCCTGCTGCACTTCTATAAAAATAAAGATTATAAACATGAAAAAAAAAATTAAGATAAATATTTTAGGTCAGAATTCCTCGTACAAGACAAATTTTTAACCAATTCGACGTAAAAATCAATGTTTTGTAGAAGTTCACTCGGGCCGGGCCGGGCTCGGGCCGAACTTTCAATATTTTTATCGGGCCGGGCCAATATTATTTTTTTTACGGGCCGGGCCGGGACCGGGCACCGGGCCGAACTTTTAAGTTTTGTATCGGGCCGGCCCGGGCCTGGAAATGTCGGCCCGTTCAGACCTCTAGTATGCCTGCTATACGGTACCGAAGGCAGTGGTGACCAGTGTCGGATGTTCATATAGGACATATTGCTCCCCCTGGCAGTGAAAATACAAGATTATCCAGCAATAATCAGTTTAAAAATCAAAGAATTTTACTCAGGATTTCGATGTGAAAAAAAAAAAGGTTACGCATAAGTCATTGATTTGTATAGTTACATCAATATTTTATCACAAAATTATGTAGTCGTCGGAAACATACTGCACCCCCCCCCCCCCTTTCGTTTCCTGTGGCAGTTATCTCAAGCCTTTTTACTGCTAAATATCAGGGTTTTTTTAATTTTATTTTTATACTTTTTTAAACCGATTTTTCCCACAATCAGCGGGCACATATTTGAGACAACATCAATTTCGAGTTAAAGATATAAAATACAAATTTAACCCTTAAATACTGAAAGGTTTCTGGTAGAAAGGAAAAGTTTTGGTGGTTTTGCCTAATTAATAGGATCGTATTTGATGGAGATAAAATATCCCATGTCAGGTTATGCCGAGGAAGGATCTACACTAAATCATATAAAAAAAGAGGAAAATGTTTATTTTCTTTAGGATCAACTACACCATTGTGTATGTCAGGTCAAAGGGATATTGCTCATTCAAGAATATTATCACGGGCACGGGAAAAGCCAAGCAGGTCAGCTAGTCATGATAAATTGCAACCAGAGTTGGGCAGTATCGAAAATACATGTATTTGAAATACATTTTCAAAATACATTTGTATCTTGTATTTTGTATTTTAAACCGATAAGATCAAAGTATTTTTGTAATGTATTTTCTGATGGTTTTACAATGTATTTTGTATTTTGAAAATACTCAAAATACATTTTTTCCAAATTTCAAACTGCCATGTTTTAACCGCACAGAGAAAAGCTGCGATTCACTTAAAGGAATACACGAATGTCTGTTTTGATTAGTTTTCAAATTTTGTTCTGGAAGTTAATATAAACACACTTTTCGACTATTGCTGAGATAAGGAGATTGATGAATATGTTATTTTGATACAACAAATGTATTCCTGCTGATTAGTTACAAAAATAACTTTTGTATATCTTAATGTTGCTGTGGGAATTACAAGAAAAAGAAACATGTATTGTGATAGACCGGAAGGATCTTTCAGAGTTGCGCAGGTGCAGAACTCTATTACTGACAGTTGCCCATTGACCACACATATAAGGAGCTCAATTTTTAGGGTTTCGTTCATCTGACGAAACCCTATTCGTTTCGCTCCTCTGTCTGTCTGTCTGTCCGTCACAGAGCCCGTTCTCAGAAACTATACATGTTGGAGACATGAAATTTTGGGTACTTATAGCTGAACACCTCACATCATACGACAAATGATAAAATTTTGAAAAAGTCGTACATTTAACTCTTTGAGCTCCCGTATGTGTATTTTAAACAATTATTTCTAAGTGAGCTCCTAATTAATTTGGAGGCGTGAAATTTTGCATACTTATAGCTGAACACCTCACATCAAATGACAAATCATAAAATTTTGAAAATGTTGTACGTTTAACCCTTTGGGGTCCCACATGTGTATTTTAAACAATTCTTTCTAAGTGAGCCCCTAATTAGGTTGGAGGCGTGAAATTTTGCATACTTATAGCTGAACACCTCACATCAAACGACAAATCATAAAATTTTAAAAATGTCGTAAGTTTAACCCTTTGGGGTCCCACATGTGCATTTTAAACAATTCTTTCTAAGTGAGCCATTATGTTCGAGACATGACATTTTGGGAACTTATAGCTGAACACCTCACATCATACGACAAATGATAAAATTTTGAAAAAGTCGTACATTTAACCCTTTGGGCTCCCGCATGTGTATTTTAAACAATTATTTCTAAATGAGCTCCTAATTAGTTTGGAGGCGTGAAATTTTGCATACTTATAGCTGAACACCTCACATCAAACGACAAATCATAAAATTTTGAAAATGTCGTACGTTTAACCCTTTGGGGTCCCACGTGTATTTTAAACAATTCTTTCTAAGTGATCCCCTAATTAGGTTGGAGGCGTGAAATTTTGCATACTTATAGCTGAACACCTCACATCCAACGACAAATCATAAAATTTTGAAAAAGTCGTGCATTTAACCCTTTGGGGTCCCACACGTGTATTTTAAACAATTCTTCCTAAGTGAGCCCCTAATTATGTTGGAGACATGAAATTTTGGGTACTTATAGCTGAACACCTCACATCATACAACAAATGATAAAATTTTGGAAAAGTCGTACATTTAACCCTTTAGGGTCCCGCATGTGTATTTTAAACAATTCTTTCCAAGTGAACTCCCAATTAGTTTGGTGACGTGCAATTTTGCATACTTATAGCTGAACACTTCACATCAAACGACAAATCATAAAATTTTGAAAATGTCGTACATTTTACCCTTTGTGCTCCCACATGTGCATTTTAAACAATTCTTTCTAAGTGAGCCCCTATTTAGGTTGGAGGCGTGAAATTTTGCATACTTATAGCTCAACACCTCTGATCTCACGTCAAATAATAAATTTTGAAAAAGTTTTATGTTTAACCCTTTCAACTCCAGCTTGTGTATTTTAAGCCATTCTTTCTAACTGAGCCCCTAATTAAATTGGAGATTTGGAATTTTGCATACTTATTGCAGAACACCTGAGGCCAGGCGACAAATCATAAAATCTTGAAAAAGTCTTACGTTTAACCCTTTGAGCTACCACATATGTATTTGAAGCAATTCTTTCTAAGAGATAATTCTTTCCTAATTAAGTTGGTGACATGAAATTTTGCATATGTATAGCTGAATGCCTCAGACCACACGACAAATCATAAAATTTTCAAAAAGTCTTTTATTATTTACCCCTCTGGGCTCTAACTTGTGTATTTTAAGCAATTTTTCTAACCTCCGCCCTTTTAACCCGGGGAGAAATTTTCCAACTTTTGCCGACACCCCTTTGACCATTCTTTCATATTATGCACCATAGCCTTATATATTTTAGTTCCATTTTTTTCCGCCAGGTGCGCCTACTTATCTCGGGTGCTATGGGCCCAATCCCCTCGATTAATATATCTACGGATAGTATGTAAAACGGATTTTCGTTCGGATACATGTTTGTTTAGAATCAAGTGCGCCCCCTGGTTGCGAAATTTGGAACTAACATATATTTCAAAAGGATAAAGTGTTTTGAAAGGAATATTAAACGAAACCCTCTGTGCGATCTTTGATCACACTTGCCCACTTGTTTTTTCTGGTCTCGTAGTTTTATTTAAAACGATTTCTTAAAAATTCGCCCGTTTCATTCATTATATGAATTTTGTAAAAAATACATTAGACAGTAACCACAAGAAAATTGCTACAATAAACTTTTAAAGGAACGATCTGACTATGAAAAAATGAAATTTATGGTTTTGCAAATTTTGCATTCGAATTATTCCTACTTTTTATGAATATTTTATAAGTGCTTTCTTTTTACGAATCTACGAGTTTTCATATTTTTTCTACTCTATATTAAAAGTTTCAAGACTTTCATAGTAAGTGCAAATGATTTCTTATTTTTTTGCGCTTATATATGGTTTAATATTTTACCTGAGTGTTTTAATTCTAAAACTACTTTATACAAAGAATTCGTACTTTTGTTAATAATAATAATAATTCATTTTGCGTTAAAAATTATCTAATTTTTTCATTTCTATTTTTGCATTCAGTAATACATATTTTAAATTTCGTATGCATTATTTCTAAAAAGCACCATAATCGGAAAGTTGTGCCCCAAATATTTTATTAGTGAAAGGCATAAAAAATCTTGCGTAGTTGGGAGTTCTATGATACACGTTAATATTTTACACGTGCATTATATAAAAAGAAAAAAATACATTTAAACAATTTTATTCGGTGTCATTGTACATATCAAATTATTATAAAATGTGTTCTTTTGTAGACATATACTAAGAAAAATTGACTGAAAAGACTGATACTAGACTAATTTGTTTTACATTCTTCTAATAAATAAGAAGGAAGTATTGGAATCGTGAAAATTTTCGACTTTCGTTTTTTGCTTGATTTACATGTTTCGGAGTGTCTTGAACGCGATTTAACTATTTTTAGGAAATGTCTGTTCGTCTGTGTGAGACACAATTTTTGTGGCCTTTCATTCTCAAGAACTAATGCAGGGAGTTTAATAATAATCAAACTTCAGATTAAGATAGACGTAGGTATAACTCGAGTTTTTGGTTTATATCGCCCAACAGGTGGCACTGTTTGCTTAATTATTTTATTCCATGATAGCTATATTGTAAGAACCAATATACAGAATTTCATCAAACTGCATATAGGCTTGAACAAAAATACTTGCCGATTAGCTTTTAGAGTATATCGTTCAACAGGTGGTGCTGCTACGCTGGGTTTTTCATGATTTCCGCGATAACTATATCCAAAATACTAATGGACAAAATTTAATCCAATTTTATATTATTTTAGATCTTCAAATAAATTAATGCTGATAAAATTTGGGGTACATCGCTCAAGAGCTGGCGTTGTTATGTTGTGTTTTTATGATTACCGTAACCTGTATGTAAAACTCTCGTTTTTTTTTTTTTTTTTTTTTTCTTCCATGTCAAAATGATCATATTTGTACATCAAATTGAAATGAAATAAGTACCACGTAGATAAAAGGTACCTTTTTAAAATAAATTTTCTGGATCGTAGTGCTGATTTTTAAAAAATCTGAAGTTGGTAGGTGTGCCGTGAGAGCTATATCTCAAGAACTAGAGTACGGAATTTCATCAAACTCCATCATATTCTGTTAGTATGAATGACATTTTGGTGTATATCGTCCTACAGATTATTTTTTTCTGTGCTGTGTTTTTTAGGATTTTCGAGATTTTTATACCTCTGCACATATTGAATACAATTGCACCAAACTTTTGATGCTTTTCTGGATCGGAATTTCCAGGCCCGGGTCCGGCCCGGCCCGCACAAAAACAATCTTGTCCCGGCCCAATGAAAAAATTAAAAGTTCGTCCCCAGACCCGCCCGTTTATATTTTCGCAGTTCACGGCCCGACCGGTACAAAAATCAGTGAAAACAGGCCTGCCCCGTGGAAAAATCAATTAAATGAGGCTGACTCAATTTCTACAAAAAAAAAAAAAAAAAAAAAAAATCAGATTTTTCTAAACATACAATTAAGATTCTTTTAAAGAATAATGCATACATATTTATGGGATAATTTTACAGTATATTTTAAAATTACTATGTGTTTGCAAGACAGAAAATATACAACATTAATGATTACTTAGAGCCTTAGCCGTTTCAACATTCAAATAAGGATTCATTAAAAAATTAATGTAGTTTAGAATAAAGGAAACTAGTATATTGTGGCCATCACAAAACTTTCTTCTACATAAATCACGCAAGTAAAATCATTTAAATAGTACAAGAAATAGTACATCAATTTAGAACCAATCCATATCAAAGTATATCTAAATTTGAAGTTTGATAAAAATTCGTGCCTTAGTTCTTGAGATAGAGCTATAGCGGAAATTCTGAAAAATGTAGCATAGCAGCGCCCCCTTTTGAAGGATTTACACCAAAACATAAACATCACTAATTGATATCCAGGTATACATGGATCTGAAGTTCGTTGAAAATCCAAGCATTAGTTCTTGAGATAGAGCTATTGCGGAAATCACAAAAATAGCATAGCAGCGCCACCTATTGAGCGATTTACACCAAACTGTATAAAATGTCAATTCATGTCAAGGACTAACTGATTCTAAAGTTTGATAAAAATTCGTGCATTAGTTCTTGAGATATACCTATAGTGGAAATTCTGAAAAATATAGTACAGCAGCGCCACCTGTTGAGCGATTTACACCAAAATGTCAATTCATGCCAAGGATTAACTGATTCTGAAGTTTGGCGAAAATTCTTGCATTAGTTCTTGAGATACAGTTTTAATGGAAATTCTGAAAAGTGCAGCATAGCAGCGCCACCTTTTGAGCGATTTGCACCAAAACACAAACAACACTAATTCATACTAAAGTATACTTGAATCTGAAGTTTGTTGAAAATTTCAAGCATTAGTTGTTGAGATTAAGCTATTGCGGAAATCGTAAAAAATGTAGTATAGCAGCGCCACCTGTTGAGCGATTTACACCAAAATGTACAAAACTTCAATTCATGTCAAGGACTAACTGAATCTGAAATTTGATGAAAATCTGTGCATTAGTTCTGTCAAATGTCGAATGGTGCGAGTAGCGAAATACTCATAGTCGCTGGTTCATTAACTACACTTATTAATTTAATTTACTTTATATACAAGAATATTATTTACAGTTTATACATTATTCGAAGAATTATATACATTATTTGAAGAATATTGGATCCAGCGAACGCACCATAGGTCCGCAGAGATCGTCGAAAACCAAACTACAGTGGCTAGAATAGATAGTGTGCCGTTCATTGGTTACCATAACGCTTTTTTTTTGGTCGTGAAAGAAGGACGCCGCAAGGTGGCGCGCATGTTATCACCGACTGGGAATTTTGAAAGCTTTTAGCGCCGTGACAGTGAAGCATATTGTAAACAAACGCGAGTTTTTCCCATAAAGTTTTAATTATGTCTGTTTAAGAAGCAAAATATGAGTGAAAAACTAACAAAAAATATCAGCAAAGGTATTGTTTTGCGCCTGGTTGTCGTAATTTGTTTTTTAAATAACTGTATATAAAGCAAAATGTATCTGTTTTCAATTAGTTGATCTCCAATTTTGTTCTTAGTAAAAAGAAAAAAAAATGCATTTTTAGAATATTGTTTGTTTAAGTTTTCATGATAAGTGCAATATGTTTTAGTTTTTAATTTATATTATGCTTAAAAATATTTATTGTCAGCAGTAAGTTGACTATTTTGAAAATATCGGATATAATATCAAAAATATCGGATATTTTTTATATTTTCGAAAATATCCCGATATTTACTAACCGTGGGCCCGGGGGAAGGAGATTCCTCCACAGAGGAATGAGATGTCCCTCCGGAAGATTTGATATTTTGTTTTCAATTGTCAAAAAGTGTAATTCCCCCCCCCCCCCCTCCCCCGGAGCTACATAAATCCCTCCCGGAGAAAAGTGTCTGAATTCAACACTGGTTTGCACAGTTTTGGAAGTAGTGAACAGTTGTTGGTATTTGTAAATAACGCTAAAGCGAATTTAACCTTTGAATTTATTTTAAAAATTATTTACTTTTCAAAGATAATTCATAAAGAAACAAATGTTTATAATTTCTCTTAAGAAACTTCTCTCTGTGATTTCCAATGTGAAAATGATTTATTTAACAAATGGGCCTTTGTTTTGAAAATAACACAAAGTAAATATTGCTATTGGGAGATTACTTTTAAATGTTTATTGTATGTTTGCACAGTTTTAGAAGTAGTGAACAGTTGTTGATATTTCATATTTGTAAATAAAGCTAAAGCAAATTTAACCTTTGAATTTATTCACTTTTTTCATACATGGATTCATTTAAAAAAAAAAAAAAATCTTAAGAATTTTAATGTGTGATTTCAAGTGTAAGAAAGATTTGTTTAACAACTGGGGCTTTGTTTTGAAAGTAACACAAAGTAAATATTGCTATTGGGAGTGTATTTTTAAATATTCATTGTATGTTTGCACAATTTTAGAAGTAGTGAACAGTTGTTGATATTTGTAAATAAAGCTAAAGCGAATTTAACATTTGAATTTATTTTTGAAATTATTTACTTTTCATACATAATTCATAAATCATTTTTTTTTAAATTTTTCTTAAGAATTTTAATATGTGATTTCAAGTGTAAGAAAGATTTATTTAACAAATGGGGCTTTGTTTTGAAAATAACACAAAGTAAATATTGCTATTGGGAGTTTATTTTTAAATATTCATTGTATGTTTGCACAGTTTTAGAAGTAGTGAACAGTTGTTATTTGTAAATAAAGCTGAAGCGAACTTAACATTTGAATTTATTTACTTTTCACACATATAATTTTTATTTAAAAAATATGTCTCTGTTCTAAAATAACAGTTTGTAAATAATATATTTATTATTGAAGTATTTCAGACTTGTTTTCATCTAAATATTAATTCCTATATTTAAATGTCTTCTTATATAATATTAAAATAAGTATCGAAAAAGCATTAATTTATCCGATCTGCTTTCGGAAATTTCCAGTCTCTACTACAGTCAGCGCCATCTATTGGAGGATTACTTTCCCGGTCACTTTTTTAGTGTCGAACGGCACACTATATATTCTAGCCACTGTAACCAAACTACTGAACTATTCTTAAAGGTTGCCAAACGGCCAAACCTAAATTACAGAAGAATGCGCCATGGAGGCGCGCGCGACAGTCAAGGTTAAGAGAAGCCGTAACAAGTTCTGGAGATTGAGCTATTGCGGTAATCGTGAAAAAGGCTGCATAGCAGCGCCACCTGTTGAGCGATTTACACCAAAAACTAATCAGCACCAATTTATATCAGGGACAAACTTAATATAAATTTTTATGAAATTCCGTGCATTAGTTCTTGAGATAGAGCGCCCACAAAATTTGTGTCACATACAGGCAGACAGACAGACAGACAGACTCACAGACTTACAGATTCACAGACTCACAGACAGACATTTTGTAAAAACATGTTTTTCGGGTTCTCTGACCCCTAAAACGTGTAAATCCGTCGAAAACCGCAAGTCGAAAATTTTCACGAATCCAATACTTTCTTGTAAAGATAGAAGAAAGTAAAAAGGAGTGTTAAAAACATGACAATTTTTGAAGCTAATAAAAAGAAGATTTGTTAAACTATTTTTCTTATTCCATTTAATAAGGCTTTTCTCAAATCAAAAGGAGCTACATTCTGCTACATTTCTTTTCGGAAATGCATAAGATTTGCAGGTGTTCTTATTCAGAAACTATGTAATCGAATAACGTTATCATTTTTACTTTCTTCTATCTTTACAAGAAGAAAGTATTGGATTCATGAAAATTTTCGAATTCCGGTTTTCGACGGATTTACACGTTTTAGGGGTCAGAGAACCCGTAAAACATGTTTTTACAAAATGTCTTTTTGTGAGTGTGGGTTGTGTCTGTCTGTATGTGACACAAATTTTGTGGGCGCTCTATCTCAAGAACTAATGCACGGAATTTAATAAAATTTTATATTCAGTTAGTTCCTGATATAAATTGGTGCTGATTAGTTTTTAGCGTAAATCGCCCAACAGGTGGCGCTGCTGTGCTGCATTTTTGCGATTTCTGCAATAGCTCTATCTCAACAACTAATGCACAGATTTTCATCAAACTTCAGATGCAGTTATTACTTGATATGAATTTGTGTTGGTAACGTTTCGGTGTAAATCGCCCAACAGATGGCGCTGCTATGCTGCATTTTGCACGATTTACACGATTTTCGCAATAGTTCTATCTCAAGAAATAATGCACGGATTTTCATCAAACTTCAGATTCAGTTAGTCCTTGACATGAATTGAAGTTTTGCACCTTTTGGTGTAAATCGCTCAACAGGTGGCGCTGCTATGGTGCATATTTTTTGTGATTTCCGCAATATCTCTATCTCAAGAACTAATGCTTGGGTTTTCAACAAACTTCAGATTCAGGTATACCTGGATATGAATTAGTGCTGTTTATGTTTTGGTGTAAATCGCTCAACAGGTGGCGCTGCTATGCAGCATTTTTCAGACTTTCTCCTATAGCTCTATCTTAATAACTAATGCACGAATTTTCATCAAACTTCAAATTCAGATATATTTTGATATGAATTGGTGCTAAATGGATGTAATTTCTTGTACTATTTAAATGATTTAATTGACGTGATTTATATAGAAGAAAGTTTTGTGATGGCCACAACATACTAGTTTGATAAAGGCAATATATCTTTGAGAAAATACTATCAAAGTTAAAGTTTTGAATCGAATTTCTGGAAGCGGTAGCACGGGAAAGCAGAAAAAAACTACAGTCACGTGACAAGAATATGTTATATCTCAATAAGTAATTTATTTATAAACTAGTATGTTGTGGCCATCACAAAACTTTCTTCTATATAAATCACGTCAATTAAATCATTTAAATAGTACAAGAAATTACATGAATTTAGCACCAATTCATATCAAAGTATATCTGAATTTGAAGTTTGATGAAAATTCGTGCATTAGTTCTTGAGATAGAGCTATTGCGGAAATCGCAAAAAATACAGCATAGCAGCGCCACCTGTTGAGCGATTTACACCAAAAACTAAACAGCACTAATTTACACGTCAATTCATGTCAAGGACTAACTAAATCTGAAGTTTGATGAAAATCCGTGCAATAGTTCTTGAGATACAGCTCTTGCGAAAATCGTGAAAATGCAGCACAGCAGCGCCACCTGTTGGGCGATTTACACCAAAAATTAAACAGCACTAATTTCTATCAAGGACTAACGAAATCTGAAGTTTGATGAAAATTCGTGCATTTTTTCTTGAGTTAGAGCTATTGCGACAATCATGAATAATGCAGCACAGCAGCGCCACCTGTTGGGCGATTTTCACAAAAAAGTAATCAGCACCAAACTATATCCTGGACTAACTGAATCTGAAGTTTTATGAAAATCCGTGCAGTAGTTCTTGAGATATAGCTATTGCAGAAATCGTGAAAAATGCCGCATAGCAGCGCCACCTGTTGGGCGATTTTCGCCAAAAACTAATCAGGTCTAGTTTATATCAAGGTATAACTAAATAATAAGTTTTGTGAAATTCTGTGCATTAGTTCTTGAGATAGAGCGCCCACAAAATTTTTGTCACATACAGACTCACAGACAGAGTGACGGAGTGACAGACAGACTCACAGACAGACATTTTCTAAAAACCATCAAATCGTGTTCTGGGCATTCTAAAACGTATAAATCCGTCGAAAACCGGGAGTCGAAAATTTTCACGAATCCAATACTTTCTTCTTGTAAAGATAGAAGAAAGTAAAAAGGGAAAACGCTATTCTATTCCAAATCCCTTCAATAGTCAGGCCTGTCAATTTTAAGCCTTTACAGTAAAAAATTAGTCAGAAAATGTGTCAGGAAATTTCTCATTGTTGAGAAGTGAATTTGAGAACCACTTTGAGGTATATTTCCAAAGATTCCGTTAAGAAGAGTAGAGAAGTTCATTATCACTATTAATAGTTTTACAAAACATATTGCCTTTTCTACACATCCTGAGAACAATAAAGTCCAGTTCCGGCCCTGCTCGACTATGTAGAAAAAAACAAGTTGGAAATTGCTCGTCAAACGTGGCAAATGAGGTGCGTTCCTACTATAACTAGTTTTATAATTATTTTTTGCACCCCACATTGTACTGAATGTATAATTTTTTGCACTTCATAAAGCGCATAGTCTGATACATCATTAAAATGCACTTCCAATATTTTTTTCCCATTCCCCGTAATGTAACGGAACACTTTTGACTGTCCCTGTAATTAAACTATACATCCGATTTTCCTAAAATTTGAAATAGCTCAACAAAATTTTGCAACAATTATATCTTTAAAATTTCAGATCATTCGGAAGGCTGTAATATCATTAAAATGCACTTGCAATAATTTTTCCCATTGGCCGTAATGTAAAGAAAAACTTTTGACTGTCCCTGTAATTAAACTATGCATCCGATTTTCCTAAAATTTGAAAGGGCTCTACAAAATTTTGCAACAGTTATATCTTTAAAATTTCAGATCATTCGGAAGGCTCTAATATCATTAAAATGCACTTGCAATAATTTTTCCCATTCCCCGTAATGTAACTGAACACTTTTGACTGTCCCTGTAATTAAACTATACATCCGATTTTCCTAAAATTTGAAATAGCTCAACAAAATTTTGCAACAATTATATCTTTAAAATTTCAGATCATTCGGAAGGCTGTAATATCATTAAAATGCACTTGCAATAATTTTCCCCATTGGTCGTAATGTAAAGAAAAACTTTTGACTGTCCCTGTAATTAAACTATGCATCCGATTTTCCTAAAATTTGAAAGGGCTCTACAAAATTTTGCAACAGTTATATCTTTAAAATTTCAGATCATTCGGAAGGCTCTAATATCATTAAAATGCACTTGCAATAATTTTTCCCATTGGCCGTAATGTAAGGAAAAACTTTTGACTGTCCCTGTAATTAAACTATACATCCGATTTTCCTAAAATTTGAAAGGGCTCGACAAAATTTTGCAACAGTTATATCTTTAAAATTTCAGATCATTCGGAAGGCTGTAATATCATTAAAATGCACTTGCAATAATTTTTCCCATTGGCCGTAATGTAACGAAAAACTTTTGACTGTCCCTGTAATTAAACTATACATCCGATTTTCCTAAAATTTGAAAGGGCTCGACAAAATTTTGCAACAATCATATATTTGAAATTTCAGACCATTCGGTTGGGTAGTTTTTGCTCTGTTACATGCGGACAGACGGACGGACTGAACGACGACTATAGGTGCTACGTATTTATATAATTACGAACGCACCTAAAAACGGTCGCAGACGATTAGCCGACAAGACATTTAGCAGACAGCACTTAGACGACAGGACGTTTAGCCGACAAGTAGATTTAGCCGAAACGAACATTTAGCAGACAGGACATGTAGCCGACACGTACATTTAGCCGACAGGACAAGTAGTCGGAACGTACGTATAGCATACAGGACAATTAGCCGAAACGGACATTTAGCAGACAGACAATTGGACGACAGGCAATTGGCCGAACGTGACAATTAGCCGACAGGACATTTAGCCGACAGGACAATTAGCCGACAGGACATTTAGCGACAGGACAATTATCCGACAGGACATTTAGCCGACATGACAATTAGCCGACAGGACGATTGGCCGACAGGACATTTAGCCGACATGACGATTAGCCGACAGAACATTTAGCCGACAGGACGATTAGCCAACAGGATATTTAGCGGAGAGGACGATTAGCCTAGTTAGGTTATGTTTAGGATACTTTTAGGTTACGGATAGATTATAATTAGTTTACGGTTACGTTAAACTTAGGTTACAGGTACGTTACGGTTAGGTTACAGATAGATTACGGTTACGTCACAGTTAGGTTACTTTTACGGTCGCAGACGATTAGCCGAAAACCAAATAGCCGACAAGACATTTAGCAGACAGCACTTAGACGACAGGACGTTTAGTCGACAAGTACATTTAGCCGAAACGTACATTTAGCAGACAGGACATGTAGCCGACACGTACATTTAGCCGACAGGACAAGTAGCCGAAAAGGGTATTTAGCAGACAGGACATTTAGCCGACAGGACAATTAGCCGACAGGACATTTAGCCGACAGGACAATTAGCGACTGGACATTTAGCCGACAAGACAATTAGCCTTCAAGACAATTAGCCGACAGGACAATTAGCCGACATGAAAATTAGCCGACAGGACAATTAGCCGTTAAGACAATTAGCCGATAGGACATTTAGCTGACAAGACATTTAGCCGACAAGATATTTAGCCGACAGGACATTTAGCCGACAAGAAAAATTAGACGACAGGATATTTAGCCGAGAGGATGATTAACCTAGTTAGGTTATGGTTAGGATACTTTTATGTTACGGATAGATTATAATTAGTTTACGGTTACGTTAAACTTAGGTTACAGTTACGTTACGGTTAGGTTACAGTTAGATTACGGTTACGTCACAGTTAGGTTACTTTTAGGTAACAATTAGGTTACGTTTAAGTTACAGATAGGTTAAGGTTATGTTACGGATAGGTTGCAGTTAGATTACGGTTAAGTTACGGATAGGTTACAGTTAGATTACGTTTCTGCTACGATTAGGTTACAGATAGGATACAGTTACGTTACAGTTTGGTTACAATTAGGATAACGGATAGGTTACAGTTAGATTACGATTAGGTTCCGGATAGGTTAAAGTAGGTTAGGGATAGATTACAATTAGGTTACATTTAGGTTATAGTTACATCACAGTTAGGATACGGTTAAGTTATAATTAGTCTACGGTTAGCGTACCCTCATATTACGTTTATTTTACAGACAGATTACTGTTAGGTTACAGTTATGTTACAGTTAGGTTATGTTTAGGTTATAAGTAGGTTACGGTTACGTTACGGTTAGGTTACAATTAGGTTATGGTTAGGTTGCGGTTATGTTCCGTTTCCGTTACAGATAGGTTACGGTTAGATTATGGATACGTTACAGTTAGGTTACAGTTACGTTACATTTAACTTATAATTAGTTTATGTTACGGTTAAGTTACCGACAGTTTAGAGTTACGTTACAGTTAAGTTAGGGTTACGTTATAATTAGGTTAAGGTTAGGTTGCAATTAGATTACAGTTAGGTTACGGTTAGGTGATAATTTGTTTATAATTAGGTTGAAGTTATGTTACGGTTAGGTTACGATTACGTAAAATGTTACAGCTAGGTTACAGTTAGGTAATGTTTATGTTACAGTTAGGTTACGGTTACGTTACAATTAGATTACCGCGCTTGCTATACGTTGCCGCAGGCAGCGGACCCGTGTCGGATGATCGTACAGAACATATTGTTTTTGTAGCGCGTGCGCAGCATGTCTTCTATATGGTATACGAGGCAACGAGGGCACAGTGTCGGTGTTTCGTTTGGAAGGTGCATTGTTTAGATTTTAGAACATACTGCGCCCCCTGGTGGTTGGAAGTGAAATTAAGTTATTTTGCAGAGCGTGCACAGCACTCCAGCTATACGGTGCCGGAGGTTCATTTGAAATATATTGCGCCTCCCAGTAGTGGAACGTGGAAATTCAAGATTTTCCTGCGCAGCACACCCGGTATACGGTGCCGTAGACAGCGAGGACCCGAGCCGGAGGTTCGTTATTTCGAAAAATTTCGTATAAATTCGACATTCGTTTTATTCGAGGTTCGCATAAATTAGAGGCCCCGATGTAATTATGGGCGCGCTAGGGAGCAAAATCAACTAGTTCAATAAAATGTTATTAATTATTACAGTAATGTGCTAAAACTTCGATAACGCAACATTATCATAAATAAGTGTATTTAGTTAATCAAATATTATTGTTTATACATATGCTCTAAAAACTAGATAACTTTCAGATTCATTATTCTGTTTTATTATACATCGAATACAAGTTATGCGCTTAAACATTGATGACAAGCTTGTAAATCTATGTTTTTTTAAACAATTATAATTAGTATATGGTATATGTGGTTATAAACTAAAACCTTGATAACTCGATATCCTCAAAAAACAGTGCTTCTATGCAGTAGAAGATAATTAATTTTCTTTACATCGGTAATAAAATCAATACTAGTCGGATATACCAATCCCAAAACTTTCTTCTATCTCATGCATGTTAATACTTGAAAAAATTTGAAGCAAATAGGATGTTTCTATCAAGCGTTATCGCGTTACGTACGTACATACGTACGTACATACAGAACCGGCGGGCACATAAGCTCAGAGGCTTTGATAGCCTGTGAGCTAAAAAAGCTAATTAAACGGCAATCTATGCCCATCATGAAGATTCTATAGATATGAAATTCCGTGCATTAGTTCTTGAGATATGGCTATCTACGAAATCGTGTAAATACAGCAAAATTCAGCCTAGCAGCCCCACCTATTGGGTGCTTTACACCAAAACCTATGTTAAACAAAACTACCAAGCAACCACTTACGTCAAAGTCTAACTGAATCTGAAGTTTGGGGGAATTCCGTGCATTAGTTTTTGAGATAGAGTTATTGCGAAAATCATGAAAATGCCAGCATAGCAGCGCCACCTATTAGACGATTAACACCAAAACCTAATCAGCAACAACTTGTGTTAACATCTAACTAAATCTGAAGTTAGATGAAAATTCGTGCATTAGTTTTTGAGATAGAGCTATTGCAGGAATCGTGCAAAATGCAGCACAGCAGCGCCACCTGTTGAGCGATTTACATCAACACGTAATCCGCATCAAGTCATATCGAGGACTAACTAAATCTGAAGTTTGATGAAAATCCGTGCATTAGTTCTTGAGATAGAGCCATTGCGGAAATCGTAAAAAATACAGCGTAGCAGCGCCACCTGTTGAGCGATTTGCACCAACACGTAATCAGCATCAAGTCATATCAAGGACTAACTGAATCTGAAGTTTCATGAAAATCCGTGCATTAGTTCTTGAGATAGAGCCATTGCGGAAATCATAAAAAATGCAACATAGCAGCGCCACCTGTTGAGCGATTTACACCAACACATAATCAGCATCAAGTCATATCAAGGACTAACTGAATCTGAAGTTTCATGAAAATCCGTGCATTAGTTCTTGCGATAGAGCCATTTCGGAAATCATTAAAAATGCAAGCATAGCAGCGCCACCTATTGAGCGATTTCCACCAAAAACTAATCAGCATCAATTTGTATCAGGGACTAACTGAATATGAATTTTTATTAAATTCCGTGCATTAGTTCTTGAGATAGAGCGCCCACAAAATTTGTGTCACACACAGACAGACAGACAGACACTCACAGACACACATTTTGTAAAAGCATGTTTTTCGGGTTCTCTAACCTCTAAAACGTGTAAATACGTCGAAAACCGGAATTCGAAAATTTTCATGAATCCAATACTTTCTTCTTGTAAAGATAGAAGAAAGTAATAACAAGTTACCCCCTCAAATGATCTCTCTAAATGCAAAAACCCAGTTACTTCGCCATCTCTCTAAATTTACGTTTCATTTAGTTGGATATAAATTCTGTAGGAATTTCCAAAAAAATCTCGAAAAGTCCCCATCCTTAATCATCTGTGTTTTTATTAAGTCAAATATCATTAATGAATTATATATATCCAATCTTGATAACTTGACATTCTCACAAATCCGTCTTTTTGCATATCGAATTTATTTAATTTATATATTAAAAGATCAGTAATTCGCCAGCCTTATAAATCTTTGCTTTTATTGAAAGAAGTAATATTTATCTGTTACTGATATGGGGGCACTATAATATCGATAGCTCACCAACTTCATAAATCAGTGCTTTTACAGAATCATCATTAACTGTTTATACTACATATGCATTAAAACCTCAATAACTTGTCAGCTACTAAAAGTGCGTTTGTATTTTACTAGAATAAGTTTTCAGCAAGATTGGATTTAACGATAACTCAGTTTTTAGCGAGGAAAAATGAATAAAATCAATACTAATAAAAGAAAGTTTCGCTCTGCCTGTGTGCATGTGAGTGCGTACGTGTGTGTCTGCGTGCGATGGCTAGCAAAATCTACCACACGTAGAAATCTGAAAATTTAGGCGAGAACAGTTCAAGACATGTCCTGATGCACCTGAGCCTCAGATTTTCCTTTTTTTAAGGGTCGGGGGCCTTGTGCCTGTTTAAGTTTTTATGCTATAAATTGTTAATAACTATCCACCTTTTTATCCGGTCTTCTACGTTTTTGGGGCCAATTCCTATTCCCCCATTTCTACATTCCAGTTTAGATCCTGGCAAACTGGTGCCCGGTACAGTACCCCTTGAAGTTTTTGCACCGTAAATTGCTAATAAATTGCTTACTTTTAATTCAGATCTTCATTTTTGTAATCCTTTTTCCGTTTAGCTTTTGTCTCATTTCTACATCACAGTTAAGACCCTTGCCCTCCCATCCCCCATAGGGTCCCGTAAGTCCCGGTCTAGGGCCCCTTGAACTTTTTGCGCACCATGCATTTTTCATCCCCTAATTTTCTCACCTTCTCGGTGCATAATTTTAAAGTTCAGTATGACTTGAGTATTCGGTCCCTTATTCTCCCGTTTCTACTTTCCAGTTAAGACCCTGGGGCCCCTAGGATCCCGTAGAGTCCGTTTCGGGGGCCCTTGAATTTTTTGTGCCCCATGCATTTTTAACCCCCTAATTTTCTCACCTTCTCAGTGCACAATTTTAAAGTTGAGTATTGGACTCTTCTCCTCGGACCAACACCCTCAAATTTTTATTGGGGCCCTAGAGCTCTTTTTTAAGCATTTACCCAATTTTTTGCGCATTCCTTTAAATTATTATTCTAGCGGATAATTCATACCGCTGTAGTTAATTTTGAATAACTGAATATCTAAAGTGCTTAGAACTAAGACCTTTTAACATATTTTCATGTTAGGGCCCTGTTCTTAACTATCAGTTGGCCTCTTTTGGGCCCTTTATTGTGGCTCCCAATGGCCCAATTCACTAGCTTTTTTTATGTAACAACTTCTTAAGTCATCCAGCAACTACATAAACGACAAAAAAATTTCTCAGACTTCAGCTACCACCAATTTTGAATATTAATCTCCTTCTCGGGGCCTTTGTTGCAGCTTCTTTAAAAATAATTCGATTCTATTGCAATTTTCTTCAACATAGTTCTTGCGTCCTACAGCTACTTTAAAACTATTAAATTTTTTCCCATACTCAACTACATTCCTGTTAAAATCTCGCCCCCTGGTCCCTGTCCTCCTTTATACCTCAGCTACCATTTTTTTCGAATGTTAATCTCCTTTTTCGGCAACAACTTACGTTTATTCACTACAGCCGTAAATTATAAATTACGTCACGCGTTATTTTAAAGGTAACTTTAGATAAGGGATTTCATCCGTTTATTAAATAATATTGTGTTAATTTTAAAAGTAGTCCGTGAAATTTACAGAGGGGAGGAGGGGCAACCTTCCACCACATAGGTGTGTATTCTTTCTCGGGTTCTAAGAGCCCAATTTCAACGGGAATTGGTTCATTTAAGTTAGATTACAATTCAGCTACTTTCTGTATTATGAAAGTTTATCTTATGAAAGTTTATCTTCAGTTACCAACATTTTCGAACATTAATGATGCATTCTTTTTTCGGGTTCTATAGGCTTGATTACTACGAAGTTTGGCTCACTCAACTTCGCTTTCGATTACCTGCGGCACGTGCGGAGCACTTCCGGTACATACTGCCTTAGGTAGCGGGGACCCAGATCACAGGTTCGTTCGGAAAGAGATTTGTTGAGAACACACGAGACGCTGTGGAAGGCAATGGGACTTCCAAAACTAGGTTCATTTAAAAGATTTTCCAGATATAGAGTTTTATTTAAGGTTATTATGATGGGCCTGGGGCAACGCCGGGTGGGTCAGCTAGTGTCATATAAAATTGCATTGTATAAAATTCGGTTGTAACGTAGGGAACTGGAACAAAGCAAGCAAAGAATTCATATCTCACAATTTGTTTTTATTTTTAATATGATATAAATTTCGTTATTCATATGTTTTACTCTTTTATACATTTAATATAAAACAGTAGGTTGAAACAAAGTAAAGAGTTTATTATTTGTTAAAAAATTTTGTTTATATGACTTATATTTTTCTACATAAACAAATTGCAGCAGTAATAATCCTTAATTGAGTTCATAAAATATTTTTTCTTTAAATGCCAATCGTTCACTTCCAATTATTTTTCAAAAAACCATACAAATTCAACAAACCGTCGTATCGGAACGTTGTTTGTACTATAAAGTTTATCAAATAATATTTTTGTGCAAAAAGGAAAAAAATAGTTGAAATTCTCACCGATAAGTAATGCTTTAGGCGCCGCATTATAAAAATGCATGACAGATATGAAGATTATGGATTCTTAAAATGGTCTCACACTGAAAAATTGAATTTGATTGTTTAGTGTCTGAATAAAAATAGCTGTACATTTTGTGCTGTAAGAATTAAAAATGGTTCTATGAATGCGTTAGGACAGGGGAATTTGGATTTGAGAAAAGCATTTAAAAAAAAGAAAAGAAAGAGAAAAAAAATCCCTCCCGGATCGGAATGCAGGCATAGGTAGGTTTCGAAGTTAAGTAGTAATTTCACCAAAAAACTAAATCAAGATTAGAGATAAACACAGTTTAACAATTTTATCTGGCCGCTTTTGACGAGTTTTTAATTTCATTTTTCTGAGCTGTCTTTATCGGAATCATGTTAACCCCTTCGGGACGAGCGTATTTTACCGAATTTTTAATCTTTAATAACCGGTTTTTTAAAACAGAAATTTTTGCGTAATTGAATCGGGAAAATGCTCGGATTAAATAAGGCAAAATTTACAATAAAAATTTACTGGTGAGAATAAATCCCGATTCTGAGCACCTTACGCGGCACGAATACCGGTCGCTCGTCCCCAAGGGGTTAAGGCTGTTCTCAACTGCACTGCTCAACATGCCCGATTCTTTCTGACACAATGACGTACACATTTTTAAACATAAACATATAAAATTGGCAGAGCTATCACAAGGCGTTTTTCTCCCTTCGTTCACTGGTTTTTCTACTTTCGTTGGGAAATTCGGTTCAAAACGCCAACTTTGGCAATATTTTCTGAAACATCTATTGGGTTTACAAAAAAAAAAAGTCTTTAAATTACATAGTTTCTGTATAACAACAGTTTTCAGCTGCATGCGTTTCCAAACAAAAATGATTTAAAACATATGTCATAAAGTTGCCCCTTTGGATTTGAGAACAGCTTTAATACGATAATTTTTTCTTCAACGCCTATTTTTTTCCTCTAAGAGTTGGTTTTATCAAGATCTTGTCAGTATAAAAGTTGAAGAAAATATTAAGACAATTTATCATAAATTTAAGTGGATTTGATATGTTATGAATTAACGGAGTTATGATATTTTTCTTCCCCCTCCCCACTTTTTTTTAATGCTTTTAATTTTTTTGCTGTAAAAATTCGTCCTATCAAAAACTTGTCAATATAAAAGTTGTAGATAAGATTAAGAAGATTTATAATAAATTTAAGTGGATTTTATATCTTGTGAATTAACGAAGTTAGGAATCTTTTTCTACTTAAAACCCTATCTTTTTCGCCCCTTGAGCCCACTTTTAGTGATATCAAAAATCTGTTATACATAAATTTTTGGCCTTTTTCCTAGATGTAATAATAAATTTAAACTAAGAATTCTAAGAAATTTATCAAAAATTATTGAATGTATGGGTATTTGAGTGGCAAAAATCATCAAAATTTTCATATTTTTATTTTGAAAATCAAAAAACTTTAGAAATTTCTTGTTTATTCATTATATTTTAGACCATTTTATTTTTGTAATATTCTTAAACTCATATTAAAAGTTTCAAAGTTCTAGAGGGTATAGATATTTTTAAATCATGCGTGCAAGCTATATACATTATCATTAATTTTTAAAAAGCATACATTAAGGTATAATTATATCAATTAATTATACATCAGTGTTTAATGAAAATTATATATTATATTGCATGGAGAACATAGTATAGTATTAACAAAACAACAACAACAACAAAAAAAAATAATAATAACTGAGGGGATTAGTGCAAAAATTAGTGACTTTAAATATTTGTCTCCGAAATCAAATTTTTTATCTGTTTAAAGGATCGTATGTCCCCTTAAGTAATTATAACAACTAGGTTTAACAGTAATACTTCTAGAACATGATAAAAATCAATTTTCCCCACGGGAGCAAATTGATTGAAAGATCGCGGAAGGTGCGTAATATGAAACAGTGGTCACAGGTCTTTAAAACGATATATCACATAAGGAGTATCGGCAAAATTTGAAAGGAGGGACACCGGAGGTGCATAACATGAATAAGTGACGCCTTTCAAATGATATGTAACATGCGGGGTGCGGCAAGATTTAGAAAAGTGCTCCCAGGAGGCAGAGTGGGGGATGGGAGGGAGGTGTCTAATATGACATAGCGGTCACAGTGCTTTCCAATGATATATCACATGAAAGTTGTCGGTAAATGTTAGGAAAGTCATCCCGAGAGGAGGCAACTATCGTGCCCCCCGGAAAACACCCCCCCCCCCCTCTTCGAAATTTATATATTATAAGTAATATTTATCGGAGGGCTACGTAAAAAAATTCCGATCTAAAATTATGAAATCGCTATGATTTCAAAAAAGTTCAAAAAGTGGCCCCTTTTGGGGTGGCCACGGTGCTTTCTATTCCGTTGGTTAGTGGTCACAGTGCTTTCCATTGATGTATCCCATGAGGGGTGTCTACAAAGTTAGAAAGTGGTCTCGGCGAGGCAATTATCTCGCTCACCGTTATATACCCTCCCCCTCTTTGAAATTTTTATATATTATAATAATATTTATCGGAGGTCTACGTAAACAAAAAAATCTGATCTAAAATGATGAAAACGCTACGATTTCAAAAAAGTTCAAAAAGTGCCCCCCTGGGGTGGCACAGTGAGGGGAGGGACTTGGGAGGTGTATAATATGAAATAGTGGTCACAGTGCTTTCCATTGATATATCACATGAGGAGTGTCGGCAAAAGTCAGAAAATTGCACCCACCGGGGAGGCAATTATCTCGCCCCCCCGGAATACACCCCCCCCCCTCTTTGAAATTTTTATATATTACAAATAATATTTATTGGAGGGCTACGTAAAAAAATTCAGATCTAAAATGCTGAAAATGCTACGATTTCAAAAAAGTTCAAAAAGTACTAGGGTGGCAAAGTGAGGGGAGACGTGGGAGGAGTATAATATGAAATAGTGGTCACAGTGCTTTCCATTGATATATCACATGAGGGGTGCCCACAAAGATAGAAAAGTGGTCCCGGGAGGCAACTATCTCGCTCACCGTTATATATATATTATATATATACTAGAAAGGTAGCCCGTCAAAAATGACGGAAATTTAGATATAATGATTTATACAACTCATGTGCAAGAATATGAGTTTTCTCGATTGTTCCGCAGTGATAGATGAAAATAACACATTTTAAGAACGAAACACATTTATGAAAAACTGTGTACAGTAATCTGCACAGTTTGGTTCCAAGTGTTATGCAGATTTGAGGCTTTTTGCGGTCATGTCTATTCAATCTTTGTTTACATATTTTTAAATTCATATATTGGACAATTTAGATTGATGAGCCTTAAAAATAAATAAATAATACACTTAAAGTTAGGTTAAAAACTATTAAATTATCGTATACGATTTCATGAAATGGTATTATATGGTATTATTTAAGTATTGCGCGGCAGCGCAATACTTATTTATTTCCAGTGTCACTTCTCAATGTTAATTTAACATAGAAAAGCCTATGGATATCATAACTTTTTCATTTTTTCTTCCTACCTTTTTGTCCCTGATGCCACTCATTTTTAATTCTTTGCTAATTCTAATAATATTATAAATTCAAAGTGTAAAAACATTTGCCAGACGTCAGGGTTAAAACGGATCATAAAATGCCTTTGCATATAGGTGGATTATAATCTAAAGAGTAACATGGGCTAATTTTTATTTACATTATTCAAATATTTTTCTTAATAATTCCAAATTTCGCTTTTTTCATTGAGATTCAACTGACATTTTCTAATAAAATTTAACATTTTTCCTTCATTGTTGTAAATAATTCAAAAGCCGTAATAATAATTTGCCTATTTTTAGTTGAATGATTTTCACGTGAAACATGAAACTGAAGAAACTGAAATAGTTTTTAAGAATTAAAAAGTAGATGAATATGACGTCAAAGTGGAAATAAAAATGACATTTTCAAGCAGATTTTTCAATTCCTACTATTAGTTCACACTCTTCCTATATATATATATATATTTATTTATTTATATTTATATATTTATATATCTTGTTCAAATTTTCAATCGTTAATAAAATACTCATTATTCATCCTATCAAGTTGAAATAAATTTTTTAAACTTGTACTGGATGACAATTGATGTTAATAAAGTTTTTTTCAAATATTAATTAATTAATTAAATTTTAATTAATTAATTTTAGTTTTGCATGGGAAACAAATGGCGGGTTATCGATATATCGCCAACTTTGGCGGCCAAAATGAGTCGCCAAAAGTGACGCCAACTTGGCGATATCTGTAATATTTCGCGAAATTCCCATAGAGTTCCATTGTAAACCTACTGCTTATAGAAAATCAACAAATTGAGATATTTTAATGCAACAAAAACTAATAGTAGCTTATAGGATTTTATTAAATTTTTCTTTGATGACTTAAGTAGGAATTGACTTTAAAAACAATATTTTTATAAGACTTGTTTAAGTTCAGATTGGAATTTTTCGTCCAAACTACAGCAATATTTATTACTGCACTGGTGAAAATTTTTGAATTATACATAGGTAAATTACATCACAAATTGTGATGCGATATCGCACAAATCAAAGCCTGATGATGATACCCTCCATTAATTTTGAAATGTGTTCGTCTGAATGCTGTAGTTATTAAAAAACTTGACATATTAAACAAAAACCTAATTTGCAGAACAAATAATAATAATAATAAAATTATTTCCTAAATTGTTTAAGCCCGAGAAGGGGCAGATATTAAGATATTTCATTCAATTCGTTCTACATTTAATGTTAAATTTTTGTAACAAATAAGTTTAACCAATTGAACTTTAAAAAATAAAAATGAAATTCATACAATGTAATACTTTAAACACCTATGTACTTAGATTCCGTTCAAATGAAATCGAAATAAATCTTAGACTTTTTCCATTTTTAATTTGTAAATATTTGTACTGCAGATTTTGCATTATGTTTATGATGATTGTGCATAATATGATAAGATACATGCAAAATACAAAACTTTAAAATAAGTCTAAGATTTATTTCGATTTCATTTGAACGGAATCTAAGTATATAGGTGTTTAAAGTATTATATTGTATGAATTTCATTTTTATTTTTTAATGTTCAGTTGGTTTAACTTATTTGTTACAAAAATTTAACATTAAATGTAGAACGGATTGAATGAAATATCTTAATATCTGCCCCTTCTCGGGCTTAAACAATTTAGGAAATAAATGTTTTTTTTTTTTTTTTTTTTTTTTTTTTTTTAATTTGTTCTGCAAATTAGGTTTTTGTTTAATATGTGTGTGCTTCACGATCTTGGTTACGACGTTGGCGAAATTGGCTGCAACTTGTCATAATCCTAATAGTGTGGGCCGCTATAACAAAAAACAAAAAAGTAACCAGTTTTTAGTAAAATTTCTGATATAAAGTAGCTTTCAAATACTTGTGTAAAATTGCAGGCCGTTCTCGTGTTATGTCAGTTCTAGGAATAATATTTCTAACACTGAAGATTTTCCATGTATATATGGAATTTAGAAAAGCTTCGCCAAAAGAAAGGTCCTGAAATGACATTGTAATTCCTCTAACTTCAAAGTTTAATCGGGCCCTGATGTTGAGTACTGAAATCTAATAAATACAGTTATTTTGAATATTACAACAGAATTAAACAGTTAAACTTATTTAACTTAAACCCGCTGTTACTTCCCGATGTTATTTTTTAGTATTAAGAAAGAAAATTATTTAAAAATTTCAGATCATGCATTTATGATTTTTTTCAGTCTTTAATAACTAAATAATGAAAAAATAGGCTTTTGTTCTGAGCTCATAGATATGACAATAAAATAATGTAACTAAGAGACATTGCAAAATTAAATCTTTGTGATTACAAACCATAAACAAACGATACCGCCACCATTTTACCTACTATGATGTCATTAGAATATTGCCCATTGATTGTTGGAGAACTTACTTTGTGAATGATTACCTCAATGATTTAATATTTTTGACGTTTCACCATGAATGAATCACTTGTGTTTGTTTAGGTTTATGGAATGAGATATTAAGGTGTGAAACTAATTTCAATTGAAGCTATCCAAGGATATATGTATTTTTAATCGAAATTCAAAACAATGCTTTGATCTCGAAATAAAAAGTTTTAGTTTGTATAATTTGTTATTTCTGTTAATTATTTATTTAAGTACTTTTCCATTATAGCGCATTTTTAAAAAAAGCTTGGCGCGATTCGGGCATAAGAAAGTGAGATATGTTGCGAAAATATATAAACAGCTACGAAAACAAATCTAATGAACTTTTATCTTTGTTTATATATGCACTTATATGCATAAAAAAAATCGTTTCTAAATATATATATTTTTTTATATACAAATTACGGCACAGATTTCAGATATGAACCGGGATACCTAACTGGCGCCAAAATGGTGTTATTTTGCCTGCTATGGTAAACCGGCTATTGTTTTTTATTTATTAATAAATTGTTTATTTACTTTTACTTTCTGTTTTTTAATTATATAAACTGCTTTGTTCTATAGTTAATATTCAAACTTTTATTTATTTATAGTTATTTCATTTTCAAAATGATAGCAAATAATTGAAAAATATATAAGTAACTGGTATTTGAAAGCGAGATTTCTGCCAAATTGGCGTCATAGAAAAATCACGCCAACCCCCATGCGTATATGACATCTGTGCAAAAATTACTTCTGTTTCTTTATAAAAATGGGTAAATAGTTTTTTTTTATATTAAATTGTCGGCACAGATGTCATATACGCCCATATTGGCGCGATTTTTTTTGACGCCGATGTCATATACGCACCGGGTACTTAAATGGCGCCAAGGTGTCGTTATTTTGCTTATAATGGTAACCCGAATGTTATTTATGCTGTTGATGTTTTCGCCAAATTGGCTTCGGAAAAAAATCGCGCAAATATATGACATCTGTGCCAAATTGTATACATATGGAAAAAAATGCTTGTGAGTATGAAGCAGTAAATAGGTTGCCAGAAAATACGTTGGCAAACTTCTTTCTCGCCAAGAAACATTTCTCCGAAATATTGTACATAAGCAATGATTGCTAGAAATGCATTTTTAATTATGATATGCGCTTTTATGTTTCACTACATTTATGCATACTATACTGTGTGTATAAATGCTACAGTTCGTATGCAGGGCTACACAAAAGAATTCGTAAGAGTTGCTGAGTATGAGAGTAAATTGCTTAAAGGTGGTTTTTAAAGGAGTTATGCATTTTTACGCTGAACTGCATTTAGTTTCCTAAGAAATGTTTGTGGAATATAGATAAAATGATATACATGGTCACGCAAAGAATTGGATACATAACCGTCTATGGATGATAATATCTGGAAATGTGATTTCAGGGTACAGATGTCATATTCGCCCCATATTGGCGCGATTTTTTTCTGTCGCCAATATCATATAGGCAACGGGTACTTAACTTGCGCTCAAGGGCTTGATGTGGTAACCCGGATTATGTTGTTTATGCTGTTGATGTTTTCGCCAAATTGGCAACCGAAAAAAATCGCGCCAATATGGGGCGAATATGACATCTGTTCCTTAATTTAAACTACTCTTAAAACTACTGAAATCGGAAGTTTAAATTAAATTTTAGCTAAATAGTGGCATATAATAACGGGACTATTGGCTATGGACGGTAACTGCTGAAATCAATTTTTAAATTCTTTTATGCGTTTTCTAAAATGTTTACTTAGTTATCTTGGTAATTCTTTGTTATCCCGTTGACCAAATTACTGTCGCCAAATTGTAAGATTAATTGCCAATAATGGTTGCCATTAATTAATTAATTAAATGCCAATAATGGCCCATAAAACCATTAATTCGACGTTTTATTTGTATTTTTATTAATGTTTTACTATTGATTTGGTGATTTATATAATTTGGTGCAATTGGTCGACGGGATATCTAAGAAGTAACGTTATCTTATTTACCTTATTTACCTAAATAACGAAGTTTTTTTTAAAGCATTCAGGATGTGTTGGAAAGTGTTTCATATTCTATGCTTAACGCATGATTTTTCTTTCTTCTTTAGTCTTATTTTGCATTTATTTTTTTCTTAATCATATTGCTTATACTGCTTTATAGAAACTTATAGAAACCTTATAGAAACCTTGGCACAGTTGTCATATACGTTATGATATAGTGGCGCGATATTTTTCCGACGCCATTTTGGCGAAAACATCAACAGCATAAACAACGACATCCGGATTACCATATCAAGCAAAATTACGACACTTTGGCGCCAGTTAAGTACCCGTTGTGCATATGACATTGGCGTCAGAAAAAAATTGCGCCAATATGGGGCGTATATGACATCTGTGCCGAAACTTTAATATCTAATGTTTAAACTCTTCGCTCCACTCCCCTTGCATGTAGTACAAACTATAACACAGATAGCGCAAAATAATAGACAATTTGGTACATTTCCACTGTAGGGGCTTTGGCATTTTTTTTAAAAGCTTGGTGTAATTTGGGCATCAGAAAGTGAGATTTGGGTACTTCTCCGTTATGCGGACACCATTGTCGCCAAGCGTAATAGTTGGCGCAAAATCGTGAATTGAAGCATTTGAAAAATAAAAGAAAAACCATTGTCGATACTAAAGTGAGCATTTAAAAAATATAACATTTGAAAATTCCAGACTTTTCTGAACTATTTCATCAAATCACAAATATATACTTAAAATAAGTGAACAAATAACTGCTATAAAATAAAGCAATAAAATAAAACTCATATTAAACTGCTGGCATAAAATTACAAATATCTTTTAGCATTTTGAAATAATTGGCGCATTAGCATACATTTTGGCATGGTGTCCGTATAACGGGAAAATATCGAGATTTGTTGTCAAATCATATAAACAGCTATGAAAACAAATTTGATGAGTGTTTTTGTTTGTTTTATATGTATATTATTGATGTTTTTATGTACAAATTACATCTGTTTCTGTATAAAATTAGAGAAACGGCTTTTTTATGTTAAATAAATCGTATAAATATCGAAAAAAATGCGTGTGTATATAAAATGAAACAGTGAATATGTTCCCGGAAAATATGTTACCAAATTTCCTTTTTCTCCAAGGCACCTATACTGGAATAGTACCTAAAGCACATTAAAATCGCGCAGTTAGGAGCTCACACAGTACACCGTTGTCTATTGGCGGTTATTTTATTAGTAGCATCGGGAGGAAGATGTAAAGATATGCTTTAAATTATCACCCATAGATTTCGAAAAAATATCTTAAAAGAGTGGAGTTTAAATTAAATTTCGGTGATCTCCATTATGAAAGATTAATGGTTTTAAATGGGAATTTCGCCAAATTAGTCAGCTATCGCCAAGTTGGCTAACATTTGGCGCTACTGTGGTAACCCTGCATTAATATTTTTCAACAATGACTCATTTCAATGAGGCGGTCCTACCGGAATAGTGAGGGACACACAGAGACTTGGATTTTATATAAATAGATTCTTTAAAGTTTTTATATATTATAATAATATTTATCGGAGGTCTACGTAAAAAAAAAAATCTGATCTAAAATGATTAAAACGCTACGATTTCATAAAAGTTCAAAAAGTGCCCCCCCCCCCTGGGGTGGAAAATTGGCGGGAGCGACGTGGGAGGTGGATAACATGAAAAAGTGATCACAGTGCTTTCAATTGATGTATCACATGTGGGATGCCGGCAAAAGTTAGAAAAGTGCCCCTCCTGGGAGTTAACTATCGCGCCCCACGGAATAGACCATCCCTTTCTTTGTTATTTTTATATATTATAAATAATATTTATCGGAGGGTTACGTAAAAAATTCCGATCTAAAATGATGAAAACGCTAACATTTCAAAAAAGTTCAAAAAGTGCTCCCCCCTAGGGTGGCAAAGGGGGGGGGGGGATTTGGGAGATGTATAATATGAAATAGTGGTTACAGTGCTTTCCAATGATATGACACATGAGGGGTGTCTGCAAAAGTTCGAAAAGCACTACCGTTGCACCAACTCTCGTGCCCCCTGCAATACCACCCGCTCTTTGGAATTTTATATATTATAAATAATATTTATATGAGGGCTCCGTAAAAAATCTAATCTAAAATGATGAAAATGCTACGATTTCAAAAAGTTCGAAAAGTGCCCCATGAGGAGCTAAATTGAGGGGAGGGGAGAAGAAAGAATCATAACATGAAAAAGTGGTCCGAGGGGTTTCCGATGATATATCACATGACTGATCCGAAAAAAGTTTGAAAATTGCCCACTGTGGGTCTACTCTTTCGCCCCCTGAATATACTCTTAATTCATGCATCCCCTCTTTTAAATTCTTATACTTAAAAAATAATATTTATCGGAGTTATCCGTCAAAAAACAGTATTTCAAACAATATTTATTGTAGAGAATGTTACTTTTTTTAAAAAATTGTTAGCGCAGCCCTACCAAGTTATCGATGTTTTAGAATATGTTATAATTATAATGACTGTATTTGTAAAATATAATGGCAGTTTAAGAGAATGATGAGTTATTAAGGTTTAATGCATAATTAAAATAAATTATTTCAATTTTATTTCATAAAATCCACGATTAATAAGTGTAATGTGCTATGGAGAGTTTAAGGCTTATGTTTATAAGTAAATAATTATGTTCGAATGAACAAAAGAATATAACGGAGGTGAGTTATTGAGGTTTTATTGAAAAGCTTTACAGAATAACTGTGAATGAAGAAAAAAAATTACTTTACGAAGGTGAAGAAGTGCATATCATACACAAAATCGCTGAAACATTGACAAAGCTGAAATATGATGGTGACGAGTTATTGAGGTTGACATTGTTGGGATATCACCGTGTTTTCTAAATTATTTCGGCAAAATGTATGTGTCGGTTAAACATCATGTCGTCTGTTTAACCTGTCGGCTAAATGTTCTGTCGCCAAATTGAACCTAATTATAACCTAACCGTAATGGTAGCCTATTTACAACCTAACCGTAATAGTAACCTAATTATAACCTACCCTAACCTAACCATAACGTAACTGTAACCTATTCGTAGCCTAACCGTGACCTATCTGTAAAATAAACGTAACATGACGGTAACCTAAGCATAACCTAATTATAACCTAACCGTATCCTAACAGTGATGTAACCATAACCTAACTGTAACCTGGCGGTAAACTAGCTCTCGTCGTTACCTTATTATAACTTAACCGTAATCTAACTGTAACCTATTCGTAATCTAACTGTAATCTATCCGTAATCTAACCGTAACAAAACCATAACCTAATTGTAACGTAAAAGTAGCCTAAACGTAACCTAAATGTTACCTAAAGGTAATATGTGACCTAACTTAACCTAAGTGTCGGCTAAATGTCCTATCGGCAAAAAGTCTTATCGCTTAATCGTCCTGTCGGCTAAATGTCCTTTCGGCTAAATGTCCTGTCGACTAATTGTCTTTTCGGCTTATCATCCTGTCGGCTATTCGTCCTGTAGGCTAATTGTCCTGTCGGCTAATTGTCCTGTCGGGTAAATGTCCTATCGGTTAATTGTCTTGTCGGCTAAATGTCCTGTCGGCTAATTGTCCTGTCATCTAAATGTCCTGTCGACTAATTGTCTCGTCGGCTAAATGTCCTGTCGACTAATTGTCTTGTCGGCTAATTGTCCTGTCGGCTATTTACCCTATCGGCTAAATGTCCTGTCGGCTAATTGTCTTGTAGGCTAATCATCCTGTCTGCTAAACGTCCTGTCGGCTAATTGTCTCTCTCGGTTATCTGTCTTGTCGTCTAATTATCCTGTCGGCTAAATGTCCTGTCGACTAATTGTCTTTTCGAATTATCATCATGTCTGCTAATCGTCCTGTCGGCTAATTGTCTTCTCGGCTAATTGTTCTATCGGCGAATTGTCTTGTCGGCTAATCATTCTGTCAACTAAACGTCCTTTCTGCTAATTGTCCTGCCGGCTAATTGTCTCTGTCGGCTATCTGTCTTGTCGGCTAATTGTCGCTGTCGGCTAAATGTCCTGTCGACTAATTATCTTTTCGACTTATCATCCTGCCTGCTAATCGTCCTGTCGACTAATTGTCTTGTCGGCTAAATGTCCTGTCGGTTAAATGTCCTGTTGGCTAATTGTCTTGTCGGCGAATTATCCTGTCTGCTAAACGTCCATGCCGACTAATTGTCTCTGTCGGCTATCGTCTTGTCGGCTAATTATCTTGTCGGCTAAATGTCCTGTCGACTAATTGTCTTGTCGGCTAATTGTCCTTTCGGCTATCTGTCTTGTCGGCTTACTGTCGCTCTCGGCTAATTGTCCTGTCGACTAACTGTACTTGTCGGCTAAACGTCCTGTCGTCTAATTGCTGTCTGCTAAATGTCTTGTCGGCTATTTGGTTGTCTGCTAAATGACATATACCCGAAAAAAAATGCAAGCCTGATCTCGGCCCGGCACGTGTCTGCTAAAAAAATTAAGCCTTGGCTCAGGCACCATGTAACTGTCCGATGCTGATCTCTACGCTGGACATATTACATTTCTGTATTGGTGTTGTCAAACTAGCATCGGCTCGTGAAGCACATTTATGCTTATTACTTATTATCGCGAAAGTCACATTAATTGAAAATGGTTCACATTTTATCGGCTTCGATTAAAGATTTTTAGCGGGCCGATAGGCCCGCTAAATTTCTTTTATCGGCCCGGCCCGTTTATTTTGTTTCTTGGCCCGACCCGTTGAAAAAATTGTTCTAATTCTGCTGGCCCGTTTCAAAATTCGCCTTCATTTTACCGGCTCGGACCGGGCCCGTTAAGACCTCTACCAGAATCATTCCATGCAGAAGCCCCACCAGTGGCTGAGAGGTTCTGCTCTCGAAGCTGGTAGACGTTAGGAGCTGGGTTCGAACCCAATCGCGCCCGTCTGCCTAATCGTTCGGAGTTTTCTTCGAGCCATGGATTTCCATGCGTAAATACGGGTTAGGTTCCCTTAGAAAGACCCCCACGAAGGGCACTCCCCCCTCGGGCCTATATCCCTTGTGTAGATAATTGGCCGTCAAAAATCAACCAACCAACCATTCCATGCAGTTATTCTACTGAGTAGAGATGGGCAATATCGTTCCTTTTAAGGAATCGTTCACCGAAAGGAACGAGTTCTTCCGATAAAAAGGAACGATTCCGAGAAAAAAAGGAACGATTCCAAGAAAAAATGAACGATTCCGAGAAATAATGAACGATTTTGAAAAATAAAGAATTCCAAGGGGAAAAAACACTTCCGAGATAAAGAGAACTAACTACATACAATCAATAATATTTTTTACTAATTTATTTTCTTATGTACCCATTCATTTTCTTACGCATCCAGTTGCCTTAAGTTTGTAAGGTTTTGGACAGATGATTTTGTTTTTAAGAGTTCATTTCATTGATCAGTGTGTGCAATTAATTTGCAGTTATTTCTAACTTTATGATTTATGGTATAAAGCATAATTCCTCTTGGAAATTTAAGGGCGGCGCAAGGTCTGTTCGATTTTCAGTGTAATCATTGTTTTCTCTTGAAAATATGTCGTCAAATGACCGCCCATTTATATTATTATTTTATATAGTGTGTCTTTACTCTCAACGATGTTCAATGGCTAATTCCTAAACCGTTAGTCATAGACCTATAGTTCCAATTACAAAAATGTTTTAAATAAGGTAAAAAATTATTCTGAAAGTCGTTTGGATCAATAAAAATATTTCTAAAAAAGTTACGAAATTTAATTTTTTATACGGTCCCCCGGCCCTATAAGTGATATTTAGTAAAAATTTCCTGTTCTCTTAAAAGAAAGACAAAAAAAGTCCCATTCATCTAACACTAAAACTCATGAAGTTATATGAAACTTTGAAATCCAAGACTTATGCCACTTTTCTGCATCCGAATACACATGAGTTTAGCCATGCTTCTAGGGGTCGTAAACAAAGTGCTTAAAGTATTTGAAGGATTTATTTCATGTGTAGCTGCGCTTTGAAAGAAATCGTATTACGACAGATTTTTGTAAGGATTTGAAGCTGTTTCTTTTCATGATTTTTTTAACAAAAATTATGCTATTTTTATAAGCTTTTATTTAACCTATTAACCGCCAAAACTATAAAGTAGGAATTTTCAAATTTCTTGTTGAAAGTCGCTTGCCACCACAAATTCAGAAAGGTAATTTTCGCTTTATTAAAATATCAAAATTTCTGCCAATAAATAAGGCAATTTTTTAATTGTAAAATAATGGTGACAAAGTAATTAATTTAAGCATGAGCAATTATTTTGACCGTTGCGTGAACGCAACACCAGCGGGTAATGGGTTAACTAGAAACGATCGTATGTATGTCTTTCCAGTTCAAAATTTGTACTCGAAATTCAACTCACTTTAAAATATGCGATCGAGGTTAAATTTTACATATTGACGTAAATCAGATGACAATGTAATATTATTATGATTTTCAGTGCTTACTATTATGTACTTATTTTACAGGGTAACATAAAAAAATTCGGATAGATTACTGCCAACAAGTTTACTAAAAAGTTTTAGATTAGATAACACAAGACTGCGATGGTTGTGTTTTTTTATTTTTAAAATTATGTATTTTCAAAATTATGATTTTTATATATTTTTTATCGCTGAATCCGAAAATTATCTTCATTTTTAACCATCATGTCAGGATTTTTAGCAAATAGTAAATTGAAAAAATAGCTAATACTATAAAATAGAGTCGATGGTTGCATTTTTTAACTTTTACGATTGATTTGTATGTGCTTTTTAGCACTGAATGTAAAAATTACCTTCATATTTAACCATCATGTTAGACTTTTTTGCAAATGGTAAATTTCAAAGTTAAAAAATAGCGAAAATCTGATACTATAAAATGGATGTAAAACTTCTTTTATTCAATTTAATTTTATTTAATTCAAGAATTTATTCAATTTTTGGCTTATACTGGGATTCTTACAGCTAAACAGCTCGGGGATCCGATGATGTGGGAAGGGAAGAGGTTCAATTAAAACTTTGAACTTTTAAACTTTGAAATTTACAATTTGCTAAAAATCCTGACGTGATGGTTAAAAATGAAGGTCATTTTCGGATTCAATAGTAAAAAATACATAAAAATCAATTATCAAAAGTTAAAGAAATAACAATCACGTCTATTTTATACTATCAGATTTCCGTAAATTTTTCACTTTTAGATTTCAAATTTACGATTTGCAAAAAATCTGTACTTTGTGATAAAAAATGAAGGCCATTTTTGGATTCAGTGCTACAAAATACGTAAGAACTAATTATCAAAAGCTAAAACACATGACAACACAAATTTGCATCCTAGTGTAATCTAATAACATTTCAAAATATGTGTCATTTTGCAATGAATCGAGGCTGTTGCTTTTCAACATTTTATTTAACGAAAATTCTATTATTTTTCTCCTGTTATATGTTTAGTACAAGCTGTATGTTTTGCATTAATATTTCAGAATGATTATAGATTTCAAATTTATAATGCAATGTTAATTTTATTATCAACTATTTTTTTTATATATCTGAAGATTATTTATATTTCTAGTAAATTTGTAAATGACCCCTATTTCTCAGCAAAAAATATACTCTAACTTTAAACAGCCATTACTTCGGTCAGTTTTAATCGTAGAATAATAGGACTTTTATTTGTCTTACTTGTAAGTGTAATAGGAAAGTTTTACTAACTATAACTTGAATGACCGGGGGACCGTATAAAAAATTAAATTTCGTAATTTTTCAAGAAATGATTCTATTGACCCAAATCACTTTTTAAATACTTCTTTACCCCCATTTAAAACATTTTTGTAATTGGAACTATATGGCTATGACTAAAGGTTTAGGAATTAGCCATTTGATATCGTTGAGAGTGGACATCTTGTATAGGAAATTTTATTATTGCTCTGATATTTGTCACCAGGGTTTAGGAATTTTTAGTCTCATAGATTCCTCTTCAAAACCTACCTCTAGGTAATCTTAATTTCATTTTTCATTTGGATGGCCCTACTGGTTTGGATATGTAACTTGTTAAAATAGATTACATTTTTGTTCGTTTTGTTCCAGTGTCCGTACTTTCAATAACTTTATCCCCTTTATCGTCTTTCTCCTCAGTTCCCTAACTTTACGCACACAGGATATTTCGCATAATTCATCAACATTATTATCACTGCCTTCAGGATCTGATTCAGAAGTGGAACACCCTATTCTATAGCAATCATCTTGTAGTGCAATTCAGTGATATATATCAATATTTATGCATTTGAAATAGCTTAATGTCATTAAAATGCACTGCAAACGATTTTTTCCCGTTGACCATAATGTAACGAAATACTTTTGAGTGCCCTGTAAATGAACTATTAATACTACACTCTTCATATTGAATACCAAACATCCCCTGGTAAACATCGTTAACATATATCAATCCGAGTATATTTAAGGGAGTTAGGTATATGACACACTGAGACGACATAACGACATAAAGCGCAACATGAAGTGCAAAAACCGGTCGACACAAAGAACGAAGTTGTTACAAACTTGTGTTTTAAACCAGTTTTTCTAGCGAATTCAAGCGACATGTCTTATGTGTCGCCTTAGTGTGTGACTTGCATAGAGCGTGAACAGACAAACCGCATTCATAAACACCAACTTCATTGGAAAGGGTTAAAAAGTAAAGCACGTTTTTGCACACTGTCTTTCCTGAGTGACTGATGTATGTCTTGTCTTATTCCCTAACATCGCTATCTGTGAACTGCTGTTAACTACGTAGAATTTCAATAAACTTACAACTCTTTTTGAATCTCCAATTTCACGAGAACCTACAGAAATTTCTTTAATTCCACACCCTCATCCGCCGTCACCCTCTCTCCACTTATACTGAACCTCAGTCCTCAGTTCGATGTGAGTGAGTTGCGATGCTAATATGTTTGTTTGGATTGGGATCTTTGGAGCTTCATAACTCATGAAGTCATGGAACACTTGTGTTACACGAAAGGGTAAAAGTTCTTTCAGATGATTTGTAAACAGATTCATTAGCAGCATGGCTATGGCTAGTGATATTTATAAGATAATATTATATATATTAATATTATAATATGTATATAAATAGTAATATATATGATTTTATACATATATAGTACATATTATCTCCGCCAAAAGATATAGTGATTCACTAAACTTCAAAGTTCTATTTCTTTAAAATTGAAGTTTGCTAACATTTTAACTGAAAAACGGTTTATTGGTTTAATTAAATTAAACAAATTAAAAGTATGTTCATTATTATTACAGAGTGTAGTACTATATAAAGAACTATCCTTTTGACGATGTTTCGGCCGTTGAATAAAAGACATCTGTTGTAAACGTGTTATAGATAATACCAACCTTAATTTTTTGAGAATTTGACTATTTTTTATTCGGAGTTAAACTTTTTATTGTCAAAACTATTTAAAATAGATAAAACATTTTGTTAAATTCGAACTTTTCAGAAAACTTTATGTAATTTAAAAAAATGAAAATAAATCTTCTAAGTGAAAAGAATAACAATAAGAAAGGAAAATACATAAAATTTAGTATCGTATTTGCAGTAAGTTTTACCTCAATAAAAACGGAAGTTAGGTATTAGGCTTGAAACATTAAATTTAGTTTGGTATGAAGGGAGCCTTGCTTTGATCGAAATTAAACTCAGATATGTATTATCCATCTCCACAGTAACAGGCATTAATCGTGGCATTGATTTCGGGATTTGCGAGTATCGATAACGATCAAGAAATCTGTATTATTATAAGAAATTATTACGATAAACGATTTTTTTTTTTTTGCTTTTATTTTACGTTGAATTAAAACAAAGTCACAGTTATTTAAATTCTAATTATTTAGCAAGAAATAGAAATAAAATAACAAATGAAAAAACTGTACACAACGTGCATTCTTTGGAAACCAATAATTAAATTCGTACATTGTAAAACTTTTTAAATGCAATATTAACCTTCCGCATACCAGACAGGTGCAACAGACCCGATAGATACATTCAAATTGATTTTTCACATTTAAAAAAAATGAAAATTTTGTAAATGTGACTTTTTCTGGAATGTTTTACTCAAAAGAAAAGAACATCCCAGAAAAAAAACCCCCATATTTACAGAAATTTGTTTTTAAAATAAATTAGAAATATCATTATAAATGTACCTGTCAGGGCCATTGAACCCCTCTGGTAGGCGGAGGGTTAACATAAATCTATTAAACCGAAATAAGCATAAAATATGCAGCTTTACATATATGTCGCAGTGTTGGAGAAAGTCCGATAATCTATATGTAGCACGTGATTTTTCTTTCCCGTTTTTATACTCAAAACGGCCATTAAGAGAGCGAACCGCGGTTAAATTATTTCAATCCCACCCACCACTGTTATCTTATTATTAGACATTATGCTTTTTGGAATATTTATTATCTTAAGAAAGAAAGAAACGTTTTACAAAAATTCCTTGTTCTAACAGATTTTATTCTATGTAATAAAACCTCAATGCAAGTTGATTAAAACAACAATCTTCGAGATTTTTTTAATCATCTTCTTCAGGAGAGAAAAACAAGACGCTAAACTGTGGAAATAGAGTGGTAGTCGAGCGCTCGTAGCTGATCATATATTTCTTTTGACAAAGAGGATTCTCAAATTGAAATTATGTTTGAGGAAAAAACATGAAATAGTGAAATATGCATGAAAGTGCGTAACTCTACAATTATTAAAATAATTGAAAATCAGTTATTATTATCCTATTAAAATGCAATTTTTATGGCCTAGTGATATATTTCTTACATTATTCAAAACTGTTTCTAGTCAGATTTTAAAAAATATTTTTCACTAGTAATTAAACAAGCATTTTCTTTGTTTTTCTTAAGGCTGTTCTTAAGTGATCTGCTCAACAAGCGTAAAATGTTTTAACACATTTACAAATTCATTTTTTAACGGAAAGATATAAAAATGGAATGTTTGACCATGGAAGCTATTTGGAATCGAACTGTGTTTTCCATCTTTTGATCAGTAAATTACCTATTGAGTTATAATCGATTTTGATCACGTGACAAACATGTTTTTCACCCATTTTTGAGCGATTATGCCTCTTTCGCGCGGAAATTCGGTTCAAAACAGCTTGATTACATAGTTTCTGAACAACAACACCTGCTCGTTTCATGCATTTCCGAATAAAAATAAATTAAAACTTTTGTCACAAAGTTATCCTTTTGGATTTGAGAACAGCCTTAAGAATTCATTTAGAAAAAATTCATTTCGTATGATACATTTACCAATTAGAAAATGTATTAGCGTATTAAAGTATACATGGTGTTCCATTACCTTGGGGGTCCAGGTACTCAATCGGTAAAGCACGTAAAGTTTCTGGGTTCGAATCCCATCTCGGGCACTTTTTCACTCAGGTGGAAAAAATCCAATTCGTATAAAATATTTTTTAAAATTATTTATTTCAGATTAATTTAGCACAAGAAGATCAAATAGTAATGTTTATTAAACGCCCTACTCCGCCCCGCACTTCAATTTCTTTCCTTTTTTTTTTTTTTTTTGGAGGAGGGGGATGGGGGGGCACACACATTAGAAGGATATTTTGCAATAAAGTCAGCTTTAATAGAATCTAAATCTGTTATTTTGAAATAAAATAGCGCATTTTAATTTATTAAAACCGGCCAGTCTACAAGAAAAGAAACGATTCCCAAGGAATCGTTCCTTTTCGGAACGACTCCGAGAAGTCGTTCCAAAAAGGACAGATTCCGAGGAACCGTTCCGAAAAGGACAGATTCCTTTTTACAAAATGGAATCGTTCCTTCAGTTTCACTGCTGGAATCGTTCCTCAACAAATCACACATCTCTACTACTGAGTAACTATCTTTAAAGGGTAGTTTATTCATTATTATTCTTGCAACTTTCATACACTTTTAAGCATATTGTTGCTCCAATCTTTCAGTTTTGTTGAGTTTTAATCGATTTTGCTTCTTTATTTGGAAATTTATAATTTCTAAAAATTTAATCAGTTTTGCAAAGCAGCTGTGCATTTGACTGTGCAATTTAATGCAGAATCGATTTTTTTTTAAAAATGTATTTTGGAAAGTATTTTGAATTTTAAGTTGAGAAAACAATGTATTTTATATTTTGTATCGAAAATGGTTTTTCGATGTATTTTGTCCAACTCTGATTGCAACACGGTATTTAGTTAAAGAAAAAAATAAAAAGGGAAAGAGTCAGCAGATCTGCGTTGATGAAAAATTAATTTTTTACCAAAAATAGTAGCTGAAATTGGAAAATAGTCTCCTTTTCTGATTTTTCTCCAAAATAGTCGCTTTTGAAGGATTCTGGGCTAAAATAGTAGCCTGACGCTGCAGATAGTTGCTTTTAGTAGAATGTGGTAGCCCTGTATTACTTTTAAATGTTTAAACTAAAAATACATACAGAGGTAGTACTGGTCCTAGGTGGTAATTCAGGACATACTTTTGTCGATATTTCAGGACACATTTACTTTGCATACTACTTTTTTTCCGCGATCGTTTACAGAAATTCGTGTTTTTTTTCTTCTATAGGTTGCTGAAATTCATGATTTTTTTTTCTGCGTTCGTTTTCTGAAATTCAAGATTTTTTTTTTCCCGGATCGTTTGACGAAATTCGCAATCTTTTGCTAAAATTCGGGATTCCCCCCCCCCCCCCGCTATCATTTGCAGAAATTCGCATTTTTTTTCTTCGCTCATTTGGCAAATTTGTGTATTTTTCCTCGATCGTTTGCCGAATTTGTGTATTTTTCCTCAATCGTTTGCCGAAACTAGATTTTTTCTGCGATCGTTTGCCAAAATTCCCTTTTTTCCCCCGATCATTTGCGCCTTTTCCCCGCGATCATTTGCCGAAATTCGTGTTTTCCGAAATTCGAGATTTTTTACGCGATCGTTTGACAAAATATGAAATTTCTTTCCACGATCGTTTGCCGAAATTCGTGTTCCTTTCCTCCAATCGTTTGACGAAATTCTCAGTCTGTTTTGCAGCGCACATAAACGCGAATTTTTTGTTTTCACGATTCCGCGAATCGATTTATCCGTCAAAAAATGGCATCTCTGCGAGTTTCAGCGAATGATTAACATTTCCCATTTCTTTAGAGATTGAACACTATCAAAATTTTTTCGACGACCGATTAAAAAAATCGCAGTTTTCCTTCCTGTCCGATTGACAAATTCCCGATTTTTTTTTTCTTTTCTGCAACCACTTGATGAAATTTGCGAGTTTTTCATCATCAGATGATAAAATATTGCACTATTTTCTGGTTCTCCTATGAACCTATTAATTCCAAAATACAGATTTTGTGGATTTTTTTTTTTTTTTAAATGAATGATTTACGGAATTGTGCCCCCCTGTATATACCTTTTTAGGCATTTCTATGGGACTTTTTTCTATTATGTTTCAACCGAACCTTATCTCGATTCCCCCCACCCCTTTTTTTTTGCCAGATCTAAATAGTGAATTCGATTATGCAATAGACGATTTAAATATACCTTATTTAAAAGTAAATAGGTGCTTCGTTAGCACCCAATTTTTCAATGTCCTCTCAATCGACTTCATATCTTGAGTCTCTTTTTTATTCTTAAGGCTGTTCTCAAATCCAAAAGGACAACTTTATAACATAAGTTTTAATTTATTTTTGTTAGGAAATGCATGAAGCTAGCAGATGCTGTTCAGAAACTGTCTTTTTTTTTGCAAACGTAATAGCTCTTTCAGAAAATAGTGTCAAAGCGGGCCTTTTGAACCAAATTTTCGAGCGAAAGAATAAGCATGGACGTTTTGAACAGAGTTTCCGCGCGAACGGAGAATAAGCACTCGAGAGCGGGCGAAAAACATGTTTGTCACGTGATCAAAATCGCTTATAGCTCAATAGGTAATTTATTGATCAAAAAATGAAAAACACAGTTCGATTCCAAATCGCTTCCACTTTCAGGCTTTCTAATTTTATATCTTTTCGTTAAAAAATGAATTTGTAATAAATGTGTCAAAATGTTTTGCGCTTGTTGAGCAGAGCAGTTGCTCAACCTGTCCCTGCCGGCGAAGACACTCACGAGCTAATTCTAATCCTATGGGGAGGGATTTATCTAATATCTCGTTTGCATTGGATAGCCGGGCTCCGTCTCTACATCGCACCTTTCTTACTTTTTCGATTTTGGTCATATTTTTTAAAGTTACTTTCACTTTCAAAACCGGTTATGAAAATGAAAGTGTCGTTCTAAAAAATATCTACAAACAAAATCGAAAAAGCAAAAAAAGGTGAGATGTAGAGACGGATATCTCGGCTATCCAATGCAAAAAAAAAAAAAATTGAAAATGTCGCATTACAAACAAGATCTCTCCCCATAGAATTAGCATCAGCTCGTGAGTGCCTTCGCCGGCAGGGACAGGGGCCTTAAGAGACAATCGCCCCAATCAAGAAAATTCCTTTACAGCTAGACCGAAACCTTAAAGGTAATTTTATGTTATTAATTGTAAATAATTTGCATTTTTTCAAAAGAAAATATTTTATTCAAAATATTAAATATTTTTAATCTATTTTATCTTTGCTAAATTCTCATGATCACATATATTAAATTTTCTCTTTAGTGCTTCAGATATGTTCATCAACACATGCAATTTGCATTCCACATGCATACAAATATAACCTAGACCAGGGATGTCAAACTTGGCACGTAAGAAAACTTCTCGGACACACAAAAAAAATTATAGATCATATTCAGTTTATGGAGAACAATCCACTATATTTTTTTTTACAAAAAGTATAGTTTTATGTAACAGCTATATAATTTACTTTAAAATAATCCGTTACAGTTGAATAAATTAAGATATTATAAATTTCAATTTAAGTGCCCTGTAGCGTTATTTTCTCGCTAAACCATCCAACATATAGCGTTTGCTAAATCATTTTACTTATCAAATTTCAAAGGTTTTATTTTTGAAAATTGAATTTTAAGAAATAGTTTGCATAGAATAATATACCTAATTGACACGCTTCTACAGATTCGGTTTAGGGCTTTAAATTTTAATATATTTAGGTTTTATTTTGAAAATATAACTTTAACTGTTATTGTAAATAATTATGTATTTATTGAACCTGCTTCTACCTGAAGAACTAAAAATGATCCGATTCGGAAGCATACAATGAAATAAAAACTCATCTATAGATTATTAATACGGAATTCGATGCGACATGGCTATATTATTGGTTAAAATGTTTCTGGCACGTTAGAATGTTGGTGCATAATAATTTTTAAATTTTTGATACACATACTCAAAAAGGTTCGTCATCCCTGACCTAGACTCACTATGTCTCACGGTGACTGCTGGAATAACACTTAAAAGTAGATATTATTTATATCCAATAATTTGAAACACAAATTACAAAAATGAGTAAATATTATATTAGATTTTTTCTAAAAAACCAGTTGGTTAACTAATTGATTTAAACTGTGACAACCCTGCTGGTAACAGAATAAAATCATAATGCAAAACCCCAATCCCAATGTAGGAATGAAAGAAAAACGGAGGCTTACTAAACCCAATAGCCGTACAGCGAAGAGAACTCGCAGCCAATCATTCATTAGCATACAGAACAAAGAGTAACAACCAATGGAGAGAATTACTTATGACTATGTCATCATTGAGGCATAATGTAATCCTTAGTAAATCTTAACTAATCAAGCAATCTAAGTAGTAAAAGTATATTATTAGCTCAAATCTGCCATTTTGGCTATTTTTAAAAAGGAAAGGCTAAAAAAAAGAAGAAAGAAAACTAACTACTTGTTTTTTCTTCCCAGCTAATTTTAGAAAAATTAGTCTGCCATGTAGATTTAAAAAGTTTAATTAAAAATATTTGTCACTTTACAAATTTATTAATTCATCATTTTTCTAAAGCTTTGCTTGTAGCTTCTGCATATCTTGGATTTTGCATTTTTCAATGTGTAAAATAAATGAAAACATTAGGGAAAAAAAGATTAAAAAAAAGCATGTTTAAAAAAACATTTGGTTTAAACCAAACTGTTGATACTAGAGGTCTTTCTTCTCAAAAATACCACATACAAATATATGAAAATTGCCGGTATTATAGAGAAATGCTTGATAAATACACTGTAGCCGAAATTTTAAATCGAAGCATTTTTTAAAGAGCTATGTTAAAGTTGGTCAAAATTGTTCCACTAAAAATTTTTATAAGAGCAAAAACTATACACAGTAATTGAATAATTTTTTTCTTAAGTTATGCATTAGAAACTAACAGTGTGCAGACTGCAATTTTAAATTCAAATTTTTAGTATTTCCAGAAATATTTTTTACATATTTATAAGGTTATTTTAAATTGTTGCCAATTGTAAAATCTTTTCAAAGAATGTTTCCTTTAAATTAAAAATTTAATTACATGGGGCTATTATAAACAGAAAAAAAAAACCCTTTCAAATTAGAAATAAACAATTAAATGTTAAAAACAGAAAAACATTGAAAATCATGTCAAAAATTGTTTTACTCATGAATATTTAAAAATAAAGAATACTATAAAATAATGATTTAATATCTGTTAAAAGCAGTAAATGCAGGTGAAATTACACCTTACTTCAAATGGCCAAATAATAACATTGTCAAAACAGTTTTAAATTAAAAAATATATTTACACCTACACGACAGATATTTATTTTTATTTTTTTAACTATTGTTGCCAATTCTAACAGGATTCATATTCATTTTCCAAGAAAAAATCCCCTGATGTACTTTTCATGAGGTACAAATTTTCCATGTCATCAATTAACGACATTTTTTAAACCAGTATCATGACACTCTCACCTTTTAGAAATAAAATAAAAACAAGATAATCACAAAAATAAAGTTTATACATCACCTATATAAACAATAAGAACAGAACTTTAAAGGAAAAACATTAATTTGTGTAAAACAGATGAAGTCTGTATGCCTTGTGGGGCTGTCCTTAAAAACTCGGTAGGTTGGCTGCAAGAATTTAATTTTTTACTTCACGATTTTATTACTTCTTCAAAAGCATTATTATGAATGAAAATATGAAGGCTGCAAGTGCAAATATCAATTTTAAAATGACCTTTAGTTTTTAAAGTTCCTCTTGAATTCTTATCAAACCTCACAATGTTAGAAGGTGAATCTAGTGAATGAATGGATGTAGATATCATAAAGCACGCGAACAGCAGCAATTGCCCTTAATTTCCCAGAGTAGCCAGTTATTCCCATGTTTTGGGAATTTTTTGCATTATCCCCTGAGATTCCCCTGAATTTTACAACCCAAAATTTATCTCCTGATTTTCCCATGAATCCCATATTCCTCTGATGAGTATGAACCCTGTCTAAGACAGCGCAAATATTTCCTTTCTAACAATAAAAATGATTTCAGGTGAATATTACAAAGAAAAGTTTGGTGAAAATTACGTCAGATTTAAAACCCTGAATGTAAATTCAGGGTTGTTATGATTTTGCCCAACCCAAAAAACCCAAGTGGGTTTTTTCAAAATTTCAACTTTAAATTGCATATAATATATTTATATTACATATATATTGTAATATATTTCTTAATATCAGTACACCACTCATAAAGTTTATCACCATCACCCCCATACCACAAGGAAAATAATGTCCCAATTATACCCATGACAATTTACTCCAGTTTCAAAAGAATAGGGATTATGGAAGGTGAGTTGGAGATGTATGATACTGCTCTGTTCTTGGAAATTCCTCCTCATTGTCCTGAAGTATAAGAAGGAAAGACAAGTACAACTCAAAGGGGAGGGAAGGAAGTTTATATTGTTATGTTCTTGAAAATTCTTCCTTATTGTCCTTTCAGTTTTTCAGTAAGTGGGGAGAAGAATGCTTTGAAAAGAGAAAATGGAAAGTTCCTATTTACCACAGGCTAAGGGAATGTTACTATGCCTAAGAAAGAGTATAGCAACACATTTTGGAAGGCAAACAATTCAAAAGAAAAAAAATAATCTTGCAATCTATCAGTAATCAATGTGTTTCAAAATTAACTTTTTCTAGAGAAAATATTTATTATATATAGGCAATCACTTCAATTAAATTGAATAAAAATAATTTATCCTTAACAAAATATTAGTTTAAAAGTTCTGATTCAGCACTAGTTTTAGTACAGTACTTTAATGATAGTTTTATTGTTAAAATTATTACTAATAATCAATTTATCTAAAAGCAAAGCATAATTTTGATTATTGCCATTGATTATGTATATTTGTAATCAATTAGCTACTATAAATTTTTTTCAAACATTCTGAACCACCTCCTATAACACCAAAAAAAACCTGAAAAAAAAACCCGGGCTTTTAACAACCCTGATTGCATTTAAAATAATTTTCTTATAGTGCTGCTAAAAAATACTAAAGCAAAAATTCTGTTAACTTAGTTCGTTTTATATTAGTTGATTTTTGGATGTTTAACTAATCTTGTAAGCCTGATCCTGGCCCAACTCAAGGATACTGAAAAATTTAAGCCCTGTCTCAAACACTATTTAACTGCCCGATGCTGATTTCTATGCTGGACATGTTTTCTCGCAAGTATGGCCTGATCTCTTATACAATGTCAGCAATAAGGTATGCTTTTTGAGAGTGACAATCGAGTATTAATTAAATAATGCATTTCCTGCACCATTTGTGTATGTTAGCAATGTTGTTTCCCCTTTAGTATTGTGAACTCTTAAGGCCAAAATTTTCACGATTAGATTACACACAAGTACTTCAAATGAAAGTAATACATATGAGCAATATTTTATACAATTTTTATTTCTTTTTTACATTCATTCAGATTTTTTCTTGAATGCTTTCTTTTTTGGCAAAATTGGACGCTGACTTTTAATGACAGCTGTTGCTCGTCTTAAAGCAAGCTGAAAAGAAAAAGAGAATACACAGTAAGGGAATGGTTAAGCAAAAGATACAATGAACTGGATATGATATGTAACTTATACGTATTAATGAGATTTACAGAAGAGCCGTACCGAGTAGTTGTAAGAATTTCATTTTTTAAGCATATGAATTTAAAACTGATCTGTAAAAAGTTTTTCAAATATCAATGTATAAAATATATTCAATAATTCATAAAACTATTTACTTGGTATTTAACAATATGTCTACAAAATATACTAAAAGTTAAGAACAAAAAGCCTCAAAATAATTCTACATTAAAATTTAGTTTCATATTTATACAAATAAAAATAAGTTCTTTTTAAATATATAGGAAAACAGAAAAGACTTATTTTGGATAAAGAAACTGAAAATACAGCAATAAATAAATGCAATAAAAAAAATTAATAATTAAATTTATTATATTTCAATTTATGGTGCAAAAACACCAAACGTTCTACATTATCAGTAGACAGGGCATTTCTTTTACTACTATAAATTTGGCCTGCCTCTGAAAATATATGTTTAGAATAAACAGTGGTTGAAGGTAGTGGTGTACTGAGTAGTACTTTGTCCGAGTACCGAATAGTTGTGTAATAAGAAAAAAAAACACTGATGTGCACATATATATACCCATGTTTACATACATATAATATATATATAGTATATATATAAATTAATTAAATTTGAAATTTATTTCTGCACCTTTTAAAGATAATTTTTTAAAATTCAAAACAGTAGCAAAAAAGGAGAATTGACACACAACAAGTACAATTATCAACCAAATAAAATTAAAACATTCTTCAAACCTCCAATTTATTCTGATACCTGAAATCTGCTTATCAAAAGTAAAAACTTTTATTGGTTACTGTAACAATTCATTGAATAATGCAAAACATTTCATATTTATTTTGTAACTGTACCTTATTTTCTTTTGATTAAAAATAAAAAGAGAGGTAGAAAAAGAGATAGAGGTTTTCTTAACAGAAGATTTATGTAAAACTAACACTCCACTTGCATGGTGGGGGGGGGAACTTTTCCCTGATTATGTGCAACCTTGCAAAAAATTCTTATGTGCACCTTCAACTACTGTTTATTCTGGACGCATATTTTCAGAAACAGGTCAAATTTATAGTAGTAAAAGAAATGCCCTGTCTACTCATAATGTAGAACATTGTGATTTTGCACCATAATTTGAAATACAATAAATTTAATTATTAATTTTTTATTACATTTATTGTATTTTCAGTTTTCTTATCTAAAATAACAGTCATTTCTGTTTTCTTGTACATTTAAAAAGAACTTATATTTGTATAAATGCGAAACTAAATTTTAATCTGGAATTATTTTATGAGGGATTTTGTTCTTAACTTTTTCTATATTTTGCAGATATATTGTTAAATACCGAGTAAATAGTTTTATGAATTATTGCATATATTATACATTGATATTTGAATAACTTTTTACAGATCAGTTTTAAATTCATATGCTTAAAAAATGAAATTCTTACAACTACTCGCTATTGACAGAGTACTCGGCCAAAATTTCACCGAGTACTCGGTACGGCTCTAGTTGAAGGTGCACATAAGAATTTTTTTGCAAGGTTGCACATAATCGGAAAGTCCCCCCCCCCACCATGCAAATGGAGTGTCAGTTTTACATAAGTCTTCTGTTAAGAAAGCCTGTATCTCTTTTTGTACCCCTTTATTTTTAATCAAAAGAAAATAAGGTACAATTACAAAATAAATATGAAATGTTTTGCATTATTCAATGAATTGTTGCAGTAACCAATAAACATTTTTATTTTTAATAGACAGATTTCAGGTATCAGAATAAATTGGAGGGTTGAAGAATGTTTTAATTTTATATTGGTTAATAATTATATTTGTTATGTGTCAATTCTCCTTTTTTTGCTGTTTTGAATTGTCAAAAATTGCCTTTAAAAAGGTGCACAAATAAATTTCAAATTTAATTAGTTAATTTATATATACTATATATGTATATTATATATAAGTACACAGGTATATTTATATATATGTACACCTAAGCTCACATTATGTGCACATCAGTGTTTTTTTTTCATTATTACACAACTACTCGGTACACCACTAATTTACAGTTCTTTCTTAGAATTAATAAATAGCAGTGATTGGTAACTGGCAAAAACTAGGCAATGTTATTTCATACTAACTTAATATTTTCCCCAGGTTTTAAAAGAAAATGATCTTTTTCCAGAGAATTAAAACTAAAATCCCTTCCAGACTTGCCAAGTTCTGAAAGCCAAAAATCAAGAGATATTTTTGCCAATGAAAACTTATTAATTTTAAAACGTAAACATGTTTAGTTCAAGTTTAAATTTAAAGAGGATTTGGTTATTACTGAACATTATAAAGAAAAATGTCGCTCTTACTCAAACAGGGAAAGTATGCACTCCTTACAAATAGAATGCATTTAAACATATGATGTTTTAACATACTTTTAAATTGACTACATATTACACGAGGGGGAGATGTTTTATTCCCCATAAACTTGCATAAAACTATAGTAAAGATCTTTAAAAAGTCTTAATCGAGACAAATTATAAAGTAAAGATTCATCATTTATAATGAATCTGAATGTAGTTTATTACATAAAATACTATCGATTAATCATACTAAAGAACAACTACATCTGTACTGGAGTTTTCATCTCTCAATCATAGTAATCGTAGATTGTAAAATAACAGAATATTTAAAAATGTGAAAAATCGGGAGAAATATGTCAAAAATCAAGAGTAAGGAAACCTGACTCCCAGGTTCTCTATGAGGAGCATGAACCCTGTTATTGTAATGTGACACAGCTTGGAAAAAAAGAAAAAGTATTTGTTAAAATTTATGAAATGATCTTGATTCCTATCACGCCGAAAGCAAACTTAACTCACAGGCATCTTATAGTTGAATAAAGAAACTCCAAAACTCTTATAAAGAACATAAAAAATTAAGGTGCAGTTAAACTTTCTTAAGAATTAGGCCATTAACCCCTTGACTGACAGGCTTAATTTCACTGGTGAAGGATATGCAGCGTAAATTGCTAATCTCCTTCGACCAGTACCCTATTATATTCAGTTAGTTTCATATCACAGACCAATCCAGTTCAAAAATGCAAACTATTACTGTGTAATGAACGACATACAGGATGTACGTAATGGTCGTTGATTACTGGAATGAGAAGACCATAGACTTCCATGGCGTGCCAAACCAGTTTTTCCCACTAAAAGCTGTCACTGGAATTGTCGCTGCTACAGAGACCAGTATGTCTTCTGCGTGGATTAGAAGCTCGACAGCAGAAACAGAAATTTGCCAACAAAGGGATCACTGCCAAAAAATGACAACATTTTGGTGATTAAATCGGAAACATGTTAGCTTCAAGTATTCGGGAAAAGAACAATGGGATTCGTTCTCTACGTAATTCCTTCCCGAAGGAGAGGACGAAGCATACGTCCTGGCAGTCAAGAGGTTGAGAAAGCAGGAGTTTAGTAGTGGTATACCAAATAGTACCTTGGTTGAGTAATTTTGTGCAAGAAAGAATTACAGATATGCAGATGGAGTGATCTTAACCACTTGGCTACATCCACTTATGGTGTTGTACAGGTGTGATCGAGTAAAACAAAATTTTTCTGAAAGGTTAGAGCAGGGGGAAGAAGGCACTAACTATGAGTTTTTTCTGTGGCCCTTTGGACGAAATTTGAAACTCTTTTGCGATATTTTGACGAAATGTGTTTTTTCTGCAAACGATTGACAAAATTGATTTTTTTTCCGGCACCCATGTCAAAATATACGATATTTTTTATGTACAAATTTTCGTATTGATGACCAATTTTTTTTTTCATTTTCGGAAAATTCGGAACAGAATTACCCTTGGGTGTGTATGTGGTAGAAAGCCTTTAAACTAAAGTCAGTTTATTGGACGACGTAGTCAAAGGGTTAAAGACAACCTTATATGTCTGCATGAGGTTCATATAAATAAAAATGCATCTTGAGCAATTAATAATAATTATAATTTAAACAAGTAAATTCTTACAAAGTCAATTCCTACTTAGGTCATCAAAGAAAAATTTAATATAATCCCTTAAGCTAATATTAGTTTTTGTTGCATTAAAATATCTCAATTTGTTGATTTTCTATAAGCAAGTAGGCTTACAATGGAACTCTATGGGAATTTGGCGAAATATTAGAGATATCGCCAAGATGGCGTCACTTTTGGTGACAATTTTGACCGCCAAACTTGGCGACATATCGCTAAGTTGGCAACAGAACAGGGTTCCCCTATGGTAACCCCTTATTGAAAATACTTTAATTGATCTTCAACAACCAATGGCCGCCATTTTGTTTCCCATGCAAAACAAAAATTAATTAAAATTTGAAAAAACTGTATTAATATCAATTGTCATCCATTACAAGTTTTAAAAAAATTATTTCAACTTGATAGGATGAATAATGAGTATTTTATTAACGATTGAAAATTTGAACAAGATAAATATATAAATAAATAAATATAGGGAGAGTGTGAGCTAATAGTAGAAATTGAAAAATTAACTTCTAATCCAAAATTTAATTTATTGTGCACCTGACAATTTTTATAAATTCAAATATTTTAAAACAGTAGCATTATTTAAAAAATAGGGAGGAAAAAAAATTATACATAGAATTTAAGGAAGGAAAAAATAAAAGAATAATACAACACAGCTTTTTTTTAAACTCAGCCCACTAAAGAAAATTTACCCCCCCCCCCCCCCCTCCGTCCCAAGAAATTCTTGAAATGGCACCATTGTTTCTGAGGAAGGGAATTCGTGATGTAAATATTTGCAGAAACATTATTCACATGTGGTTAATATCTTTTAAAATGGTTTTATGTTAAATTTGTTTTCCAGTCTAGATTTTCTTTTTCACTTTTTTGAATTTTCAAAATGTCTTCATTAATGGAAATAGAATCTCTGTTCACGCGGAAAATAAGAAAAGTGGGTGGGAGCAGGGTTGGGTCTTTGACGTCAAAAAGTGTTGTAAAGTGTCAAAAACCTTATAGACATTTTTTAAAACTAATTAGTAAACTTTTAAATCAAGCTAAAAACTGATTAAGTAATAATTTATGTTATATAAATAATTTTTATTTAGTTATATACTATAATTAGGTTGCAATAAAATTATAAATAGTAATTCAAATTCGTCAATTGTAATGCTAGGAAAAATGGCTAAAACTATTGAAACTACTATTAAATTCATTTTTCAAAGTATTATTTGTATCTTTATTACTATTAAGTGTTCAGTTTATTATAAAAAAAATTAAGAAATCAAATTTATGATTGATATATATAAACACTTGTGTAAAGCTAAAGCGGCTACTTATTCAATGACTGATCATAAGTTACCTAGATTATTAATGATTCTAAATCTTTGTTTTTGTACATAACCATTTAGGGTTTAATCTAGGAAAAAGGGATTTTTAGCTTTTTGACTAATTGCAGTCAATAACTTCTAGCCAAATAAAAATAGCTTTAGCCAAGGAAAAAAAAAAGTTTTATTTATACAGAATTTCTATATACATGAGTATTATTTTTAGTTATGCAATATACAAACAAATATATCACTAAGTTTGACCCTTCAAGATTTGGCTGTATACCACACAGCAAATGCTACAAATTCATACAAAGAAGTCACATTGGGAAACATGCCAGTAATGCCATTTTTATGAAGGAAAAAAAAAATACAATAAGCTAGTTTAATTTCTTTACATGTAGTCAGAACCTGGATAAATTCAAGCCTGAAAAGTTTATATGACATATATCTGGCCCATTGATGATTTAATGTGCACATCATATCCCATGCTTATACAATCTGCGATTTTCGTTTTCGCCATATGCTGGAGTCGTGTCTGATGCAAATGATATCATACTGTTTGAAGACACTTGCATAGAGAGCACGAGACAAATTGCGAAATGTTGCCGCAGCGCAGATGCAATACGATTAAAGATTTTTTTTTTTTTTTCAATATTTACTTATACATAATATATGTTCGTTTTATCATGTTCAGGAGTGGGGGAATGCACCATTTTACTTGCCACTGGCGAGTGAATTTTCTGACAGGGCAAGTGAATTTTTAGGTAGTCTTTGAAAATTGCAAACTATAGAGATAGGCGAAAACTTTTTCCCCCTAATTACTGCAATGTAAACATGGTACTAAGTTCTATTTCATCATAAACTTTCATCTCTTGTTTATATTTCTTAATTTTACAGGGAAAAAAATATGAAAATGCATTATAATAATAGTTACCAACTATTTTTGAGTTTCGTAAATTTTGTGATAAAAAGTTTCTACTGTATGTTGCATTTTACTGACTGGTGAAATAAATCCTTAGCTGGTAAGATCAGGGGTGATTGTGACTCAGAGTGAAAAAACCTGAAAATTATCAATGCAAAATATACCAATATCAATTTACATTACAACTTATGCTGCAACAGCATGACAATCAAACGACATATTTCTGCTATTGTTTGAAATATACAATTGCAGAAAAACATAATTTGGTAAGCTTATGTTAATTTCACTGAAAGCTAAATGACTTCATCAAATGGAGAGAGCAATTTATCTTGTTAAATAAGCAAAGTTCGAATTCCATACTCAATAAATGAATTTATTCTAAGTACTCGTGAAACAAGTACAAATTATGTGTTAAGAGTAGGATCTCTTAGTAGATTTAATGCAAGTCATACCTAGTTATTTGAAAACAGTAAAAAAATGTCAAAACCAATATAATTTTACTTCTAAGTGGCTAAGTATTAGAAAAATAAAGAGATTTTAAGCTTTACTCTTACACAAGGTAAATTTCCTTTTCCTGCTTTCTTCTTGAGTATTGCACATTACAGATATACAATTCTGGACATTTTTGTACTGGGATTGAGATGGATAACACAATAACCAGGGGTGAATCGGAGTAAAAGAAAAAAAAAAAAAAAAAAAGTGAAATTAACAGCAACTTTTCTGAAAGGTTACAGCAGAGAGGGTGGGAGAGAATCACTCCTTGTTCTAATTATGCATTTTTTCTTCGATCCTTTCACGAACTTTGCGTTTTTTTCGCAATTCTTTAAAGAAATTAATGTTTTCCCCCTGTGATCCTTTGACGAAAATCGCGTTTTTTTTTCCGTGATCCTTTAATGAAATGTTTCTTTTTTCGCGATCTTTTGACGAAAATAATGTTTTTTTCGTGATCCTTTAATGAAATTTGCATTTCCCACCGTGATCCTTTAGCGACATTTTCGTTTCTCCTGCAATCGTTTGATGAAAACCATGTTTTTTTTGCGATCCTTTAATGAAATTTGCATTCCCCCCCGTGATCCTTTGGCGACATTTTCGTTTCTCCCGCAATCTTTTGACAATTTTTTTTTTTTTTTTTTTTTTTTTGCGATCCTTTGTGAATTTTGCACTTTTTTTTGCGATCCTTTGACAAAATTTGTTTTATTTAGAGATTCTTTGACAAAATTCGCATTTTTTCACCCTCAATCGTTTGGTGAAATTTGCATTTTTTCCGCGATCCTTTAAGGAAGTTTGCATTTTGTCAGCAATCTTTTTGTGATATTTCAGTTTCCCCACAATCCTTTGACGAAAATCGCCTTTTCCTCCACGATCTTTTGACGAAAATCGCATTTCTCCCCGTCATTTCGAATTGGCGTAAATCCTTCCCAGGTCTAATTATGTGTTTTTTCTAGGGATGCACCGGATATTGATTTTGCCGGATATCGGATATCCGAAGCTCCTTTGCCTGCCGGATTCGGATATCCGGCACTATATATGTTTTAGTTATACGGTGAATTATTTCTTTATGTAATGCCATCTCAGGGCAATAAATTACAAACATGCTTCACACATCATTAAAACATTTTAAATGTATTGAAATATAATTTACAAAAACTATGTCTCTTTGAATATCAGGGCTTGAAATTCAAGCTTTCCCAGGAGGGGAGTTTCCTACTCAACATTTATAAATGCAGGGGAGTTGAACAGGTAGAAAGGAAAAAAATCTTTAAACTCCGTTATATTTTATGTGCCACTTTAAAGAATTACATTTATACAGACATTACAAAATACCATTGAAATAATTTAAATTAACAACTCAAGATAATTCTCCATATTTTTTATTTTTATTAAAACAAAGGAACAGAATCAAGCTGTATATATACCATGTCAATTTTTCAACTTTCCCCTAACGTTATGGGCAATTAACAATTGGGTTGCTAAATGAATTTCTTAATTTAGATTTTATTCCATTTTGCGTGCTTTAGCCTCTTTCATAAGTTACACTTTTGACAAACAGCACAGAGCAACTTTTATAATTTTAGAAATTATCAGAAATGCATGGTTATGCTCTCTTAAAATTTTTTAGAAAACTTCGCAAAATCTGATGTGCATTCATTTTTAACGTACTTGCAAGAATAATACATATCGGTGATTGTATTGTCAATATCCTACGGTGATTATATGTCATTTCTGAACAAACTCGTTTATTATATCCTTAATGGAATTACAGTCAAAACTGTAATCCCTGGTATTTTCATTAACTAAACTAGGTTCTATGCAATGGAATTTTAAATCCATATCCAAAGTTTGAAAAGGGAATAGTCAATTGATTTCTTCTATTACACGAGAAAAGGTTGATTTCAAAAAGTCGTGTCTTAATTTCTGTGAATTGCAAGCATCAACTAGTTCGTTGTTTCTAAATACACTGGCCTCCAAAAGTTAAGGTACACAGGCTAAATGCGTTCGATTGCACACGTTTTGTCGAATATCTACAAAACTTATTGGTGAATTGTTCTTGAACTTCTGGGATGAAAAGAACATGTTTCATTTCATATTTCTCGGTGAAGATTTAGTCGGGGGTACAATTAGGGGGCTAATAATAAATTTAATAATAAAATAATATTTGCGATCACCTATGTAACAGGAAAGGCTTGAAATGGTTTGTCACTGTGGTAAATGAGTATTTGGGTCCTGTTCAACGTTTTTATGCATTTGTGTAAGCATAGCACTCATATTCGTGAAGATGTTAACGTTTTTGTAAAAAACTCAAACTTTTTTTTTTTATAGCATACAGAGTTTAACCAAATTTAACACAACTTTCCAAAAACCTGACAAAGAACAGTAGAAACAGTATACTGTAATTAAAACATGAATATATTGAATATTTGATGAGATATGGCATTTTTATGAGAATTTTTAACTGCGCATGCACGGAAGATTTCAAAATTTTTATTTCATAATTTGGTACTCAGTATTTTGGGGCAACGTATATAAAAAGTCCAGTCAAATGTTGTGAAAACTTAGGAAGATGTAGTGAGCTGATTGAAAAGTTGTGTAAAATCCTTTATAATAAAGCTATTTTTAGGAAGCAACTCACTATATCGACCCCATCTTTGTGAATTTTCGCGATATTTGACTAGACTTTTTATATAAGTTGCCCTAAACAGCTGACTACCAAATTCTGAAATCTGCCGCGCATGCACAGTTAAAAATTATCTCATAAAAATGCCCATATCTCATCAAATATTCATGTTTTAATTGCAGTATACTGTTTCTACTGTTCTTTGTCAGGTTTTTGGAAAGTTGTGTTAAATTTGGTTGAAAACTCTGTATGCTACAAAAAAAAAAAAAAAGTTTGAGTTTTTCACAAAAACGTTAACATCTTCACGAATATGAGTGCTATGCTTACACAAATGCATACAAATGTTGAACAGGACCCAAATACTCATTTACCACAGTGACAAACCATTTCAAGCCTTTCCTGTTACATAGGTGATCACAAATATTTTATTATTAAATTTATTATTAGCCCCCTAATTGTACCCCCGTCTAAATCTTCACCGAGAAATACGAAATGAAACATGTTCTTTTAATCACAGAAGTTCAAGAACAATTCGCCAATAAGTTTTGTAGATATTCGACAAAACGTGTGCAATCGAACGCATTTAGTCCGTGTACCTTAACTTTTGGAGGCCAGTGTAGTTTCCTTGAAATTTTTTTTTTCTTCATGTGCACCACAAGATCTAATCTCATTTTGTTTAATGGTGACTCCAGGCCTGCTTGGTAGGGCTCAATCTTCGATGACCGTTACTGTACATTTAGTTATTTCCTTTTTTGGGCAAAGGAAATAAAAATCGCAAAATATGTAAAAAATATTGCAGATTTCGTCAATCATGGCAAAAAAAAAAAAAAAAAAAAAATCAAAAAATTTGTTGTTCTGTGAATTGCGAGAATCAATTAGTTTGTTGTTTCTATATATGTTTTTTTTTTAAGTTCAACCAAATTTTTTTTCTTCATGTGCACCACAAGTGTAATCTCATTTTGTTTAGTTACATCGGTTACAAAATAAAATTGCTAATTTGTCAATTGATCGCAAGAAAAAATTTATGAAATTTCACCGATCGGTCTCCAGAAAAAAATCTTGAAATTCGGCTGTCGATCGTGGATAAAAATTGGAAAAATTTTCGGTCATATGCCCGTGAAACCTGCCGATCGATTGTGGAAAATATCACGAAATTTGTCAGTCGGTCCCGAGACTTGATCGTCGTTTTACAAAGAAACATTTTCTGAAAATGTTTTTTTGGAAAAATGAGCCTCCCGCATACAATATTTTTTAGGGCACGAATCCTGCCATTCCATCTCGAAATTCAAGCCCTGTATCTACTATTCAACCCCTGTAATGTATATTAATAATGTTGCATAACAAATGTAATTTAAACATTAAAATATTCTGTTTAGTTTGTACAATGAAACGCTGATAATTGTTATTGGATTTGGAATTGACTATATTAATTGCTAATAATTAATTAATTTGTACAATTAAATGCTGATAATTTGTACAACTAATTTTAACTAATTAATATGCCTATAATTGTAGAGTATTTTCACAAAAAAATACATACTTTTTATAACTTCAGGGGTCGATGCAGGTTTTTATTCTTGGGGCCCATTTTGTGAAAAGTAAAAGTTATTTTTGTGAATTTTATAATACTTTTGTGAAAAATAACATTTTGTAACGAAAGTTGAAATCCAGTTACTCAAATTCGAACAAAGAATTTACTAACAAAAACTTCTTTAAATCCCTTTGCTAAAGTTTTTGTTTTTCGTGACCTGGTTTTATTTACAAATTACACATTTTAAAAGTTTTTATGAAAAAGAATGTTACGAAAGGGGCTTATTTTATTAAAAGGAATTTTGTGAAGGGGCCCATTTTATTAAATTCATTTTTGTGAAGGGGCCTATTTTATTAAATATATTTTTGTGAAAGGGGCCTAAATATTTTGCCCTAATATTTTGCCTGGATCGACCCCTGAACTTAAACATAAAATTTCTACTAATATACCCATGATTAAAGTTATTTTCTCCAAACATAGGTTTAGTTGATGCCTTTTTTTCTATTTTAATTATTTAATACTGTTTTGAAGTCACATTTAGTTTTATTTTAAGTTAAATTACTTTGATATTTATAAGTAAAAAGAAAGTTACTTTTAATTTTAAATATTTATAATGAAGTTACAAAAATAACTAGTTGGATGCGCCAATCCCAAAACTTTCTTCTATTTCATACATCTTAATATTTCAAAAAGTAATTCCAAATGTTAATACTTCAATATTATTAGTTCAATTCTATACCAACTTTGATTTTGATCTAAAATTTCTGCTCCATTCAATTAATCAGAATCAGAATAAGAAGTTAACCTCGATCCTGATATTTATTAAAATCAATAATTTTTTCGTTATTCTGTTGTACATCAGCTGTTTGTGAATAGCCAGCACGGCAGGATGCGAAGCTTCCGTCACTTCATGAGCCGCCAATATACAATACAATACAAAAAAAAAAAAAAAAAAAAAAAATTGCGAAAAATCAAGAATTTTACAAAAATTGCTGTTACATTGCTACTTTCTGGTGGAATATTTCCAAATTCAAGGAGAAACTGCTGGCCATAGCAAAAATATACACAAAAAATTGGTTCAATTCTGTGCTTAGCTTCATACACTTTTCAATGGCAAAATAATGAAAATAACACAAAAATCACTATTATATGCCCCCTTCCAGCGGAATATTTTCAAACTGAAGGAGGACCTGTTGGCCATAGCCAAAAACACACCTCCAAAATTTGGTTTGACTCTATGCATAACTTCACATACTTTTTTATGGTCAATAATGAAAATGGCACAAAAATCGCAATTACAGCACCACCTTCAGGCAGAATGCTTCCATACTAAAGAAAAACCTACTGGCCACAGCCAAAAACATATACAAAAATAACTTCATACACTTTTCGATGATACAATAATGAAAATGGCACGAAAATCCAGATTACAGCACCCCATTCAAGTGGAATTTTTCCATATTGAAAGAGGGACAGCTGGCTATAGCCAAACACATTCACAAAAAATTTGGTTCAATTCTACTCATAACTTCATATACTTTTAGATGGGACAATGCCGACACACGGACAAACAGGCATTTTGTATAAACATGTTTTGGAATATCTGACCCCTAAAACGTCTCAATCCGTCGAAAACCAGAAATCGGAGAAATTTCAATTTAGAATTCCTTCTTCTATTGAAGATAGAAGAAAGTAAAAATAGGCCTGTTTAATTGTTACACTTAAAATTAATAAAGCCATACTTTAATAAACAACTTCAATTTTTGTTTTATATTCTGAAAGTAAAGGTACAATTTTCTAAAAGATGTAAACATAAATTCTTAAATTTAATAGAGTTCAAATATCAATGTTAGGAAAGCTGGCGATTCCTTAAACTTTTGAGAATTACCTTTTACTCATGAATAGTGAACTTACTTTCATATTTTGCATTATAAACAAAAGTTGTTCGGCATTATTTGTGCCATATGATTTCTCTTATCCTTATATATTCGCTTTGCTGTGCTCTGCCGGATATCCGGCAAAGAAGTCGGATATCCGGTGATTGTGATTCGGATATCCGATGGTATTTCGGATATTGAAAAATCAGCCGGATATCGGATATTTGCCGGATATCCGTTGCATCCCTAGTTTTTTCTGCAGTCTTTTCACGAAATTAGTGTTTTTTCCGTGATTCTTTAAAGAAATTCATGTTTTTTTTAACGTGATCTTTTAACGAAATTTGCGTTTTTCCAGCGATCCTTTGACGATATCCATTTTTCCATGTTCCTCTGACGATATATCACGTTTTGACGAAAATCGTAGTTTGATCGCGATCCTTTGACGAAATTCGCTTCCAGCCCCCGCAATCTGTTAGGAAAAATATGTTTTGGTAAAATTTTTGTCCACTAGATGGCAGGGTTGTTGCACTGGATGGTTGGAGTATGTTTTTGGAAGTGGTCTCTGGTTGACTGTTGGTTTTTGATGGTTGTACTGCTCTGGGTAGTTGGTATTTGAGAGATGTTGAGCATTATGATTCTTATGTTTTTACAATGCTGTGTTTTGTTCAGTTTAGTTTGTCTTGTCAAGTAGGCAAGCAAATAAAATTACTTTCAGCTGACTTCATAGTGTTTAATTATGAGTTTGTTTATTCTTACATGACCTCTGTTACACAATCCTTTGACGAAATTGGCGATTTGTTTTCAGCGAACGATTGAGGAATTTATTTTTGTCGGCGACCATTTGTCGAAATTCACGATATTTTTTAATGTTCAAATTTTCCACTAAACGTAACGATCTCAAACCCGGAATACAATTACCCCTGTAAGATTTTCTAGAAATCCCCCACCCCTGATTATGTTAGTTTCACTTTATTTTGAACAATTTGTTTATGTTAAATTTTATTTTTATACATTATAAAATAGTCCCTCAGGGGTGATTGTGACTCAGAGTGAAAAACCCTGAAAATTATCGACGCAAAATATACCAATATCAATTTATATAACTGATGCTGCAACAGCATAGCAATGAAGTGACATTTCAGCTATTGTTTGAAATATACAATTGCAGAAAAACATAATTTGGTAAACTTACATTAATTTCACTGAAAGCTAAATGACTTCATCAAATGGAGAGTGCAATTTATTTTGCTAAATATTCAAAATTTGAATTCTATAATCAGTAAGTAAATTTAGGAACAGATGTGTTATTATCCCGGGGTCGGCCATCTTGGATTTTTCTTGGCTTGAATTAAAAATTATTTTTTTAATTAATAGTTATAATCATTATATTCCAGTTTTTTTCAATATTATATTAACCGATCAACAATATTTAACCATTGGCGACATTACTACTTGGTGAAAAAGAAGTTTTCAAGCAAGAAAAAAATCAAAGATGGCGGACCCTGGCATAACACATCTAAGCCTAAATTTATTTCAAGTACTCATGAAACAAGTACAAATTATGTGTCTAAAGAGTGGGATCTCTTAGATTTAATGCAAGATATATATACAGAGTTGTATAATATAGACGCATGCGCGCACGGAAATTTTTTTGGGAAAAAAAGTAATTTTTGTTCTTGTAACTTAATTTAAATACCAAAATGTTAAAAATATTTTCCAATTTTATGTACGATTTATTTATTGTTTGCCAGGGGTGATTCTATTCCAAATTTTCCGGGGAAAAAAAAAAAAAAATCGGCCATCATCTTGAAAATTTAGGCATAAAAAATATCACTTAAAAATATTGCGAATTTCAACAAATGATCACCGAAAAACAACAATTTCTTCAATCGTTCGCAGACAAATATCTCCCCTTTCGTCAAAGCATTGCGGAAAAAACGCGAATTTCGTCAAAGGACCGTGAAAAAAAAAACGCGAATTTCTACAAAGGATCCTGAAAAAAAATTTTTTGTCAAAGAATCGCAGAAAAAAAAAAAAAAAAAAAAAAATGCAAATTTCCTCAAAGGAGCGCTGGAAAAAAACAAATTTCGTAAAAACATAGCGGAAAAAGCCCGAATTTTGTCAAAGGATCGCGAATTCCGTCAAAAGATCGAGAAAAAACACAAATTTCATGAAAAGATCGTTGAAAAAATGCGAATTTCGTCAAAAGATTGTGAAGAAAGCACAAATTTTATCAAAAGATCACGAAACAAACAGAAAATTTCGTCAAAATACCGGAAAAAACATGCAAATTTTGTCGGAAGATCACGGAAAAACACGTGAATTTTCTCAAAGGGTTGCTAGTTTTGTGAAAAAACAAACAAAAGGCGGTTGAAAGCAGGGTTGTAAAAAACCCGGGTTAAATGGGCAATTTTCCCCGGGTAAATTAAATTGCCAAAATGTGGACGATGATTCCACCTTCCTCACAAATAATAATCTTCAGAGTTGCCACTGTATAGGGAAAACTTGAAAATCTGAGGGAATTTAAAAATAAGTATTAAAAACAAGGAATTTTGCTAAACTTTGGTACTTTGCAAAATTTATCCGTTGAAATTTTGAAAATTCTCAGAGGAATTACTCTGGGAAAATTTAATATTTTGCTCAGTAAAGCACAAGAAATTTGATTGCCGAAATAAGTGGCAATCCTGATTTCAAATACAATCTTTGTGAACACTTCATAGTCTAATAGATGGGAGAGACTTCATACTCTTAATAATGATCTCACCATTTTTCTTTGTTCTTAAAATACATATATAGATATGATCACTTTAATTTAAATAACAAACAAAAGTACTTCTTAGTTATCCCGTCGACCACTTTCACCAAATTTAACTCAGACATAATTTTTATTTTAAATAACAAAAGATCAAATAAATTAGTAAAACATTAATAAAAATACAAATAAAACGTCGAATTAATGGTTTTATTGGCATTTAATCTTGCAATTAATTAATTAATGGCAACCATTATTGGCATTTAATCTTACAATTTGGGGACAGTAATTTGGTCAACGGGATAACTAAGAAGTATCCAAACAAATTTTAAATTGCAAAGCTATCAATTGTGTGTTTTCCAATCTAAAAGTGCAAGTAAATTAATACAAATATTTTTTAAGATTCAAAGAAGTGAATAAATAAAACAAAATAACCATAAACTGTTAACAATTACATCATCTGTTCTTTTCCAGAAATATATTTTAAAAAACCCGGGTTTTTTACCTGGGCTTTTTATAAAAAACCCAGCCCGGGCAGGCAGCTGGGCGGGTACCCGGGCAGCTACCCACTACAACCCTGGTTGAAAGATAGAAAAAAACCCTGTAAATTTCTTCAAAAGATCGCAAGTTTTGTCAGAAGTTCGCGAAAAACGCAAATTTCGTCCAAAGATCGCGAACTTCGCTAAAAGATCCCGAAAACACAAAGATTGCAAAATTTCTCAAAAGATCGCAACAATACGAGAATTTCGCCCAAAGACTGCAAAAAATACGAGAATTTCGTCAAAAGACCGCAAAAAAAAAAAAAAAAAAAAAAAAAAGTGCATTTCGTCAAAAGATTGCGAAAAGCACTCTCATTTTGGTAAAATATCGCAGAAAACACTCAAATTTTGATAAGAGATCGTGCATGTTGTCAAAGAATCGCGAAAAACACGCTAATTTCATGAATTGGTTGCAGATACTTTTACTTTGTGATTTGGTGAATTTAGTCCCTACGTACATTTTTATGCAAAATATATGGTCTTGTTTGGTCCCCTTTTCCCATTTTTTATTACAAAAGTTGAGCGAGAGTCTTGTATGTTGTATTTATAGGCTTTTCTTTGATTAGTTAAAATTACTGCTCTAAAATAATATTTTTTAAAGCCAAAAACTGATTTTTTTTCTTCCCACTGCTAATTTTTCATTATTGCAGTCTGTACCCAATTGTCGTTTAGAATGCCCAGAGTTAGCAAAATGTGTGAAGGAATATTATCCGAGTAATTATTCTGTCAAATGTGAAAATATTTTCAAGACAGCAATCATTTTAATTTTTAGGCGTTTATTAGCATTAGAATTTCAGTCTGCTCCAAAAACAGAATTTTAATTTTATTGCTACAAAATTAGATTTTTGCTGTTACAAAAATGGGTTTTACTGCTACAAAATCAGATTTTTGTTGCTTCAAAAATTGATTTTACTGCTCCAAATCAGATTTTTGCTGCTTCAAAAATGGATTTTACTGCTCCAAATCAGATTTTTGCTGCACAAAAATGGATTTTACTGCTCCAAATCAGATTTTTGCTGCACAAAAATGGATTTTACTGCTACAAAATCAGACTTTTGCTGCTCCAAAATGGCTTTAGTGAGGGGGGGGAGGGAAGAAGAAGAATCCCTCTTGGTTCTAATCATGTTTTTTTTTCACGATCTTTTCATGGAATTCGCGTTTTTCCCCCCACAATCTTTTGGCGAAATTTGCGTTTTTTTTATAGTGATTCTTTAAACAAATTCATGTTTTTTCCCCGTGATCCTTTAATAAAATTTCTATTTTTTCTGCGATCCTTGACGATATTTCCGTTTCTCCACCGATCCTTTGACGAAACTCGCGTTTTTCCCGCGATTCCGAAGGAGAGGGGTGTGGGGTATTCCCTGCCAGTTTTTATTATACATTTTTTCTGCAGTCATTTGACAAAATTAGTGTTTTTTTTCTGCGATTCTATTGCCGGCGGGTGCAAAAAAAAAAAAAAAAGAGAAATAAAAAGACCCGCCGAGCGCTGCGCCCTGCTAAAGCGGCTTAGAGTCAACACTACTCCTGCAACTCTGCAATTAACTATAATTCACAGACTTCTCATATAAGTGGACCCAGATTTTGGTAACATTTTCTTGAAGCATACATCTCTGGCCACCGGCATGTGACGGAGAGAAGAGGTAGCGCACCTAACATGTTTTTCTTCCCGGCAAAAGTTTCCCGGATCTTAGTTGACCAAAAGTTTCCATGACCTTTCTCAAAATTTCGGCTGATATATTCTTGTAAAACCCTTCACAATGGATAACTTTAATCTAGATAAATGCTTAAAAAAGGTACACGCTGAATGAATTTCAGATTATTTTTCATATTATGCTATTGTTATATAGTTTGCATAAATTTGATATAAAATTTTTAGATTGGATGAATAATTGAAAATTTCTTCATTTATGACAATAATCGAGATTCTAATGGAAAGTAGTAAATCAAAAATTCCCTGACTACTTCAAATATTAAAAAAATTATCTGACTTTTTGCCTAAATTTTCGAATTCCCTGACCCGTAGGAACCCTGTAAGTTAAAAGAAAGCAATTTTTATATCTTAGGCATGATATTTAAGATTGGATGAATAATTCAAAATTTCTTCATTTATGATGATAATTGAGATTCTGAAGGAAAGTAGTTAATCAAAAATTCCCTGACCACTTCAAATATTTAAAAACTTTTAATACTATCAGGGGTGATTGTGACTCAGAGTGAAAAACCCTGAAAATTAATTGATACAAAGTGAAAAGCCCTGAAAATTATCGATGCAAAATATACCAATATCAATTTACATAACAACTGATGCTGCAACAGCATGACAATAAAATGAAATATTTCTGCTATTGTTTGAAATATACAATTGCAGAAAAACATAATTTGGTAAACTTATGTTAATTTCACTGAAAGCCAAATGACTTCATCAAATTGTTAAAGCACCCTAGAGATTAGTGATACGGGATTTTAGAATAAGAAATAAATAAATGATAGTACGCTAAGATAGGAAAATTTCAGATCTTCACGAAAAGCCAGGTGCTCGATTTTTGTAAGGATTGTGAAGAAGTTGAATAGATATTTTGGTTACGTTTATTTTCGGCTAGGTAAATTCAAAAGATATCGCAAAGGTTATTGCACTGGAAAAGCTTCAGCGTCTACATGTCGCTTTATTAAACGTATTTTACAGCACAAGCTTTTGGAGTCAGAAATTCTACGATATTTTATGGCCTTGTTGTGAAACTTTTAACTTAGCTATCGGTTCAGATGGCTACAGACAGAAAACTCATAAAATTCAGACATAATACTTTCGGAATTTTATATAAGAATGGACAGGATATAATTTTGTTCAGGCGGACTCGTGTTTATTTCGAAAGTGTGAGAACGTACAAGAAATCGAAAACAAGTTGTAAATTTTGAAAAGAGAAAAAGGGTGAATAAGGGGTGATTTTTGTTGCGCAAGAAGTAAATAAAAATAAAAATATTCTCCCGTACCAAGGATCGAAAAGGTGTTTTCCCACGCAAGAAATATTAAAGGAATATACTGCATCTGAGAGAAAACCAATGGGGTTATAGTTATTATGTACAGGAGAGCCACTGAGCATTTGAATTTCCAGGGGCGTAGATGTTCAGGGGGTAGAAGTGTTCTCGATTGGCCGCGGAAGAAGGGGGCATTGAAATGTATAGAATTTAGAAACCTATATACACGAGAACACAGAGTTTTCAGATATAATTTTCCATGTTTACAAATTCGTGATAATACAACCTTTTAGTAAATAGATGTGGTCTTAAGGATAACGATGTGTCTAAAGATAGAAGGTAAGGAATATTTTCTATACCTCTGGGCATTTTTTTTAGTTGAAATTGTAAGGATATATAAATCAAAAAAATATATATTAAATTAATTTAAATATTAATCGAAGGTAAAATTTACGGACATTCTCTAATTTTATTATATTGTATCTTGTATTTAGTTTAATAAAAGTAATGTATAGAAGAAAATTGAGTATTTGTTTTGGTGGGGAATCTGGGTTAACATTATACATGAATAGAAAATAAAATCATTAATTGCATTATTTCTCCTATGCGTTCATCGGCCATCTTAAGTAATAAAGGTAAGGGGAAAACAGTCCCCCAACAAAATGGAGAGTGCAATTTATCTTGTTAAATATGCAAAGTTCGAATCTATACTCAGTAAATGAATTTATTCTAAGTACTCATGAAATAAGTACAAATTATGTGTTAAGAGTGGTATCTCTTAGTAGATTTAATGCAAATCATACCTAGTTATTTGAAAACAGTAAAAAAAAAAAAAAAAAAAAAAAATCAAAACTAATCCAATTTTACTTTTAAGTGGCTAAGTATTAGAAAAAAATAAAATAAATGAATTTTCTTTTTTTAGCTTTACTCTTACACAAAGTAAATTTCTTTTTCCTGCTTTCTTCTTGGGTGTTACACATTACAGATATAGATATTAGAGATGAGACGGGCTCAGCCCGGGTTCGATTTTCATACCAGCCTTCGAGCTCGGGCTCATTTTTTTTTACCTGAAAATTTTATTTATTCCCGTATGGAAAAAAAAAAACTAAGAAGTAATATATTAATATATAATCATCAAAATTTCTTGTGTTCCCTATATTATTCTGTTAATGCTTTTTAAGGTGTGTTTAATATCTAAAATTTATTTATGTTTTTAAAATAAATTCAGTATTCCTTATTTTTATCTCTGTTAAAAAGCTGTTATTCTTGTAAAAGTAATTTACTTACTCCTTTTATAATAATCATTAAACTTTCAGTTTTCTGTGGTTTCAATAAATAAATGAGGCATCTGTCTGTTATCGCCAATTTCTCCATCGCCTGGGTTGAAAATTGCATTTTCCATAAGAAATCATTTTGATGTTATTTTCATAAGAATGATGAAAGCGAAGTATCAGTAACTGTTTAGGTTATTGCACAAAATAAAAGAAAATGATAAAAAAAATAAGTTTTATTTATTGGTGAACGGAAATAAAAGCATTTAACTTTACTGTTCGTTAACGAGGGTGAGAAAGTTGATTTTTTTTTTCCTTGCTTTATTTTGTTAACAGTTGATAATTTGGTAAACATTGAAAGGAATATTTATTAGCTGTATAAGAGATAAAGCGGATATTAAGATGTTATGAGAATGTTTTTGATTGATTAATGTTACAACATCACAGCTATTTTAAAAGAAATTTGCAATATTTGCAGATTTATATCATTGACGCTAAGGCGCCAAAATAGTAAAATATTTTAAAATTGGATCGTTTATTTTATTTTATTATTTGACAATCTAGGCGAAATATGGCAAAATATGAGAATCTTTTTAGGGACATCTTTTCATGCGATTAAATGTAAATGTCATAAAACTAATTATGTGCTAGGGATGAGATATTTCATTTAGAACAACTTTTATGCAATTTTTATTAAACTTTTTTTTCGATTTACATTTTCGGTATCGGCTCTAATGATGGAAAAATGTTTCGGGCTCAGGCAGGCCTGGGCTTCGAAAAGTGAGCCTGAACTCATCTCTAATAGATATGCAATTCTGGACATTTTTGTACTGACATTGAGATGGATAACACAATACCATGGGTGATCCTGAGTAAAAAAAAAAAAAAAATGTATCTGAAATTCACAGCAACTTTTCTGAAAGGTTACAGCAGAGAGGGTGGGGAGAGAATCACTCCTGGTTCTGATTATGTGTTTTATCTGTGATCCTTTCAGAAAATTCGCGTTTTTTCCGTGACTTTTCGGCGAAATTTGCGTTTTTTAGCGATTCTTAAAAGAAATTCATGTTTTTTCTCCCCGTGATCCTTTAACAAAATTTGCATTTTTTCTGCGATCCTTTGACAATATTTCCGTTTTTCTAGCGATTCTTTGATGAAAATCACGTTTTTCCCCGCGAACTTTTGACGAAATTCGCATTATTTCCGTGATTCTTTGAAGAAATTGTTTTTTTCCTGTGATCCTTTAATGAAATTTGTGTTTTTCCCACGATCCTTTGACGAAAATCTTGTTTTTTTTCCGCGATCCCTTGTGAATTTTGCACTTTTTTGCGATCCTTTTACGAAATTTGTGTTTATTTCGCGATCATTAGAAGAAATTAGTTTTATTTAGAGATCATTAGACGAAATTTGTTTTATTTCGAGATTCTTTGACAAAATTTGCGTTTTTCCTCGATCGTTTGGTGAAATTTGCGGTTTTTTCCCGCGATCCTTTAACGAAGGTTGCGTTTTCCCAACGACCATTTGACGAAAATCGCATTATCCCCGCGATTCCGGGATGGGGAAAATCCTTCCCGATTCTAATTATGTGTTTTTTTCTGTGGTCTTTTGACGAAATTCGTGTTTTTTTCCGCGATTCATCAAAGAAATTCATGTTTTTTCACGTCATCTTTTAACGAAATTAGCGTTTTTCCACCGATCCTTTGACAATATCCATTTTCCGCGTTCATTTGACGAAAATTGTGTTTTTACCGCGATGTTTTGACGAAAATCTTAGTTTTAGTGCGATCCTTTGTGAAATTCACGCTTTTTCGCGATCCTTTGGCGAAATGTGTGTTTATTTCGAGATTCTTCGACGAAATTAGCTGTTTCCCCCCTCAATTCTTTGAAAAAATTGTCTATTTTTTTCAGTGAACGATTGAGAAATTGATTTTTTTTTTTTTTGCGACCATTTGTCAAAATTCGCGATAGTCTTTAATGTCCGAATTTTTCACTAAACGTAACGATCTTGTAAACCCGGAAATCCGGGCTACACCCGGAACACAATCATCCCTGTACTATACATAAAATAGTAAATAAAGTAACAAATTAATAAAAACATATATCATCTAAGAAAGTGTTTTTCTAATTTCTAGTAATGATTTTTAATTATAAAAATGTTATAAATAAATCCTGTACTGTTATAAGATTCAAGTTACAACCACAGAAGAAAATGAAACCAGTACAAAGATTTCAACCTACCATTTTTAGATCTTTCCTGTAACGTTGACTCTTGATAACGTTCTTGATCACACGCATAGTTCTACTAGCAGTCCTTGTCAATTGAACTCTTTCTAAATGATCAGCTGGGCGCCTGTAGTCTATAATAAATTGTAAATAATAAAAAAAAAAGAATTTATATTTTAACAGTATATAACATTACTTAAACATTGAAAAGAATATTTAAAAAAAAAATGTAATATTTTAGAACTATTTTTAGCAACGGATTAACTGCAATATGTCAAAAGGGAACAGTTGCAGTATTCGCCCGGAGCCTGCCATCTTTTATCTTTGTTGGTCATTTATAACCACTTTATGCTTAATTTTTGAAAATTTAGAGATTAAACATAAACAACAAAAAACTTAAACAGAAAATCAGCACTTCAAAGATTATTTGTAAAAAAGAAAAAAATTAGGAAAGGGGAAGTTCATAATTAGCAAATGGTAAATACATAAATTTTAAAACAGTAAAGCAAATTTTTAAAAATATATATTCTGAAATTACAGCCAAAAAAGAATTTGAGATTAAACATTTTAGAAAATATATCCAAATGAAGAAATTTAGAATCGGAAAAAAAAATATAAAAAAATAGATAAATAAAATAAAAGGCCACCATCTCCAGATGAATACAGCAGGGTAGCCGTTAAGACATTTATCTTAAAACCCACTTACGTATATAAAAAAGACCCAGATTTTTGGAAGTCCTGGGTCGGGACATCCCTGGAAAATCCTCAATAATGGTTAATTTTTTTAAGTGATACTTTACAAATAGCAAATAAATAATGTCAAAAAGATTATCTTTTATTTAAATATGATTATGTTTCTGATTATCTTTATAAGTCGGCAGTTAAAAGTAGCAGTTGTGTAAGATTTTTGAAATTATGTTTAAAATTTAAAACATATTCAACCTAACTGAATATTCAGTACATTCCTAATCAGGGTTGGCACGGTTTAAACCAAGTGGTTTTAACCATGGTTTAAACCACGGTTTAAACCAATTGGTTTTTTTTGTCAAAAAAACCATTTGGTTTTTTTAGAAAAAATCTAATGTAATATTTTTTCTTTTTTGTAATTTAATTGTTTTAAATTATTGATAGAAGTAATTTCTACTATTAACACTTCATCTCAACAGTCAACATGAGACATAATGAGCCTAGGTCATGTTTCTATGCATGTAGAATGAAAATTAGCATGTGCTGATGACCATATCTGGTACCCTAAAGATTTTTTTTTAAACATGTGAAATTAGAAAAGATAAAATAGATAAATAATATTTAATATTTAGCATAAAATATTTTCATTTAAAAAATGCAGATTATTTACAGCAGTTACTAACAAAATACAATGATCTTTAAGATTTTGGTTAAGTTGTAAAAGAAAATTTTCTGGATTGGGAAAGATTATCCTTAAAGAATTTAAATTAAAAGAGGAACTTAAGATATCAAATTGAATAACACAGCTTGTAAAAATTGATTGCTAGTTATAGCATTTCAATAATACCAATCAATCTTTTCTGTTAGTTGCTGAATCTAATGGCCAAAAATGTTGACTTGGGCACTTGGAGTTATCACTCAGAAAACAAAATAACCAGAAGTATTTGGATATTAAAAAAAAAAATAATAATAATAACAACCATAGAATAATATATTATATTCATGAAATTGCATCAAATGTTTATTTATTGATTATTATATTATTAATCAAAGGATTCTTCATACGATTTTAAAAGGTATCAATGTTTCACTGTGTAGAGCAGTTTACTTTGAACATAAGACATAGCTGTTACTAATAATGTTTAAATTAGAAATGATTTCAATTTTCTATATAATTGACTGTAATTATTTAAATATTTTCAAAAATTACATTACTTATATAATATCCAAAAATGTTTATTTTATCAACAGATATGCATTTGTATGCAATAGGAAATTATATTTAAAAAAACCTGATTTAAACCAAAAAACCTGGTTTAAACCAAATAAACTGGTTTTTTTGGTTTTTTACAAAAAACCCCGGTTTTTTTCCAACCCTGTTCCTAATCAAAATTATCTTGCACAGTGATATTTTAAAATGAATATTCAAATATACAAAATATCATCTCGATATTTTGAAAATAAATATCGGATATATATATATATATATATCAACAAACCCTGTGGAAGGCATACATATACCTTAAGCAAAGCAATTACGGACGATTCAGAAGAGTGGATAGATAAGATAGAGAAATAAATTTCTAAACGTACGTTTTTTTTTCTTCATAACTAAATTAACTCCATTGTTGCTTGAATGAGGTTCAATCATAATTGCTTTCTTTTGAACTAAACCACAGTATCTTGGAGAATGGATATTTTTCATATTTAGAGGATCCTGTAAAAGAAAATCTAAATGTTACATAATAGAAATTTATACTATCAGGAATATGTTAAGGAAAATTTTAGGTCCTTTAAAGGACCCTTCACAAAATAATTATCTTAAAACAGGACCCTTCACAAAACATTTTATCCCAAAACAGGACCCTTCACAAAAATTATTTGTCTCTTTAATAGACTTTTCACAGAATTTTTTCACTTTCAAATTGAGCTTTTCACAAATTTAGTCATTTAAAAATAAAACATGGCCTGTAAGTAAGCAGTTGAACTCACCAAAGAGCATAGTACTTAGCTTTTTATTCATGAAGGATAGGACATGAAGACATCGATAATTTAAAATTCACAAAATTATGACTAGAATTTTCACAAAAATAAGAAAAACTTCATAATTTCACAAAAACAGGACCATGTGAGAAAAGTCTGGACAGACCCCTGACTATTAAACATAGATGCCAACACTGTATCAGGAGTAAAATATTGGTGTTTCAGGAGTTGTACATGTACACAATCTTTTTCAAGCTATATTTTATAAATATTATCAGATTCCTTACCCCCTTACAGCTTTTGCATCTAAAAATATTTTAAATAAAGGTTACTTAATTTACTTTATAAGTACAAATGATCTTTTGTAATATTTTTTTTTTATCCCTACAGAGCAAAAAATCTGACACATATAATAGTGCGAAATTACACTATTTTTTCCACAATCAATTGACGAAATTAGTTATCTTTTGCAGCGAGTGATTGACTAAACTCATGATTTTAATTAGAGACTGATTGACGAAATTAGAGATTTTAATCAGAGACCGATTGATAAAATTTTCGATCTTTTGCCAAAATCAGATACAATACTTACAGAATTTTATACAAGAATGGAAAAGATACAGTTTCATTCAGACAGTTGGGACCCATGTTTATTTTGAAAAGATAAGTTTTTAGAGAGGAAAAGTGGTGCATATATATATATAGTAGAAGTTTTCTACTGTATAGGATCACACACTAATATTAAACTTTATAAGTACAAAATCTGTAAAGTGAGAAGTAAAAATTTGGCCATATAAATTTAATTCTTTAAGTGGGAAAAAGGTCTTAAATAGGTTCTATGTATAGGGGAGAATGGGAAGGAATGCCCCCATACCCCCCCCCCCCCACACACACACTAACAGAGAGGTATGGGACAACTATAAAACAATGTATTATAAGAAGCAAATAGTTTAGTGTCAGCTATATTTACAATCTAACAAAGATTGTAGGTTGAAAATGTCTGTGCTGCAATAGCAAATTCCAGTATCTTCATCACTGGAAGGATAATTCAGGACTGTTAATCAGAGATGATATTAAGAAATCACCCGTTCAATTTATTTATATTTTAAAGTAAATTAATATATTTTCAATGTTATAATTAATATATTACCCTTTAAAAATATTTTCATATTAGCAATTTACGCTCATCTTATTAAAAAGTAAGAATTAGACTTGTCCCATTTCCCCCCTTTGCTGGCATGTCCCATTCCTTTCTCTACCTTCTTTTATATTAAAACTTCTTGTATAAACAGAAATACTGCTTTTAGGTAGGGATGGGACGTATAGTGATCTGGCCGAATACCAACCTTTTTTTCTAATAAAGAAAATAGCTTTTGATTATATATAACTTAAAAAATAGGAACTCATTAATCATTACAACTCTTAAATGTACTTTTAAATTTGATAAACTTATTTTAGCACAAAAAATTACGAAATTACATTATATCCCTTTATTCTAAGGTATATCAAATTGATTTTCAGTAAGTCAGGATGGTAAATTAATTCCATTAAAAATAAAAAATTTACTTCACTTTTACTATCAAACGATACTTTTATCCTTTCTTGCATTCAAAATCAATAATATTCTTACTCTCTCTCATAACTCACAAGGAGATTTTTTCTGAAATAACCTTTCATCAAGTAAATTTTATCATTGAAAATTTGTGTCCCTAACGATAAAAAAATTTGTAAGAATGAGTCTGTTCTGAAATCAGTTTCCAAGCCTTAAATTACAAATTACATTAAAGCAAAAAGGTATGGTTAAAGTAGAATACATATGATAACAAAGTCTTAGACATTTGAACCAACACATAATAATATTCCACTTATTCAATAAGCGATAAAAGCATAAGCAGAAACTGATAGCAACATGAATGAAGAAAGATGTAAATTGAAAAATATATACATAATAAAACCAGTGATAATGCAAATAATTCAGTGAAAACTATAGATTAAAAAAATTATTTTGTTCATTATTTAAAATTTATATTTAAATATTTATAAAACCATCTTCATAAAGCAAGTTACGCCATCTAGTGGGTATCTAGTTTGACACCAGTTCTGTTTTCAGATGTACTGTTGTACTTAGAATAGTGATATTTGCTATTCCATTGAATTGCATTGCATTGAATTTGCAGATATTAATAAATATTCAAGTGTTTTAGATTATTGCAGTGTTTTTCTTTTTTCACCATAAGAGTTGTTTGTTTTTACATTATCTTTATTCATTCTGTCTTTAGTATTAAGTTGTTCTACATGAAATATTCAATATCGAAAAGACTCTGAAGTATATTTATCTATCACAGAAAAACAAAAAAGAATTGCATTAGAATAATACATATGTTAATATATATGTTATTACATATAGGGGAAGACGGGGTACAATGAAACATTACTTGTAAAATCAATCAAATTTGTCATACAGAGTTGCAGTTTATATATGTTATACAACTATATGTTCCAATTGCTGATGTGATTTGGATACATTCACACTTCTACAACAGTAGCAATAAAAGATTACTGCTTTTGCACCATTGAAAGTAACTTTCTTTACTAAAAGTAATTTTGTTTCTTTTTCCTTGTTTTTAATATGTAATAATTATTTTTTCTATACATTGTTATCTTTGGGTTGTTGTCTTCATACCTCCAAAACCAAACTAAAAAAAATAAATATTAGAAGTTTGAAAATAAATTTTTATTTAGTAACCTCAGTGCGGGGTACAATGAAACACTTGCAGACGGGGTACAATGAAACATGTTTTATTACAATAATAAAAATAGTAAATAGAATATATTAGAAGTAAGAGTAGGAAAAAAAAAAAAAAAGTTGTTCTAACCAGGTCAGTAAAAAATGCTCTTGTTAAGAAATTAAAAAACTGAAAGAGAAAAAAAGCTAAGGGGGGATTGTTTTGAAAATAAACTCTGTTTGCAACAGACTCTGATGATGATCCAGATTTTTTTTCCAGTCCCAGCTGGTCATTGAGGTACTAAGAATGAGATATCCCCACACAACATGTATGGTACAAGCAGTATCCGTATAAATGGAAACATAAGGAAATATATACCGTTGGAGAAATCATACATAAATGAAGTCAAATGTGCAGTACTTGATATAAAAAAACTCCAACCAAGTTTTAATTTTTTTTTAGAAACTTACATTTAAAAAAAAAACTCAATTGTGTTGAAACTACCATCCCATATTCCTTCAGGAGCAACTGAAATATAAGCAGAAATGCTAATTTTTGAAACTGACTTGAGCCAATTTAATATAAAATGAAAGGTATTTCTTAAACTAATATAATTTTCTTATTTTTCATCTTAGACAATATTTTTATCAAGTTTCTTATTAATCAAGTTTTGTTTCTGTATTTATCTCATTTTTCATAAACTATACTGGGTGAAAATTGCTTCCATCATTTAGAGTGTTTCATTGTACCCCGGTATACGGGGTACAATGAAACACTGTAAGACATTTATTTTTTGTTATTTTTCAAGCATAAAGATATTGTTTAGAACCTAATAAAAATTTATTTAGATGGGGAAAATACAAGGTTAAAAATATGCATTAATTATATTTTTGTGCATGCAAAATTGTGGATAGGAAAAAATAATTAGTAAATTTTGTTTCATTGTACCCCGTCTTCCCCTATATAATACATACTCTGTTAGCAAATGTCTATAATAATCTTAAGCTATTTGGCATATTCTGTAAAAATTAGATTTTATAAAGAAATTCTATAATCCATAAGTGTAAGATTAAAAAATGTGTATAATTTCGGCAGAATCTATTACACTCTTTAAAACTAAATAGCTTTCTCAGAAATTTCCTCAGAAGTAAGATTTCTTAAAGTGTTAAATCAAAATTGTTCATTATTTTTATTTCTATATAGCAAAACTTGATTTATATAAATAAATATATAAATAAATGAAATAAAATATATTTTAATAGTTGAGAATTACATACATCTTTTGGGAGAAAGGAATAAGACTTGTTCTTCAAAGTTAAATCTTGTAGAGATTAAAATTGCAAATCCATATTAAACTTTAAACCATGTGAAATCTTAATTTTTACCCGACTACGGCAAAGCCAAAGGAGGGTTATGATTTTGACAGGCTATGTATGTATGTATGTATGTATGTATGTATGTATGTATGTTCATCTGTTCCCTCGTAACTTCTAAACCACTAATCAGAATTCGACAAATGACATATCATTAGAAGCGTCTTAATTGTCCGCTGGTTATAGGCTATATAGATTTTCACCAAATTCAATGTGGCGCCTTCTAGCGGACAAAATATACAGAGTAAAAAAATAAAGTTAAGCTAGATATGCCGTGTTTGGTATCATTTTAAAGCGCTTCACTTGTACATTTCGAATATATATATATTACTAGCATTTGCTTGTGACTTTACTTGCATTTATGGGCTAATTGCATATAATTCACATCTTTTCGTTCTTAATTTCTTTGGTACTTAGTAATCAGAATAAGACCACTGCAGTGCCATTAGAAGGGTCTTGATCTTGATATTCTGTTGGTTGTGAGCTATAAAGTTTGTCACCAAATTTACTATTATGCCCTCTAGCGGACAAAAAGTATAAAAGCGCTGTTCTCATACAATTTGACGACGCATCCATAAAAGCCGATATTAACGGACTTGTCAGAATCGAGCCTTGCCTCACTGAATTTGACGGCTTGAGGGGGTCTGGGAAAATTCAGCGTAAAATGCTCCCGCTGATTCTTTCTTGGGGTTGTACTGTACATAAATTACAAGGTTGTACTCTGGATAAAGCAGTTATCGATCTAGGAAAGTCATTGTTTGCTAAAGGACAGGCCTATGTCGCTCTCAGTAGAGTCAAAACCATAGAGGGTTTGTTTATAAGTGCCTTGGATCATAATAAGTTGCTTAAAAATCCACATGACAGTCAATCGTTAGCAGAATTAGATAGATTAAGAAATCTTCCTAGGTCATCTTAATACATGAAACCTTCAATCTACATTACACATTTACACATTACACTAACGACCTCATCCACTAATCGGTCCATTACCCATTTGCTGCCATCGACGGATATGTGCGTCACTACTACCAAATACTGGAAGCGTCATACGTCAAAAAATAAAGTTAAGATAAATATGCCGTGTTTGGTATCATTCAAAAGCGCTTTACTTGTACATTTTGAATATATCTATATATTACTAGCATTTGCTTGTGACTTTACCTGTATTCATGGGGTACTTTTATACTTTTTCAGCGTAGTTTTTTGTCGTAGTTGGGTTTTAGTTTTTTTACTTTATCTTGTTAACTATATATTTTCGTTAAGTAATTTATTATTTGTTATTTTGTTAAGTAATTTAATTATTTTCTTAAAATAAATAAATATTACTTTAAAGCAGAAATGTAGATCCATTAATTAAAAAGTTAACTGCATTAAAAAATAAATAAAACATTTAAGAATCTCTCTAAATTTAATAATAATTTTAACGGTAAATGATTTTTACTCATACAGTCATATATATGTAATTCAAAATAGGCAATGTGTTATTTCTTTCAATTCACTTTAAATAATGCCTAAATAATTTTAAGTAAAATGTATACAGGAACAGGACATTATATTCTGATTTTTCTTAAATATTGTTTTGTTATGTGTCAAATTTTAAGTCTAAGAGCTTTCACCTGAAATCAGGTCCTACATGTTTGTATAAAAAAAATATTAATTTAAAATTTTAAGATTCTGCTTATTGAAGTGAAAATGAAAATCACAATAATTGCATTTATGAAATACATAAGATATGCATTTGCAAATATTATATGTAAGATTATTCAAATTTATTCAATGGCCACAGTCCATGCTTGACATCTATTGTCATACCATATAACAGCATTTTTGCATCTCTAAAATAATTTTAATGTATTTTATTAAAAAGGTATGTAGAATGTTATTTAATAATTATAATAACCTTTTATTATCATATAATATTAATATTCATTGTAGTTAGTAGAATCTATATTACAGGCATGAGATTGACCAAAAAGCAAAAAAGCTGAAAACAGCGCGAACGACGTTTGAACAATGACAGTTATGAATTTCAAGCGCAACAAATATATTTGCTATTAATATATATAATTTACACACAATTTAGCTTTGTGTAAATTAAAAAGAAATAATTAACACGAATTAGGCAGAAATTATTTACTTACTCTAATGAAAAGTTTATTTTACCAAGATACAGAACATTAATGTGAAATTTGCTGTTTTTTCGCGATCTTTTGACGAAAATTGCCGTTTTTTTCGCGATCTTTTGACGAAAATTGCCGTTTTTTCGCGATCTTTTGACGAAAATTGCCGTTTTTTCGCGATCTTTTGACGAAAATTGCCGTTTTTTCGCGATCTTTTGACGAAAATTGCCGTTTTTTCGCGATCTTTTGACGAAAATTGCCGTTTTTTCGCGATCTTTTGACGAAAATTGCCGTTTTTTCGCGATCTTTTGACGAAAATTGCCGTTTTTTCGCGATCTTTTGACGAAAATTGCCGTTTTTTCGCGATCTTTTGACGAAAATTGCCGTTTTTTCGCGATCTTTTGACGAAAATTGCCGTTTTTTCGCGATCTTTTGACGAAAATTGCCGTTTTTTCGCGATCTTTTGACGAAAATTGCCGTTTTTTCGCGATCTTTTGACGAAAATTGCCGTTTTTTCGCGATCTTTTGACGAAAATTGCCGTTTTTTCGCGATCTTTTGACGAAAATTGCCGTTTTTTCGCGATCTTTTGACGAAAATTGCCGTTTTTTCGCGATCTTTTGACGAAAATTGCCGTTTTTTCGCGATCTTTTGACGAAAATTGCCGTTTTTTCGCGATCTTTTGACGAAAATTGCCGTTTTTTCGCGATCTTTTGACGAAAATTGCCGTTTTTTGCGATCTTTTGACGAAAATTGCCGTTTTTTCGCGATCTTTTGACGAAAAATGCCGTTTTTTCGCGATCTTTTCACGAAAAATGCCGTTTTTTCGCGATCTTTTGACGAAAAATGCCGTTTTTTCGCGATCTTTTGACGAAAAATGCCGTTTTTTCGCGATCTTTTGACGAAAAATGCCGTTTTTTCGCGATCTTTTGACGAAAAATGCCGTTTTTCGCGATCTTTTGACGAAAAATGCCGTTTTTCGCGATCTTTTGACGGAAATTGCCGTTTTTTCGCGATCCTTTGACGAAATTGGCGATTTTTCTTTGAACGATTGACGAAATTGATTTTTTTTTTCTGACCATTTGTCTAAATTCGCGATATATGTCCGAATTTTCAGATTTATGACCGATTTTTTTTTTAATTTTCGGAAATGACTGGACTGGAGTAATGGGCCATTATAGTCAGCCTTTTTTTTGGGGTGATATTTTCAGTTTGCACAAAATAAAAAGTAAAGAAATGAAAATTTACTATTGTTTTGATGTGAATCAAAATCCACTCCCGGCACTAACTATGCGTTTTTTCTGCGGCCCTTTGACGAAATTCGCCGTTCTTTCGCGATCTTGCAACGAAATTTGTTGTCTTTTCGCGATCTTGCGGCGAAATTTGTTGTCTTTTCGCGATCTTGCGGCGAAATTTGTTGTCTTTTCGCGATCTTGCGGCGAAATTTGTTGTCTTTTCGCGATCTTGCGGCGAAATTTGTTGTCTTTTCGCGATCTTGCGGCGAAATTTGTTGTCTTTTCGCGATCTTCCGGCGAAATTTGTTGTCTTTTCGCGATCTTCCGGCGAAATTTGTTGTCTTTTCGCGATCTTGCGGCGAAATTTGTTGTCTTTTCGCGATCTTGCGGCGAAATTTGTTGTCTTTTCGCGATCTTGCGGCGAAATTTGTTGTCTTTTCGCGATCTTGCGGCGAAATTTGTTGTCTTTTCGCGATCTTGCGGCGAAATTTGTTGTCTTTTCGCGATCTTGCGGCGAAATTTGTTGTCTTTTCGCGATCTTGCGGCGAAATTTGTTGTCTTTTCGCGATCTTGCGGCGAAATTTGCCGTTTTTTCGCGATCTTGCGACGAAATTTGCCGTTTTTTCGCGATCTTGCGACGAAATTTGCCGTTTTTTCGCGATCTTGCGACGAAATTTGCCGTTTTTTCGCGATCTTGCGACGAAATTTGCCGTTTTTTCGCGATCTTGCGACGAAATTTGCCGTTTTTTCGCGATCTTGCGACGAAATTTGCCGTTTTTTCGCGATCTTGCGACGAAATTTGCCGTTTTTTCGCGATCTTGCGACGAAATTTGCCGTTTTTTCACGATCTTTCGACGAAATTTACGTTTTTTTTCGCAATGTTAAAGCAATTATGCAGTTTTCTCGCGATCTTTCGACAAAATTTGCGGTCTTTTAGCGTTTCTTGGACGAAATTTGCGTTTTTCTGCGATCTTTTGGCAAAATTTACGTTTTTCCTGAAAACGATTGGCAAAATTTATTTTTTTCGGCAACCGTTTGTTGAAATTCGCGATTTTTTGAAATTTTCAGAAATGAATGCCTTAAATTTTCGGAAAATTCGCATCAGAATCACGCCCTACCCGTTTCCGTGTTGCGTTTTTCCGTGATTCTTTCACGAAATCTGCGTTTTTTTCCACGATATTTTCAAGAAATCGATGTTTTTCATGCGCTCCTTTGACGAAATTGCCGTTTTTCCGTGATATTCTCACGAAATTGATGCTTTTCCTGCACTCCTTTGACGAAATTTGCGTTTTTCCGCGATCCTTTAACGAAATCGGCATTTTTCCACGATCCTTTGACGAAATCGGCATTTCCCACCGCGATCCTTTGATGAAATCGGCGTTTTTCCGCGACCGTTTTTTCCATGCGCAAAACCGTACAATCGTATGGCTCATCCGTAAAACTGTACACTTAGTACAAAATCCTTACATTGTACGGCCAACCCGTACAAGTTGGCAGCTATGGAATTAGTTCTCCAAAACTGCTGATACAGCACTTTAATCAGAGATTTTACCTTATTTTCTATTCCCCATCTATAAATAGGAAAACAGATGTTTACTAGCTGTTTCACAAAGCAGGTTTTCATTCCTCTTGTACTCTTACTATTTCCAAGGAGTTTCTTTAAAACAAAAGATGTTTAAGCCAAAATTTGGAGGAAAGCATTAAATAACAAAGAAACAAATCCCGAATTCATATACTTAATGATGAATCTTCACACCATACCTTGTGCTTCTTCACCCATAGAGCCAATTTTTTCGAGCTTTTCACATATCACAGTAAATTAAGAAATAGACTTAAGTGTACAGTAAACTGTAAAGCTTGTATTTTTTTTTATAGAATGCTAAGCGGCTCCAAAGACATATATTGGTAAAATATACCGACTAACATTTGTACAAACTACGTTATGTGGCAATTTTTAAATATGATAAAAGTGTAGAATTTTTCTTTTGCTTTAAGTAAAAATCAGTAAATTAGTCTCCGTTAAGATAAATATAATAAATGTTATAATGTGCATTCTCATAATAATAGTTCTAATAATTTTTAGTTTAATAATGATATGGGTACAACATCTTTTAAAATTTTGAATTTTTGTAGGAGAACACTGATGGAAGTTTTCCGGGTTATTTATATTCCTTAAAAAACACTATTTTTGTATTAAATATTAAATATTTATATTAAATTACTTACCTAATCGGAAACAAAATTAGGTGAATATTGTTATATGGAATTATGGTATTAAATGCTCGGAAAACTTTAACCCTGGGTAAATGAAAATTTGGTAAATAAATTTTTTCATAGGTGGTAAAAACCCTGAAAAAAAAAACATGTTTTTCCAAAGACTGTAAAAAACATGGTAAATACCAGTTAAAACCATCAGACAGTAAATACCGTCCAACCCTGATATCAATATGCTTGTAATGTTTTTATTTAAGTAAAAAAAAGATACTGCGCAGCTAACCTTTAATTTCTTTCATACAACTAAATAAAAAATACAGTTAATCAAATATATAGTGTCTTTAATGTTTTTGTCTATTGTATATTTTATTATGTAGAAGAGGTGAGTGCCATATGAAATGAATAATTCTCAAATATAAATATGGGTAGTGCTTATGAAAGATAAATAATATAATAATATGAGAACGAACCTTAATTGGTACAATAAATTTTAAATATTACTCGGCACTACGTTTTAATTGAGTTATTCTGTGAAGGATGTATAAATCCGTGGCTTTTCAGATAAGTACTGCTTTAATTATTTTTGGAACAACTTGCGAATACGCCCGGAGTCCGCCATCTTGTTTCTTTCTTGATCATCGCCGATTTTAAATTTCTTTATTTGGATTTATTTTTGTTGTTTATGGTTGTTGATGTCTGTTGTTGTTTATGTTGTTAAATTAAGCATAAAGTGGTAATAAATGACCAACAAACTAACAAGATGGCTGACTCCGGGCGTATTCGCAAGTTGTTCCTTATTTTTATCCATCATGTGTTTTTCTGTTGTTGCAATGTACTATTATTTCTTCCACTTAGATCACGAGCCTTTCTTCTTTTAAAATTAAATAATTATATCTTTAAAAACCACTATTACTCTTTATCTTATTTAACATCCAACGAAAAGCAGTGGTTAGATATCTTGGACTCTTTTCTTTGATATTGGTCATGAAGGTGAAGTATAATTAAAGAAATTCCAATTTTCTTCAGGATCAAAGAACCAATTGTAAAATGTATATGGGTTTCAAAGATAAAGAGTTGCCAAAAAAAGTTATGAACGTTCTCTTCAGAGAATAAAAGATGAATGAAGCATTAGAGCCTCTTTACCTTCAGCTACCATCTGTTGATCCAATATTTGTCTAAATAGTGTAATGGAAAACTGAGCTGATAGCCAAAGAGACTGCATTTTCTGCTAGAAAAGTAATGGAACATCACATGTCTGAGGGTTCTGATGACTTCATAAGACTTTCTTTTCTGACAGAATTTAAATGGAAGAAAACAAGGTACTTTTCGGTTAGTCGGGTGTTATGTATGCATAAATATATATGTATATATACGTGTGTACATAACACTGGCGCCCAGCTAACCGAAAACAAATTGTTGTAGAGCAATTTACAGCTATGCAGGGTTGGGTTTTTGACGTCAAAAACTGGTTTTTGACATGACAAGTGTCAAAAACTGGTTTAAACTGTCATAAACTGGTTTAAACTGTTGAAAACTGGTTTAAACGATCGAAAACTGCCAAATATGTGTAACACGCTAAAACATTTTAACAATAGATAAACATTAAATAAGTCAATGATTTATGTGATATTTTATTGAAATTTAATAATTTAAAAAATATATTATTTGCAATATTTTTTTTTTTTTTTTTGGATTTTTCAACCAGAATAAAATAATTTTGTACAATTAAATAATCCGGATCAATTTTACCCCGCAGCACGCCACTTGTTTAGCACATTTATTTACACCCAAAAGATTTTTGAATTTAGAGTGTATGAAGCGTTAGAAAATAGTCTGTCTCTTAATTGATGCTGAGCTAGTAGGACTTGATAGCAAAAGCATTGCTAGATGAGCAAGTTTTGAAGCAGGCTCAAAAAGCTGTTGCATTTAGCGATACCTTTCCACCAAACAATGGAGTCCTCCCTATAGCACTGAAATAAGAAGACTGGAAAGAGGATTCTTTAGCTTCATACACAATCAGTATGGGTAAGCATCCATAAACTCTCTCCGTAGCTCAAGCGTGAGCTGAATCAATTGATATAGCAGTCAACCCTTGCCCCTGATGGTTGGGGTGCAAAGTATAAGCCAAACAATGGTATGGCTTCATGATTTGATCCCTTCTATTATGCACTTTTTCAATATGGGCTTACAGGAATTTTCTTTTAGATGATCGAGCCAATTCTGTTCAGTTTTAAAATCGAAAACATTTTTATATATTGAAAGAAAGCATGTTTTAAAAAGATTTTGACTTTAAGCTTTTTTTTTTAATTACTTCTCTTATTTTGTAAATGTTTAAAATGAATAATCCAATTTCAATTTTGAATGGAATGGTTATTGCCTAGACTAGAATAACATTGATGCACATTATCTTGTTATATATACAAAAAAATCTGCACTTTTCTAAGTTTTTTTTTTTTTTTCGCCCATGAAAAAAGCTAGCTAATGCTTTAAGCTCTCAAAAGTAAGCGAAATTAAAACGATTTTAAGTAAGAGAAAAAATGTACAGCTCAGGTGAGCTTAATGTCTACTTTTTAAAAAAACACAATTTTACAAAAAAAAAATAAAAAAAATAAAATAAAAATAAAATTTTACCCTGTTAAAAAGTTGTACTTGACAATAATACTTTACTATGTACTAATTACTGATATACAGTAAGAGTGAATTTAAAATATTACATGTAATGTTGTCATGTGTGACATTTAATTTGAATTTTTACAGATCAATTTAGTATTTGAGGTTTCTGACATGACGGTTTAAACCCGACATAAATTGACACATGTCAAAAACCTGCCAACCCTGTAATTAATACTAATACTATATACTAATTATACAATTACAGTAATAGTGAATTTTAAATATTACATCTAATGTGTGACATTTAATGTGAAATTTTACAGATCACTAAGTATTTGAGGTTTTTGACGAGGTTTTTGACATGACGGTTTAAACTGTCAAAAACTGACATGTGTCAAAAACCTGCCAACCCTGCAGCTATGCAAGACCTTAAGAAGCATTACGTAAGATGAGATCTTGAGATTTTTAAAGAAGAAGGTGTACGACTGTCAGACTTTGCAACAAGAAGAACAACAGAACTCTTATCTCGTATGAATATAAGGAATGAATTAAGCTTTCTCTCGAAAAATGAAATGACAATGACGACTATCCCAACGGAAAGGAATGGCTTCAAAATTTACAAATAGTGAATGACAGGGCATAACGAGGGGTTAATGGAGATTTCAATAAAATTATAATAAATGATGAAGCTCAACAATAACAAAAAACAGGAATGCCATTACATTATTGTTTGAGCGCAGTATGTTTAAGCCAGAGAAAAAACGTATGAGAACTGCTAAGCACGAACATTTGGAGACAGCTTTGCTTATTTGGTTCAAACAAGCTAGATCTCAAACTGCTGTAAAAGACACTTAAAAAAAAAAGATATTTGATTTCCCCCCCCCCCCCAAAAAAAAAAAAAACAATATTTTTTTTACTTGCTTTTTATCCTAATGGGTGCAACTTACTAGTAGTTTAACAGGAAATCTAAGTAAAATTTGACGTCGAAAATATTTGTGGATTTTGTTCTTTTTTTACGAATATTTTAATGCGAAATTCTTTTAACATGAAAAATTTTTTCGGTCCCCTCAGTTTCGTGTTAAACTTATTTCACTGTATATACATACAGGGAATTTTTTTTGTGTCAAAAACATACATTCTCAAAATAGCATGTGCTTTCTTTCTTGGAATCCAAAAGGGCTTGCAAACTGTTATACTGTTAGATACATTTGTTTCACATCTTGTTTTCCAGACCTTTTTTACAAAATATAAGGATATTATTTAGTAGTTAAAATTAAACCTTTTGAGGTTCCAAAATAAACGCAAAGTATGTATTCAATAGAATTTGGGTTTCTAGTTTTCAATTTTGTGACACCTATCACAAAGAAAAATGGAGGAGGCTGAGGGACACCAAATTGAAACTTGAGCCTGGGACGCAGTTTTCTCTTCATACGGTGCTGGCAACACTACAGTCAAACCTCGTTAATAAGAACACGCTTAACGTTAATTACTTTTAGCATGAACTGTTTCCGATTGCCCCGTCCAGTTGTATGTAATGTATTTAAGTGCGGACAAAAAAAAGTTTTTCCTTGAGTGTTCCCGTTAACGAGGTTCGACTGTACTAGATAAGAGAGAAGGAATCTGCATCTTGATCAATGAATTAGTGTTTTAAATGTGATTTTTTGTCCCAAAGAACCTAAAATCCATCGCGTAATAACCATTCACATATTAAACAGGATATTTTTGCATTAGCATTATGGGCAATGTTCAAGGAACCGGAAAAAATCCGCGTACGTGAGAGTCTTAACTGGGTTCCACTGTAATGTTTCTAGATTAGTTTTTTTTAAATTTAATGTGTGTTTTTGTTAATAGACACATCAAATAAGTATACACCTACGCTTATCCTATTTGCTTTTATGTCCATTAAATTAAAATAGGGGTAATTCGCAATATACTCTCCCTCTCCAATCTCCTTCGATAACTGCGCCAAGGTGGCAAAACCCCGGTTTATCTGACTGCTCCTCGGACGTCACTAAATATGGCAACCCTAAGATGAGAGCTTTGTTTTAAAATCCTTTCTTCGTAAGCCGTTTTCCAATTGGACGCTTTTAATTTGTTAAAGGGATTTTTTATTAAACATAAGGTAAAACTGAAGAAATGTTTAAATTTTGGAAATAAATACGTTATAGCACACGGCATTTCGTTTTGAACAGTTCCCTGTGTTCTGTTGCAGTCAAGTGATATTTTTTTTCTCATATCTTATATTTTGAAACAAGTATATCTGGACGAATGAGATTAAATATTCAATCGGTTATTTTTCTCTTATTTTTACCTGTATTTTTGAGCTTTTATTGAATTATGTATGAAAGAGAGGCTGATTGTTTCAAGGTATGAATGACTAAAAATGTTAGATTAGTGATGCTTTTGAATAGTACCTAGAGTACAAGGTAAAATAATGAATTTAAAAAACAGGGGGGGTCAAAAACAACAACATTGTTTTGCTCACCTTACTGTTTACAAACGTTCTTTTGTAATAATTTGGGTAAGTGAAAATTTTGTTTTTTGGTATTTTTGATATACTGTATTCCTTTAAAAAATGTATTTTGAATAATTTGAAATTTTATGTATTTTTGGTTTATTTTCACTCAAAAATACAGGTACAAATTAGAGAAAAATAAGTGATCGAATATTTATTTTCACGTACTTGTTTCAAACTATACGAGAAGAGAAAACAAATAATAATTTTGCGTATTGTCTCCCGGATGTTGCAGCTTCGGGAGATAGTACGCAAAAACACGCCAATTTGGCGATTTTTGAAAATCGCGCCAAGAAGGAGAGTAAACTGCGATCACACCTAAAATAGCTCAAATTTTTTATTATCTTCACTACACAGTTTTAATCATTTAAATCAAAATATAATGCAGTAACCTGCCAGAAAATAGTTAAATATTTGTGGACTGAATAAAGTGAAGCCAATACTTTTTTTTGTCTGTTTCATGTCAATTTTATACATTAAAAGAAACTGATTAAAAGAAGTCTTTCACAAACTGCTAATTGAGACACTTTGAAATACTCTTATACTTGGTGCACACTTTAATTTTTACTTAGAAAGTATGCGTGTAAATGGTTTGCAAAATATTATGATAGTACACTTAAAATATAAAATCAACAACTTATGCAAGTTAAATGGATCAACTTATTCATTAGATTAGTATTATTAGATTGATGGCATGAAGCCAAAAGATAAGAGATTTCAACATTAATACAATTAAAATATAAATCAACAACTTATGCAAGTTAAATGGATCAACTTATTCATTAGATTAGTATTATTAGATTGATAGCATGAAGCCAAAAGGTAAGAGATTTCAACATTAACGCAATAATAAAAACAATATCAACAAATTACACATTACAAAACATAGACTTACAGTACTGAAGTGTTTTTTAATATTCCTCTTCTTTACCAAAAAACTGGAGTTATTTCTAACTACCATCCATAACAAGTGACTTGACATCTTTCCTTCTCTGTTTGAAGGAAAAAAAATCGTAATTCAGGTAAATATAAATTCTGCTTACCATATATCATTAAAAATATTTTCTTATATCATGTAAATATGAATGAAATACTTACATTATACACAGGTCTTCCACGTGAAACAAATGGCAGACGTAAAAAGCAATTTTTTAATAAAATTGGAGTCGAGTTTAGTTGTTTATTGATTTCAAAGTGAGAGTTACAGTTACGCTTTGAACCTTTCATCTTTTTCACACCGATAAAAAAAATAGTTCATATGATGATAGTTTCTTAGCATTAATATAAATTTTTTCTTCTTGCCATAAATGAGAGATTTACAAGATTTTTGAAAAAGTGTTAAGTTTAAAAAAAATGCAGGCTTCTGATTGGTCAATCTCTTTTCAATGTACCTGCCACCTGCTTAATTAAAGGGCGCGTTCAGCACACCACCCCGAGTGGCACTTTCCACCCTGTTTACAGGGTGGTCGTTCAGAGACGAAATCACGTGATAAGGGCTACCCCGGGTTAGCGTTCAGGAAGGAAGAAAGTGTCACACCGAGTGGCTTTTTTCCACCCTCAAAGTTTTCTGGGGTAACTTGATCACGTGAGGGGTTTTTTGGGTTTGTTTATATTAGACTTGAATACATCTTGTATACAACTGATGTTGTTTAATCTTTATTTCCGTTTACCTGGTAGGTAAACGACAGAAAGTTCATGTAAGTTTTAATTCATCATTCATAAGTTTTAATTAACATGGGGAAATAAAAATTACGAAGTGTGCTGAGTAGAGCATTGTGAAAATGCATTTTTTTTTTTTTTTTTTTTTTGTGTGTGTGTAATGTAATAACATTTTTATATATATTTCCATCATTTGCATTACAAGATTTCGTGATTAATTTTTCTTAACTTTAATTTTAATTAGTGAGAAACATAAAATCTCAAAAATATCCGAAATAATTTGAGAGATTATTTAATAGTCCGCAGAATGAAAATTCACGCCTGTTTTGAAAATTCACCTGACATGAAAATTCCAATTAAGCGATCATCATTATTGTTATTATTAACAAAAATTTTACTTTTTGAAATAGATATTTATGTAATATATATTATTGTTTCAGCAATATTATATTCTAGTACAAGTATTTTATTTATATTATTTTGAAATTACTATGCTAGTTTATTTTTTAATATATAAATGAAGTAATTTTATGTGTGCATTCTGAATAATCCTATTAAATATATCTTTGTTTATATTAGTAGAAAAAATTTGCTTCCTATTATTTTTGTTTTTCCATATTTACAAACGAAGTTTTTATCTTATGTAAATCTATCTTCTCTTGTAATAAATTTATCACTTCTGAAATATCATAAATTGGGTTGAATAAACAGTTTACTCAGATTGAATTAAAGCTATTTCAATATGTAGCTCAGATTTAAATCAGTAGCACTGATATAATGTTCAAAATGTATTTCTAGGCAAGTAGCTCTCAATGTAATGAAACTAAAAGAGTATTTATTTATATTTTTACAGCAAAATTAAATATATTCATAATGTTATTCATAACTTTTTTTAATAAATGAAATATTATACTACTCATTACAATTACTACTTCATTTTAAATTAGTAGTTATCGATGACTCTCTTTTATTTTGGAATACTTAATGAGTTTATAATAGATGAAACTTTTCAGACACTGGCGTAAAATGAAATTATTTACTGAAAAATAAAGGACGCTTTAATATGGTTGTTATCTAAAAAATGTACAGTTAATATAACTTTCCTAATCTCAAATGAACTTAATATCAAAATATTAATTTAAAATGTATAACATACTACAGTTACCACTGAAGATAGAAGTTGACTGTTGGAAGAAAATGGACTGAATAATGAAGAATGGAGGAAAGATATAGTGTGGAATTTTTATGACAGCTGGCTACACTTGGAAGCAGGAGTTTATTTCGATATTCTGTCTTCGAGTGTAACTTGCTAGTTCTTTAGATAATATGATCTTCCCAACCAACACTATAGTATTTTGAGCTTGCTGTTGGCCTAGATGTCATCTACACCACTGTTGCTGTTTCCCTGGTTTCATTTATCCTACAGTTTATATGTCACCAATGGATCTACATTTACAATAAATTAATATTATTAAGTTCATTTGGGATTTGCAAAATTATTTTACTTGTACATTTTTTGAATAATAACTCTATTAAAAAGTTAAAAATTTTCATCAAGTGTATTTTTTGTTTAATACCTTTATCTGAAAAGTGTTGTTCATTAGGAATTCTAAAATTAGTAAGAGTTATTTGTAGCAACTGAATTTAAGTAAAGTTATTCATAGGAGTTTAATATTTTCATTGTTTAATAAAGAAAGTACAATGTGTGCATATTACAAGAAAGTATTTTTGTAGTTTTATCTTTTCTAACTCGTTGTATCACTAAATAGCAAATTTTATGCATAAAACTAGTCTTCCTATACTAAAATCTTTAAGATTTTTTCCACTTTTAAATCTTCAGAGACTGATTTTATATTAAAGAAGTAAATACTTCAATTTTTACTATTCATGTACTTTTTAAAAGTAAAGTTTATTATTTTAAGTAAGTAATCTTTGCTCTAATTTTATGCTGTCTACATAAGTACTTATTGATTAGGGTACAAATGTCATATTGGCGCGATTTTTTTCTGTCGCCAATAGGGAAGTTGCAATCAGCTGATAGCCATAGAGTAGTTCGACATACGGCAACGAGTCACGTGACGTCCACCTTTTTCTACCTTTTTGACGTCATCACCGCTAATGGAAAGGGAGATTTGGTGTTTTTCTTGGCGATTTTCTGGCAACCTCGTATTACGGCAGTTTGTAAACAAAAAAATTAATAACATCAGTATTACAATTTATACTACTAAATTTAATATATTGAAGAATATTAATAAAATCAGAATTACAGGTTATCGCCGAAATGTTTATTAAATATATGGTGGATGAAAAAGGTTTCATACACAGTTGTAATAAAAAAAAAATAATTTTTTCACTCAAGATTATTTATTACGAAGAAAGGGAAAATTTGTAGTTGCAAAAAAATCACTATTGATTTGCATACGGTGTACGATTACTTGCATATTTATTAAATGTTCTATTTGAAACACCTATTGTATATACTATAATTATTATACCTATATATTTCGTAAATATTAAGTAATGTGAACAAATTGAATCCCTTTTGTAGTAGATATTTTTTTTAAGTATCACACAGCTGAAAAGTGTTTTAAAACTTTTTACGTATAGTGTGTTTAATTGAATCACTTTTGTAGGTATGTTATTTAAAGTATTACCTAACTGAAAAGAGTTTGAAATCTTTTTACACTTTTTCTATTATGTCTAATGCGTTTTACTTTGAAGTTCATCATTAATTTTTTTTTTTAATTAATAGAAAACTAATATACTAAAATCTGCCGAGACAGTATCTCAACGAACCAAGAAAATTTTCCGTTTTAAACAGATTTCATTTTTAGCTGCTTGATTTAAAAAAAATCTGGAGACCTAATATTTTGGAATACTAACAACTTTAGTTGTACCCCTCGCCCCCCTTCACCAGCATATAGTACTTCATACATTATTTGCAAAAATTAAGCATTTTTTTCTTTAGTAAAAGAAAATAATTAATATAATATTTTTAATATATCTACCCATATACAGTGGCTCACCCAGGACTTTTTTATGGGGGGTGCCGAGCATTGGTGGCGAAACAAAATAAAATTAGTGAGGGCAAAATTTCTCTGCTTATGATTACAGTAGGTAATTACAAGGAGATACTAATTATTCATCAAATTACCGTAATTAATTCAGTATTTAATAATAATTTATTTATTTTAATGAAAATGAAAATTATTATATTTAAAATTAAATTAATAATTTAAAAGTACACAATTTTTTGAATGTGCAGAAGTTAAATAGGGGAGAAGGGGGCTAGTGTGGACAATTTTTATAAATTTCGCAAAAAAATGTACTAAATATATTTTTTTCATGCTTCAAGTATTTTTTTTACAAGAATTTGCTATTTTATCTTTGATTTGGTTGATATATTAAATTATTTGGCAATACAGTTATTTATTAATAAATTTTTAAAAAAAAGTTATTTTTGTCCACATTAGCCCCATGTGGTGGGGCTAGTGTGGACAAGCTAGAATATTGATTTAGACAATGTAATACAACTCTTATGAGTGTTTGCAAAACCATAATAAAATAAATTTGAACCTAAACAACATAGTAAATATATTAATCGTAATAAAATATAACTTAATTAATGTTATACCTAATATTTTTTTATTATTACTGAGGACTGCAGTTAGGTATGTTATGAATCTATTTTAAAGACAAAATTAAATACATTACAAAACACTGGTCAAAATAAAGTACACAAATAAAAAGGTATGGACGTATTTACCTATCTTAAAATCTTAAGTTTGTTTACAAGGTTAAAGTAATTGTCAAAGCAACTAAATGTTTTTCATTAGTGTTTACACAGCCAGGAAACTACATAATAAACATTACGGCTTTTTGAATAATGTCTGGCTGTGAGAGTTTTCCCAATGATGTTTATTCGTGAAACATCATTTTCAATATAAATACAACGGTTTTTCTTAAAGCTAATACTCTTGAGAAACTGTTTCGTACTTGACAACAGAAACAGACTTTGAATAACTGCTACATATTTATAAAATGTGCTGTGGCTTGACTTCTTGCAGATTAAAGAAACTTGAGCCAATAAAAAATCTCCTGGCTTGATTGTTGTTTCACTCATTTCTACTTCTTCAATTTCTAATTTATCAACTTCCATGTCAAAAAGACTGTTTCCACTGTCTCCTCGTGTGCTTACCAGATCTTGTGTAGTACCTGGGCATTCACGGCCGATAGTATAGCTCCAAAAAAAAAAAAAAAAATAATAATAATAATAATAATCATCTCCAAATGCTAATCAATTTAAAAAGATAATGCCAGGTTTTTACAAATCTTGATATGATATTACTTAGTGTAAATAATTTATGATATGCTTTCGCTGTTAAGGAAGGAATATCAGACTGATACTGTTTTGTCAGGATAATTTAACATCCAGTCATTAAATGCAACTTTACACATTCCTTTGAATGCACCATAAATAGCAACATCTAGGGGTTGAAGTTTATTTGAACAATGTGATGGGAAAGACAGTAACACAATGTAATTTTCCTTCACATATGTGTAATTGCTACAAGAGAAATGTTGAATTATGATTATCAAAAAGCAAAGAAAACAGGGTGGTCAATATCAGATTTTGTGTGTTCTTGTATATGGTGTAAAACAGCTGGAAATAGTTCTTTCACCATCCATCCGCTTTTTGAAGACAAATCTAGACTTCCAGTTAGAGCACCAACAAGAAAATAATCCTTATAATTTACTCTAGGAAAAATATACTACCTACCTATGTCATTATAATGGACTAGCATTAGTAATTTAAATAAAAAATGTATATTAAACTAAATTCTACTATGTGTGTGTTCTACATTAAAATTCAGTTATTACTTCACAAATGAATCTAATTTAGTATCGAAATAGCATAAAATGTGACATATTTATATACCTAATTAATGTTTTTACAACTGAAAGCTGAATGGGGCTAGTGTGGACATGTCCACACTAGCCCCATGGTGCCATTTATTTTTTAGGACTAACACTGATAAATGTAAACAATACAGAGCAAAAGTGAATATCTAAAAGTATACTGATTAGATTAATTTATAATATAATATCCCCTTTCATTTGAAATAATGAATATAAATAGTCTAACTTAGTAATTAAAAAACAAATCATGAATTTACTTTTTCACCATAAAAATCTTTTTTTATAAATTGCAAATGAACTATGAAATGTATTCTTGTGTAATTACACATGGAAGTGTATATCAGTGTTGTCAATCTGCAAAAATTTACAGAGCAACTTTAACTAAAAAATAACAGAATTATTCAAGTTGTCCACACTAGCCCCCTTCTCCCCTACTTAAAGAGCCCTTAAACAAACATTTATAGAATTTCCTATTTATATTTATCTGACCGTGAGACATATTGTAGTTTAAAGGAAAATATCCAAAATAGCCTTGACAAAATTAATTATTGGATGCAAATTTTTGGGCTAGTTCTTTTAAACTTTATTTGTCAGTCCGAATTTTTGGGAATTAATAAACTAATAGAGAATTTAATCTGTTTTGGGCATCAGTCAATTTTTGAAAGGCATTGCCTCTAGTCTTGGAAAGGGCAGCTGCCCCTACTGCTACCGTGGCTCAGCCGACTATGGAGGCGAGTTGAATTGAACAGATAAAAAAATTCAGTAAATTCAATTAAAAACATTGTTACACAATAAAATCTTTTTCTTTTTACAAATTACTTCAGTTGAAGTTACATTAATCTCTTTATGTATACATCATAAAGCAGCCCATTTTTAATCTTTATTCTGCCATAGTGGATCTTAAGTAAATTTTTAAAATGCGTAAGGTTGAAAATGACCTTTCGCTGACACAGGTTGTAACGGGAAGCGTTGCAAATATTTTTAATAATTTATAGATGTTCAGGTACAACATTTTCTCACATTTCGAAACTGCTTCAATGGCATTCTTGCATCGAGTTATGAAAGTGATTTTTAAAATTTTCTGCACCACAACTTGAATTCAGTGTTCAAAATTTTTGAATTGGTAGAAAGCAAGTCATGTGCATAAAATTCACACAATTAAAGAAAATCTTTCATTTCATTTGCTGTTGGAGCATCTTTTCCATTAGGTAGAAGAATTAAAAACTTTCAAAATGTTGTGGTGCCAAGTGAAATGTTCATTAAGTTGAGCATAGGCGTAACCAGCCTTTTGAACGGGGGGGTGCCCAGACTTTTTAACCTGAACATGTTGGATACAAACAATATCTTATACAGTAAAACCTGCTAAAACGAATCCCATAAAACCAATCTAATTTCCGTTTTAGACTAATTTCCGTTTTAGACAGTTTTCCATCTTAGAAGGTATAATTGTGTGGTATTTCTTTTAAAAAGGGCTCAAATGCGATTTTTGTTTGCGTGAGGAGGGTTGAGAAGGGGTTCAAAACATTAAAACTAAATCTAATGGCAAAAAATAAGATATGTAAATGTCCTTGCAGCAGTGATATAAGACAGTGACTAAGTGTGGTCACAACTGTAAAACCTTTTGGCACCCAACCATTACAAACATATAATTGTTTGTATCCAACATGTTCAGGTTAAAAAGTTTGGGTACCCCCCCCCCGTTCAAAAGGCTGGTTACGCCTATGATATTAAATGCAAAAGTTCATATATGATTGTTCTTATAAAGATTAAAAAAGGCCTTTAATCATGCTGGAAACTTCTATAGGTACAAGGGAACACTGCATGAGATCTAAAATTATCTCAGTCAAAGTCTTGAAGATGAAATTTTGCCGGATGATAAATCTCAGATAATACATGCGGTACATCAGTACATGCGCACGAGATTTTTTCAGAATGTGACTCCATGACTTCTTAGGGATCACTGGAGGGACCGAAGAAATTTTGGAGGAAAGTCTATATAAATAATTATTATAATATTATAAATAATTATAATGTTCATTAATAGCGTAATTTCCAGCCTATAATCCGCGGCTCAAACAATCATGCTTCAACCCAGAAATTTTATTTCATTATTTAAGTTAAATATTTATCGCGATTTAATAAGTTACGTTTTATGAAACAAGATTTCTGGGTCTGAACCTAATTGTTTGATTCGCAGATTATAGGCCGCAAGTTACGGTAATTCAGGTTTTTTACCCCAGAGTGTGTCGAATATATTAGGTAAAGCAGGTCATGATAATATACACTAAATTTTATCAAGATGATAAAAATTATACTATCATGATGCGACTGTAATAATAAAGATAGGCGCTTGTATGTCTTTCTGTGTGTGTACGCGCACGCGCACTGAGCTCTGAAAAAACAATGCAGCCTGCACCCGTAAGATTTGACAGGACCTGTATGCCTGAACTCATGCATATGGAAGACAATTTCTGGAATTTTTCAATTAATTTTTTATGCAATTTTTTCAAATAAGTAAAAAAGAATCCGAATTCAATATTTTACCCAGTGAACTTTGTCTTCTTTTCAATAAAGTGTTTTCGAGATTCTTACAGCGATTTTTCAGTTTTTAACAATTTTTTAATGTTATCTTTAGAGGGGTTTTTTTCGCATTTCGCGGTGTTTTTTTTTTTGTTGTTGTTGCTTGTTTGTGTTTTTGACATTCCTAAAACGAATCCGTTTTAAATCTTTTACCCAATTAGTTAATTTCGTTCCATGTGGTTTTATAATCTTTTCCGAATTTTTGATGCATTTTCTAGCGGGGGTTTTCATGCTTTGAGGCGATTTTTTGAAACAAAAAAAACCTCTCTGGTAATTTTTGCAATTGCCGTGATTAAATTCGAATTGGAATAATGTCAAATCAGCTCTTATAAGAAAGCTGAAAATTTAATTTTGCTCGAAATAAAAAACGCAATAATTCAAGATTCGTTTGTTTCGAGACAGAAGAGGTCGTAGCTTGCTCGGGAGTTGCCGAAAGCAGTACCCCCCCCCCCCAATCCTAGATTTGTTTATGTTCGTTAAAAAAAACAACCACTTCTCTAGTAATGAAGTTTTCTTTCAGGGACAGGGTTTGAAAGAACGCGCGAGATCGCGCGATTTGTGCACAGAAAGGAAAGTCTCTCATAATAAAAAATGCTGTGCAGTATTTCCCCCTCCAAATTCTTTCACAGACCTGTTATTATTCAGTAAGTATTTAAAAAAAAATTGGGTCTGTGATTTTTATTTCTTTTATGGAATTTCTCAAAATCAATTCGTGAATCAGTCCCGGAAGAAATTGAGAATTTCTTCAAACGATCGTGGAAAAATATCGGGAATTTCGATAAAAGAGTGCAGAAAGTAATCGCCAATTTCGTTTAAAGATTGCGCAAAAAAATTACGAATTTTGATAAAGGATTGACGAAATTTTTTTTCAAATTTCGTCAAAATGTTGCGGAAAAGAGTAGAGAATTTTGTTAATTGGTACGGAAAGATATCGAGAATTTTTCTGAACGGTCGCGCAATACTATCCCGAATTTCGACAAATGATCTCCCTGTAAAAATATCAGTTTCGTCAATCGGTCGCAACAGAGAATAAATTTCGTGAAATGATCGCGATAAAAACGAGAATTTCGTCAGCAGATCGCAGACAGATAGCGCGAATTTCGTCAAAAGATTACGGAAAGAAAAAGCTAATTTCATCAAAAGATCGTGGAAAGAAAACGCGAATTTCATCGAATGTTCGCATGCTAAAGAAATGCCAATTTCGTCAAAATATTGCGGTAAAAAATGCGAATTTCGTCAAAGGATAGCGGTTAAAAACACGAATTTTGTCAAAGGTAAGTGGTGAAAAGGGCAGATTTCAACAAAAAATCGGGTAGAAAGACGTGAATTTCCTCACACGATTTTGGGGGAAAATTGTAAATATCATGAAATGATCACAGAATAAAATCGCGAATTTGTCAAAATTTACTGCACTGGGCTAAAAGGTTGAAACGGGGTTCCTTTTCCTACTTTCAAAAGAATGCCGCGAAACGAGAAAAACTCTAAAAATCATATATAAATTTTCAGAGGAAAAAAATTACTATATTGACTTGAAAGACTGCAATCATATTCCTTTCAAGAATGTCAAAAAATAGCCACGAAACACTAAATTCAACCAACCAACCAACCTACAGATTAATTTGAATTTTCTGTGCTATTATTTTTCATTTACAAAGGAGGCAGGGTATGTGTCCCCCCCCCCCCTCTTTTACCTCGGCTAATCGAAATTTGGAATTATTGTTTCACATTTGCATCCCCTTTCAATTTTTTTTGTTTCTTTCTTGACTTTAAATTACCAAAACAAAGAGACAAATAGTTTCTATCCTTGTGAAGAACTTGCATTAATTTCTCATGAAATTGCAGAAACATGCAATAGAAAGAACGGCGTTAAAAACATCTCCCACAGACAAAGGACGTCAAAGTGGGATTATAAAGCCACCTTTTAGAATTACTATGACTAATACAGATTCTTGCAAATATTCTAGTTTTAAAAAAGATAAGCAACACAATTTTCTTAAGAAAGAAAAAAAAGAATGTGGGTTTCTTTTTTTATCACATTTCAAAACTTAGCCGTTTAGTTTTCTGAACTAAACTAATTGAACTCTGCTTTCGCTTCTTCCATTTTCTTTTGTAGATTTCGATTTTTTAAATAATTGTGCTCGAGTCTGCGGAAACGGGGGTGGGGGGGTGGGGGGTGCCCGGGCACCCAGGGCACCCCCCCTGGTTACGCCTATGTTGAGTCAACATTTGATCAATGAATGGAATAAAAATATTTCTTCTGAAATACTCTTTTATAGAATCAGCTGGAACATTGGATCTTTGTTTTTGTTTTGATGCAGTTCTTGGCAGTTTAAGGTCAATATGAAAGTTACTGTCTTTCAAACAAGCTTCATCAAAAATTTCCTTGAAAGGGCTTTACGAATAGAATTTAAGTGAGCCACAACATTGTCAACGAAATTTAAGGCAATTAAAAGGTCACTGTCACATTTTTGCAATAATTTAGACAATGATAATAGCCCGGGAGGCAGATGAACAGACCATCGCCTTATCCAGTTGATGGCTGAAGTTCCAGAATTAGATAGAACTCGATTCGCATATTAAAATGCAACTGGTCTGCCTGCAATTTCCTGCAACCAAAGGTATGAAAACATGGAGGACTGGGAGCAAGAAAACACAATGGTAAACCTACCAGTAAGCCACTCCGATCAGGTTTGCAGGTGTTTACCACCAAGATATGAGTTGACAAACTCGTTGCATTTTAATATGCAAATCGAGTTTTAACTAATCCTGGAATTTCATCCATCAACTCGATGAGGTGATGGTTTGTGCAGCCGCCTTCCGGTCCATAAAGTGTATGTAAATATATTCTGTAAGGTAAATAAAGTAATTATGAAACCTAATTCACATAACGAATTTTTCAAAAGTTTTGCCTTAGAAGCAGGGCTGCGGAGTCGGGCCCATTTTTGAGCGAAAGAGTCGGAGACAGATCTGTTAAAATTCCCAGAGTCGGAGTCGGCCCATTTTTGAATGAAAGAGTCGGAGTCAGATCTGTTAAAATTCCTGAAGTCTGAGTCTGACCGGAGTCAGACTATGCACTTTATGAAGTGCAAAAAATTATACATTCAGTACAATATGGGGTGTAAAAAATAATTATAAAACTAGTTATAGTACGAACGCACCTCATTTGCCACGTTTGACGAGCAATTTCCAACTTGTTTATTATAGATTTGAGAAAAATAAACTTTTGTAACAGAAAATCCAGCAAAGAAAATCCCCCTCTTTCTGAAGTTTACTTTTCTTGTGAGTTTGTTTTGTTTACAAATTACCCACATTTTAAATCCTTACAATTTTTTCGTATAGTGTGAAGTCGCTTTTATGGAAAATAATTTTGTGAAGGAGTCTCAATGTTTGCCTTGAGCAATTTCCTGATTTTGTCAGTAGATCACAAAAAGGGTACTTCAATGTTAGTTGGGTGTAAATCTTGCAATATTTTTTTCCTTTCAACAATAGAACCTTTTAGTTTTCATTTGTGTGACTTAGAAACAACGCCTTGGTGCTGAAATACATATTTTGTTTTGTTGTATTTAATTTATTCTTTTTTTTTTTAATGAAATGAATGAAAATTTTATATTTCAAAAGAAATTAATAATTCCTGTAGGAATGATATTTAACGATTTATCTGATGTGCCCAGCTGACATAAAGTGTCCAAAAGTGTTGTGAATTTAAACAACAGGATCAAATGGCATAACAAGGATTACACTATTCAATATCTCCCCATCCATAACATGCAAATAAAACACATTCTGTTATCTCTTATTGATGACACATTCATCTCTCAGCTAGTTTAAAAATTAAAATATGAAAAAAGTTGTAGAGTTGTTACTGGACAAGTATAAAAGTAAAAATAGGGTACTTGCGTTTTATCCGGACCAGGTAAAGAGATTGCCAAAAATGGTTGTCAATTGCCAGTTTTGTTTATCATTGTCAATTGTCCATGTTGCTCAAAATGGTTATTTAATACAAAACATCATTAAAAAGAATAAATAATATAAAAGCAAACTGAAATAATACAAAACAGCAATATAGTATACATCTATTAAATACATAACATCAAAATGACGACTTTTAGCAATAAATGATATTAACGATGGTAGTTTTATTTCCAGTGATTTATTATGCTCACCAGAATGATTACAATATATTATGTCTATATATATATAGTATGCTATATCATATTATATAGTTATATGTATATAAATATTTCTGCCATCGCCTTTAATATGACAACTGTATAATATGCACTTAAAATGAAAAAAAAAAGTATATAATAATAAGGGGTTACTGTAATATTTTTGGCACAGTGAGTATGACCTAGACCGAATAATACACAAGTATCAAAAATAGTTTTTTTTTCTTTAACCACCACCCATAAAGCATTCAATATTTATAAAAATCATGTCTAATTTCAGGACTGCAAATCATGTTGGTCCAAAAAACTTGTTACAATACATGAATTTGGAATGACTCTAATTATTGAAAATCGACCGAATTTATTTAAAAAATTACAATTGATCTATAATTTTTTTTTTTTTTTTCAGATATGACAACAGGAAAGGGGGAAAAAAACATTTTTAAAACTATGTATTCAGAATCTTTAAATTGTTTTCTTAACTTATAATTTACTTAATATTAAGCTATTAATTGATAAAAGCAGATTTTAAAAAATACATATTATTCTTTATTTTTATTTTATTTTCTACCATTAAGAGTTTTAAAATATTTTGTTGCTACTATTTCACAGCCAGTTGGCATATTTTATTGGTGTGTTGTTTGGAGCATAATTAACTCTGTTGTAACTTGTAACCAACCATAAAGAATGTTTGGTGATTTATCACCTGTGGCTAACTCAAAAATGCCTTAAAATTCATTTATTATATTATAATAAAGTTCCTTAAAATATTATTGTCGTCAGAAGCACACTTGTGTACATATTTTTTATGATTCTGGACTATCAAGAACTGAGTAAAAAATCTATTATAAAATTGTAGCTTGACATATTTACAAGTTAAATAAAATAGTGTAAAAGAAACACAAATTCACAGTTTAATGATAATACAGCTTACACTTCTTAAAAAAATACAAATGAATTCTACTAAAGTAAACAATGGATTTAACAAGAAAAAGATATTGAATTGGGTTCGGCAGTGACCCGGAGCCGAACAATTTTTAATGCTCTAGCTCCGCACCTAGATAAAATACTGTGGCTCCGGCAACTGCTCCAACTCGGCTCCGACTTCGCGCTTTTGAGTTACAGATTTTAATTTACACATTTAATTTTTTGCTCACAAATTCTTTCTTCCTTCTTTACCTTCATTAAAGATCTGACAAAATGCATTTTTCTTCTCATCAAACTTGAAATTCTTGTTCAGAAAATATGACATCTTTTAGCTTTTACTTTTAAACTAGAAAGTTTGGTGGAATTTTAAATGCAATTTCTGGAAGAATATAGTCTTGTTTTAAAAAAATTCAGTTCTTATACTTAAAAATATGCAAACAAGACTTTGCACTCCATTTCTTTTTAAATTATTAAGAGTTGCAAAATTTAATTTCATTCCTCTTAGTTTTTTAAAGTCATCAGTATGATTAATAGGTTAAGGCTCCCATCCTTTCATGCAAAGACACTCACAAGCTAATGTTAAATCTATGGGAAGATTCTTTTAAAAATATTTACATTTCAATATGTATATTTTTTTGTCATTGGATAGCTGTAAATTTCTACATTCGATGTTTATTTTTTCAATTTTGCTTGCAGTTTTTTTTTTAAGAGGATATTTTTACTTTTAGAACAGGTTCCGAAAGTGAAAGAAAATTAATTAAAAAATCTGCAACCAAAAGTAAAAAATGGTGAATGCATGATATATTAATATATTGTACAGCCTGTATATACATGTCTGCAAATTTTGTGCCAACATTTGCATTCAGTGCAAAGTGGTGTTCATCGAAAGGAAAAGAGCAGAATACTTCTGTCAATGCCACATGCTTTTATAATTTATTTTCACCTCCACATTATTTATAAATATTCTGTTCTATTAGAGTATTCTAATAAAAAGATGCTTTAATTTTTTTTTTTTTTTTTTATGCTTGCTTATATTAGCATGTTTCCTTAAACAATAATCGCTACTTTTCGGTTACCCGGGTGCCAGTGTTATATATGCATATATATGTGTGTGTGTATATATATAACACATGCATATATGTATATAAGTATGTATGTATATATATTAGCATGTTTCCTTAAACAATAATCAGTACTTTTCAGTTAGCCGGGTGCCAGTGTTATATATGCATATATATATATATATATGTGTATGTATATATACAACACATGCATATATATGTATATAAGTATGTATATATAACACTGGCACCACGGCTAACCAAAAAGTACCCAATAATCTAATTTTATACTAAAGTCTTTTAATCTAAGTGATTGTTTTAATTTAAATTTATGCAATTGATAATTACGAAATCCCTTAAAAATTAATGTCTTAAATCAAATTTACTGGTACATCAGCAGTACATAATAGAACATAATTTTATTTTATTTTTAAGTAATAAATTAAATGACTTACTTTTTATAAAGATAGGCAATAAAGCAAAATAAAATCCTCATCAAAACATAAAAGAAGTGTAGCCTCCATGCTGCATACAAACAGTGATTTAGCCTGCAAGTTAGCATCCAAAAGACTAAAAGATTATTTCTAACCTAATAGTCTCCCAGGCGCATTCCAACGGGCCACCACAGAAGTAAGGAACCAACAAGCTGCAACTCTACTAGAAATAAGTTGACTTTGCTGCTCTCTGCACCGATCGTCAACATGTTAGTGACAATAACTGATGCTGCTGATGAACAGATCATACTGCGTAACACCTATTCACACCATCCTTGTTTCATTTGTAGCAGCTAAAGCAACTAGCAAATTAAAAGAGAGAAAATAATGTAATACATGCATACATATAATATTTAAAAAATGAAAGGCAAAATGGTACTTTTCAGTTAGTCAGGCACCAGTGTTTTATATACATGTATGTGTATATATATACACATATATGCATTTATACATATATATGTATGTATATAAAACACTGGCGCCCGGCTAACCGAAAAGTACCAGCAAAATATAATAAAACAAATATTTGATTCAAACAGTAAATGTTGATTTTTTATTAAAGTACTACTCAAAATCAGATATGGGAAACTGAAAATAGCTGACTATATATGTATTTGTTAAAATAGTATCATTTGTAACATTAACGAAAACCTCATAAAAGAATTTTATCCCTAAGCAATGATTTAGTACATAATTTTGTACACAAGACCATTTCGCATCTCAGCTCTCCGCTTTCTCGGAACAAAATCCTAGATACCCTACTGACATTTTTGTGTATTAGAATTCCAAAGCATGGAGAGGATTGCGACCCCTCTCTTAATCTCTGAGAAAAGTATGAAGTTTTTTAAAAAGCACTGAGAGATGATAAAAATATAAAAAGCTGTTAATGATTGTGATTAAACTGATTATTGCAATTTCATCCACCTTATTTTTAACCTTTTATTCCCTAACACTGCTTACCATATCCACTGAAAACATTCAGTTTTGTAAGTTATTGATATTTAACAACAATAAAAGAGTTCAACTCAGGCATGTAACTTATATTATTTACTGGTTGTGGGGGTTAGCTTTCAGTTACAATGACTTTCTTTTAAATACATACAATTTCTTTAAATACATGAATACATATTTTCACAGATGTGCTTTTGATATCTGTAAAATTCGGTAAGTCTTTTATTTTCAAAGAACTAACTTTTTTTGAAAAAGTTATGCACTTTTCATTCCTGCTCCACACTAAAAAAAATCTTGAGTATGTCATTGATCAGAAGATATATCCTACCTGTAATATATGTTAATATTACTCTACATATGACTACAAGTTGTTTAATCATAATATTAAATTCGTAAAATTACACTGGGCAAAAGCAGTAGAAGTAACAGGATCATATCTAACACCAAAAAATTTTTAACATTGACGTAGCCAAAAAAAATTATACGAGATACCAAATAAAAACTAATCTGAAAGAAAATGAAACAGAAAAAAATATACAAAACACTTACTTAGTATATGTTTCTCCGTTTACATTTATTTTTCTATACGCTAGACGATAACAACAATACACGTTTTGCAAAAGATGGCACTTCGGCATTTTCTTTAAAAAAAAGTTGTACAGAAGCACTTGACAATCGCATAATGTGCGAAAAAGAAGCCAATATGGTAAACATGAATTCACTCAAAAGATGCCAAGAATATGTGCAGTCGAGTGCGCAGATGGCGGATTTGTGTTCTACCTTTTTTACGTCATATCAAAATGCCCTATTGTATTTCAAGTGGAGGTCAGGGCAGTTCCACCAATCAGAACTGCCTATTCGTAGTGTGTGACCTCCAACATGACGTCAATTGCAACTGCCCTATATCATATAGGCAACGGGTACTTAACTTGCGCCAAAGTGATTGATGTGGTAACCCGGATTATGTTGTTTATGCTGTTGATGTTTTTGCCAAATTGGCAACCGAAAAAAATCGCGCCAATATGGGGCGAATATGACATCTGTACCTTGATTAGTTATGTTTACCTATATATTCAAAGTATAGTTGTATTTATTCAATCTTTCATTACTTTAAGATAAATTCAATGCATTTAAAATACATACTTAAAAAAAAAAAAGAAGAAAGTTGTTTGACATGTGATGGTGTTCTCATAAGTTATAGAATTTCTAATAAAGAAATCACCTTTTGTTAACATTTATTATTTTTGTTAATCCCATAATTAAAAGAATTTTTGGTACTTTTCGGTTAGCCGGATGCCAATACATGTATGTGTTGTGAAGGTAATCCGTTCAAACTTATTGAATCGATTATCTTCACAACAGTAGGTATGTATATATACAATATACACTATATGGCCAAAGGTGACCAATCACTTGCGATTTTTGACGCTTTATTAAATATCTAGAAAAATACTTGAGGAATCAACCTGAAACTGCAGGTGTGTAAACAGTATAGTACAGGTCATATATTTCCGTGAAGATTTTTTCCCCAAAACCCCATTGGGGGGGGGGGGGGGAGGGACCGTCAACAAATTGAAAAAGAATGAATATCTTTTGGATAACTCTGTAAAAACTAATGTAGCAAAAGTGTTCAAACTCGAGATTATTAATAAGTGTCTTATTGTAATAAACTGTGTTCATTTTTATGAGGATATCATTTATACTCGTCGAGAAATTAAGGTTTTTATAAAAACAGTCCCAAATTTCACCAAGTTTTTGGCTTATAATTTGCAGAGTTCTTAATATAAAAAAAAAGAGTTCTTTTCAGAAAATATGACAAACAGCATTGTACACAATACTCTGCAATCAGAATTATAAAATAATAAAAATTGGATGAAAAATGAGCATGTTTACTAAAAATTGTTTAACAGATAAGGGGTTGTATCAAATATCTGTTGATTAGTGCCAAGATAGCGTACACAATATTGCATGTACTACTATATTTGGATACAACCCCTCATCTTTTTGCTTCTTTTTGGAAACAATGGATTTCGAGCTTATTCTATCCACGATAATTTTCAGAATTTTCAAGCTATGATTTTGAGACTTTCACAAAAGTTGCTCGATATACTTAGCTAATACATTATGCATATTACATTTTGATTGCATTCGCGCATGTGCAGTGAAACATTTTTTAGTAAACCTGCTCATTTTTCATCCAATTTTTATTATTTTTTAATTCTCATTATAGAGTATTGTGTACAATGCTGTTTGTCATATTTTCTGAAAATAACTTTTTTTTTATATTAAGACCTCTGCAAATTATAAGCAAAAAACTTGGCGAAATTTGGGACTGATTTTATAAAAACCTTCATTTCTCTACTACTATACATGCTATCCTCATAAAAATGAACACAGTATATTACAATAAGACACTTATTAATAATCTCGAGTTTGAACGCTTTTGCTACATTAGTTTTTACAGGGTTATCCAAAAGATATTTGTTCTTTTTCAGGAATTATCCTGAAGCTCCAGGTGTGTAAACAGAATAGTACAGGTCATAAATTTCAGTGAGGATTTTTTCCTGAACCCCATAGAGGACCGTCAACAAATTGAAAAAGAACGAATATCTTTTGGATAACCCTGTAAAAACTATTGTAGCAAAAGCGTTCAAACTGGAGATTATGATTAAGTGGCTTATTGTAATAAACTGTATTCATTTTTAGGAGGATAGCATGTATTCTCATAGAGATATTAATTTTTTATAAAAACAGTCCCGAATTTCGCAAAGTTTTCTGCTTCTAATAAGCTAAGTATATAGAGCAACTTATGTGAAAGTCTCAAAATCATAGTTTGAAAATTATCGTCGATAGAATAAGCTCGAAATCCGTTGTTCCCAAAAAGATGAGGGGTTGTATCAAATATCTGTTGACTAGTGCCAAGATAGCATACACAATATTGCATGTACTACGTTAACACAAAGAAGCTATTTATCTATTTTTATATACAAACAGAAGTAATTTGTATAAAAAAAAGTTATATATATATACTATATGATTATATAGATAAATACATATATAAAAAAGAATAAAAGTTCACCAGGTTTGTTTATATAGCTATTTATGACATTTGGTAACAAATCTCATTTTCTGAAGCTTGAAATGCAGCAAGCATTTAAAAAAAAAAAAAAGAGCAAAAGCCAATATAACAGAAAAGGGTATAATCTTACAGTTTGGCAACAGTTTTTTGGTCAACGGGATAATCAAATAGTGCCCAGAAAAGTACCAATTTGGAAATTTAAATGTCAAACTAGAGTTATTAAGAATAGTGCGTCATTTATATTTCTAGTATAACAACTGCAGCAACACTATTTATTGCCTTTTGCAATTTTTTTTTTCATTTTTATTGATCTTCAGAGCTTTGGTAATGATATCTGATATCACAGATTCAGGGTGGTGGGTACTACTTACACCTTGCTTTCAGTGGCTCTGTATAAAAGTCTGGTACTTTTATGTTAGCTGGGTACAAATTTTTTTTCTCACATTTTTTTCTCTCACCAATAGTAGTAGCTTTTAGTTTTCGTGTGTGAAGGTGTTATATTCTCGTTTGTGGTGCTATTTCTTTCTTGTATTTTAAATTAAATAAGTGAAAGCATATATTTTAAAGAAAAGTTGTGTGTTTTAAATAAAATGAGAGAAAGGTTTATATTTTAATTAAAATGAATGCAGTACGAATAATGATGGTGGTAATAATATTTGACTATTTAAAATTGCATCAATTCCTTTTTCTCGAAAATAATAAAAGGATAATAATATAGTTTAAATAAGATAGTATTTTTTCCATTGTTTTTTTTGTTGTTGTTGTTAAATATAAGAGTGTTCATAGACAATTTGCATGCAAAGTAGGTATCTTATTTAACATACTAGAGATATCCATTATTAATGTTTCTTTAAAATACATTTATTGGATATTTTGGTACTTTCTTGTTAAAGTAGCCCCCACTATTATAATTATGCCAAGGTCACAGTTAAAGTTTCGACAATCTCCTATATATGCCACATCGGTGTTGAATTCAGACACTTTCTCTGGGAGGGATGTCTATGGCTCCGGGTGAGAGGGGGGCATTATAGAGTTCCAGGTGGCAGGGGGCATCTTATTGCTCTTGTGGGAGTGCCTCCCCCAGGCTACCTCCTGAATTCAACAAAGTGCCATAGTGCCATATATATTTGACGATTCATCCTTAGGAATTGCTATATGAAGGAAGTACCTATATTTTTGTGGTAATAAAAGATGGGTGGAATTATTAATTCTGGGTAACTCTGATAATTAAATAAGTAAGAGAAGTCCTGAAATTTTTAGAAAATATGCCTCAGATCAAATTAACATTGATTGAACCAGAAATTTTACTTAATAAATGAAAGCAAATATATAGGGGAAGACAGTGTACAATGAAACATTACTTGTAAAATCAGTCAAATTTGTCACAGAGAGTTACAGTTTATATACATGGTATACAACTATATGTTCCAGTTACTGATGTGATTTGGATACATTCACACTTCTACAACATTAGCAATAGAAGATTATTGGTTTTACACTACTGAAAGTAAGTTTCTTTACTAAAAGTAATTTTGTCTCTTTGTCGTTGTTGTTATATGTAATAATTATTTTTTCTATACATTGTTATCTTTGGATTGTTGTCTTCATATTTCCAAAACCAAAATAAATAAAAATAAATGTTAGAAGTTTGTAAATAAATTTTTACTTAGTAACCTCAGTGTGGGGGTACACTGAGGTTGAAACACTTGCAGACAGGGTACAATGAAACATGTTTCGTTATAGTAATAATACAGTAGTAAATAGAATATATTAGAAGTAAGAGTAAGATAACAGAAAAAAAGGAGTTTTGTTCTAACCAAGCCAGTAAAAAATGCTTTTATTAAGCAATTAAAAAGTAAAAAGAGGAAAAAAGCTAAGAAGGATTTTTTTTCAAAACAAACTCTGCCTGCTACAGAGTCTGAAGAAGATTGTGATTCTCGTATGTATGTATCAAATATTTGAAAATTCATTTGATACAGTAGACTCCCTCAAATCCGCACAGCTTGGGACCAGAGGTTGTACAGATTTTAGAATTTTGCGGATTTCTGGTCATTGATTTGTTTACATTTTTGAAACATTAATTTGATTGGTAGTTCAGCAAGGGAAATTATAATGAATTCTTACAATAAACTAAAACATTAAAATAAATAAAATATTAAAATAATTTATTAGTTTAAACATAAGTAATTATTAAAAGAATTATGCAAAATAAAAATATAGAAAAATATTAAATTATTACCGATGAAATCGATTCAATTCGATTCCAAAAGTCCTGTGCTGCCATCTACTGGTAAAGCGATCGTGAGATCGATACCTTATCATATAGATATTCTAATTTATATCAAAATCAAAAGTAATGTAAATTTATTTAGTAATAAATCGGCTGTAATAACCAAAAGAGAATGATTAACAAAAAATTTAGTAAAAAAAACATTGCGGTAGTCGCTGATTTCAGCGCCATCTTGAATTTTATTCCGGCAACTTAACTGTAAATTTCATTGTTTACATCTGAAAAAATATGCGGATTTTAGGCGTTCACGGATTTAAGGGAGTCTACTGTATTAAAAAAGTTTTGAAATGGTGACGACGTGCAAACTGGAGGTCTGCATGGGCCCGGCAGAATAAAGGCAAATTTTCAAACAAGCTAGGCCAGCAGAATTAGGCCAATTTTTTCAACGGGCCGGGCTGATAAAAAATTTAAATGGGCCTACCAGCTCGATATAAAAATTTAAACAACGTTAATAAAATATGAGCCATTTTCAATGAATATGACTTTCGCAAGAATAAGTATAAATGTACGTCACAAGCCGATGCTAGTTTGACAACATGAATACAGAAATATAATGTCCAGCGTAGAGATCGGCATCTGACAGTTACTAGGTGTCTGAGGCTGGGCTTAATTTTTTCAGCAGACTCGTGCCGCACAGATATCAGATTTTCCTTTTTTTTCTACATAGTAGAGCCGGACCGAAACTGGACTTCATTTTTCTCAGGATGTGTAAGGCGGGCACCATGTATTGTAAAAAAAATTGGTACTTACGTATTAAAGCCACCGCAGCTATAATAAGTATATATATATACATAAATATACACATATATAGGTACTTTTCAGTTAGCCAGGTGCCAGTATTATATATACGCATATATATATATATATGTATATAAATATATATTTATGTACATATATATGTGTATGAATACATATGTATATATATGTGTATGTATAACACTGGTGCCTGGCTAACCAAAAAGTACCCATATATATATATATATATATATATATATATATATATATATATATACATAAATATACACATATTTATATATATAAGCTGCAGTGGCGTTAATACGTAAGTACCAAAAAATTACTTGCGATAATGAACTTCTCTTAACGGAATCTTTGGAAATACACCTTAAAGTTTCTCCCAAATTCAATGCTCAACAATGCAAGCTTTCTGACACATTTTTAACTGTAAAGGCATAAAATTGACAGGCCTGATTATTAAAGGGATTTGGAATCTAATAACGTTTTCCATTTTTGATAAATAAAATATGGTACTTCTTAGTCATCCCGTCGACCAAATTACTGTCGCCAAATTGTAAGATTAAATGCCAATAATGGTTGCCCTTAATTAATTGTAAGATTAAATGCCAATAATGGCCAATAAAACCATTAATTCAACGTTTTATTTGCATTTTTTATTAATGTTTTACTAATTTATTTGTTCTTTCGTTATTTAAAATAAAAATTATGTCAATGTGTATAATTTGGCCAGTGGTTTGGCGGTTTATATAATTTGGCAAAATTGGTCGACGGGATAACTAAGAAGTACCTAAAATACTTATTGAGATATAAGAGATTCTTGTCACGTAACTGCAGGTTTTTCCCCTTTCCCATGCTATCGCTTCTGGAAAATTTGATTCAAAGCACTTACTTTGCCAGTACTTTCTCAAAGATGTATTGCTTTTATCAAAAAATGGATAATGCCCTTCTATTACATAGTTTCTGAATAAGAATACCTGCCAGTCTTATGTGTTTCTGAAAAGAAGTAAATTCAGAAAGTAGCTCTTTTAGATTTGAGGAAAGCCTTAATAAATGACAGAGAAATATTTTCACAACACTAATTTTTATTATACTACAGCTTCAAAAGTTATGATGTTTTTAACCCTCCTTTTCTTCTAAGCCACATTAATTTTTTAATGAATACTTATTAGAATGTTGAAATGTCTAAGAATCGAAGTAATTGTTTATGTTGCTATTGTGCATTTTCTGTCTTGCAAACACATAAGAATTTTAAAATTTACTGTAAAATTATTTCATAAATATGTACAAAAAATAGGAACCAAGATATTATGTATATTCAAGCTAATTTGCTTCTCAATTAAGATATTTGCTCAGTTAAGATTCCCAATTAAAAACATGATTTACTTTCAATATTTATTATCCTGATATCCTTCAAGGACTGAAACTGAATATGATATTATAGATATAATGACAAATTAAAACTGAAATAAGCAAACATTTTTTCTTTTTTTTTTTTTAATTGAGCTTTCAAATTTGAGGTTTCAATATATTTTAAATGTTACAACTAATAGATAAGAATATTTAAATCTTTATTTAAATATATTATTACAGACTTGTCCTTTAATATACACAATGAATAACAGATATAATGAAATGAATTTAAAAAATGCATATAAACAAATATTATTTATTGCAGCAATACATGCATGATGCATTTACTAAAAGTTGTTATATTCCAGTTGAAAAAAGAAATCCTTATTTCAAATGTCACGTTATGGCTAAGAAAGCATTCCAGATATAGATTTAGTTTCAAATTAAAAGAAAACATCTATTAAATCATACTGCAGGGGACAAGTTTATCTGCGGTATAACAAAAATCTTGACTGTACTAGATGAAAATCACGAGTGCAAAACCAACAAAATTTTAATTTTTGAAATTCGATAATAACGCCACACTCAAATGTGCAAAATAAAAACAATAAATCACAAAACTCCTCAACGGAACGGCATGGATGATAATTTCATGAAATTTGCAATCATATCTTGATAAATTTGGCAATCCACTTTCCTTTAATTATTTCATTTTAAAAAGCACTATACTAACTAAATCGTGAGAATCTTAATAATAAATTTCGCCACATAACATTAAATCCGATGTGTAAATTGTAAATAAAACGCTATGTTTATTTCAGAAAATCAACGAACGTCTCAGCCATATATGTTTACTGTTTTGCTGTCTGTCTTGTCAAATAACCCTACCCCAAGCCGTTCAGCAACGAACCACCCCGAAGAACCCTGGCTTTCACTCGGGGTAAAAGGGCTGTAGCACCTCACGTGACAGGGTAGCCCTTTAGGGTGAAAGGGTGGCGTCGCTGAACGCAGCCGGCTCCCTATGCTTAGCATTGGCAATTGTTAAGTCAGCATTGTTTACTATTTTTGTTTTTGAACTGGTAATCCTCGTGGCGCCCTTCTTCATCGTTTAAATTATGACGCCGGATCAGAATATTTTAATCAGGAATACAGATATTCTACCAAAATTGGTGATTAAATCTCTTCACTTATATATTTAAATTTTGTATTATTTTGATGTTATAAGATATTTAAATAGGGTGAACTTCCAGTAATTGACCACATGCCAGTAATTGACCAAAAACACATTTATGTGTTAAAAACAAGAATCAATGTGTTGATAAAGTATTTTTGAATGCTGAATAAAAATATCTAACATCCAATGAATTGCATAGGAAAAAATTACTTTTGCTATCTATATTCTGATTGAATGTAAAAAATTAAAGAAAATGCACCTTCTAACAATATCAAAAATGAATACATTCTGTAATAGTAGTGTTGCTTTGTGAGTTGTTTTATTAATCTTGCAGCATCAAGTTTAATTTAGTTCCATTGGATCATCAAATGAGGTGTGTAGTTCTTTTTTGTTTGTTTCAAGTTAATCATTATGCATTTAATATTAAATTCATAAATTAAATGACGTTAAGGGGGGGGGGGGGGTGGTCAATTACTAGATGTGTGAATGTTGAAAGCATTCAGTAATTGACCAAAATGGTCAATTACTGACTTTTTGCTTGTTTGCATCCATTCCTTTTGATACTTAAAAAAATACATAGATTTCTATTATGAAAGCAATATTCACCAATTTTTTATTTAAAAAATGAGTTCTTTCAGTAGTTGACCAGGGTGGTTAATAACTAAATATGCTTGGTCAATTACTGATCAAGCAAGCACACATTTGTTATGTTAAGAGGGTCATAACACATTTATATAATAATAATGCAAGAAAAGTGTAATTAAAATGTAAAGATAACAAAATTAGTATAGTGAGGCTCTAAATATCATTAGGGTTTGTCACACAAATCTTATAAAAAAAGTTTTACCACCATCAGCTCCAAACATAGTTTGTGGTAGATTTCTATTACATTTGTTGTGAAAGTATGCTGTTAAAATGGCTATATAAAATGTTTTTTATGCTAATTTTATCCATGACAAAGTTCAACCCTAATTAACTGCAGTTGTATAATAATAAAACATAACAATACAGAATTTACATTAACATTACAGTAAGTTTTGAGGGACAAAAGTAGAGTGTTGATTGCCAAGTGCTTCAGAAATGTATGCATAACTGTAGCACAAATAGGACTACAACTAAAAAAAAAAAAAAAAAAAACTTTTCACTAAACGAAAATGGCATTTAGAATATTTAAACATAATTTAAAATTAATTATAAATAACATGACAGATTTTGTCATTCCACAAAAATATAAAGCAATAGGGAAAATCTTGAATATATTTTATGCATATATCAATTTTATAGATTAATGATTATGTATGTCGGGCCACAAGTAAAAGATTACTGGGCCATATGTGGCCACCAGGTTGAGCATGGCTGCTTTAAAGCATGACTAAATTATTGGGAAGGTAAAGAAGAGAAACAGAAGAAAGAAGACAGGAAGTAAGGCAAGTTAAAAAATTAAATGAAACAAAAAAAAGGTGAAAAAGCAGCAATAAAGACTTTTACGTATAAGCAAAGTCTGATAAATGATTGGGTGTGAAAGACATGTGAAGAAATCTGGATGGAAGAAGATATGATAAGAATTAAAGAAATCTGGTATATGTTTTCTGTTCAGAAACAGTTTTAATTTTTTTTACAAAAAATCTCTTGACTAGTTTTTTAAAAGCAGATCATGATGTGCTCTATATAGAATGTATTTACATCTATGTTTTCCATACAGAGTGACTGACTAGCCAAGTTCAGTGATGAATTTCCTTTACTTTTCTAGGTTTTCCATGCCAATAAAAACAATTGGTACTTTTCGGTTAGCCAGGTGGCAACAATTTTTCAGGTGTCGAGATTGTGTGATGTTACATACCAAAAACCTTAATAATTGCCAAGGAGAGTAAAAGAGGATAAGCAAAAAAAAAAATCTATAAGAGGTTCGAACAGTCCTTATAAAGAGCACAGCTACATATTTTGCTACTACTGCAATTTAAAAATCCTTGGCTTTATGATTGAAATTCATTTTCTAAAAAGTTTCTCAGAAATTTCAAATTCGTCAAGTTTTTTTTTTTTTTTTTTAGAAATTTGAAATTTCCCAGATTTTTTTCTGGCTGTCCAGGAGGCTAGACATCCAGTTTCTGTAGAATAAAACTTGGCAAACTTCCCCATTTTTTCATATGATTAATTTTAAGAAGGTTTATCAGTTCAACTTCAGAGTGGTCAATTACTGACACAGTGATGGTCATTTTCTAACATTAAGTGGTCAATTACTGGCAAAATCTCACTTGACAACTATTATATTTAATAAAATAAAATTGCAAAAAAGTAGACAAAAAATGTTTATTTATTATTGATCCTTATAAGTCATTGTTGCTTTAAAAAAAAGTTTCAAGAAATATCTCCTTAAATTTAGCACAGAAAAAAAAATGTGAAGAAACTTTCACTAAATGGTCAATTATTGGGTAGTTCACCCTATATAATTAAATCATGTATCTAACAGTTAACATTTTATTGACTGTATTCAATAGCTTACATGATTAAACTCGTATGTCGCCGTCATTTTGTCAGGGGTGATTGTATTCAAGTAATATACCTGAATTCAGGTATTTATTTCATTTTCCATACTGGAATTCCAGTTTTTCTGATAGTTAAATTAATAAAATAAGGTCAGGTGGGGGTTGGTGCGCGGTAGTGAGCTCCTCGCGAAGCACGTGGGGGGCGTTTACCGGTTAGCGACACGGCGTGTTGTGTGGTGTTTCTTTAGTGTTGTGTTTTTCAAGTGGTTTTTGCATCTAGTTTTATAAATATCCTTTTGATGTGTCTACGTTTCTGTGTACGGTTTATTAGATTCTGTGTCTTGTAATTATGTCAGGTCAAGCTGCGGAGGGCAGCATGGCGAATTCTGTGATTAATATAGTTGACGATAAAGTTTCTCAGCAACCTCCGGTGGTAACTGTAGAGTCAATGGAGGAAGCGGTTGAAAATAATCTGGTGAGTGATGGAAATAATAGTAATGCGGTTCGGTCGTCAGCGGCTTTGGATTTGCTTCTTCAGTGGGCGGCGGCAAATGGAGGTAAGGCATTTAATATTTTTTTACGAAGTAATGACTCAAAAGCAGTTCCACAACGTGACCCAAGAGTGGTGTAAGCAGAGTTAAAAAAGAAACTTACTCAGGTGGAGGACATTGACAATGTTCGTTACACGAGAAATGGGTGTATTATTGTAAGCACCAGGAAAGTGGCCTGTGCGTCTGAAATAGTAAACTGGTCGGAGATTTTGGGGGTGTCTATTAGAATTCGGGTGGTGTGGGAAAATTTAACAAACAAATTTTTAATTTTCAATGTTCCTGTTGACATTCCTCTGGCTGAATTAGGGCAGGAAATTGAGGAAGTCAACTCTTTAAAGATTTTTGAACTCAGAAGATTCATAAGGAAGGACTCTCTGAACAAGGTGTCACCGGTTTTGGTGACGTCATTAGGTACGAATTTGCCAGCAGAGATAAAAATTTGGAGCTCGTTACATTCCATACGTCAATTTATTGACAGGCCGTGCCAGTGTGGCAAATGTTATAGATTTAATCATTCAACAGTGAAGTGTACTTCTGACCAGATTTGTGTCACATGTGGTACGGTTCATTCGGGTCCATTCACACTGCCGGTTAAATGTTCAAACTGTAAAAATGAGCACAGAGCAGACTATTTGCAGTGCCCATTCCATTTGAAAGAAATTGAATTTTTGAACTTTAAATGCAAAAACTTCCTATCATTTGTGGAGGCCCGGAGACGATTCTCCCAGAGGCCGAACACCGAATTTTATGCCAAGGTGGCCAGCATAAAAAAATTGGACTATGAGGAATTAAAAAAAATAGTTAAAACCAGGACGAACAACTTGGTTCGTGTACTGGTAGAAATGATTGCAAAACATTCAGAAAAGGTACTGGAGTCGATTAGTGCCCTCAGTAATGTTATAATGAAATTTATGGCAGAGGTCAGCGACATGCAGCCAGGGCGGAAACGTCCTAACAGAAAGGAAGATAAAACCTAAAAAAAAAAAACTTATGTTTTTAGTTGTTTATTTTTCCCTTCTCTTTTTGGCTGACCTCAAGTGTTGGTCTGTCTTATTTCTGGATTCGTGGGCTGGCATCTACGATCTGTATCTTGTAAAGGTGTAAATTAGCGGTCGCCACTCGCCATGTGGCGATTAAAGTTGTAAAAGTGGCGATTAAAATATCGACCATCGATCGCCACTATAGTCGCCACTCGCCAAGTGGCGATAAAAAATCTGTTATCGATCACCAACTGAAATACAACTTTTTTGGTACTTTTCGGTTAGCCGGGCGCCAGTGTTATATATACATATGTATGTATGTATACCTATATATATATATATATATATATATATATATATATATATATATGCATATTTATACATATATAGAAGCTATATGTATACATATATACATATGTGTGTATATATACATATATATGTATATATAGATATACATACATATGTATATATAACACTGGCGCCCGGCTAATCGAAAAGTACCACTTTTTTCATGGAAATATGCATCTCTACTTTGATTACATCTAATTAGCAAACTGATTAATTCTTTATCCTACCGGATGCAAGCAGATTGCAGCGATTTAGCTGTATTTTCAATATTTCAGTTTTTCGCCATGCTCGCTCTTCAGTTGGATTATTTTTTCAAGAAATATAGTTTTATGCAAAATATTTTCATCAGCTTTGATTCCACATGTACAGGGTCATTCATAATTCCCTCCAGGGTTTCGAAATGTTATAGTAAAAAAACGAAGACGAATATGAAAAAAAGAAACATATGAAATTATTCTGAAACTATTCAAGTTTTAATTTAATTAGTTTCCGGTAGATGGCAGTAACATCTGTATTGAAGTCAGTTGTAGTAAAGAAAAATGGAGTTTACAGGCGAAGAGAAAGCTTTTTGTGTGTTGGAGTTTGCAAAATCTGAATCAGGTGTCAGTTCAACGGGCCTTTCGTAATAAATATTGAAAACAGGGACCAACTGACAAAACAATTCATGTGTGGTACCGGAAATTTAAAGAAACGGGATGCCTATGTGACAGGAAACGAAGTGGTCGGCCTGGTCCATCTGCGGACACCGTAGATCGTGTACGGGAAACGTTTTTAAGGAGCCAGACGAAATCAACTGCTAGCGGAAGCCGAGAATTGGGGATCTCTCAACCAACAGTGTGGCGAATTCTGCGAAAACGTCTTTGTTTGAAGCCGTACAGATTGGGACTGGTGCAAGCGTTGACTCCAGCAGATTGCATTTCTCGTTTCACGTTTTGCATTGATGTCCATGAACGTGAAACACTAATGTCGAAATTGATTTTTAGTGATGAAAGCACATTTCACATGTGTGGTACTGTCAACCGCCACAACGTACGCATTTGGGGCACTGGAAATCCCCATTCTGTAGTGGAACACTATCGGGATTCCCCAAAAGTTAACGTGTTTTGCGCTATGTCCTCCTCACGTGTTTATGGGCCATTCTTTTTTACAGAGAAGACCATTACCGGTGTAGTGTACCTGGATATGTTGCAGCTGTGGCTAATGCCGCAGTTAGAGGAACATGAGGATGATTTCGTATTTCAACAAGACGATGCTCCTCCCCATTTTTGTGTGATGTGCGTGAATACCTGAACACACACTTACCTCATCGATGGATTGGACGAGCTTCTGAAGATGACGTACCTCTTCTAAAGTGGCCTCCACGGTCACCGGATTTAACACCGTGTGACTTTTTCTTGTGGGGGGTATGTGAAAGACCAGGTTTTTGTACAACCTATGCCATGTGATTTAGCTGACCTGCGTGAAAGGATAACACGTGCTATCAATAACATAGACAGTACCATGTTGAGTAGAGTATGGCAGGAACTGGACTATCGCATTGATGTATGCCGTGTGACCAAGGGTTCACACATAGAACACCTGTAATGTATGTAAGTAAAACTTAAATAGTTTCGGAGTAATTTCATATGTTTCTTTTTTTCATATTCGTCTTCGTTTTTTTACTATAACGTTTCGAAACCCCGGAGGGAATTATGAATGACCCTGTATTTCAAATAATTTATTCCTTTTTTTTTTCACTGGATGCAAATGCAAGTGGATTTTAACCCTTTCGGGTCTGGTTTACTACTAATAGTACATCTCTTTTCTTCAAGTATTATTTTGTCTTAAAAATTACTTTTGTTACTATCTACACATAGTAATGATAGTATATGGCTATGCTTTTCTTATTATGAGTTCATTTATGTTTGGACATTTAGTAATTTATTTTATACATATATTTCACTCTTTAAATTTAAAATATAGGTTACTTTTCTGAACGAATCGTGTGGTAAAACACAAAAAACATTATAAAGTTGTAATATCTGTTAAACCCTCTTGTAAATTGAGATTTTCCAAACGTCTCCAAAAACTCTTAACCTATTATCGTATCAGTAAATCTATTTGGATAGCTACGATTAAGATTATTAAAATAAAAGAAATTTTGTTCTCAAAATTGAAAAAAAAAAAATTGGACCCTAAAGGGTAAGGACATTATAATATCTTCAATGTGTTTGATCAGTTAGATTATTTTTCTGCAAGAGATACTGTTTAATCCTGCAAAATGCACTCACCAGCTTAGATTTCAACTGTATGTAATGTATATGGTATGTTAACACATTTAATTATTAACTAAAATCGAAATAGCATTTTATTGTGTTTTGTTTTATTTATTTATTTTGTATACACCTAGTTGTTGGAATTTAGATTTAGTTACTAACTTTTTATGTAAAGAAAGTAACAGTAATCTGATTGATAATTGTGTTTATGAACATTTACAAATAATCCAAAAATATGTTCTAAAAAAATTATAATAACAATTTTGTAGTTTTAAAGTAATTTTCTTGAATTTCAACTGTGTCCCTATTCTTATCATGAATAGTTGGCTGGTATAAAACTCTGATTTATAGAAAATATGTATATATATAACGATTATAGTTTATCTAGATGCCAAGAAAGTTTGAAACATTATAGTGGCCAGGCCACTAACTTTAAAAAGTGGCCACTAATGAAACTGAGTCTACTGGCAGGGGCGTAGCTACCGTGGAGCAGTTGGAGCAGACTGCTCCAGGCGCATGCATCCTAAGGGCGCAAAATTAGAAAGAACAGAATAAAGATTTGCATATTTTTTTCATTATTAATTAGATGTTATAGATGAATCTTGTTGCAATCAGCATATTCCTATGATGTTTTACCTCAACTATTTCGATTGAAAACATGTTTTATACAATGTTAGAAGAAATTACTTCTATTCGTGAAGTTTCAGTTTAAATTCATACCATATTGAATCCTCAAGTGACTTCTCCAGCACCGTTTTAGCATGCCTGTTCTTAGGTAGATTTCGTAAGAAATACTACCTATTACAGTCGGTGTACCCATGGTGCGACTTTTGAAAAATTCCTTCATAACTTTTCATTATATGACCCCAGAAACCCAAAATCAACCCCGTCTAAAAAGTTTATATATATGCATATGCTAAATTTTGTCCGCATGATAAAAGTCGCAATTATGCACGGATCGTCTTCAAACTCACCAAAAACATTCAGATGGCTAATATCTTGACGGAGATTGTAAATGGGTAAAATCTGCCCAAGGGTGGTGGAAATGGGGAAAATAAAAGTAGGGTTTTAGGGAGAAAATAATTCACGCAATTTCGTTAATTCGCAAGATATCGAATCCAATTAAATTGATTATAAATTTTCTTAATGTTATCTACAACTTTTATATTGACAAGTTTTTGATAGGACCGAATCTTACACCAAATGCAAATTAAGAAAACGTAGCGGTTAAAGAAAAAATTATCGTATTAACATGATTCTGAAAAAAACAACAGCTCTTACCGAAAAATGAAATTAAAATCTTCTCAAAAGCAGCCAGATAAAATTGTTAAACTGCGTTTATCTCTAATCTTCATTTAGTCTTTGTTGGTGAAATTAATACTTAACTTCGAAATCTAGCTGCGCCTGTAGGCTGAGCCGGCAGGGATTTTTTTTTTTCTGTAACTGTTCCTTGGACGACAGTTGAAGATCTTCAAATCTATAATCAAAACTTGTTTACAGGGTTCTTATCGGTCACTTTATTGGGTACCACTGTTTTCAAAAAATAATATTTCTGGTGCATTTCTTTTGAAAATGTTTTAGAAATTTATCATGATGATTACTGTGCGGAAATAATGGTAGCCAAAGAAGTCACCGTTGTGAAACCTATATTTACGATGTAACAGCAATGACTTGGCTATTTAGTTATTTTACGATTTGGCATTTAAAAAAAAAAGTTTGACAAGCTGAAGAAAATTATTGAAATTATTGACCATTTTACAAACAAAAAATCAAAAATTTTCAAGGCTTTTTTTTTTTGTGTGTGTGTGTGTGGAAATTAAACATGCATCAGTACAGATGATTATAAAACAATAATAAGAGCCAGGCACATTCCTCATCAGTCCACGACGACAAAACTTAGAGGGGGGGGTGAGGGGGAAGCGGCAAATTAAATTTTGTGCGCCTTGTTTTTGAGATTTTGAAAATATGGAAAATCTCAAATGCAGAATTGATGAGCCTTTTTGATCGTAAAGGAAGAAAAAATTAAGTAAGTGTTTCTTAGAACCTGTTTATCACCTATGAACACTTACATCACTTTCACCACCATCGAAATGTATTTTTACGTATTAAACCTTATTTAATCACAAAATTTTAGGATTGTGTGTTTGCTTGGGCCGTAATCATGCTCTGTTACTGTCCCCCCGCTCTGAGAGTCTGTATGTGACACAAATTTTGTGGACGCTCTATCTCAAGAACTAATGAATGGAATTTAATAAAAGTTTAGATTCAGTTAGTCCCTGATATAAGTTGGAGCTGATTACTTTTTGGTGTAAATCGCCTCATTATTCACGATTTACTCTAGTTATATCTCAAGAACTAAGGCACGGATTTTCAAAAAAATTCAGATTCAGTTAGTCCTTGATATAATTTGGTGTTCATTGCTTTTTGGTGTAAATCATCCGACAGGTGACGCTGCTATGCTACATTATTTATGATTATTGCAATAGCTCTATCTAAAGAACTAATGCACGAATTTTCATCAAACTACTTTAGTCCCTGATATAAATTAGTGCGGTTTAATTTGAAGTGTAAATGCCGACAGGTAGCGCTGCTATGCTACATTTTTCACGATTTCCGCAATAGCTGTATCTCAAGAACTAATGCATGAATTTTCGTCAAACTTCAGATTCAGTTAATCCTTGATATAAATTTGTCGTAATTAGTTTTTGGTCTAAATCGCGCCACATGTGGCACTGCTAGACAGAATTTTTTCCAATTTCCCTAATAGCTACATTATTTATGATTATTGCAATAGCTCTATCTAAAGAACTAATGCACGGATTTTCATCAAACTTTAGATTTAGTTAGAAGTTCACATAAGTTTTGCTGAGTAGATTTTGGTGTAAATCACCTAACCGGTGCTGCATTTTTCCGGAAATATTACCATGTATGAGATAGAAGAAAGTTTTGGGACTGCCACATCGGACTAGATTTTTATTGTGATTACAATGCTTTCCTACTACCTTTTTACTTCTTCTATTTTTAGAAGAAGAAAGTATTGGATTCGTGAAATTTTTCGAAGGATTTACACATTTTAGGAGTCAGAGATGACGAAAAATATGTTTTTACAAAATGCTTGTCTGTGAGTCTGTATGTGACACAAATTTTGTGGGCACTCTATCTCAAGAACTAATGAACGGAATTTAATAAAACTTTAGATTCATTTAGTCCCTGATATAAATTGGAGCTGATTACTTTTTGGTGTAAATCGCCCAGCAGGTGGCGCTGCTATTCTTTATTATTTACGATTTCCACAATAGTTATATCTCTAGAACTAAAGCACGGATTTTCAAAAAACTTCAGATTCAGTAAGTCCTTGATATAATTTGGTGCTGATAACTTTTTGGTGTAAATCGCCCAATACGTGGCACTGCTATGCTTCATTATTCATGATTATCGCAATAGCTCTATCTCAAGAACTAAAGCACAAATTTTCATCAAACTTCAGATTCAGTTAGTCCCTGATATAAATTAATGCTGTTTAGTTTTGGTGTAAATCCACCAACAGGCGGCGCTATTATGCTGCATTTTTCCCGATTTCCCCAATAGTTGTATCTCAAGAACTAATGAATTTTCATCCAACTTTAGATTCAATTAGTCTCTGATATAAATTGATCCTGATACGTTTTTGGTGTAAATTGTTCAACAGGTGCCACTGCTACACAGAATTTTTCACGATTTCCGCAATAGCTCTATCTCAAAAACTAATGTATGGATTTTCATCAAACTTCAGGTTCAATTAGAAGTTAATATAAGTTGTTCCTCATTAGATTTTGGTGTAAATCGCCTAGCCAGTAGCGCTGCTATGCTGCATTTTTCAGGAAGTATTAACCTGTATGAGATCGAAGAAAGTTTTGGGATTGCCACTTCTGACTAGTTTACATTGTATGTGCGTGGAAAGTACACTGGTCATCAAAATTAAAGGATAATGACAGTTAATGAAAAATTATTAATGAAAATTTATGCAAAAGCATTAGTTAACATAAACTACAATGTTTCTCTTGTGGAAAAATGTTTTCTTTAATATGGTTTGTAATCACCTCGGACAAATATGCATACCTCACATCTTGATTTCATAGATTTTACCAAAGTATTGATCAAGTCTTGTGGAATTGCACTCCACGCTTCTAAAAGTGCACTTTTGAGTTCCTGGAGGGTCCGTGGAGGGATTTGGTGCGCTGTAAGTCAGCACTCTAAGTCATCCCACACATGCTCAATCGTGTTCAAGTTAAGTAAGTAAGGTGCCCAGTCCATTCGAATGATATCTTCTGTTTGCGAGTATTCTGACACTACATATGCTCATTGTGGCCGAGCATTGTGATCCATTAAAAAAAATCTCTGGGCCAACAGCATCCCTAAACAGTCTATCTTGGGGTTCCAATACCTCCTCCACATATCTTCGAGCGGTTACAGAACGTCCTTGAAAGATATGGAGCTCGGTGCGGCCATTTGTCATGATTCCCCTTTCTGGCGGTCGCAAAAACGGGATATTTCACGGATAAGGGAAGGCAAGTTGCGTGTTCCTTCTTCTCTCCAGAGTAAAACACGTCTAGAATCCGTGTTCAGACTACATCTGGACTCATTAGTAAATAGTACTCGGACCCAGTCTTTTTGGCTACGCTGATCACAACGACGCCTTTGGAAACTGGAGTGCATGGGACACAAACTTTTGGTTTTATCTCATACAGTCGGTAGAACTGCTAAGTTGAGTTCCTGTGACAGCCTGAAAGTCTGAAACCAAATCTCTTGTAGTCACTTCGCGGTTTCTTCGAGCCGACAATGTCAGAAAACGGGTTTCGGATGCAGTTGGTGCTCTTGGTCGCCCTTGACCAGGCTGGCTATCAATGGATCGAGTACTTAAAAAGCGGCTTCAGTCTCTTGATATGGCAATGTGAGGGATATTTAAATCTTGGACGACCTCCATTTGTGTTTCATCTCCCTCGATTCTACCAATTATTCACCACTTTTGAACTTTACTTAAATGATGCCTTTGAGCCATAGCTAATGAATACTGACTCTCAGACACCACATTCATTTTAAACAACACTACAGACCAGAATTGCAGCATGCGTCCATCGCGCACCACATTGTCAATCATCTAATTTTCATATTTTTGACTGTAACGTATGTGCGGAAGTGCAATTTTTTGTTCAATTGTATTTAATTAACATAAATAATTGCAGCATTGGGCATTGGTTGCAACATTAACTTAGTGAACATATTTTTTCCATTATCCTTTAATTTTGATGAAAAGTGAAAAAACTACAATCTTAAGTAAGGGTGTCAATCAGGGTTCTCGCTGCCGATCGCCACTGCACCAAAACGTTTCATTTGGCGAGAAAATGACTGAAATCGATAAATTGCAGGAGATTTTTTTTTTCTTTCATCGATACTCTCAATGATGTTATTCCACGATTAAACCTTTCCTATGCAACTCGATATTTGTGTTCTGATATTCTTAGTATTTCAAGACGAATCTATTACTACCATTATTTGAATTTGGATAGTTTTCTTTAACGATTTGCCAAATTGCTCAGATTAGTGAAAAGCCAGTGAGGATCCCGGTGTCTGGCTCATTTTCTAAACCATTAACTGTAGAAACATATTTATAATTGTAGAAAAGCTTCAAAGTTGTTCTTCATCCTCTTAAAAGTAACTTATGTTAAAATTTTTATTTTTTTAAATTACGAGGTTTACATTTTTATTCGCGTTACATTTAGAAAAATCTTCTCCATACTTTAACAGGTAAAATAAAATATAAAAAAAATGTACGACCAAAATTTACAGAGTTATGATACTTTGAATTTTATGGAATTTTAGTATTTTTTGGCACTAAAAACAGAAAACCTGTTTCATCCATACGCGAAAAAAAAATCTTGACAATAGTGTTTTCTTTTATTAGTATTCTACAATGCTTCGAAACCCTTGAAAAGAAAAAATAGATATTAAGCACAGCAGATTGCATTGGGCTCATTGGCGCATTTAAAATTAAATTCCCGCCCAATTCTCAGAAAATATTGGTAGGTCCGTACTTAAAGAATTATAATTCATTTCATTAATTATTTGTATTTAATACGTTGTTAACATACTTTGACTTTCAAATAAAAGTAAAGTTTTAAATTGAATTAAGGTTATTATATAAATTTTGTACTTGCTCATTGGCGCATTTAAAATTAAATTCCCGCCCAATTCTCAGAAAATATTGGTAGGTCCGTACTTAAAGAATTATAATTCATTTCATTAATTATTTGTATTTAATACGTTGTTAAAATACTTTGACTTTCAAATAAAAGTAAAGTTTTAAATTGAATTAAGGTTATTATATAAATTTTGTACTTGAAAACAAAATTGCGCAGAACGTTTTCGTGTGACAAGAGGGCGCACAAACTTTCCTTGCTCCAGGGCGCTGGATATGTAGCTACGTCACTGTCTACTGGCCACTGGCTACTAACTCAATTTCCCAGTTTTCACCTATAGTATCTTGCCTGGCTTGTGTATCTGCTGCATTTCCTTTTGCCTTTGGTTTTTGGTATACTGGTTGTGGTATCAAATTTTATGGACTGTATTCCGCTTTTGTTTTTGATGTTGGCGGTGGAGTTCAGGTCGCCTGTTGGGTTATTACTTTTTGTGGTTCTGGTGATCATTGTTACAGTTCTCCTGGGTCGGGTGTTTGTTTCTACGTCTCTCCTCTTTCCTTTTGGTCTTGACGTTTTTCAATATGTCCCTTAACATTTTACAGTGGAACTGCCGTTCTATATGGAATAAATTAGCCTGGCTCAATGGTCCCCCTTTTACTTCTGCTGCTGTGCTGGTCTTCCAGGAAACCTTTTTAACTCCGGACAAGTCTCTCAACCTTCCTGGCAAGATTGTTTATCGCTCTGACAGGGTGGGTCGCCCAGGGGGTGGTCTCGCCATTGCTGTCAGCTCTTCGCTGTCTTCCTCCCTCATCAGTCTTGACTCTCTCAACCTTACTAATGAAATTATGGGAGTAAAAATTTTTCACGGCAATTCGTCTTTTAATATTATTAACATTTACTCCAATTCTGGGGCGGTGGTTAATGATCTGAATAAGATTTGCAGTGTCCTCGTGGGCCCTTCCTTCATTCTGGGCGATTTCAATTTGCATCACCCGCTTTGGGGCTCCTTCTTCTCTTCACAAGGCAGTGAGGGTTTCGCAAACTGGCTGGTGGATAGTTCTTTCTGCCTCTTGAATACGGTGCTGCCTACTCATGTTGCTCCTGGTGGGGCCTGCTCCCTGATCGACCTTTCTCTTTGCTCGACAGAACTGTTTGCCTGTTCCTCTCTCCAGGTTGGTGATGACCCCGTCAACAGTGATCATTTCCCCATTTCCATCTCTGTAAGCCTCACCCTTCCTCCTCATCCTCATTCGCTCCGGTTTAGATGGAATCAGATTTGTCAAGACGCCAACTCATTGCTAGCCTCTAGCTCTACTACTGATTATGAGTCCTTTACCAATACAATTCAGAATCTTATGAACATTCATAAAATCCCGAATACTCCGAAGCCCAATGGTTTCCCGGCCTGGTGGTCAGCTAGATGTAATTGTTAGGAAAGTGCAACCCTAGTCTTGCCACTGTACATCCATATATTCCTATTTAACATTTTCCTTTTGATTAGACCAATAGAACCCACGTACCTTTATTTAAAACAGCTTACTTATTCTTCTTTTTACCTCCTTAAGTTTCTTATATTCATATATTATATTCAAAGTGAATCTGTAAATTTAATGAATAATTTAACTAAATTAAAATAAGTTTCCTTTATTTACCTGTTGAAAATAGTCCTCCAGCTAACTGCATTCTTTTAAATTGACTTCGTCAAGTTCGTAATACATTTGTTTATGTCTGTATCATGATATCTTCCTTTTCCCTCTTTGACTTCAAAGTTGTTTTTCCTGTCTCTACTAGAGGGCGTAAGCGGTTCGATATGATCGTGATTTGCTCATGCAAATCCAATGTCGTCACATTGAAACTTCTAGAAGCATGTTGTCAAGGCCGTGAGAGGGCGTTGTTTAGGGATGCGTGGAAGTCTGGTTTTCGTTCGCCCGGGACAGATATATGCTCGGACTTTCAAGCGTTCGTGGCACTTCACTCGTTTTTAGTCAATAAAGGATGTGAGCAGTTTGTTTTCAAAGTGAAATCTCCCTTCTGTCGGTTTCTGTGTTTATCGTGCATTGGTTTTTCTTGAACGAAGTTGGCTGTGTTTTAGTTCATCTCTTCAGATTTTATAGATGAAATTATCTCTGCATCGTAAGGAGTATTAAGTCTATTTAAGTATTGACTTTTTCCTGAATATGTTAAAATGAATCGAGAATGGATTCGTATGGAAGTTAGGCAGGGAATCAGTTGGGACTTCGTCTGTTGAATCGTCGGGATGGTGAAACACCGGTGCCATTGTTTTTCGTTCATCTTTCTGTGAAAGCTTCCGAAGTAGTCATGTTCTTACAGATGGTGATATTTCTTCAAGTTGCTCTTTTAGTACGTATGAAGGTATTTTCATAGCGTCGTGAGAACTTTGGGGAAGTGTTACAATCTACTGGTTGATAATGAAGCTTCAGTGACATCGTGAACTTTCCTATGCAATAAGTGATGGCATCTTTCTGAGTATGTGATACGAGCTGTGATATTTTTACCTCTTGTTGTGTTATGGGATATTTTTACGGAGGTTTAAGCACTGTTAAATTCAGTTGAGTCATTTTATTTAATTTGTTAATGAATATATATTTTTCTTATATGAGTTTATTTATAATGTTATTTTTGTTTCTTAAGCTTTTAATAAATATGTTTAGTTTTTAAAAATCATTGTCATCATTTTTAAACCACCACAGTAATTAAAATTTGTTTTTCAGTTAAATTTAGTTCAGCAAATCAATCTTATGTTTTTCTTTTTCTCGGGGTTGTAAAAATCAGCATTAGCGTTTTCTTTCTGCATTAAGTAACTCTGCTCATTCCAACCCCCAGGAAATACTTTGTATTTCCTGACAGTAATAACTTACACAATCAAAAAAAGTTTCTACTGCGGAAAGCGCGCCAATTAGTGTCCATGGAGTACTGGGCGAAGTATAAGAGGGTGGCAGCGAAGCTTCGCCAGGTCATAAGAGATGCCAAGCTACACTTCTGGGATGCGGCATGCAAGAAAGCTAATGACCCTCACATTTTATACAAAGTCTTTCGGAAGATTAAAAACTGATCCAGTGCATCCCCGATTCCCATTTTTGCCTTCTTCCGGATGAGAGTCTGGTTTCTGATGCTGGTTCACAGGCAGAAATTCTGGCTAACCATTTCAGTGAGGATATTGTTCATGAACCAATTCCTGTGGATTATGGTGGCACAGGCTGCATTCAGCTAAACCAGCCCTTCGATATTTTTGAACTAACGGATGCCATCCGTCGCACTAAGGCCTCTACTCCGAGTGCAGATAAAATAAATGCAGCCTTCTTTAAGGGGTTGAACGACAATTCCCGGTCGATTCTGCTGCAAATATATAACATCTGGAGTTCTGGGGATATTCCTCAGGATTGGAAGTCGGCTATCATTCTCCCCATCCCAAAGCCAGGAAAACCAACGAATGAGGTAGCTTTTTACCGCTCAATAGCACTAACGTCCGTAATGTGCAAAATTTGTGAACGTATGATAGCAAACCGCATCTCCAAGTATCTTCTTGAAAATAACGTATTTCATTACAGGCACCTTGGCTTCCAGCCATTCCGAGACAGTCAAACCGCTCTTCAGATGTTCCACCTGGATTCAGTCAGTGCCAAGAGAAACAAGAAGTTTCTGGTGGGTATCTCCTTGGATTTGCAAGCTGCATATGATTCTGTTTATGTGGATGGCCTCATTCTAAAGTCTGCACAAATCGGCATCACTGACCGGATTCTTCGTTGGATCCACCGTTTTCTGCAGCCAAGAAGTATCAGGGTGTTTTGGAGAGGTCTGTTTTCTTCAGCTCGCACCATTGGTAGAGGGGTGCCCCAGGGGGCAGTTCTTAGCCCTATTTTATTCTCGATCTTTCTACATGATTTCTTTGAGATCTTGGATGGCCTTGGGGTCAAGTACCTACTCTATGCTGATGACATCTTTATCTATTGCACCAAAGCCACCCTGCTTTTGTGTTGGACAAAACTTCAAGAGGCCCTCAGCCTGGTCGTTCAATGGTGCTGGTATTGGAAAATGGCTATTCGTCCGGACAAGTGTCATGCAATAAATCTTTCAAGTAGACGTGATGTTTGCGACTTCGATTTCAGTATAAACGGTGGTCTGAGGAAATTAAGTTCCTGGGCTTTTATATTACGAGGCGTGGGGGTCTCCTCAGGCAAGCAGAGTACCTCAGGAAGAAAGCTTTCAACAGAATAAATATCCTAAAGGCTATTTCTAATAACCGTTATGGAGCAAGGTCTTACCACCTTCTCATCTTGGCGAACGCTTCCATCCGGAGCTTGATAGAGTATGGTGCTCCCACTCTACTCACAGCAAGTAATACTCTCCTCACAAAGCTCGAAGTTCTTCAAACCACGGCCATTAGGACAGCCCTTGGACTCCCGAAATGGGTCCCCAACATTTTACTCCGTCAGCATGCTGGATCTCCTCTGATTGCTGCTAGGCTCAGTCTACTGGCGTCTAGATTTTGGATTAAACATTGCTCGTTGGGTTGCAAGTCCCCGTTCTGGGAATTCCTTGACGGCAATCTTTTCAATTTTGTGGATACTATTCCCAGTATAGCAGATCTTCTCGAGCAGATTGACGTTCAGCTTGAACATTTGATTCCTTTCCAGATGCCCATCCCTTGGAACCGGGAAATAGTACAATTTCACCTTGACGACCTGCCCTTTCAACAGAAGGATTTGGATAGCAGTATTATTGTCCCCTTTTTCATGGATTTTCTACAGAGCTTTACTGATGATTGGCAGATTATAGCTACAGATGCTTCGAAATCTCTGTCCTCCGCCTCCATTGCTGGGTGCTCTGCGGATTCTCAATTCGGCTACAGAATTCACCCGGTGAACTCCATCTTCACGGCAGAAGCTCTAGCCATTGGGACAGCGGTAGACGAACTGGTGTCTTTGGGTCGCCCCACCCTGCTCCTCTCCGATAGTCGATCTGTTATCACTGTGCTCAATTTTGTCTCCATTAAGTCTCCTAGAGTCATTCTGTGGCTCTCTAATAAGCTTCAACGAATTGCTTGTCATTCCCCAAGTATCCGGATCTGCTGGGTGCCGGGTCACCGTGGTATCCCACTGAACGAGAAAGCCGACAGTCTAGCCAGAAGTGTCTGTGATTCTGACGTCCTTCTGAACTGGATTTCCCCTGAAGATCTCTGTCAGCATCAGAAACGAAATACTTCTCTACAACTCTGACATCAGTACAATTCAAGCAAATACCTGACCTCACATGGGAAAATTCCCAGTGTTAAGCTGACGAACTCCTGGTCCTCTAATAGAAGAGAGGATGTTCTTATCTCGCGATTGTTATGCAAGATGCTGATCACGCCGGCTCTCCTTTTCCGTTTTGGTCTCATAGATGATAACAGATGTGGCGTCTGCGTCGTTCCTGACTCCTTGGAGCACATTTTATTCTCTTGCCAAAAGTATAACTCTCAGCGTGGATTATGCTGGGATAGTTCTGTGTTACATGGTCAGTGCTTCCACTCCTTCCCGGAGTTCTCAAAGAAATTCTGCAATTCTCCGTTATTTCGGTCGTTGACTCTCAAGTTTTTGCAAAGCATAAATCGGTTCTAGGTCTAGTCTTCTTGCCTTCTTGTCTAAATCGGTTCTAGTCTTCTTGCCTTCTGTGCCTGCTTCTCTGGACTTTTCGAGTCATCAACCTTGCTGACTTGTGGACTCATTCCCTTCTCTATTCAGACATTTAAAGCAAGCTTTTTTGATCGCCAACTATGGCTTTTTTGCATTGTACTAATTGTTGTTAAGGATGCTTATTCATGGATATGTTCTGATCATTTGGATCATTTGAGACGACAGCCATGCCGCTATAGGTCTCAGAGCACCCCCTCTTTCAAAGGGTCAGGTGGGGGAAAGTGGCGGTAAAATCAAGCTTTTTTTAGAAAAGGCCCTAAAATCAAACTATTAAATTTATTTTAATGAAACTTTTGATGCATTTTCTATACATTGGATTCATATAGATTAAACATGAAGCATAACCACTCAATTTTATTCGATTGTTTTCAGACAGTGATACATTTAAAAGAGCATGTTTTGATACCACCACTTTACCCCATGGTGGGGGAAAGTGAGGGTAGTTACAAAATTAGTGTATATTTAAATAAAAATGTGTAAATATTGTTTTTTAAATAAAAATACACTGAAATAAATGTATCTTAATTATTTTTAAAGGTACAAATGCACAAAAAAAAAAAAAAATATTTTTCAGATATTATTTAATTAAAGAATTAATGTCCATGGCTATCAAAATTAGGTTCACTTAGTATGTAGCATATATTGCTGAACTCTATATAATCTTCACCACCAAATAGCAAGAAAAGTCTAATAGTTCCCCAATGGTGACTTATTCAAATGCTTTATGTGATATAATGTATTAATTTTTATCACTTGGGCGATTATTTTAGCTGATCGACTTTTTGACGGTATGCAATGAGCATAAACAAGATAGTTTGTAAACATTAAATTTGTTTCCAGTTTCTAAAACTAAAATAAGAATAGTTGTCATAATCTCAATATATGTCTCTAAAAAAGAATTAACAAAATATCTTAATTTAAAAGAGAAAATAGGTTTTTTTCATTATACCCCCCACTTTACCCCATGGACCCACTTTCCCCACCTGACCCTATGTAAAAAATAACTTTTAATTTAATTGTATTATCATATTAAGATTAAAATTTATAAATAAAGCCTATTTTTTTTAGATTAATACATTTATTACAGACCATTTTTAAAAATTAATCACATCTACAGTCTAAAATTGAATCATCATACAACATTGAGCTAAGCCTAACTATACCACCACTTTCCCCCACCTCAGAAAAAAAATCATAAAAAATTGAAATAATAAAATAATTCTTACCTTGATGCATGAATCTGTTTTTAAGAAGTTCTTCTACTGAAATGTATCAAAATATACTAATTTTTTCAAGTGAGAAAGGATCAAGAACAAAGTTTATCAATACCATGTGTTAAGAACAAACTGCACATATATGTAAACAAGAAGATAAACAACAGTAAACTTGTTGCCAGATTTACAAATCTTAATAGAAATATTTCTCACAAACTTCAATTATGTATTAATTGAAAAAAAAAGTAAAAATATGTACATTTATTGTGAAAAAAGTGCATTTTTTTAGATTACCACCACTTTCCCCCACCTGACCCTAAAACTGAAATATCAATTTCATATGATTTCTAAACATAATTAAAGGTAATATTTTTCATAATGAAATGATTTGGACCTCTCTGCAATAAATTACATGTTCTCTCTCTATGCGAAATCTTTTCCTTGCTAAAATTTCAGGTATTTTTTCATGAACTCACAATCACCCCTGTTTTGTTTATTTGGTATGAAGTAACTACTAATTAAATCAACATATGGGTTAAATAATAACTATTAACCAGGAAAAATTCCGTAATCGTATTCACATCCAATTACCGTATTTTAGAAAGTGTGGTTTGGCGCAAATTTTGACACATTATTGTAACCCGACTTGGCACAGATATCATATACGCCCCTATTTGGCGTGACTTTTTTCTGATGCCAATGCCATATATAAACGGGTACTTAACTGGCACCAAAGTGTTGTTATTTTGCTTGATATGGTAACCCGGATGTTGTTGTTTGTGCTGTTGATGTTTTCGCCAAAATGGTGTTATAAAAAAATCACGCCAATTAGTACATAACATCTGTGCCCAGACTTTTTTTTATAGTGCAGTAGCCAGAAATTTATTTTGGGTAGGGTGGGGAAGTTATGCAAACAGAATATGTGCCGTTCTTAACTTAATAAGAGCTTCAACTAAGACAATGCTTAGGTCTCAGATCAGCAAATTTTGAAAACACAATTTTATTATTGGTAGGAAATTTTGATCAATATTAGACATATTCAGATTGCAAAAATTGCCTTCTTTGAAAATGAGCATTTTTATTATCACTGATCATCTTCATAAAATTCTTGCATAGATTTTACCGTGTATTCAGATAACCTTTTCTAAATTCTTATATATCATGAAAAGTTAACAAACATTATTTTCGTTAGAGATTTCGCGAAAGTCTAACTTGATACTCACTTACATTAAAGGTTTCAATAATTTTCTTTCTTGACCATTTTATTCTTGAAGTTAAGAAGCAAGTTTACGATTAATTTATTTGTTTTTTTTTCACCATCTCGATTAATCTATCAAATTCTGATCCTTTTCTTTCAATTTTATTAACTTCATCAGAGCTATTGTTCTTACTCTCAAGAACTTTATATTTCAAGTCTACGGTGCAAGCAACCTTCTTTCGCAAGTCAGATTTTGCTTTTTTAGCTTTTTTTTCCCCAGGAGATTCTTTCCTGTGTGCAGATATTGCATCTAACCTCAGTGTTGATACTGCACAAGAAATTAAGTTGTATGTGATCTGTTTCTTTCTGATCCACATTTGATATAGAGTCACCCAGGTAATTCTTGGTCAAAAATCAACAACATCCACTTATTATAAAAACTATCAAAAGATATTGTTCCCAATTTTTTTGTAGAATAAGCACCTTCTGATGGCCTCAGTAGCAGAATTTTCGATGCCCATCTGCAGCAAACCAAAATTGATCTGTGACCCAACAATGCAGAATTACGCATATAATAACATATAAACTAAGCAAAAAATTGCATTTTACAAAGAAAATGTATAAGAAACAATAACTCTTTAAAACAAAGTAAATTTTAAGTGAATTTTTTAAGCCCAATATTTATTTTTAAGCTGGCAGATTAATCTGTAAGGTCTAAAATAATCTGCAGCACTGCTGCCATGCTGGACAGTTTCTGCTATAAGGCTGATGGCTATGTAATAAAATGCTTGCTGAAATGTATCTGCACTTATAATCGAAATAATTATAATTTTTAAGTGACCAGGAATTACTCTGAAAATGGGGGTAATTCTTGGTCACTTCTGGTATAATTATCGGTCATCATCCTTATTGATGTAAATAAAGTAGTAAAGTTAATTTTTTGTAAGACAGAGTATTCAAATAAGTCAAATCAATCTTATAAAAGTTTTGTTTATCTCATAATTGTGTAATAATAATACATCTACTTTGTTTTGGATACAAGTACAAATTTATTTGATGTGCAAAAGACTCATTATATTTTACAAAACATTAATTAGCCTAAGAATTTTTTTTAACATTTATAAGCATAAACAGTATTTATTACTTCTTCATCCACTGTGAATGGATATTTTATAATCACTTTTAAAAATTGTAATATGTCATAGTTGAAATAAAATAATTAAAACTGAAGAATGACACAGATCTTTGTAAAATGTATAAGAATCAAGGTTAATGTTGTTTTGCAGAAATTTGGGTGGCAGTTTTAAATATAATTTTTTTTTCAGTATTGAATTTCTACTAAATGAATAATTAAGACATACATTTCTAAACAAATAGTTCAAGTTCAAAGTATCTTTCAGATTTTTTACAGTTTGATAACTGTTATGTATTTACTATGCCGTAAGAGGCCGCTACAAAGTAAAAAAAGAATGAGTTTAACTCATACAATGACTACAACTTCCACTTTCATTCTGATTTGATGATCCTAAATGTATGTTGTTCAATGTGAAGTGTTCTGTGCTGTAATAAATGTTAATCTATTATTCTAGTGCTTCTTTCTACAGGCCTGAACTAGGGATGCACTGAATATTCAGTATTCTGCCATACTACTGCATATGCAGTTAGGCTGAATATCAAACTATTTGGTCTGTTTAATATTCAGCTTGGCCGAATATCAAAGTATTCAGCCTACCGAATACTTGGTTTGGCCGAATATCAAACTATTCAGCCAAACCGAATACTTAAGACTTCTTTAAAATATTTTTTAAAACCTTACACAACTTCTACTTTTAACTGACAATTACCTTAATTTCCTGCCTATAATCTGTGAATTATACATTAAAAAACTTTATTTTTCTTGTAATGCGAATTATCTGCGAGTTTTTTTCTTATGCGAAACCTTCCTAAATGTCAATAAATATAATTTTTTTAAGCAAATTTACAAATATCTCTCTTAAGAATCAACAGATGGCGCTACCCGATTCATATTCATCAAGTGATGAGAATAAACCCTTTCGGATTTTGATGGATTTAATTAAATTATTTTATTATTAAGAGTATCCGATTTTTTATGTCTCAGGGGTGATTGTGTTCAGGTAATATACCTGAATTCAGGTATTTATTTCATTTTCAATACTGGAATTCCAGTTTTTTTTATAGTTAAATTCATAAAATAACACTAAAATATCAATTTCATATGATTGTTAAACATAATTAAAAGTAATATAATGACAGAAATGGACCTCCCTGCTACAAATTATATGTTCTCTCTCCATGCCAAAACTTCTCGCTAAAATTTCAGGTATTTTTTCATGAATTCACAATCACCCCTGTGTCTATATAATAAATTATTAATATTATATTTTTGCCGTACAAGTTTGTGATGTAATGTAATGGGTAAGTTTCTTTCTCATTATTATAATTTTTGAATAAACTTTAAAAATAGTGCAACTTATTAAATCTGCATTAATTTTCAAATGAAGTCCTTTGATTAAATTAAAACATCTTTTCATTTCAAAAGTTTTTTATTTATTTTTTATCCGGAAATATAATATTAGTGTATTCTGGGATAATGCTTGCTTGATTTTCTATATTTTTCTCGCAGTTCGGTAGATGGCGCCATCACTGCAGATATTAAAAGCATATAGACTCATTAAGACCGAATCATATTAAAATAAAAATAAGACAAAAAGAATTAGTTTAAGGAATTTATATTTCATTTCAATAAGTTATTAAGTATTGTTTATATTTTTGCCATACAAGTTTGTGATACAGTGAAACCCCGATTTAACATTATTCAAGGGACCATACAGAAATGATGCTAAATGCGGGAAAACATTAAATCGGGGCAAGACGAAAACAAAACACTGAGCGTAAAAGAAAGACTAATTTAGGTAAGATACTTTTCATACCTTGATTTACAATGATTTAGACATCAGTTTTGTAAATTATGTTTTAAAGAATTGTGTTTTTTATTTTACGTACTGATTTTAGTAGCTACAACACAAATCACTTTCTAAACTTAGAGGATTTTTTTGTTAGCTTTTTTATTGGTCTTCACTATTTCAAAGTTATACACTATATTTCACCTAGAGGTCTGCACGGGCCGGAATTTCCAGGCCCGGGCCCGGCCCGGCCCGTACGAAAGCTGTTTTGGCCCGGCCCGGCCCGTGTAAAAATTGGAAGTTCGGCCCGAGCCCGGCCCGGCCCGTTGTAAAAATTGGAAGTTCGGCCCAAGCCCGGCCTGGCCTGTTGTAAAAATTGGAAGTTCGGCCCGAGCCCGGCCCGGCCCGTACAAAAATCAGTGAAAACGGGCCCGGCCCGATACAATTTCTACAAAAAAAAAAAAAAAAAAAAATCCGTTTTTTCTCAACATACAATTAAGATTCTTTTAATGAATACTACATACATATTTATGGGAACATTTTACAGTATATTTTACATTACTATGATGTTCGCAAAACAGAAAACGCACAATAGTAAACATTAACGATTACTTACAGTCATCGTGTCTACAGACATTTCAAAATGGAAATAAAGATTCATTAAAAGATTAATGTAGTTCAGAATAAAGGATTAAAAACAAGATAACATTTGAAGCTGTATAATAAAAAGTAGATTTGTGAAAATATTTCTCTCATTTTTAAGACTTTTCTCAAATCCAAAGGAGCTACATTTCGACACATTTATGAAGTCTTTTCTTTTCGGAAACGTGTAAGATTGGCAGGTATTCTTATTCAAAAGCTATGCAAATGTCGTTTTTTTCATAGATAAAAGTAATATATCTTTCTGAAAATACTGTCAAAGTTAGCGTTTTGAATCGAATTTCCGGAAGCGATAGCACAGGAAAGGAGAAAAACGTACAGTCACGTGACAGGAATCGCTGTTATCTCTGTAAGTAATTTATTAAATATGGAAAAAGCTATTCGTTTCCAAATGCCTTCAATAGGCAGGCCTATCAATTTTATGCCTTTATAGTTAAAGTTTTTGTCAGAAACATGTGTCTGAAAGCTTTGCATTGTTGAGCAGTGAATATGAGAACCACCTTAAGGTATATTTCCAAAGATACTGTTAAGAGAAGTTCATTATCACTATTAATATTACAAAACAAAATGACTGTTCTACACATCCTGAGATCGATTAAGACCACTTCCTTCCAGGCACAAGTCTGCTGAAAAAAAATTAAACTTGGAATCAGACATCTTGTAACTGTACGATGCCGATCTCTACGATGGACACGTTACATTTCTGTATTGATGTTGTTAAACTCGCATCGGCTCGTGACGCACATTTATACTTCACGAGAAAATCATATTCATTGAAAATGGCTCGTATTTTATCTGCTTCGCTTAAATTCTTATATCGGGCCGACAGGCCCGATTAATTTTTTTGCCGGCCCGGCCCGTTTATTTTGTCTGTCGGCCCGGCCCGGCCCGTTGAAAAAATTGTCCTAATTCTGCCGGCCCGGCCCGGCCCGTTTGAAATTTCGCCTTCATTCCGCCGGGCCGGGCCGGGTACGGGCCTCGGGCCAAGCCCGGGCCCGTGCAGACCTCTATTCACCACCATTTTTTACCATCTAAAGCTAATAAAAAAATTTTAACGAATGCCAGCAGTTCCGTTCTAGTACAAAAAGCATAATCAAATAAATTAAAGTATTGGTGTAGATGGAATAGAGGAGGGTTTTCGAATATTGCAGCCACAGTTAGTAATAAAGACAAAAACAAAAGAGATTCTGAATTTTGCGCGTATTGATAATTTTTTTTTTCATCACAATTTTTGACTATTTTAGAAAAAATTCGTTGAGTTTTTTCTGATGAAGAAACGTTAAATGCGGGAAATATTTCAAAATGATAATGTTAAATCAGGGATTTTTTAACATTACAAGTATAGGAAATTAATTGGGACTTGTGAAAAATGACGTTATATGCGGGAAATCGTTAAATACGGGCTACGTTAAATCGGGGTTTCACTGTATTACATAATGAGTAAGTCTCTATTTTCATTATTACAATTTTTGAATAAACATTAAAAACAGTGCAACTTATTAAATCTGTGTTAATTTTTAAATGAAGACGTTTGATTAAATTAAAACATTTTTTCATTTCATATGTTTTTTATTTATTTTTTTATCAGGAAATATAATATTAGTGTATTCTGGGATAATGCTTGCTTGATTTTCAACATTTTTCTCATTGTTCGGTAGATGGCACCATCACTGTAGGTGTTAAAAGCGTATCATATAGACTCTTTAAGTCTGAATTATATTAAAATAAAAAAAAGATGAAAAAAACTAGTTCAAGGAATTTAGATTTCCTTTAAACATATGTAATTAATTTTATGTAATTAACTTATTTAATTATATTTTTTATACTAAGTAGTAATGAAATCTTTCCAAATTTATTCTTACTTGTGTGTATACTTAATAGAATTGCAAATGTCTTTGTACTGAATTTTCTATTTATTTAATTATCTAGTGGTATAATAAATGCAAACGTTAAAAATGAAAATATTTTACACTAGATTCAATATTTTCCCCCTGTGACTCAAAGGTAGTCTTGTGGATCTTGTAACTTTTTTTAAGTGAAAATTTCACCTGCGGATTATACGGTGTTTTTTCCCCAAAATATCATGAAATTGACGCCTGCGGATTATATGCTGCCGTGGATTATAGGCAGGAAATTAGAGTAATACAGATATTCAGAATAATTAGACAGAATCATCTTTAACTAAAAAAGAATGTTTTTTATATTACTTATTTGCTGTTTTAAAAGTGAATTAACCTTAAGAAAATTAACCTTTAATGAGAATCTTCATAGGAATTAATAATGATATAAAAATGCAAGATCCTGAGTAGGGATTGACCGAATCAGCATTTTTCTTGAATACCAAAGCTTCGGTCAAAGTGTATACCGAATATTCGGTATTCAGCAACCGAATGCTTAAAAATTTTTAATACACATTTTTGCATATATTAGCTTTTTTAATAAACTTTAATTAAAATTAAATTCTTAATAATTTAATTCAGTTACATTTTTATTCTTAAATCTAATTACACAAAAAAATTTAATGACTTCTTTCCACTCACAAATTCATTAACCCATCACTTATTTTTTATTATTTTATCGCTAGTCAATACCCAAAATTAAATAAAAATATTATATTATATGTTATTAAATTTAATTGTTTATACCATCATTATCCTTATTAGCTTATAGATTTTATTACACTTTAAAGACAAATAAGAATTTGCCAGTTTTTTCCACTGTCCTGGCAAAAATACCTTTTTGTCGGCAAAAATGCCAAACCTGCTTTATATATATATATATATAATATATATATATAATCTATAAACACATCAATTACTTAAAAATAGAGTTTTTATCGACAGAATTAAAATAAAGTTTAATGACTAGTAGAGTTTATTGTATCTTTGGTTTTTACCACTTTTTCCCAGGTTTTTACCGGTAAAAAACCAACCCTGCAAACCACCGAATACCGAATCAACTATTCGGTATTCGGTCAATCCCTATCCCTAATCTTAACGCAAGAAGTTCTTTATTTTGGGTAGCCAATTCAAAAATATCTTAAACATTATTTAAATCCCAATTTGGATCATTAATATTTAAACCAATACTGCACATTATTTGTTTACCCATAAGAAAATATTTAACTTACTGCAACAAAATAGCAGCACTTATAGTTAATAAGTTCAAAAGAGAAACTTCTGTCTTTTTTATAGATTGACATTACAAGTTGTAAAATTCAACTTAATTTGATTGGTTGAAAAATTCTTCTTCTGGCAAGTAATTTTAATCTGATTTGCTGAAAATCTTTTTTTTTTTTTTTTTTCTGGCAAGTTTGTCTTTCTGATTGGCTGAAAAAAACATCTGGCAAACGAAAGGGATATTATTGTTTAAAATTCTGACTTCCGGAAAATTGTGGCGATAAATTAACTCAATTAGATGATTTAGCACTTAATTAGAAATCTCATGTTTTTGAAAGCATTTTTGAACTTATATTTTAACAATAATTACAGTTTAACTTTTATTTACATTTAAAAAATTAACTAAATGCTTGTGAACCACCCGTTAAAAATATTTTTAACATCAAAACACACTTTGAGCTGTCTGTGTATGCGATTAGTTGAAAATTGGAGGGAGGGAAATCAGCTGTTGAAGTTACTAGAGATGCAACGAATATTCGGCCTGTCTGCCGAATATTCGGCTTCGGCCGAATATCAAGTCCATTATTCGGCCAAGGCCGAATAATACTGTAATAAATGTTTTTATATTTACACAGTATAACTTTTTAATTTGACAATTTATATTCATCATGTAAAATGAAAATTTTATTTGAAATTAACTAACCTATTTTTTTCCATTAACTTTCATACCCCAAATGGGTTTTATCTACCCATTTTTATATAAGAGGCTAATTTAGGAATCATGTTAAAAAAATTTTATGCTGTATCAGTAAGTACAAAAAGTATCTGCTTGTAATAAGCTAACATAATCTGTTAAATTTAAAATTAATCTATTCAAAATTGTTTTAATGCAGCTGTACAAGCAAATTCAAATTTTTTTCTTTTTATCATAATGGGAAGTAACATTTATCCCTTGTTACATAAAAAAATATTTATTTCAATAATATTTTGAATTATACCTATAAAGAACTCTAGTGCTATCTGCTGACAGCAAAGAAAAAAAAATAATGATAATAATAAATGATAAAAATGTTTTTGTTAATTGTGAGCTTTATAAAGTCTACAATGATTTCTTTCCACCATTTTAGAGGATATTCCTTTCATCCTTTCTATCAGTGGTTTTTCTTAAGATGTTAAGATTTCTTATTTTTTATTTTATTTCATCTGAAAGTTGAAACATATTTCCTAGTACTTTTCAAATTTTGTCATTATTTTAAAATGTAACAACAACACGCATAATATTTATTAAAATGTAACTAGACAATACCTGATGAGGAACTTTTGCTAAGAATTTTTTTTTTTTTTTTGGGGGGGGGGGGGGGGGGAGGGGGCTGAATCTATTATTGAGGCAACTTTTAGGCCGAACATAGCCGAATATTTTTTCAGAGTAAAAGAGTGCTTTAAAAAATTAAAAATTTGTATATAAATAATTTTTTTAAAGAAAACAATACATTTTAATTGTGAAATATACAAGAATTGTGCATATAGTGCATACTATATTTTGTTTTTAGGCAAAAATAAGTTCATTATTCGGCGGCCGAATATTCGGCTGTAACTTGGCCGAATTATTTTCTGACAGCATTTTAGCGGATTCAACTGCACAAAAATCTGTTTCAATGAAAAATTGCTTTTGGAATCAGCATTAAAAGTTCTACAAATTCACTGAGTTTTATCAAAATTGGTGATGTTGGGTGCCATGCTCTGTGTGATTTAACATGGAATGACCCTTAGTAAACATTTATTTCTTTCTTTTCCTTTTGGAAATCAAAAAGGAAGGTCGACAGAAACAGATCTCCTTTTAGTTCAGTTTTTGGGTCATTCCATGTTTAATCAACCAGTGACTCAACCTGACCTCAATGAAACTCTCAGGAATCATTCTTCCTGATGATATAAATGAGAATATATTTTTATAATTTTTTTTTATCACATTAAATTTTCATACAATTAATTATTTAAATTTTGAAAAATCATAATTTTTTGTGTTGCATAAATTTTTCAATTTTGAATTTCTCAAGTTCTATCAGGCATACAGAATTACCTCTCATTTTAAAGAGAAATTTATAAGGTTTAATTTGATACCCAAGTTGACTATGTTCAGTTTAAAAGAATAAATTAAAAAAAAATTTCAAATAGTGTTTTTTAAAAATTTTTAAAAAAATGTATGTTTGTTGTAATATTATAAGCTTAAATTTCTGAAATTTTTAGAGTGGGATCTCAATAGGATCAAAAGTTATGAAATAAAAACTGAAAATTACCATTCAAATAACAATCTAATTCTAGCTATTTTGTTATTTATGTATTATTTGAATGGTAATTTTCAGTTTTTATTTCATAACTCTTGATCCCATTGAGATCCCACTCTAAAAATTTCAGAAATTTTATCTTATAATATTACAACAAACATACATTTTTTTCACAATTTTTAAAAAGCATTATCTAAAAAAAATTTAAATTTAAAAATTTAAAAAAAATTTAAATTAATTTTTTTAACTCAGCATAATCAAATTGGGTATCAAATTAAAACTTATAAAATTCTCTTTAAAATGAGGGGTCATAAAATTCTGTACGCCTGATAGAACTTGAGAAATTCAAAATTGAAAAATTTATGTAGTGTTGACTCTAAGCCGCTTTAGCAGGGCGCGGCGCCCGGCGGCCCTTTTTTTTTTGCGCCCGGTGGCCTTTTTTATTTCTTTTTTGCACCCGGCTACCCTTCTAACACTTCCTATGATCCCCGTGGCAGTTCAGTTGATCCTGGGTAAATATCGCAAACTCTAGGGACTCTAAACAAACCAGTTCAAAATATTTTTTGTGAACAAGGTACAAGTGTGCCCCTTTTTTAGAATAGTGTTCCCTTTTTGAAAAAATGTGCCCTTTTTTAGAATAGTCTTTGTCCCCTTTTTGAAAAATATACCCTTTTTTCAGAATAGTGTTCCCTTTTTGAAAAATTCCCGCCCGGTGGTCCTTTTTTTTTTTAGAGTCAACACTATTATGCAACCCAAAAAATGATGATTTTTCAAAATTTAAATAATTAATTGTATGAAAATTTAACGCGATAAAAAAATTATAAAAATGTATTCTCATTTATATCACCAGAGAGAAATGATCCTTGACAGTTTCATTGAAATCTGAAATGGTCAGGTTTTAAATTGAAATTTTTTGGTTGATTTGACATCGAATGACACTTTTATTACTATTTCTATGTAAAGGAAATCTTACACAGCTATTTAATTTAGCTTTTACCATAGCCCTTTCAGGATCAAATTATTTTGTGAATGTGGTATAACGTTATTTCACAATCACTGTTTTACTGTAAGAAAAGACTTGAAAAGCTAGGAGTTTAGCTATAAAACTTATAATTTTTATTTTATTGAAAACATGATTTATAAATATGTTTTTTTTTAATTTTCAGTCAGAAGTACTTGATTTGATTTTCAAAAAGACAAAGCCAGGTGCTGCTTTTCAAGATGGCTACTGCTTTAATGTGGTTCAGCTAAAAAAAAGTATGCTATATTTGTGTTGTATATGTGACCGACAAAAATAAGTTTTTCAAGACAAAACTGAGTTTCAGGTGAAAACAAAACTCACAAATGAAATTTTGATCTGTTAAAAAATTACATAATTCAAAAAATTTTATTAATTAATTATTCATAAACTATATACCTGTCTACAGAATAATTTTTACTTATGCATGTGCATTCTTTCAATAAAAGCCAAACCATATTCAATCATTATCTAAAGTTACCTTCTAATAAAAGAAAGTTTTGCTCTGTTTGTGTCTGTTCGCGTTGGCTAGCAAAATCTATGACATGTTTGAACGAGGCTGAAATTTTGTGTGAGGGTAGCCGAGTTGAAGGCCTCTCCTGGTGCACTTTGGACTCAGAATTTTAGATTTCTAATAATTAGCTGAGTTATTAATTAAAAACCCCAATTAAAAGAATGGATTCATAATTCAACAAAAGCATAGAATTCATTCTTAATCAGAGGAGACCAGTTGCATTTATCAATTTGAAATTAACACATCTATGCATGTATTTTTACATTTTATATATTATTAACAATTTTAAATTATTGTGCGATTTTATCTGAAATCATTTAAGCATAGACAGTTGTCTGTGAAATCGATTTTTAAAAGAAAAAAGAAAGCAATCATTTTTTAAAATTTGTTACATTTGCGAGGGTTGGGAGGAGGGAGGAGAAGTATGCAGTCGTCAGACACATATCCCCCCCCCGCCTTCGTTTCCCGTGCCAGTTATCTCGACCCTTTTTACTGCTAAATATCTTTCTTTTTTAACTGCTTTTTCACACAGTCAGCAGGTACATATTTCAGACAAGATCGAGTTGAAGATATAAAGTCCTGCAAATTTAAGATTCATTTAAGAATATTTATTATCATGGGCCCGTGTGGGACAGCTAGTTTTAAAATATTTTATAACCAAATTCCTTTTTAACTTTAAAGTTATTCACACAGTAAAAGTTTGCAAAAATGTTTTAAAATGCCTAATTTTTGGTTTAAACTTTATCAAAAAGAAGCATTAAAATTCACCCAAAAGGGGGAAAAAACAACTATATGGCTATTTTCAATTATTTTCTAATTTAGTAAAAATATTTAATTTGTCATAGATGTTTGTACTAAATTTGATACAAGTGACCTCTCACTTATGCATGATTGAAATGGTGCATGACTGAAAGCAATACACAAAGAAAAGACTCTTGTGTCGTAATATTTTAAACATATACAATATACAAATTATGAAAATTATTATTATGGTAAGCAATGATATTTTTAGAGCATATAAAATTATGTACAACTAGCCACCCTTGATGATCAGTGTGGTCTCCCTTAAAATTTATTTTTGTGAAAGCATGCTAAGTATTGTATCATTTTTCTTTTATTCATAATTTAATTTGCATGAACTCCCTTAAATATAATCTGGGAGCACGGCAGTGCGTCCGCCAAGTTCGCACAAGCCGTAAGATACCTTTTTCTGAACCATTTCGGCATACTTTTCACCCCCTCATAACGTCGTTTTAGGGAGAGATATAGAAATTTTTCTTTTATACATGTGTTCGAATGGTCAAACTGAACTAAGGTTCCACGATTTCATGTTTCTATATTTAGTAGTTTTCGAAATATTAAATTCCGAAAAAGCACTTTTTTGTCACTGACTCACTTCGCATCATCAAATAACTAAGGTACTTTTAAAAGTCGTAGAATCATGAAAATTCACAAGTAAGTCGGGTTTGTAGCACAATTAACCAGAAAAATCTGAAAACACAGAATTTCTGCCTTTAAACCCTTCAAACAGGGGATGTTCATTTGGCCATAAATAGTTCCTTATCACATTCAATTGTGCCACTGTTGGTCGCCAAAACTCGATTACAGCGTTTTGAAGGGGGTCACGTGATTTCAAGCAGAATAACATTTTATTTATATGCTTTTCCAAAGATGTTTGTTAAATAGAAAAAATGAATATACCTAAAAATTTTATTCAGTATAGGTTATGGTATATTTGCGATATTAAAAATTTAACAAAATATAACCACAATTCGGTACGTTTCCGATATAGTAGCCTTGGCGAAATACAGAAAATAGCCTTGATGAGAAAAGAAATTTGATAATAACGTATTTTCTGGCAACCTATTTACTGTGTCATATACACAAGCAATTTTTTCCATATGTATACAATTTATTTAATGTAAGGAATCCGTTTATTTATTTTTATATACCAACATAAATAATTTGTATATAAAAAATAATATTTTATTCATGTATAAATAAAATGTTTATATGTATATAAATACATATATAAATAACAACTAAGTTCATCAAGTTTGTTTTCATAGTTGATTATATCATTTGGCAGCATATCTCAGTTTCTGAAGTCCGAATTGCGCCAAGATTTAAAAAAGATGCCAAGGTCCCTATAGTGGAAAAATATCCTAATTCCATATGAAAGTTTAAAAATTTCCTTTTAATTAAATGAAATGTGTAACTAATAAAGCTGTCTTTAACGATATGCGACAGATCCGGCATCCGAAGACCGCTGCTAATGTTATTGTATTGTATTATTAGCCTACTTACTGTTAATTTATTGTTAATTTGAAATCTGTAAATGAAAGATTATAGTTGTAGATAAGATATGTTGGTCGCCAAAACGCGATTACAGAAAATTAGCCTGAGTTATAAAAGTGTTACATGATTTCAAGCTGAATGAATTTTTATATGCTTTTACAAAAATCTTAATATGGCAAATCTTTCAGTTTATCTGTCCATCTTTCTATCTTTTACTTCCTTATAACAAATTTTATTAAAGACCGGGAGGAGTCTGCATAGATCATCACCTCATCGAGTTGACGGCTGAAATTTTAGGATTAGTTTAATATCGATTAGCGTATTGAAATGTAACTGGTCTGCCAAGTCATATCTTCGTGGAAACCACCTACAGACCCGATTTTATGGGTTAATTGGTGGATTTTCCATTGTGTTTTCCTGCACCCATTCCTCCATGTTTCCAAACTTTTGGATGCAGGAAAATACAATAGTAAACCTATCAGTTAACCACTAAAATTAGGTCTTCAGGTGGTTTCTACCAAGATATGACTTAACAGACCAGTTGCATTTAAATATGCTAATCTAGTTTTAACTAATCCTAAAGTTGCAGCTGTAAACTCGGTGAGGTGATGGTGTGTACAGACGCCTCCTGGTCTATTATAAATGTCAGAATTCTAATCTCAATAGCACTCTGGTCAATCTGACAATTATCCCTACTATTTATGGAACACTATTCATTTAAGTGCGTTTTAGTGATGTTAATGAACTTATGCATATGCATCATACATATTATACATATGCATATAATACGTAATACACATATTACAGGTATGTGTATAATACATAATACATATGCATCTTTATGACGTCAGAATAAACAAAACATTTTTTGTCGCCAAGTTTGAGAATTGACATGATATATTACCAAATTTGGCGAAACTTTGCTAAATGTCGCCAAGCTTGGCAAATATTTGACACTAGTGACTATTTTTCAATGAGTTAATTATTAATGCGAGCAATCTATTTTTATTTTTCTGCAAATCATCTGAATAGTTAAATGATATAACATACTAATATTTCCAAAGTGCTAATAGTTTCGTCTCTGCCCAAAACCTCTGTTATTGTTATTATATTGTACTGTTATTATACTTACTGTGTTTATGTTGTTAATATTTACACCGCTAAAACTTCTCTATTATTTATATAAAGAGAATTTACGGAAACTATTAAAGCATTGAAACTGCAAGTTCTCCTTATGATTATTATAATTCTAGAATATGTAGCCTGTTAATCGATATGTTCGTTAGAATGAATCTTCTATAATCCGGTTCCTCGCATTTTAGTTTTCAGGTTTCGAATAAAATTAGCTAAAATCTTAAAACCATGGCACATTGACTAATTCTTCAACATGATCAGATGAGAAGAATGATAGATTAGATTTTCAAATGGATCATGGCAGTGAGCCAGTAGACCTTCTATTCTTCCGTAATCGAGTCTATTGAAAAGGTTAACGTGAAACAAATATATTAGCATCAATATGGTTTAATGCAAATGCAGATATTGTCAAAGGATTTCATAAGAACCATTTCACTTGTACCCAGTCGTATCAGTTAAAATACAACAATTGGCAATGAGCCCAATTAGAAAAGATTACTTAATAGGATTAAAAATTTCCGCATTAGAGAACGAATTGTAACTGCTGAGGAAACATGCATAAGTGAGTTAAGAGATATTTGTCACAAAAGATGAAATACATAACAACACAAAATATATGATGTGCTTCCATGATCGTAATGAGTTCTTGATTTCTCTATCAAAAGCTTCCGATTTGGCGAAAGAATGGGCAAGAAAATTAAATTATGAATAACAGTAACATGATTCAACGTTCAACATGAAATTAATAAGGTAAATACTGCTTGATAGAGGTGGCTAGTACTTTAATATAAAAAGAAATAAAGTATAAATTTGTAAAGCTCAATAAAATAAATTTACGTATTTTTATGTTAGCCGGGCGCTAGTGGCAAATCGCCAAATACTGTTCGCAACTCCATTGTTCATATTGCATTCATTTCATTTAAAGATATATACTTTTCAGTCATCTCATTTAAAATAGATGCATTTTCCTCATTTTATTTAATAGAATATTTAACATAGAAATAAATAAATAAATAAGAAATAATAACATAAACAAAAATATTTTATTTGAAAATCAAAGCATTGTTTCTAATTTACACATGTGAAAAATGAAAACTGCTATTGGCGAAAAAATATAAGGCTAATGAGGAGATTTGCTCCCAGCTAACATAAAAGTACCGAAATTTAAGTTTTTTCATATTAATATAGTTTAGAATAACAAACTTGAAAAAACATACAAAACGTAGTGATATCCCAACAAAAAGGTTTCGGTAAAAAAAAAAAAAAAAGCGCCAAGTTCTCCTTAATGTTTCGGCCAGAAAAAGGAGTGATATCTGAAATTCGCACAAGTTAAAAGCCAAACATCCCAAATCTTTCATTGAAAATGGCTTCCTGCGACTTGGCCATTAATGCCTTCGAGAGAGTTTTTCAATTTTTAAAATATGAGCAAATGAGCTATATGCCAACTACATTTTTTGATTATTTTAGGCCTTTTGTGGCACAGAGTACATAAATAAAATACACATTTGAAAAAAGGCTTTTAAACAACTTCAGTCTAATTAAATGCTTAGAAGTAAAAAATAACAAAATACTTGTATTCAGGAGATAATATCTCTAATTGCTAAAACTTAATTATTTCAGCTTTTAACAGTTTATAAATTGAATACCTCTTAATGTATGCAAACAAACTATAATAAATGTTCAAACGAAAAAAATCTCTTTCGTCAATACACAAGATTTCAATATTATACAATAAAATATAATGTAAATGTTACATTTTCAATATTTCAGATTATTAATTTATCGTCTGCATTATTTCTCTATTTAAATTTAAATATTTAAGTTCAAAAACAACTTTAAAAACGTATTAAGTAAATAAATAAAAAGCATTCTAAATAATTTATATTCCGTTAATAATCCTATAATTAATAGTTATTCAAAGTAATAAATATTATAATATGCAATTAAATATAATTCGAATAGTGTACAGATCTTTTAAAATATAAACATTACGGCATATTGTTCGTTAAAGTAACTTACAATGCTTTTCTTACAATCGCTAACTTCCAAAAATATAAAATTAAAAAGTTAGTAAATGTTACATTTTCAATATTTCAGATTATTAATTTATCGTCTGCATTATTTCTCTATTTAAATTTAAATATTTAAGTTCAAAAACAACTTTAAAAACGTATTAAGTAAATAAATAAAAAGCATTCTAAATAATTTATATTCTGTTAATAATCCTATAATTAATAGTTATTCAAAGTAATAAATATTATAATATGCAATTAAATATAATTCGAATAGTGTACAGATCTTTTAAAATATAAACATTACGGCATATTGTTCGTTAAAGTAACTTACAATGCTTTTCTTACAATCGCTAACTTCCGAAAATATAAATTTAAAAAGTTATTAAATCTCTTAATGATTATTTTTCAAGGTACGGGATACCAAAAGTTTTGTTATCTGATAACGCTATATATGCACTGCATGCAAAACCCTATCCCATTCCTAAAATAGCCAAAGATTTTGCTCGTAAAGAAATTTCTGATCTCTTAAAGGCAGGAATAATTCAAAACTCTTCCTCTAACTATTGCTTTCCAGTTCTTTTTGTACATAAAAAATCTCTTCCTACTGATGATCCAAGTAAATTAAAATTCCGTATGGTTATTGATTACCGTCTTTTAAATGCAATTACTGAACCCTATAAAATTTGTCTTCCTAGAATTAATGAGGTAGTTCAAAACATTTCAGGTAAAAAACTGTATACGGTATTAGACTTAAAATCAGCATTTTTTCAAATTCTTCTGCAGGAAAAGGACAGGGCAAAATTAGCGTTTGCAACTGAGTATGGAAATTTTGAACCTACCAGATTAGCCTTTGGCCTCGTTAATAGTACTTCTTATTTTCACACAGTAACATATTGTGAGATTTGAAGTAAGTAAATTTTGTTTTATTTCTTGGGTTTTACGTTAATGACTTTTGCTTTAGACCGTACAAAATGGCAATTAAACCACAAGTGGACTAAATGATCTGTAATCAAAACTAATGTTTGTTGAAACTGAATGGTAGTTATCAGAAATCTTTTACTTATATGTCTTTATGTGAATTTGCCTTTTTGCATTCTAATATTACTTTTAATATTTAAATAATTCATAAATGCATAATTTCCAATCATTAATTTTGAAATGCTGTAGAAGGCATTAACGGCCAAGTCGCAGAAAGCCATTTTCAATGAAAGATTTGGGATGTTTGGCTTTTAACTTGTGCGAATTTCAGATATCACTACTTTTTCTGGCCGAAACATTAAGGAGAACTTGGTGCTTTTTTTTTTTTTTTACCGAAACCTTTTTGTTGGGATTAATATAATCCTTTAGTTTTTGTTGCATTAAAATATCTCAATTTGTTGATTTTCTGCAAACAAGTAAACCCTATTGGTTTACAATGGAAGTTGGGGTGGGGGAATGCATCATTTTACTCACCACTGGCGAGTGGATTTTCTCATACGGCGAGTGAAATTTTAGGTAGTCTTTGAAAACTGCAAACTATAGAGATAGGCGAAAACTTTTCTTTTTTTTTTTTTTAGTAGTTAGCTATATTTTTCAACTTTCCTAATTACTGCGATGTAAACATGGTACTAAGTTCTATTTTATAATAAACTTTCATCTCTTGTTTATATTTCTTAATTTTACAGGGAAAAAAATATAAAATGCATTATAATAATAGTAACCAACTATTTTTGAGTTTCGTAAATTTTGTCATAGAAAGTTTCTATTGTACGTTGCATTTTACTGGCTGGTGAAATAAATCCTTGGCTGGTAAGATTTTCTAGAAATTTCCCACCCCTGTCTATGGAGATTTGGCGAAATATTAGAGATATCGCCAAGTTGGCGTCACTTTTGACAACTAATTTTGCTCACCAAATTTGGTGATATATCACCAAGTTGGTGATAAACTTGGCAGCATTTGGTGACAGAACAGTGTCCCGTCCCCCGTCCCCGCCCCCCCCCCCCCTTACAGGTATGGCGATGCATTAAATGCTGTTCAATGACCAATGAGATGCATTTCGTTCGAGTGTTGCCATTAAACAATTAACAAATAATCGCGATTTCTGTGCCATGTACGATAGCGTAATATATATATATATATAGATAATTCTACTAAATTCTAAGATTCTTTAAGAAAAATAATTAACATTTAATTATGTAATTTATTTCAAATATTTATTATTAAAAACACAATATTAATTTACACTAAATACTTTGTCCTCAAGAAACATTTTTTGTTGTACTTATATAAGAGTTAGACAATTTTTTAGAAAAGAATTGTCATTATTAATTTAATTTTCTTAAGTCGTGTTTGTTAATGGCATTTTCTAATTATTTGCTAAAATGCATGATTACATGTGATGATGCGTCAGCGTTTCAATAATTTAAATTTGTATTTGCATGAAAATTTAAGACAATTACTAGAATCCCTGTCGCAAACTTCTTTTTCATGATTTTTTTCACAAAGTTCTGAAAAAGTAATTCTTTTTGTCTCTTAGTGAAAAGTATAAATTTTGATATGTGTGAAATATATGTGCAGATTCATGGTCGCTATGTGGCGATTAAATTTTTTGTTTTGGTGACTAATTTTCATTATCTAGGTCGCTATTCTTTAACAAATTTCACGTTTTTTGACGCATGTCTGACGAAAATCGTGTTTTTTTTTTTTCCCAATCGTCTGACAAAAATTGCCTTTTTTCCTGCAATCCTTTGACGAAATTTAGGCTTTTATAGCGATTCGCAGTTTTTGCGATATTTTGACAAACTTGACTTTTTTCTGCTGACAATTGACAAAATTAATTTTTTCGGCAACCATTTGTCAAAATTCTCGATATTTTTTTATGTCTTAATTTTTGGAACGGAATGCCTTACATTTTCGGAAAATTCAGAACAGAATCACCCCTGTAATAGTCTCTGATAAGATTTTTCAAAAAAGATAAATTTGTTTGTGTGTTCTTGAAAAACAGATGTTTGAACTGCATTTTGATTTTTACAAAGCACAATAAATTCATACATTCACAATTTTTTTTATTATGTATTCTTGTATGACAAAATGAAAATAAGAAATATTGTTTTCCTAATATTTCCCACCATATGATTGCATAGCTTATTCTTATAGATATTTTTTTAACCTCTATCTTGCCCAATTTTATCTTCTGACTGTGCATAGCTTAAGATTTATGTTATACTTAATTTATATCCAAGATAAAAGAATTGTGTGCCTAAGTGAAATAACAGAAATACAGCTGTATAAGCAGCTGTAGTAATAAGTGATTGGTTAAAAATTGTAATTGAGTAAATCACTAAACAGAAATAAATAGGCTTTTGTAAAGAAAAAACTATAAATTGATTACAATGCAAAAAAGTTTTATGGAATTATATAAATACAGTAGACTCCCTCAAATCCACAACCCTAAAATCTGCACATAATCACAGATATAAACAATGAAACTTTCAGTTCAGATGTAGGGACAAAATTATACTTTTTTATTTTTATATCAATTCCGTATGTATTTTAATATGTAATTCTCGTTAATATTACTGAATTCATGCTTTTTCATGAAGGAAGTATGAATTTCTGAAAAAATTGAAGTTATTGCTGATATCACTGGTAATCACAATCTTTATATGTATTAATCAAGCTTTTTTGTTAAGTCTGGCTAAACCTGAAATTAAAACTTCCTTATTTTATGGTTTTGATGCAAATTAGTAAGGGTGGTACCTTTATTAGACAAGTTTCATTGAATAATTTAGGAAAAATGTATCTCATCCTTATTATGCATATTTAATTATTATTTACTTGACCTTTACTTTTAATATTTTAATCATTTTAAAAATTATATAAATTTTTATTATTTTAGTTTATTACTTTACTTAATTATTTTAACATTTTACTATATATAATGTAAGTATTCATTATAATCTTGATTGTATTATTACATTCAAATTACTGCTTAAAAAATTAAAACAAAGTAATGACCGAAAATTCTAAAATCCGCACAACCTCTGGTCCCAAGCTGTGTGGATTTGACGATTTGAGGGAGTCTACTGTTAGGGTTTAATCTAGAGCTAGCCAAAAAGCTAACTGGAAGTGCTTTTTGCCCCCAAAGAAATACGCTACATCATTCCCATTTTGTTGTTCTGCATTCCCTAAACCTGCTGTCATTGCACAAAAACGAAAAAAAAATCTCATATTGCATCCGCACTGCAGCAACACTTCAAAATTTGTCTTGTGCTCTCTATGCAAGCGTCTTCAAACAGTGTGACGTCATTTGCATCAGACACAACTCCAGCATATGGCGAAAACGAAAATCGCAGATTGTATAAGCATGGGATAACCCAGCCACTTATTACAAAAGATGCGAACTCTGGCTACCGATGGAGTTTCCGATAGTCCTTTAAACTCCATCCCTGCAAAAAATGCCTGATTTTGTACGCAACATTCTATTGGTTAGTGATGATGACATAGAAAAGCTAGTGCTAATGGCTGACCGTATTGTAGAAATGCAACCAAAACAAGAACTGTATTGTGCAAGAAATTTTTTCCCATCAGGTGCAGATGCCGTTACTAAATTATGGCAACAAATTGCAGCTTTGAATACTAAGCTGGAAAAACTGTATCTCACGAGAAATTCGTGCCCTCAATCAAAAAGTAGGGGTCAATTGTCGTATGATCGCAGTAAATCTCGCAAACAGTTTAATCCTGCAGGTAAGTACTACTATTTCCATTTTATGTTTGGTGAATAGCTTTGAATCATCAATGTGCCAGATGCATGTCGTATAAATTTTTCAGACTTGAACTTATGTGGGTTCTGGCTACAACGGGTAAAGAAATGAAACTAGCTTATTGTTTTTTTGTTTTCATAAAAATGGCATTACTGGCATGTTTCCCAATGTGACTTCTTTGTATAAATTTGTAGTATCACTTTTTGTTGTCTACAGCAGACTGTGAAGGAGGATTCAGTCTCATGAATATAACAAAAACTGACTGGAGAAACAAACTGACAATCAAGAATTTAAGTAACTTAATGATGATTAATTTGGAATGGGAATTTTGAAAAGAATTTCCATTAAAAAAAGCATTTGCTGTGTGGTATACAGCCAAATCTTGAAGGGTCAATCTTACAGAGTGATGTATTTGTTTGTATATTGCATAACTAAAAATAATACTTGTGTATATCATATAGAAGTTTTGTATAAATAAAACTTTTTTTTTCCCTTGGCTAAAGCTATTTTTATTTGGCTAGAAGTTATTGGCTGCAATTAGCCAAAAAGCTAAAAATCCCTTTTTCCTAGATTAAACCCTGTTTTTTTTTTTTTTTTTTTTTTTTTTCAGGCACAAATAGAAGTATCAAAAAGATTATGAATATTTAAAGTAACACATTTTTTCAGATTATTTGGCATTCTGAACCAGTGCAATTTCAGTTTTTGTCACCATATTTTTGTCTACTATCTTTTATTCTACTGAATGAGCAGTTATTGTTTTCACTAAAGTACCTACTTTATTGTCATCAGTATTGTTCGATACCGATAGCATAAAGGCACTAGGGCAAGACACTAAGGGATCTGCATGATTTTTTCTGTAGGTACATACTTAGAAAATCGGACTACAGTTTTGATATGCACTGAAAGTTGTGGGGTTTTTTTTCACCAAAACCTAATATTTGCCGAAACTCGGATTTTGAGCGGAAACTCAACAAAAACAAATTTTCGATCGAGCACTACTGTTACTATCTTTTAAGATTTTGTCTATATATGTATGTATGTATTTAATAATTAATCCACTATCATATTACAATTACTATACTACTTATTGCTGTTTTTATGTACATTGTTAATACAAAAGTTTGCCTTTTCTATATGAGAAATTGTACAAAAAGCTCTATATAACCACACATTAGATGGGTCAGGAAAAATAAAAAACTTTAAACTATAATAAAGCAAGTCCATAGCAATGGAAATCAGTGCTCTAAATTATTGATTAGAACTGTACAATTAGCTGATTCATGATAGGATTGTGTTTGTGTCATATTATATTATAGGCTTGGGCGTAACAAATATTCGACCACTCTTTAAAGATCAAAATAAGCAGTTGGCACTCGGCGATTAAACTTGAAAAACTGGCGATTGAAAATATGGAAAGAACTGGTCAAATGCAGGATTTTCCAATTTGATCTTCCCTATTCCCTTTTTTCCTTACACCTCGGACTTTTCTGATTTCACATTTCACTGGCAATTTGATCTTTTCATTATTACACCTGCTAGTCTGTGGATAAACATACCGATTTTATTGTATTCTCAGATCTTAATTCTAGACAAATAATTATAAAAAAAGGTAGCATATTGTGTGTAACTTTGCTGTTAACTTATTTTTAAATTTAAAATAGATTAGAAGTTAGTATGTCAAGTTGATTCAAAACAATATAAATTAAAATATTTTTATTTAGTACATAAATTACTTGTTTACTATAAACTCATATATTTTTTAAATTAAATATTCTGTTAAAAACTTCTTAAATAATAACTCAAAGCAGATTTTTTTTTTAGTGCAATTACTTGTAAAAAGATCTTGTTTATCAAAATGGAAGTATCTGTGTTAAATATTATGTAAAATTGTTTTAAAATTTAGCTTTTTTATATCTTGAAACTTTGAAATATAAAAGTATTTGGCGAGCTGAATATTCGGTATGCTATTCGGTCTAACAGTTACTATTTGGCCAGATGAATATTTGGTATTCGATTTACCTGTATGCTGAATATTCACATTCAGTATTTGGCCAGAATTACTATTTGGTGCATACCTAGTTTATATGTATTAACATGTTGACCTAATTTAACAATTAACTCTGTATCTTAAATGGTTTTTTGCTTAGCTGGCCTTCTTGGAAGAAACTCACTTAGTGCCGTCAATGAATGCTTACTAAATCACCGATTTGATGAAGCAACTAAACTACTTTGGATCGTGTGTCAGGATAGATGTTGTTTTGATTTAGTTCTATATAAAGTAAGTTTATTATTACTTATACTATAAATTTTGTCAATACACAATTTTTAATATAAATATCAAGCCAAATGTTAAATATGTTTATTTCTTTTGTAAATATTTCTGTATTTTTCATACATAGTTAATTTTGGTTTTATTTATGCATTATACAAAAAATTCACTTGGTGAGCAAGTACTTTTTTCCCCTCACTGTAAGTCTAATGTAATGCTTGGAATTTTGTACATGCCATATAGTAACATAGAATAAGCAGGGTTTCTCTCGCATTGAAAAAAGGGCAGGAAGCTGCAAAGTGAGCAATTTTAATATTCTTAATGGCACTTTTGATATTTCAAAGTCAGAGCACTCTTCAGGCACAAAATGAGTAAATTTTTTGACTGAAAGGCAAGAAGGAGAATATTTTCTGGATGAGGGGTGCCATTTTTATAACTAAGAGACAGACAGAGTGCAGCACTCATCTGAAACTGTCTAGGGAAAATTCTGAATAGGGCTGGATGGTATCAGAAATTTAATATCGCAATATATCAACGAGTTAATATCGATATTGGTGATATATTGCCTTAAGCTGTGTAAGAATTGAAATATTACTAATTAAAAAAACAGCGTGCACCCGGTTCGAGGTTCGTTCGAGCACAGTATGCTTTTTAAAAAGAGATTGCAGTGCTTGCGCAGCACTCCTGCTATTGGGTGCCGTAGGCAGCGAGGACCAGGTTCAAGTTTCGTTATAGCGAAAGGCTTTTTTATAAGAATTTGATGGTGTTGACGGCAGCAGGGACCCGGTTTGACTTTCGTTCGAGCGCGATGGGCTTTTTTTAAAGTGTTTGCAGTGCGTGCATAGCACGCCTCATATACGGTGCCGTAGGCAGCATGCACACAGTTCGAGATTTGTTCGAGTGCGATAGGCCTTTTAAAAAGAGTTTGCAGTGCGTGCTCGGCATGCCTGCTATTCGGTGCCGTAGGCAGCAAGGACCAGGTTCGACTTTCGTTATAGCGAAAGGCTTTTTTAAAAGAGTTTGCAGTGCGTGCGCAGCACGCCAGCTATATGGTTCCGTAGGCAGCGGGAACCCGGTTTGAGGATCGTTCACTTCCAGATTTCATATTATTAGAGGTTCATAAAAAGGAGGGGGTATGCAGTGTGTGCGCATGACGCCTGCTATACGGTGCCGTAGGCAGCGGGGACCCAGGTCGAGGTTCGTTCGCTTCGAGATTTTATAAAACAGGAGGTTCATGAAGAGGAGGGGCCGCACGCCTGCTATACGGTGCCGTAGACAGCGGGGACTCAGTTCGACTTTCGTTCGAGCGCGAAAGGCTTTTTAAAAAGAGTTTGCAGTGCGTGCGTAGCACGCCTGCTATACGGTGCCGTGGGCAGCGAGGACCCGGTTCCAGGTTCGTTCGAGCGATATTGCCTTTTTACAAGATTTTGTTAGGTGTTAGCACAAGTACTAACTCCCCAACATCTAATACTTATAACACTAATTTAAAAATCTTAAGCAGAGTGAGCAGCCAAGCAGATTCGAAGGTGTAATGAATATGTAAATGAAGAAGAAAAATATATCATGTCAAAATGAATTCTTTAAACATCTGCAAATGATGAACGTAAATAAATAATGTTAAAAATGTCCTTGAAATCATTAAAACATGCGAAGGTTTCCATTGGCACAGATCATTTTATTTTCTTCCAAAATTCCCATAAAAGTTTTGAGTTTAAAATAGTCTTTCATAATAAATCATAAATATTGACAAAAGATAAACGATAAAACTATTTTATAAACACATCAGATCCACTATACCTTTCAACAGAAGTCATGACGTATGAAGATTAAAATAACGGAAACTTAAAAGCGATGATGACTAAAAATAAACCAGATTAAAAATAAGCCGCTTGAATAAATAATTACCATAATGTCATAGCAGCATCCCGATAACAACCGAAGTTGTCATCGTAACTTGATCCTTAGCTTAATAACAAGTTGTGTCCTTCCCCTTGAGAGAAACAGCTTATATACAGAAGCAAGCACGGCACGTGCCGTTACGTCCATTCACTAGAATGATACCGTGATTCGCGAATGACGTCAACTAATTCATTCATAATTTCCTCTGCTGCCCTCTATCGAAGGAAAAACTAATCGCGTTATTTGAACTGCTGAAATGAACTATGACGCGTGGCTATCGTAAATTACCCGTAAGCGGTAAACAAAAGTACGATGTTTTATAAATGAACTGTAACTCAAGGAAACTAATAAAGGAGAATAAATAACTGAAGAATAAACGGATTAACGTGAGATAAAAGGTAAGTTTACTTCTGAAATGTTTATATATTTAAATAAAGTTACTTTAATAAATAAAGATATAATAACTGAAAGCTGTAAACTATATTGACAAAGTAAAAAGCTATTGAATAAGAGTAGAGGCATTGAGACTAGGAAAATGGGCTTGTTAAACTTTCCTAACAAGTGCCCCCCCCCCCCCCCCCCTCTCAATGTCTCCAAACTGAAAAACTAAAAACTTGAGAAAAATTAACTGACTGGCTATGGAATATCTTCTTTCTATAAAAACAGTTAAAAACAAACAACATGAAAAACTAAGGATATTAATTCTAACACTTAATGCAAAAAGATGCCTGGCAATAATTAGCAGCTAAAGAACATGCCTCCAAAACTTGTAACAATAACTTAAATTCAAAACTACGTTAAAAACTCCAACGTGCCCAAAGACTTGAACAAAATTCAAAACTCTAAATTTTCCATCATCTCAAAGTTCAAAGACCAAAAGAACAAGCAAAAAAAAATTTTGCCTAACACCAATCATGGCTTCTGTACAAAAATTCAAACTTTTAAATTTTAACAATATAAACACAATTCAAACCTTTTAACAACTTGAAAAATATCACAGTGAAAAGTCAACATACGTACCAACTTACAAAATAACGTTTTTCAATTTGAAACGCTAAATACCAGCTAACTTCGTCATCTTGACCACAGCTAAATATGCAAATTTACACAACAATTCAAACAATCTTTTATTTAACAATAAAAAGAAAAATTGAGCTAAATTAAATTCATCAGTCTCTCCCAGTAGCTTCAAGGATTTAATAAAAATTGTTAAACTTAAGCAACAACTTGGCATCTGATTAGCAAGACAAAAACAATTGATAGCTGTACATTTGTCCATCAACTAACATCATTTTGCACTACAATGGCCTTTCTCTCTTCCGACATTTGCACAGACATTCACATAGAAGATATCAGATGCCTGCAATGAGAAAAACTATTAGAAACAATATAAACAATACAATAAAATAAATTATCATAGATGATCAACCTGCAACAGAACTGTCTAAACACACATAACAAAAATATATCCAATTTAAAAACTTGAAGATTAAACACAATATATATATTACTTTAATTAAAAATTCCTTACTAATCTTTAAACATATTTAAACTTCAAACAATATTGCTACACAAGGGAGAAAACTAATTTACTGGAAAAATCCAAGACTCTTAAACTCTTACTTTAACTTTAAACCACATCAACTTTAACTTTTATTTTTTTTTCAAATATTTAAATTTCATAAACTGAATAAATTATAGTAAAAATATAACCAGCAACTTTCATCTAGATTTTTAAGCAAAAAGACATAAAGGAAAAACCTTTTAAAGTTTAAGTTACATATACATCTCTCAACTAACTGAAAAACGGGGACTAGTGACATTCTCAAAGATCATAACTAAGAACTTACAGAATTAAAAATACAATGCCCGCAGTAGATCCTCCAGTGACGGTTACCCCCCACACAAACTACCTCAGAGGTTCTCTGGCATTTGTCTCCCAAGGGACCACCCACCCGAAACGGTACTGTGGGCTGCTCGAACCCCCAAGAATAGAATGGCAAGAGGCACCATTTCCACCATTGGATGGGAAATTAAATGTTCATCAGTCAGAAGAGAAAGATAATGTAAAAATATGTGGCCAAGAGACTTCGTAAAACACTAGTTAAAAACTTCTTAAACATTGCTTGCCTAAACCATGCAATGGCTATGCGCATCTCACCATATACATAGGATTACAAACATTACACATTATGAAAAACATTTTACAAGAAAAATGGTACGCAGTATGATTTCTTAAAAATTTAAAAACAGAAATCTAAGAACAATTTAAAAAATTCTTAAAAACCATTTAAACATTAGAAACCTATATCAAATACAGTTCTAACAAACTTAAGCAAATCGTGTTTGGTTTGAGGCTTGGTAAAGACATCACTGAGGTTCGATTTACTGGGGATATATTCTAAATCAAAAGCTTCATTATAAATTAAGTCCCTAATGAAAAACAGCTTTACATCAATATAACGAGATTTATAATTTTCTATAGGTGTTTTAACAAAGTTAATAGCCGCCTGGTTATTTGCATAATGTTTCGACTTAATACCCAAATCGCGTATGATTGCTCTATCCCGACACTCCTGCAGGATCCGGTCAAACCAAACCAGGTTTTTTGGAGGCCTCAGTCATGGCAACAAATTCCAACTCCATTGTGGATAAACTGACGCACCTTTCTTTAAAGGTACGCCAGTCCACGGGGGAACTGTCAACCATGACTATCTGCCCACCAACCGATGTTCGGTCATCCCGGTTCGCTGCAAAATCAGCGTCAGAAAAAGCAACCAATTTCTCCTGATCACATTGTAATCGAAGATGGTAATGTCGTGCATACTTTAGATAACCAAGCAACCTCAATAACCCGTCCCAATGTGAAATTCCCGGATTGGACTGAAATTGGCTATAGATATTAACAGCATAAGAAATATGAGGTCTTGTTCTGCTTGCTATGAATGATAAACAACCCAACAAACTTCTATATGGAAAACGAGTCATGTACTCTTTTTCAGAATCAGAAGAAGGACAGTTAACTTTAGATAAAATAACCCCCTTACTAATGGGTAGAGAAGAGATGGGAATTCGGAAATTTTTTAATTTCTCACATACCTCATCAATATAACTAGATTGATGCATACTCAACGAATCACAGAATCAGTAGATGAATCTCGATAACTACGTCGATAGGCTCCTTTCCTTCTCCCTCGATATGCACCAGAAGAAAAATCTGTAGAACCAACGGAGTTTGGCGAAGAATCTGTATGATTAGGGTAATTTGATCGATCAGAGCTATAATGTGATTTCAAAAATTTGCGACATTTACTTCTTATATGACCTTGAATTCCACAATGCCAGCACTTTTTAGAAAATCGAGGTCTTGGCTTATATCTAACACTATTCGCTGATGGTGTACATTTGGAGTTATCTTGATCTCGTACAGTTAAACGAGTTTCTTCTGAAATAAGTTCCAACACTATTTTCTCGAATTTGAACTTATCTCCTGACCATCTTAAAATACTTTGCACAATACCATCATATTTCCTCGGTAAATAACGGATCAATTGGAAACTTAAATAAATCTCATTAAAACTTGCGTCTTGTTCCTTAATTATATTCATAAGCCTTCTTAATCTAGTCGCAAATAAGTTGATTGATTCTCCCTCTTTCTTTCTACATTCTATCAATTCGGTAAAAGACTTCATTAAAAACGATCTAGAGTCAAGGTGGAAATGTAGACGAATTTTATTCCAAGCCTGAACAGCATTCGTACAATCAGCTATAACTCTTTTAAATTCACCTTCAATATTCAAAAATATAATTGATAGGGCTTGTCTTGAGCACTGTTTAAACGTACTTGCATCTGCCTCAGTCACCGAAGCACTCACAGCCAACTCTTCCTTTGCCGATTCTATCACATCCCAGAATCCCTTATCAATTAAAACAAACTTTATGTCGACGCTCCACCCCGCATAATTCGTTGCGTTTAATTTTTCTATTGTATTACTTGCCATTTCTACTTCAAATTATATAAAAATGTATTATGTTTAAAAATAAATTTAAATTATAAATCTTCAAACTAAATCTTCAATGAGAAATCGGACATGTATAACCTTCGCCCCCCCCCCCCCTCTTTTAATCAATATACATCATTTGTTAACTTTTCAATAACTGAAATATTTCATGGGGGTTAGGCCATTCAAATATAAGACTTCTCAAATAAATGATTGAAACATTTTGTCAGATGCCTTTAATTTTAATTTTTCTTCTTTAATCTACACCCACAAACCTGGGCTCTTTGCCCATAACCTCTTCTGTTAGGGGTTAGCACAAGTACTAACTCCCCAACATCTAATACTTATAACACTAATTTAAAAATCTTAAGCAGAGTGAGCAGCCAAGCAGATTCGAAGGTGTAATGAATATATAAATGAAGAAGAAAAATATATCATGTCAAAATGAATTCTTTAAACATCTGCAAATGATGAACGTAAATAAATAATGTTAAAAATGTCCTTGAAATCATTAAAACATACGAAGGTTTCCATTGGCACAGATCATTTTATTTTCTTCCAAAATTCACATAAAAGTTTTGAGTTAAAATAGTCTTTCATAATAAATCATAAATAGACTGACAAAAGATAAACGATAAAACTATTTTATAAACATATCAGATCCACTATACCTTTCAACAGAAGCCATGACGTATGAAGATTAAAATAACGGAAACTTAAAAGCGATGATGACTAAAAGTAAACCAGATTAAAAATAAGCCGCTTGAATAAATAATTACCATAATGTCATAGCAGCATCCCGATAACAACCGAAGTTGTCATCATAACTTGATCCTTAGCTTAATAACAAGTTGTGTCCTTCCCCTCGAGAGAAACAGCTTATATACGGAAGCAAGCACGGCACGTGCCGTTACGTCCATTCACTAGTATGATCCATGGTACCGTGATTCGCCAACAGCAAATGAAGTCAACTAATTCATCCACAATTTCCTCTGCTGCCCTCTATCGAAGGAAAAACTAACCGCGTTATTTGAACTGCTGAAATGAACTATGATGCGTGGCTATCGTAAATTACCCGTAAGCGGTAAACAAAAGTACGATGTTTTAAAAAGCGAACTGTAACTCAAGGAAACTAATAAAGGAGAATAAATAACTGAAGAAAAATGGATTAACGTGAGATAAAAGGTAAGTTTACTTCCAAAATGTTTATATATTTAAATAAAGTTACTTTAATAAATAAAGATATAATAACTGAAAGCTGTAAACTATATTGACAAAGTAAAAAGCTATTTAATAAGAGTAGAGGCATTGAGACTAGGATAATGGGCTTGTTAAACTTTCCTAACAGATTTTGCAGGTGTGCGCAGCACGTCTGCTATACGGTGCCGTAGGCAGCGGGGACCCGGTTCGACTTTCATTCGAGCGCGAAAGGCTTTTTAAAAAGAGTTTGCAGTGCGTGTGCAGCACGCCTGCAAACGGTGCCGTAGGCAGTGAGGACCAGGTTCGACTTTTGTTATAGCGAAAGGTTTTTTAAAAGAGTTTGCAGTGCATGCGCAGCACACCTGCTTTACGGTCCCGAAGGCAGTGGGGACTCGGTTCGACTTTCGTTCGAGCGCGATAGGCTTTTTCTAGAGTTTGCAGTGCGTGCAAACGCAGTGCTGCTATACGGTGCCGTAGGCAGCGGAGACCCGGTTCGAGGTTTGTTTACTTCGAGATTTCGTATTATTAGAAATTCATATAAAAGAGGGGCTCCGATATGTTAGTGGCTCAATCAAAAGGAGGGGCCCGCTAGCGGGCGAAGCCAGCTAGTGTATATATATCAATGCAAAATAGAATTATTTTAGAAAAAGAAACCAATGTTTGATATCTGTTTGCACTTATACCATTTGTTGCAAAGTATTTTTCTTTAAAAATCGTATGTTTCCCTTTCTTCCTACTTTGTGAATTATTTATTAATAACACTTTAACTATTTAATTATTTTGTGTATAACTGAGAATATTATAAAACTAGTCAGATGTGGCAAACCTAAAACTTTCTTCTATCTAATACATGTTAATATTCCTGAAAAATGTTGCATATCAGCGCCACCCCGCTGTTATGCTACAGTTTTCAGGAATATTAGGTTAGGACTCAGTGGTTCCCAACGTGGGGCGTAGGCCCCACCGGGGGGCAATTTGATCTTCTAGGGGGGCAATTCCAAATTTCTTACTAACTCATTCGCTACCATTTCCTTTTGTTGTTTTGGGGGAAAAGTAATGTTGTAGACTAAAAATAAATAAAATACAAGCAAAATTTAAGAAAGCAGTTTTTTTTATTGAATTTTTAAAATGTTCTCTATCAAAATTTTAAAATAGATTAAGACACCAGAATAATTATTCGAATAATCTTTCAAAATATTTTGATATCTATAAAATTATTAAAACTCACTATAATTTTTCTGGTGGTAATTTTTTTAATTTTTTGTAATGTTTTCCATTACTTATTAAATGAATTTTCTATTTCTATTCGCGAAGACAATTAACACGTTGAATGCCAAGTCTATTTTGTCTGTTTTCCCGTTTGGGCCATGAAAAAAGATTCCTGTTTCACAATCTATAAGGGTCAGTCACCGATGACTGACGCGACCTAAACGGAAAGTTCAGTGTCAGTCACTGGTGTCTGATGTGGCACTCAACGTGTTAACGATATTGGGAAAGGGAAAATAGAGATAATGTGTTATGTGGCATAATGGCTACTTAAATTTGATAAAGATGATAATTTTGAAATACGTACTTCTTGTGTATTGTGTTATCCATAGAAAGAAAAGTCAATGTTCAAAGATTTTACACCAATTCTTAAATAAGTTACAAGAATGCATTATAAAATGTACGAATTTATCATTTTTAATCATCATTCATTTTCATTATTATGTAAGTGTATTTTAAGATATTTTGTGAAGATAAAAATGTAGACCGTATAACACTTTTCTTTAACATTAAGTTAAGTTGGAAAAGTACAAAAATCTCGTTTTGGTATATCAGGAAAGATATATAATCTCTTTGCATTTTTAAAGTTATGTAAAAACACATTTGTGGTAAAAGATTCACCTCTTTGACAAGCTAAAAAATGTGAAATGAATAGCTATTGTAACTGCACTATTACACTCCCACCGTGTGAATAGAGTTCACTTTTTAAATAATAAGAGACATAATTTACAGATTACAGGGGGGGGGGGGGGGGGGGGGCATAGTGACTTTACAGATGCTTTGGTGGGGCGTGGCCTAAAAAATGTTGGGAACCACTGGAGGTGATTTATCCCAAAATCTAAACATCAACAACTTATGTCAACTTCTAACCAGGGGTCAATCCAGACAAAATTTGGGGCCTATTTAAGGCCCCTTCACAAATATAAATTTAATAAAATGGGCCCCTTCACAAAAATAAATTTAATAAAATGGGCCTCTTCACAAAAATAAACTTAATAAAACAGGTCCCTTCACAAAATTCCTTTTAATAAAATAGACCCTCTACGTAACATTCTTTTTCATAAAAACTGTTTTAAAATGTGTAATTTGTAAATAAAACCATGTCACGAAAAACAAAAACTTTAACAAAGGGATTTAAAGAATGTTTTTGTTCATAAATTCTTGGTTCGAATTTTAGAACTGGATTTCAACTTTCGTTACAAAATGTTATTTTTCACAAAATGGACCCCAAGAATAAAAATCTGCATCGACCCCTGCTAACTGAATCTGAAGTTTGATGAAAATCAGATGATTAGTTTTTGCTATTGCGGAATTTGTAAAAAAATTCTACATAGCAGTGCCACCTGGTGGGGGATTTACACCAAAAACTAATTAGGTCCAATTTATATCAGGGATAACTAAATCTGAAGCTTGATGAAAATTCATGCATTAGTTCTTGAGATACAGCTATTGCGGAAATCTGGAAAATTCAGCATAGCAGCGCCATCTGTTGGGCGATTTACACCAAAAACTAAACAGCACTAATTTATATCAGGGACTAACTGAATCTGAAGTTTGATGAAAATTTGTGCATTAGTTCTGACAAGTGTAAAACACCTTATTCCTATCTTGACACTGTCCAGAGATATCTCCTCTACATTTCATATATTTCTTTATTTAAATATCTTAACATTCTTTAAATATCTTTTATTAATAATATAAAGTCAATCATTTCTTTACTTACCTTTTATCCAATTCAGTTATCCTGTTTGCAAAGTTCTTTAGTTTATTTACTTTCTTTGCCGGCCGTACTTTCGTTTTTCAATCCATTTTCCAGCTGTCAGCTTTCATGCATTCAAGAGCACGCATCTCATTCGAATGACCGCCACGATAATAGTTCCACGTTCGCCGCCAGATGGCGTCGTCCGTTTGAGTTTACGGCACATCGGCTGTGCGATCTTTCGTCATGGTTTCGTCAGCTGCTGCTCCTTGAATTGCGTAATGAGATCTTATTTGAACGCTCGGCTGATATAAATACAGATCTATTTTCTTTTCTCTTCACCTCCTCCTCTTTTTTAACAGTGTTTTATCTCTCTGGAGTTTCGATGGCTGAGGACGTTCATTTAGAAGTTCTGGTGGTTTTTAATGAATTATTACTTAACTTGCTCTTGCTTTAACTTGTGTCAGCCATTTATGAGGATACTAATGGGAGTTCGATAGTTTTCAACTTCGACTCCAGTTTTAATGTACGGACTCTGTTTTTCTCGTCAACAAGTAAATGGCAAGCTGTGAGTCACGAATGGCGATCGTTAGAGTGAAGCTCGGAGTGAATTCATTTATGGATGGTTTAATACATCAACTTTAAGTGTTTTGTGATATTCTTCAGCAATTCAATTTCATCGTTAAAGAAATGTTTTCTTGGTGTTATTCAGCATCGATATATATATGAATCGGGATAATTTAGTTTGTCGGCAGTTCACGGATATATCTAAACATGGACAGTCACTCAAGTGATTATTTCATTATGTGTCACGAGGTCAGTTTTTCTTTTATCGTTAAATATGTTTTTCTAGATATATATAATTTGATAGCAGAATGTACTTAATAGAATTTAAAGATTTGTTTACAGTTGGAAATATATTTAATCATATTGTTTTATATTTTATTTAATAAACGTTTAGTTTGTTTTTAAACTTAATTTGTTTTCATTTCGCCACCATACATCTCTTATCTTTTTCATAACTATTTAAAACCCAAATGGGACATTTAGCTTTTGCTTTCATTGTGTATTACTTAAACTTTGCTAACCTAAATCCTTGTCGTTAATTTAATGACGTCAAGTTCTTGAGATAGAGCTATTGCGATAATCATGAATAATGCAGCATAGCAGCTCCACCTGTTGGGTGATTTTCACCAAAACATAATCAGCACCAGTTTATATCAACGTATAACAGAATCTAAGGTTTTGTGAATTTCCGTGTATTAGTTCTTGAGATAGAGCACCCACAAAATTTTTGTCGCATACATATTCACAGAGTGACAGGCAGACATTTTCTAAAAAACATCAAACTGTGTTCAGGACCTTCTAAAACGAATAAATCCATCGAAAACCGGAAGTCGCAATTTTTTCAAATCCAATACTTTCTTTTGTAAAGATAGAAGAAAGTAAAAGCAAATTAATATAAAATATTCTTAAATTTAGGACAGTGACGATTTTAATATAATTAAAATAAGTAAAAGCAGGGGAAAAACTAAAATTAATTTAATGAAACATGTCATGCTAATATACTTGTAATTAAGTAGGTTTCATGACATATTTAAGTATTGCGCGGCAGCGCAATACTTATTTATTTCCAGTGTCACTTCTCAATGTTAAATTAACATAGAAAAGCCTATGGAGCTCATAACTTTTTTGATTTTTCTTCCCAACTTTTTGTCCCTGATGCCACTTATTTTTTATTCTTTTCTAATTCTAAAAATATTATAAATTTAAAGCGTGAAAATGTTTGCCTGACACCAGTTTCAAAACGCATCATATGGCCTTTGCATATGGGTGAATTATAACCCAGAGGATAACATGGGCTAATTTTTATTTACATTATTCAAATATTTTTCTTAATAATTCCAAATTTCGCTTTTTTCATTGAGAATAAACATACATTTTTCCAATAAAATTTAACATTTTTACTTCATTGCTGCCAATAATTCAAAAGCCAGATTGGAAGTTTTTTCCCAAAGTACAGCAACCTGCATTACTGCACTGGTGAAATATTTTGAATTATACATAGGTAAATTGCATCACAAATTGTGATACAATACCGCATGAATCAAAGCTTGATGATGGTACCCTCCATTAATTTTGAAATGTGTTCGTCTGAATGCAGTAGTTGTTAGAAAATAAGGTGCCTTGTCCTTGTATCTTATCACCTTGCATATATTTTTATATTTATTAGCATACTTGCCCATAAGTATATGTGGCTTGTATTGCATGTATGCATACTCCTGCCTCTAGTCTTTCCCTTGGTAACTAACTACTCCGTTTATTTTTATTAAGTCTAAGTTATATTTTTATCTGTAAAGAAAGAATAAACTTACCTTTTATAATTTCTTTTTATAATGTTTCTTTTTATCTCAATATAAGGAAATAGTACTCTTACTTTTTAATTTCTTTTTCCTGTTTACAATGAATGCTTACATCGATATTTCGCCGTAACTCTTGCATGTCCAGCTCTATCATCTGTTTTCCTTAGCGGTTACTGTTATTGCTGATAGATGGCGTTGAGAGATGACGTAATCGTGGCTTGTTCCGTGATTTACTCCGCTCCGTCGATATTTGCATATGACGCTCTGGAAACAGGTAGAAAGTAGTTCGGTCATGCGTATTGACTGGTTTTCGGACATCGGCGGAGGATAAAAGGATTTACCTTCAGTCTCTGTCAACCTTTGATGTCTCTGAATGTTTCGTGAGATGTGACTATCGCGGTCTGTTCGGCTACGTTTAACGATGTTAAGTTTCTTTTCCTGAACGTTTAACAATGTTAAATTTCTTTTCCTGAGGTCATCTTTAAATATAATGTTTAATCTAAATTAAAAGAGCTTTTTCGGTGGAATATGTTTACAGCTATTAAGATAAAGTAATGAAGTTCTTTGAATAAGGTACTTAAAGTCGTGCTGTGTAAAGAATGGATAACTGTCATCAAGTATATTTTTGCTGCACTAAGTTTTTCATCTAAATTTATATCATCATATCATCCCCGTCTTTTATTTGAAGTTTGGCCTGGAGGTCTCTCATGTAATTAAATCAACGTTTTTCTGTCTGACTGCGACATCAAGTAAAGTAGTCTTTTTATAAGGACTTGAATATCTTCTTGTGTCCAGTTAAAGTTATAAAAGTTATTAAAGTTTAAGGGTTCCAGACGTTACATACCTTTTTCATGTGATGTGTTACAAAGAGATATCGTGTCCATCACATCATGATTATCCTATAGTCAATCAGATAAGTCTAATGTTGTTTTCAATAGTACTTGAGTAATCTTAACGATATATCTCCATTTGCTTTTAAAGGTTTTATTTAAAGTATATGTATGTTGTTTTTATCTTTTTAAAAGTTAATAAAATATGTTACGTTAATTTAACTATGTCATCTTTGCTTTAACACCACTACATTTATTTATTTAAGTTATCTTTATTTCTAGCAATTTCTTTAATTAATATTTATATCTTATTTGGGGTTACAAATCAGCACTTAACGCTTTTACTGCATTAAATGCAGCTCTGCTTATTCATAACCCCTGGGGAATACTTTTGTATTTCCCAATAGTAGTTATTGAAAAACTCGACATTTTAAACAAAAACCTAATTTGAAGAACAAATTAAAAGAACAAAATTTATTTCCGACATTGTTTAAGCACGAAAAGGGACAGATATTAAGATATTTCATTCAATTCATTCTACATTTAACCTCCTCAGACCCGGTGTATCCTATAGGATACACATCTTTACAATTTTTTTTCACGTATATAAATAATGTTTAAAAAAAAGAAAATTGGTGTGTATGGAGCCTTACAGATAGCAGAACTAAATAAAAAAGCAATTTCTTTCTTATAGTGTTTTTTTAGCGAGATACGTGTTATATCAAAATGGCTTGCAGCAAAAATGCACGAAATTTACAAAAACGAAAATATAAGCAGTTTTTCAATACGTTAAAATACCATTTGTAGAATCCATTAGAAATAAAAAATTATTAAATGTATAATTATTTCACGTTTTGCATTGTTTTTTCAATGCAATGCAAAATAAAGTAAAATAAAAAATCCTAACAAACTGTCAAAAAATGCACTTATTGGGTCCCCATGTATCATCGAATTTTATGTATAAAAAATACATTTTAATTTTTTTCGCTTTTGAATCTTTCTTAGTTATCGGTTTGTTAATATAAATTCATAACTGAAGTTTAAAAAAATATAATAATAAACCCTGGGGTCTGAAGAGGTTAATGTTAAATTTTTGTATCAAATAAGTTAAACCAATTGAACATTAGAAAATAAAAATAAAATTCATACAACATAATGCTTTAAACACCCTAAAAATTTAGATTCCATTCAAATGAAATCGAAATAAATCTTAGACTTTTTAAAAGTTTTGCATTTTGCATGTATCTTATCATTTTATGTACAATCGTCATAAACATATTACAAAATCTCCAATACAAATATTTACATCTTAAAAATGGATAAAGTCTAAGATTAATTTCGATTTCATTTGAATAGGATCTAAGTTTTTAGGTTGTTTAAAGTATCATGTTGTATGAATTTTATTTTTATTTTCTAATGTTTAATTGGTTTAACTTATTTGTTACAAAAATTTAACATTAAATGTAGAACGAATTGAATGAAATATATTAATATCTGTCCCTTCTCGGGCTTAAGCAATGTCGGAAATAAATTTTGTTTTTTTAATTTGTTCTTCAAATTAGGTTTTTGTTTAATCAATATCTGTAGTTATTGCAATATGTTGAGACCAATCACAACGACAAGAGAAAAAAGTAGGATATGTGTTATTCAGTATTACGCAGCCAGGCAATGTAATAAACTCAAAGTTTTCAGCGAATGAATATTGCAATAATTTGGATATTTATAGTGATAATCAGCAGAAAGGAAGATAATTTAGGTAGATTTTCTGTTTTGTAAAAGATGGAGGGTGAAAACATTGTAATGGAATATTTGGCTGTGTCTTTCGGGGCTGTGGCGGTGTGCGCAAAACATTATTTTATTTGGTTTTGAGATATTCTACGTTCTTTTTTCAAGGCTCATGTTCAAAATTCCAGTGAGCTCAAAACATTCATATTTTATTGGGATATATCAATAGAGTCAAGGTTTAGATATTGTTATTGCGATATTTTTAAAATATCAATATTTGTCACTGTATTGATAAATAATACAGCCCTAATTCTGAATATGAACAGATATTCAGTTTAGTTCATAAAAATCGCATTCTTTTTTATGATAATCTGGAAAATCTATTTGAAACGAATAAAAAAATTTGAACAAAACTTCACAAAACAGCTTTATATAAAGCAAAATCTGCTACTCATTTCAAACTAAAAAATTAACTGTAAGAATTCGTAATAAAAATATTTCGATTTACATATTAAATATTTTCTCTCTTTTACAACAGTTTATGAAGTATGTGCTTATTTTAAAAGAAAGTCTTTTTAAAATATTTATTTAAGAACTATTGCTAATTTATGTGAAAGAAAGACTCTATTCTTAATTAATGCAATTTTCTATTTATGTAGTAAAAGACTGTATCCTCTATTTTTTCTCTATCCAGTGTTAGCAAGTTTGTGTTAGAAATAAGGACCTATCCATTATTTTTATTATTATTAGTAATTTATATGTAAATACATTAAAATGTAATTGTTTTCAAATCTCCATTACAGGGTATTATGATTGCTTTAGACAATCTTATTTCAAGTGATGAAATTGAAACTTTCAAAACAGTTACAAGGTATTTTTCTCATTTTTAATAAACATATTTTTAGACTGTCTTTCTCAAATTGTTTTGAATTTCTAAAATACTAGCTGTCTGTGGTGCTAGTGGCCATTTTGGTTCACTAAAGCTGTGATCGGCAATCTTTTGAACCTCATGGCCACTAAATTCATAATTTTTATCGATGTGGACTACTAATGAGAATTTTTTAATAATATAAATACATTTGTACAATAATTATCACAGAATTAAATTTTTATCAGAGGTTGATGCAGGTTTTTATTCTGGGGCCCATTTTGTGAAAAGTAAAAGTTATTTTGTGAATTTTATTATATTTTTGTGGAAAATAACATTTGTTAAGGAAAGTTGAAATCCATTTATTGAAATTCGAACCAAGCATTTTATTAACAAAAACTACTTTAAATCCTCTGGCTAAAGTTTTTGTTTTTCATGACCTGGTTTTATTGACAAATTACATATTTTAAATAGTTTTATGAAAAAGAATTATATGCAGGGGCCTATTTTATTAAAAGGAATTTTATGAAGGGGCCTGTTTTATTACAAGGAATTTTGTGATGGGGCCCATTTTATTAAGTTAATTTTTGTGAAAGGGCCCTAAATAAGCCCCAAATTTTGTCTGGATCAACTCCTGTTTATTAATATGAAAATACGGTAATTCCTTATAGTGTTGACTCTAGAAAAAAAGAACCGCCAGGCGGGAATTTTTCAAAAAGGGAACACTATTCTAAAAAAGGGTACATTTTCCAAATAGGGAACGAACACTATTCTATAAAAGAGTACATTTTTTCAAAAAAGGAACAGTATTCTAAAAAAAGGGCACACTTGTACCTTGTTCACAAAAAATATTTTGAACTGGTTTGTTTGAGTCCCTAGAATTTGCTATATTTCCTCGGGATCAATTGAATTGCCACAGGATTTAAAAGAAGTGTTAAAAAGGGTAGCTGGGCACATCGGAAGGGTTTAAAAGAGCTGACGGGCAGAAAAAATAAATAAAAAGGGCCGCCGGGTGCTGCGCCCTGCTAAAGCGGTTTAGAGTCAACACTATCCTTAACATTCTTGAGGGTTAGGTTTGCAGAGACCTCCACAAATATCAAAATCGTGAATGTTGAAACTATCATCCCGTGCATATAACGGGGTTAGGTTTTAAGATTTTGTTTTAATAGAAAAAAGTAATTGAAATGTAAAAATATATTTATTAAGCATTAAAAAATGCATCCTGTAAATAAATTTGAATAATTATAAACATAGTGTACAAAGTTTAGTTGCCAGTTGATGGCTGAAAAAATTTATTGATATACGATTGTTTGCAAGAACAGATCTTTGTTTATGAAATTCCATATAAGGAAAAGTTGTGGTCTCGATATTTCTTTTAAATTTGAAACTCCTCACCAGTTAAGGATCACATTCTATTGCTTCCTCAACAAGTTGTTGTTGAAGTTTTGAAATTCCTCATACAATCTTTGCAGAAAAATTTTCAGTTGCATTAAAAATTTAGGTTTTTTTCAATTTTAGCATTAATTTATGTTTCGGGTTTCTTGGAATTGCTGGAATACTTGGAATATTTTGCCTCAATATAAGGGTTGAAGTTCTCAAAACTTAGGCTATACAGCACAATGCAGCTGTCTAGTGTCAAATAGTTTTGTGTGATTGGTAAAGAAAGTGAGTTTACTTTGTAAAAAAATATTCTTTATGAAACAAAATTCGCAAATAACCAAGTTGAGTATTCACAAATGTTGAAATGGTTTTCATTTTGTATTTTACGAATAATGAAAACTCACGAATGTTTAGGGGTTACTGTACTTATTTGGTATAACGAAATTATAAATGAGGGACATGTCAAACTGTGGCCTGTGGGATACCGCTATTTATTAATAATAACCTTCGACTTATTTAATCACAATAAAAATTGTTAAAAGTTGTTTAATTTTAACAAGATTATTCAAATATTACAAAATAATTGGAAGTTTATTTAAGTACTATGCATTTTTAATGTGACATCTGTTTACTTGTTTGAAATAAGTTCATATGTTTATGGCATCAGCAATGTTAATGGAACACGGAGAGCCTTTATTATTTCAAGCTGAGGCCTTTTTATTTCAAGCTGAGTTTTAATAGCTGAAACATAATCAAAATGTTTGTTTTTGCACAAATATGTAGTTAAAAACTGAATCCAAATTTTCATTTCTTTTTCAGTCCATAACGAATATTCACATTTTAGGGAAAGCTAAAAATTAAAAATTGCCTGTTGTGAAGATAAATAACAAATAATATATATTAACATAATTATCAATTCTTGGAATAATTGAAATTTCAAAACTAAACATCTAAATTCTCATAAATATAAAAATTCTGTAGTGCATTATTATTATGCTTTTTTTATTCCTAGTTTTATTATCTGTAGAGTACAATTAATAATAAAACACACACAAAAAATTCCATATACCCAGAATTTATTGCAGACCATTAGCTGACAACCTTGCCAAGTGCTTACTATGCACTTAGATGCCAACATCTCTGAAATTTCCAGAATTTATCTGGAAATGTAAAACAGAGTACAATAGTATGGTAGTAAAGTACAAAATATGGAAATCTGAACCTAAAGTTCTCAAAAGTTCCTTAGTCTGTGATGTGATTTTTCCACACAAAGTTGCAAAATTCCAAAAATATATATATTTTTTTCCTTTTTCGTGGAATTCCTCAACATCAGTATTTTGGAATTAATAGGTGTAAAGAAGAAGAAAAACTAGAAAAGTTTTCTGTTTAACCTCCCATAATCAGGCTACAAATCAGTTGGCTCATTTTAAGCAGAACTGAATTCAGATATTTTTCTCTGTAAGGGATTTCGGAAAATCCAGAGGAAAATCCAAAATCCCAGCTCCAGAATTCATCATTTTAAAGAGTATGATTTGGTGAATCTGAGTTTTGACAGTCGTTTAATGGTAATCACATTGTAGTCAGCACCACTCACAGCCATGTGTGACATGACACCAAACCTTTGCCAGACAATATGACTAAAATTCATCAACTGGGTACACCTTGTAGACTCATCGACTTTCTTGTAGATGCTCTTTAATAACACTTAACGTTTTCTTTCAAGCATTTATGAAAATATTCTGATGATCCATTTTGGAAATTTGATCACATGAGAATCAAGTCAATCAAAATCAACATGATAGCAGACTAATGGGTGCTTGTTATGTACTCTTGTTGCCAATGTACAAATAATGTTAATTTCTGTTCTAAATCAGTTAGGTTAGATTGATTATTATGTCCATTTGAGTTACGTTACCTGATAATTATCAAGTTTCCTTCAGAGTTAAAAATTTTAAAACAAGTAAATTGATTTTTGAAAAAAAGTCTCATTGATGTTCTCAGACTCTTAAAGGACAAAATTGGGAAATTTCATTAAAGCCAGTCGTTAGTATTAGCAATTTCATTAGTGACTACTTTTCTTATACTAGTGTCAATTTTTTTTTAACACTTAAAAGTGCTAAATGATAAACTTTTTTAAAATTTCCATTAATACTTGTATAAATGTCTCAAATAAATTATATAAATAGCAACATATTGAGACTGACAAGAAATCATTGATGACAAACAAGAAATTTTTTTTATATTAGCAGATAATTTTTTAATAGCCTCATTCTTCATTTAGTTGTCTTGTGGCTACCACTAATAAAGTTTGTCATCGGCAGATAATTTTCTGTCACTTTTTTCATTTAGTAACCCTGTAGCCAGTGGTCGCCACTAATTTTGCCCTTTCTGGTCTCTCTTAGTCCTAGAATATCTTTATATATTTATTGGTAGAAAGTCTTGCATCTCCTTTAATTTCATTTCTTTAATCATAAAGATATATATATATCTAAAGTTAAGATTTTTGGAAGAATTTATTAGTTTCATTGGTATTTATCTGTCAGCGGTACCATGGATGTGCTATAATGCATTGGTGCACATTTTTTTAAATTCTCGACCCCCTATTTTATATAAAATTTTATTGCGACCCCTGGACATTTTTTCTTTTTTTTAATCATCAAACGTAGTCGACTTTTGGGGATTAATTCTTTTTTTGATTTGCACTTATGTTTCTCCTTTATTAGAGGTTTGAATAAACATAAAATTTTATGAAGCAATGGTTATATTTATCCACTTGGGCATAAATATATTTATCTAAAAATATTTTTAAAACATTACACCATAAGAATTCAATGTGAGGTGTGTGCTTGCAAAGAGCTCCTGATTGCTTCAGTGTTCAAATCTGTATTGGAAATCACAAGCCGTAAGTCATTGTTGGGATCTAATTGAGATCAATATTTTCTTTTAATGGCAACTAATTTTGAAAAACATTTTTAAATAAACGACTGAATCAAAATATTATATGACTTTTTTATCGGCACAACATATTTTGTTCCAATCGATAACCAGCATTTTTTAAGAGTCAGACACTTAAATTGAATGCACAGTGTTTTGTTGGTTAAAACATCAGTTAACTGTTCTTTTTAATTTAAAGGGATAATGGACTTAAAAATATCAAATGAAAATGAATCATCCAACCTATTTCATTACATTGAAATTTTTTGAAAAGTTTTCACCTAATTTGATCATATCCTTCTTGCCAAAGCATTAGCTTATTTTTAAAAGCTTCAATTTTACTACTCGATGTTAAAATGTTTTTACTTTCTCCCTGTAGATTTAAATTCAAATTGTTAAGTTTTTCAAAAATTTCAACCATGTAACTGAGTTTTTTGATCCAATGTCCATTAATAAATAATCTTGCCAATATATGTTTATTTTCTACCAAAAAAAAAAATTATACTTCATTTCTCAGATTGTAAATATGTCACAATATTTTACCACGTAAGAGCCATCTGAGTTTGGTATGCAGTATTAATGTCTCATGCACAGAGTCCATCTCATTACAGAGTATTAAAAAGGACGGCTGTTTAGGCTGTTGCTTTTGATGTAATTAATTTCAATAACAACATCCAAGTAACAAAAACAGTATATAAATATAATTAAAGAATGCACTTGAATGAACATAAGAAACATCAAAACTGAATAATTGAGGAACAGAGGGAAAGAACTGTACGATTGTTCTTGTGATCACAGTATAAAGACTAAATAGCAGGGGGTGGAGCAGCTAGATTGTAAAAGTTGTAGCAAAGATAACCACTACTAAAAATCAGACCGACCTAAATTGTATATGAATACAAACAGAAAGCAAGTAGAGGCCAGTTCAAATTGACAATTATCTTTTATTTCTATGTCTATTCGCCTGCTGTTTGCCGAAATATAGGTATTATATACTAATACCAGGGTGATCAGCGACCTGGAAAACATGGAAATATCAGGGAATTTGGTTGACCTGGAAAAATCATGGAAATCTTAGGGAAATTCAAACTAAACCTGGAAATTGATTGAAACAAATACTAATTTCCATTACGATTGCGGTAATCTGGAAATAAGAAATTAATCTCAGCTTTCAGGCTCAATTCATACCTGAAAGCAGCTTGGACTCTATTTTTATCCAGTCTTTGAGCTTTGAGCTCAGGGTCAGGATAAAAATTTTATTTGCAGGGGTGTAAAAATCTACGTGCCAGCAGGCAATTTCTCACCACTAAATTTTATTCATTATTTTTTGTCTAATATTTCGTCTTAAATTTTTTGTAAGAAACTCTCGCTGTTTGAGAAACAAGAATGTAGGCCTAAGTTTCTTACAGTGTTTTGCAATCCTTTAAAAACTGAAAGTAAACTGAATTGTTATTAATCTATACTCATATTATAAAAAAGTAAAGTTTGTGTGTTTATTTACAGGGGATAATATCTGGAATTACCAAACCAATTTTAAAAGTAATGATGGCAAAATGATAGCGTGATAGTCCCTATTCCAACATAAATTATATTTTACATCTGTGCCACTATCCCCATGGGGGTACAGAAGCAAAAAACATTCTAAAAATGCAATTTTTGTGTTACTGAAAGCCCTAAAAACTTGAAATTTGGTATGTGAGTTACTTATAAGACATAAATTATGTCTAAAAACAGTTCCTAAAAAAATTCAAAATTTAAAAAGGGTGAAAATGCGCAAAAAGTGTTCTAAAAAATTCTAAATTGCAATTTCTACGCTATCTCAGGGAATACGAAACTGATTTAAAAAATAAAGGTTACAAATTGATGGGGCCAGTCCTTATTCCAACATAGGCTATGTTTTATGCCAGTGCCACTACTACCTGGTGGTTGGAAGACCAAAAACTGTTGAAGGAGCTAGTAACTTGATATGTGGCATGGTAGTTACTTATAAGATGTAAGTTCCCTCTAAGAACAATAGAAAAAAATTTGAAATTTAAAAAAGAGGGAAATGCATGAAAAGCATTCTAAAAAGTTCCAAATTACCATTTCTGTACAATATCAGAAATTACCAAACTGATTTCAAAAATAATGGTTGATGGCAACAGTTCCTGTTCTAACATAGGCTATATTTTATGTCGGTGCCACTACCACCTCGGGGTTTCAGAAGCTAAAAATACGTTCCAAATTGTAATTTTTGTGATATTGAAGGGGCTAGCAACTTGAAATTTATCATGGTACTTATAAAAAAAAAAATCTAAATTTAAAAGAGGTTAAAATGCATGAAAAGCATTCTAAAAAATTTTTAATTATGATATCTAGGCAATTGTTAAAGATAGAAACTTGAAGTTTGGCGTGGTAGATATTTATAAGATGTAAATTCTCTCTAAAAATAGTTTCTAAAAAATTCTAAATTTAAAAAAGTGAAAAGAGCGAAAAGCGTTCCAAACATGTTCTAAATTACAATTTTTATAAAATCTCAGAAAATACCAAACTGATTTCAAAAGTAATGATTGCAAATTGATGGTGACAGTCCCTGTTAAAGCTAAGGCTATATTTTATGTCATCAGTACCACTACCATTGGGAGTTTGCAGAAGCAAAAAATTTCTAAATTGCGATTTTTGTGACACTGAAGGAGGGCTAGAAAGATTAAATATGGCGTGGTAGTGATTTATAAGATATTATTGCTATTTAAGGCCAGTTAATGATAAAAGGTGTGAAAATGTGCAAAAAGCTTTCTAAAATATTCTAAATTAAGATTAAAATATTCTAAATTGAGATTTCTATGCAAGTGTTAAAGATATAAACTTGAAATTTGGCATGGTAGATACATATAAGATATAAATGATCTCAAAAACAGTAACTAAGAATTTTGAAATTTAAAAGGGTGAAATGAGCAAAAAGCTTTCTAAAAACTTATGACTTCTGTGGAATCGCAGAAAATATAGTAAACTGATTTTAAAAGTAATAGTGAAAAATTGATGGTGACAGTCTCTGATTCAACATAGGTTGTATTTTTTTGTCAGTGTCACTACCAAAAGGGGTTTCAGGACGAAAAACATTCAAAATTACAATTTTAGTTATACTGAAGGGGCTAGAAACTTGAAATTTGGCCTGGTAGTTAATTTTAGGATGTAAATGCTCTCTAACAACTGAACTGTTTCTAAAAATTTTAAGTGTGAAATAAGTGAAAAACGTTCTAAAAATTTTCTAAATTTCTATTTATTTATTTATTTATTTTTTTTTTTTTTGAATTGTCAAAGTCAAAATCTTGCAACTTGGAATAGTAATTACTTATATGGTGTAAATGCCTTCTAAGATCAGTTTAAAAAAATAGAAATTTAAAAGTAGAAAATAAGTGAAAAGCATTCTAAAAATGCTTTAAATTATGATTTCCATATGGAATTTTCAATGATAGAAACTTAAAGTTTGGCATAATAGATATAAAACGTAAATGCTCTCTAAGAACAGTTTTTAAAAGATTCAAAATTTAAAGTGGTAAAATGAACAAAAAATCTTTTAAAAACTTTCTAAGTTACTATTTCTATGTAATCTTGGGAAATATCAAACCGATTTCAAAATGTATATTGGCAAATTCATGGTGACAACCCATGTTCCAACATATGCTATATGTTATGTTGGTGCCACTACCGCCTGAGGGGTGTTAGACCATTAGACTAGAATCTTGAAATATGGAATGAAAGTTATTTTTAACACTTTGAGATCTGAGCTATTTCAACTGCATATCTCTCTCTGGACTGAGAGCACAGTAGAACCCTGGTTATCCGAAAATCGACTTAACTGAAATACCTTAAAATTCCTCAAAGTCCTTTTTAAATGTGAAAAAATTCATTGTCAACACTATTTTGACCGATGTCAAATGACACCTTTCAACATATTTTGATTTATGATTACTATTTTATTTGTAAGTATTAGATCAAAACAACTCCGAATCATTTTTAGTACACTGAAGAGTTGTTTTAATACTTATTATCTTTAAAAATTAGAAGCAAACTAAGTAAAAATCAAAACTTTGAAAGGTGTTATTGGACACTGGTAAAAATAGTGTTAAAAAAGCATGTTCTTTATGAAAGTAATAAACAGAGTGAATTTGCTTATTTTTTCCATAGCGTAATTTCGGGCACTTTATTAGATAGACACGTACAACACTTCATTTTTTTTACAAAATATGTTGTTATTTTCTTTTGTTTTTCAACTTTGCAGTCATTTCAATGCTGCTTTATCATGCCACCTTTTAATTAACAACACATCTGATGCTGTTGCATCTTCTTGAACTTCAACATATCGATCGCAGCTTTTCATCAAACAAGTTTTCACCATAAGCCTCCTAGTTATTCGAAAATTCCTATGGAACCCCAGTTAACCAAAAATGCTTTGGTCCCATGCTTTTCGGATAACCGGGGTTTTACAGTATTTGTTACTTTTCATGATTTTTTAAAAGTTGGAAGATATGTATTTTAATATTTTTTATTCATAATGAAGGAACTACTTAAATGCACTTTAATGCGTAATTAATGAACAAACATTTAATGAGAAATTATTAAAAAAGAATGTTTTATATTTTTAAAAAAAAGTTTCCTATAAGAAATCATAATTTTTTAACATAAAATTTCACATAGACTTGAACAAAAACTTACCCAAAAGTTGTACAAATATTTGAAAATAGATTTTATTTGCATATGAACATTATATGGTATAATTTGCTTTTGTGTGGTACATTTCAAAGCACAGATTTGCACAAAGAGCAACACCACAAAATCCACAATAAGTTTGAGTTAAGCTCTGATTCTAGATATTTTCATATACTTTCTCCTGTTTAGTGTTGCAATCTCTATTTTTTTTCCAAAATGGAAAAGTCGTAGCTAATATCTGAAAAGACCGCAAACGTATGTAGTCGGTAATTATATAGCTCAGAGAGTTAAAAGTTGACAAAAGAGACACTCTCGGGCTTAGTTCGCTTTACCGAAAACAGCAATCGTGTAACACTCGGGCTTAGACCTCAAAATGTTATCAAAATCTCAAATAAAAATTGAATTGAGCATAAAAGCTTCAAAATACATTCTAAATATCTTTTATTTAGAATTAGTTTGAGTCTTATTAATTTAAGTTGAATGAAGTTTAGTCAAACTGTGGCTTGATTAGTAATTTTTTTTATTATTACTAACAGTATAATTTTTTCTAATAAAAATAGGCACACAAATACCACTATCATATTTCAACTATTATGTAAGCAAAGCTGTGGGTTTTGCTAGAGTGACATAAAGGAAAATATTCTATCTGATTTTGAAGCCTTTGCATGGTCAGTGTTAAAACATACAGAAGCCATGAAATATCTCTTATTGTTTCTCTCTCTCTCTTTCTGTTTGAAGTCCCTTGTTTATTGGAAAACAAAATTCATGTCTTTCTGCCATAGTTGTATTGATATTTTATAAAAATGAAAATAGTGACTTTTACAGATTTTTGCCAGTCGTTGGATATAAAAAAATTAAACAGATTTTCAGGAATATGAAAATCGAGGTAATGAAAATATTAATCTTGAAACATTTTTAAAATGATTTTAACAAATTCCTGCTGTGTATTTTCGGTATCGGTCTCAGCCAATTAAAAAACAAAAAGTCTGAACTTATCTCTAGGATGAAAATGAATGGTTGTATTTTCCTTGTACAAATCTGTAATTGACAAAACTTGATATGCGAATCATTCTCAGATAATGGGAAACTTTATGCCCTTGTCTAAAAAATGTGAATTAATCAAGTGAACTATGAATGTTTGAATTTTTTGTGAACATTTCTGTTCGATTACTCACTATATTATGCACTTTAAATATGAAAAAAAAAAATCAATATCTAAAAAAGTTGTAAACAAAGGCTTGTCCCAACTTTCAAATTTATTAATTGAAACCCTTGTTTTTTAGATTTGGAAAGCTTTAGAACAAACGGCAGTGATTATGTGGGTATATATTTCCCATCTCTATTTTTTACACATTTGACACTTTAGACAAAACAGAAAAGATATCAATTAATTATCCGGTAATTGTCTATCAATCTTGACTACCATTTATCCTCATTTGAAGTTTGTCCCTATTGTCATTACCAGGACGCACAGTAATTTTCCATTCGGCTCCCTCCTAGATGTCGTTTTGATACGACTCGACAGCATTTTCACATTGTACAGTACCACAAGTTCTAACAGGCAGTAATGTCTATTTTTGATTAACTATGCAAGAAATTGTAGTGTGATTTTTTTTTTTTTTTTTTTTAAATATAAACTTACTAAATAATGACTATATGTATTAGAGTAATGTTGTAAATGAAATTATCTATGAAAATTTCATAATTTTAACGCTAACCTGGAAATTTGAAGCTAACCTGGAAAAATCATGGAAATATCAGGGAATTTTAAGATAAGAGATTTCTGACCACCCTGTAATACAGATAGTTGTTATCCTAAAAAAATATAGTACTATTTTTATAAATAATATTATATCATTTTTCTGGTAGCTGTTACTGGTTCAAAGAAAACCTTACATTATTTTGTTGTCAGATAAATTTCTTTGAATTTTGCGACCCATAAAAATTTTCTCCTGACCCTTCTTGGGGTTGCAACCTACACTTTGCGCACCACTGCTATAGTGCATCATTTAAGAGTGATGGGTCAAAAGTCTAGCAAAATGACTTATCTGTATTTATAAATAAATAAATATAATTACAACAATAGTAACAGAAAACATATAATTGTTTAGTTTTATCTGTTGAACTTGTGGGTCCTCTCTTGTCAATTAAATTGGTTTCAGTTTCAACTGATCTTTCAATAAATGGTAGAGGACTCAGTCTTTTTTCATCCAGAAATAAAGTGCAATAAAAATGACATCATATATACAGTCACGACAGTAAAAAGTAGGATATTTCATTGGATGAGTGAAAATTCATTTTCTGTTTTGTGAATGACATTATTTTCACTGTCAGAACCATTCTATGCTTCTAAGATCAATGCATTATTGAATTAAACAAAAACATAATTTGAAGAGGAAATTAAAAAAAAAAAAAATTATTTCCTACATTGTTTAAGCTCGAGAAGGGACAGATATTAAGATATTTCATTCAATTAGTTCTACATTTAATGTTAAATTTTTGTAACAAATAAGTTAAACCAATTGAACATTAAAAAATAAAAATAAAATTCGTACAACATGGTACTTTAAACACCCTAAAAACTTAGATTCCGTTCAAATGAAATGGAAATAAATCTTAGACTTTTCCCATTTTTAAGTTGTAAATATTTATATTGCAGATTTTGTAATATGTTTATGACGATTGTATACATAAAATGATAAGATACATTCAAAATACAAAATTTTAAAAAAGTCTAAGATTTATTTCTATTTCATATTCAACTCCTTTTTAATTCTTAAAAAAACTATTTCAGTTTAATTTTTCACGTGAAAACCCTTCAACTAAATACAGACAAATTATTATTACGGCTTTTGAATTATTGGCAACAATGAAAAAAAAAAGGTTAAAATTTATTGGAAAAATGTCTGTTAATTCTCAATGAAAAAAGCGAAATTTGGAATTATTAAGAAAAATATTTGAATAATGTAAATAAAAATTAACCCATGTTATTCTCTGGGTTATAATTCACCCATATGCAAAGGCATTTTATCATCCGTTTTGACCCTCACGTCAGGCAAACATTTTCATACTTGAAATTTATAATATTAGAATTAGCAAAGAATAAAAAAAATGAGTGGCATCAGGGACAAAAAGGTGGGAAGAAAAAATGAAAAAGTTATGAGCTCTATAGGCTTTTCTATGTTAAATTAACATTGAGAAGTGACACTGAAAATAAATAAGTATTGCGCTGCCGCGCAATACTTAAATACATGGAAATGGTGTCATTTTCAGAAACATTATAAACTAAGTAGTGGGGCATTGTCTTTTTTACATCTAGAAATAAAGGTTACTGAATGTGATTCATAATTACACAATCATACTACAATATTTTTCTTTCATAGATGAAAATGATTTTTTCATTTGAGAATGACATCATTTCCACCACTGGGATCATTTTTTCATTTCAAGATTAGTCAATCATTTAAAAATATTTGAATTTTGTGAATGCCATCATTTTCACTAGTAGAAGTAGGTCCTATTCTGATTAGTGGATCAGATTCAATTTATGTTAGACAGACACGTGTGATGAATTTCAATATTATGAACTACAAACATAAAATGTGAAAGAAATATTACTTTTTTAATACATACAGTTAGCGACTTAAATTAAATTTTAATTTAAACTCTGAGTTGCTTTTTGGCTTGCTTAACCCCTTGACTATATCATCGACAAAACTGACTTTAGTTTCAAGTTTCAATGGTTTCTGCCATGCACACATTGTACGTCGACGTAGTCTAGGTTTTAAGGCAATCTTATTTCTTTGCAATCATGGTATATATGAACTTGAAGATATATATTATGAAGGGTTGGGGAATGCTGTTGTTCATAATGCTCTTGATCACTTTAACCTGAATAATTAGATTAAAGCGATTTAAAATGTTGTTTAATTCTTTCTGTACTGTACTTTTTTGTTAAATTATGTTTTGTTTCAATTAAATCTTGTCTATTGATTGTGGTATGTTTCTATTACAGAGATATTAGAAAATTAAAATGTGTAAATAAATTAGAACTTCAACTTGAGTATTTACTTTATGTTTTAAAAAAAGATATGAATTGTGAAGAAGATTTATATTATTTAGAGGTAACTGTTTTTATTATGCTTAACTTTATAAATTTGTATTTAACTAGTTTTGTTATCTTTAACTTATAAATGTGTGTTTAATTGTTTTTATTAGTGATGTAATGCATATTCGGCCTTTTTATCGAATATTCCGTTTGCTGAATATTGTTGTATATTTAACTGAATAAATTCAAGAGAATATATATTTTTCTTTTTCTTTCTTTTTTTTTTTTTTAATTCTTAAAGCCAAAGTGGCTATTTTCTGACACATTCATGAAACCACTTTCATCCTTAAATGACAAAATAATAACTTTGAATAATAAATGTTAAAAGTTTTGTTAAATATGTAATTTGTAATTTAAGTTATACAAAGTAATTTAAGAATGGGAACTGGTTTTAGAAAAGATTAATTTTTACAAATTTGTTAACAAATAAGATTTATTTTACCAAGGACTATTTATGGAAGTACCGCATGTTTCCATGTATAAGCCGAGTATACGACTTTTCAGGGAGAAGTCATCCAAAATCAGAAACCCATATATAAGCCGATGTTAAACAAACATAATGAAAAATTCACCGAATGATTTTTTTTTTGGGGGGGGGGGGCATTGCTAATAGATAAAAATACTCTCTCCAAGTTATTGATATCATCTAGAGATCTTCGGCAGATCCCAGATAGCCTTACTTGTATTCTTCAAAACTCGGAAGTTTTCTAAATGATTCATTTCAAGACAGGCTCAGTTCAAAATGGACTGAATGGATATCATCTGGGGATGTTGCTGTGACAAATGGCAGTAATTTTTAAAAAGTTGACATTTTTGTTATCTCTGAATGGGTGAAAGAAGCTTGGCTTGAATTACTGCAAGAAATGATCGTTCGATCTTTCAAAAAATGTTGCATCAGTAACACAATGGATGGAAGTGAGGATGATGAACTAGATACTGATGATATTCATCCTGATGTACCAATGAGAGAAAGCAGTTTTAAGTAGTTGCTTGAAAATTCTGATTAGAAAATTGTAGATATTTTTTATGATTTTTATATTTCTCATCCTTTCTATTTTAGAATGTCAAATTTGGAAATTATCTTAATCTCTTGTATAAGCCAACCCCACCACTTTTGAGCCAAAAAAATGTCCAAACCTTCTCGGCTTATACACAGAAATATATGGTAATCCATTGTAAATCATAAGGGAAAAATAAGAATTGAGAAGCTCATTAAATTCTAATGTAAGAATGTATAAAAGTATTGCTGAATAGTAGAAATAAAGAATTTTCTTTACATTTTAATGTAAATAATATACAATTGTATTCTACTTATAGAATGTCAATTTGATATGTTTAAATATCTACTTATGTAAAATCCAAGTGTAGGAAAATGTAGGTAACCATTCCAGGGCGCCATTCTGCCTTGAACTTTCTACTGAATCGATTTTGCTAATTATTATTTTTTTTTGTGTGTGTGTGTGTGTGTGAAAGCTGTTCATTTGTAGATGTTCCCGCACTAGCTTTTTTTAAAAATATTCCTATTTTTATAATTTAATTTTAAAAGTTTTTATATGAAATTTCTTCAAAATGATGGCAATTGGATTACTTCCATTGTTTCAGATAAAAGAGAAATAATGAAAAATATTCAGACATGGGACTTTTTGGGTGTATTTTTTAAATTGCAAGATATTTTTGGTAAAAAAATTTTATACACGTTTATTTTTATAAATGAATAAAAATTCATATTTATTGCAACATCATGAGAATATTGTCTATTAGGTTTATTTTATCTTTATGCATTATGACTTTATTAGTATTTTTTCATTAGAATTAAATAAGAAATATATTTTTATTTGAATATACTATGGTTAAGCATAAAAGTATGTATATAATGTATGTTTGAAAGTTTGTGCCAGTGACATTATACTTAGCTTGAAATGTATTTTTAAAGCTAAGGAGAAAAATTTATATGATTGTGTCAACATGACGTAATTTTCACTGATTTTTCATTTTTTAATTCTAAAGATTAGAATTGAAGCCTTTATTGATCGCTCAACTATTTCAGAAATTAAATATTTAGTTAAACAAGTAAGAAAAATCATGCGTTAAGCATAGATTATGAAACACTTTCCAACACTTCCTGAATGCTTTAAAAAACTTCATTATTTAGAGAAATAAGGTATATAAGAGAACTAAGTAAACATTTTAGAAAACGCATGAAACATTTGAAAAACTGATTTCTGCAGTTACTGTCTATAGCCAAATATGTATTCCAATTCTTTTGAACAGCCCTGTATTTGATTTGTAGGTTGATATATATACTATATAATGGGAAAATTTAGTTTAGCAAGAAAATGCACAACAGGTTGAAATTTCTCTTTCAGCAGTTTATACTAACAGATCAAAACATACTTGTATACATTTGTACAGCCCTGTAGTTAACCTAGTACCTTTACTACATGCCACTATTTAGCTAAAGTTTAATTCAAAGTAAAACACTCTTAAAACTACCGAAATCACATTTCCAGAAATTATCATATATAAGACGGCCATGTATCCAACTCTTTGCATGACCCTGTATATTCTTTTATCTATGTTCTACAAACATTTCTTAGTAAACCAAATGCAGTTCCACGTAAAAATGCATAACTCATTTAAAAACCACCTTTAAGCCATTTGCAATCATACCCAGTAACCAGTGACCCGGAGCCGAACAATTTTTGATGCTCCAGCTCCAGCTCCGCTCCTAGAGAAAATACTGTGGCTCCAGCTCCGGCCTCGGCTCAGACTTCACGCTTTTGAGTTGCAGATTTTAATTTACACGTTTAATTTTTTGCTCACAAATACTTTCTACCTCATTAAAGATCTGACAAAATGCATTTTTCTTCTCATCAAACTTCAAATGCTTGTTCAGAAAGTATGACATCTAGCTTTTGCTTTTAAAATAGAAAGTTTGGTGGAATTTTAAACAGAAAAATCTTAAATTTCTTCTACACTTTTCAAACAGCCAAAATTGTACAACTACACATGTAAACAACAGGCGGCCATATATGTTTTCGAATAGTGTTGTCACTTAGTTCAAGTAGAAAGTAGAAGTAAAGTAGTGTTACCATGTTTTGAGAAGGTTTCCTTCTCTAATAATAATAATAAAAACCTAAAAAATGATATAATTAAAATACTGAATAATGATGTACAGTAGAAGATCTTTATAACGCAAACCTAAAAACGCAAGGTTGTGCGTTATATAGAATTTTGCATTATATGGATCACATTTCACACATCATTAAATTTACCTTATAAACACGACCATATAAATCTGAAAGATACCAAAATACATTAGAGTATCTTTATACTGCACTTCTTGTCACCAGGAATTATCCAAATTATAAATTTTTGCATTATATGATCATTTTATATTGTTTATTTTATAAACATGGTCCAACTATACCTGGACCCAATCATTCATTATATTACTCATTTCCAAAAATATAATATTTATTGTAATAATAGCAATTTTTTTTCATTAAAAAGTTTTGAATTAAGAAGATAAAGTTGAATGTATCAAATGTAGTTTTCTAGAGAGTAGCAATTTTTACAATGTGGGATTTCAGGTGCTTATTACCTGCAAAATTCATTGTTTACATCTGAGAAGTTGTGCGTTATATGGAGAATTGCATTATATAGAATCGCGCTATAAAGATCTTCTACTGTAATTAAAATATTTTGAGCCTAAAAATTTAAAAGACTGAAAAAAAAAAAAAGATTAAAAAAAATATTAAAAACTAAAGGAGCCCTGGAGCTGGGGAAAATTTAGAGCTCCAGCTCTGGCTCCGGCTCCAAGGAAAACACAGCTCCGGAGCGCTCCGGCTCCGGGCTCCAGCTCCGGGTCCCTGCCAGTAACCATTAGGAATTATTTTGTGTAGCCCTGTATATGAATTACAACATTTATACACACCATATACTATGCATAAATATAGTGAAACATAAAAGCACGTAACATAAGTAAACATGCATTTCCAGCAATCATCGCTACTGTACAGTACTTCGGATACAATATAGTATCCGAAATCTTTTGTGTGTCCTTGTAAATGCCATGCACTTCGTATTATATATGAAATAAGTTATAGTAAACCTCAGCGACGCATATCAATTTCATTATACATGAAATAATTTAACATAATTAAAATACGCCACAAACAATTCCCTCCACCCCGATATCGTTCTGTAACGGAATTGTTTTGTGTGGCCCTGTAAATGAATAATAACTATTCTTTGCACCGTATATTCTACAGAATGCATATTTTAGTGCATTTGATAAATGCATATCAATTTTATTGTGTTTGAAAGCATGTAACATCATTAGAAACTATTTTAAATGATTTTTTCCCATAGGGCCATAATGTAACGGAAAACTTTTGACTGTCCCTGTAAATGAACTAAACACGCTAGAAACTTTATTTGAAATAGGGATCGTGCTATGGTAGAGGTCACTAACATCCAAAAATTTCAGAACGATCCGAGTATATTTACGAGAGTTAGAGCGCGGACAGACAAACCAAAGTCATAAGCATTTTTCTACTTTGTTGGAAAGTGTTAAAAATATCCTCATCATTTGCATTTGTAGAAATCATTTGTCATTTTTAAAATGTACTTTTCTACAATACAAACCTTTCAATAACAAAATCTTCATGCTGTTTGTTTGTATGAAGCCTTATGAAAATGAAACGCGGATCAACATTCCGTCATTTTTGACTATTTATATACTAGTAGTAGAATAAAATTCAAATCTTTCATTTTATGTGATGAAATAACAAGGAACAGGGATGAATTAGGTGAAATCAAATCCTTTTTTCACCTTTTATGTTTTTGAAATTTTTATTTTATCAATGAAATTGTATTTGTTGTTCACTTTTGCAGTGAATGTACTCATATTGTTCTAGGTCTTCCATCCTATACCCATCCAACAGTCAGAATAAATGGTTGATCCTTCTTTAATCTGCATTTTTTCATTAATAAAAAAACAAAAACATGAGTTTAATAGATACACAGCTAAACTAAAGGTTTAAAGAGAAAAATAATCATAATAAAAAAGGGTTGCCATAAGTCTTGAAATTCTTAGCAATATTGTTGGAGATTAACTACTGGCATACAGCTAATACTAAAGTACGTATGATACATTAAATTTGAATATTAAATTAAAGAATTGTCAAGATTAAATTGCACATGTTATTTGCTGATACTTCTTTCCTGTTTTGTTTTCTTTCAATTTTGGTATTTATTTAAGAATTTATTTATATTAAATATGTATTTTTCTGCCTATAATATTTTATGTGCATATCATTCAGAATTATGTTCTTTACTTAGGGTAAAAATGCAAGGAAACGAAAAATTAAAATTATTCCCTGCATAGAACAGCTTTATACTGCATATTCTGCCTTGATAAGTTATATAACTTGGGCAAATATTTCTCAAAGTAAGTGCAGTCAAATTAAAGTAATTTTATTTATTATTATGATAATGATAAAAGGAAATTATATTTAACTAAATAATGCTCTTTTTTTTCTTCAGATGAAAAGTTATCACAATCTAATAAAGAGTTTGCTTTTACTATTATTCATGCATTTAAGAAGCTAATAGATAATCCAGGAATTTGGGATATTTTTGTTCTGAAACTAATTGAAGTAAATTTTATTACTATTGTTTTCTTTTATTTTCCTGTGTGAATGTACTTATTGCATAAAAAATAGTTTGATATAGATGTTGGATAAAATGTTCAATAATCAAGTCATAATTGTTTTAATGAAATATAGTTTATTCAAGTGGGAGTATAAATCCAGGTTTTTTTTTTTTTTTTTTTTTTTTTTTTTAAGAACGAATGATTAAAAATGATATCTACAGCCAAAGTGATTAGTAAAATTATAAAAATAAAATTTAAAAGGAAGATATATTGAATTTTTAAAAAAGTTATCTATTTGTGTCGATTCTAAAGGTTGACGGTGGTATATATCTAGCTTTCTAATACTTTAAAAATATGACTTTGTTAAGAGGATGCAACTATTATTGTCTGCCTTACTAAAAATTCAAGCATAATTACTTCTCACCATTCTTTAAAAGGTGATTCATTGTTGTTTTTCTTTTAAAATATAATATAAAACATCTTTAAGTCGGCAGAAAATTAATTATATATTTAATTTGCAAAATTTTGTTATTTTCAATCTCAAATTCTTGAGAATACCTAGAGGAGCTCTTTATGATATGAATCAGGCAATGATATTGTCCTCATTATGACATTTATTTAAAAAGAAAAGAGTAATATTGTTAATGTGCAGATAAATTATTTCTCACAAAAACTAGATAAAGTGTTGTAATATCATAAATTCTCATTTTTATGCAGATAATTTCATGTTAGGAAGATGAATATTATTTTTTAAATGAAAATTAAATATATAAACTTTAATACAGTAGACTCTCTCAAATCCACACAGCTTGGGATCAGAGGTGTGGATTTTAGAATTTTGTGGATTTCTGGTCATTGCTTTGTTTACATTTTTTAAAGTAATTTGAATGTAATAATGTGATCGAAATTATAATGAATGCTTCCAATATAGTAAAATAATTAAGTAAAGTGTTAAACTAAAATAATAAAAAGTAAGACAATTTTAAAATTGATTAAATTATTAAAAGTAAGTGTCAAGTAAATAATTAATATACTAGAAAGGTAGACCGTCAAAAATGACGGAAATTTAGATATAAAGATATATACAACTCATGTGCAACAATATGTGTTTTCTCGCTTGTTCTGCAGTGATAGATGAAAATAACACATTTTAAGAACGAAACACATTTATGAAAAACTGTGTACAGTAGAAGATCACTAATCTGCACAGTTTGGTTGCAAGTGTTATGCAGATTTGAGGCTTTTTGCGGTCATGTCTATTCAATCTTTGTTTACATTTTTTTAAATTCATATATTGGACAATTTAGATTGTTGAGCCTTAAAAATAAATAAATAACACACTTGAAGTAAGGTTAAAAACTATTAAATTATCGTATATGATTTCATGAAATAGTATTATATGGTATTATATGTGTGTGCTTCACGATCTTGGTTACGATGTTGGCGAAATTGGCTGCAACTTGTCATAATCCTAATAGTGTGGGCCGCTATAACAAAAAAGTAACCAGTTTTTAGTAAAATTTCTGATATAAAGTAGCTTTCAAAAACTTGTGTAAAATTGCAGGCCGTTCTCGTGTTATGTCAGTCCTAGGAATAATATTTCTAACACTGAAGATTTTCCATGTATATATGGAATTTAGAAAAGCTTCTCCAAAAAAAAGGTCCTGAAATGACATTGTAATTCCTCTAACTTCGAAGTTTAATCGGGCCCTGATGTTGAGTACTGTAATCTAATAAATACAGTTATTTTGAATATTACAACAGAATTAAACAGTTAAACTTATTTAACTTAAACCCGCTGTTACTTCCCGATGTTATTTTTTAGTATTAAGAAAGAAAGTTATTTAAAATTTTCAAATCATGCATTTATGATTTTTTTAAGTCTTTAATAACTAAATAATGAAAAATTAGGCTTTTGTTCTGAGCTTATAAATATGACAATAAAATAATGTAACTAAGAGACATTGCAAAATTAAATCTTTGTTATTAAAAACCATAAACAAACGATACCGCCACCATTTTACCTACTATGACGTCATTAGAATATTGCCCATTGATTGTTGGAGAACTTACTTTGTGAATGATTACCTCAATGATTTAATATTTTTGACGTTTCACGATGAATGAATCACTTGTGTTTGTTTAGGTTTATGGAATGAGATATTAAGCTGTGAACCTAATTTCAATTGAAATTATCCAAGGATATATGTATTTTTAATCGAAATTAAAAACAATGCTTTGATCTCGAAATAAAAAGTTTTAATTTGTATAATTTGTTATTTCTGTTAATTATTTATTTAAGTACTTTTCCATTATAGCGCATTTTTAAAAAAAAGCTTGGCACGATTCGGGCATCAGAAAGTGAGATATGTTGCGAAAATATATAAACAGCTATGAAAACAAATCTAATGAACTTTTATCTTTGTTTATATATGCACTTATATACATAAAAAAATCGTTTCTAAATATATATAATTTTTTTTATATACAAATTACGACACAATTTCAGATATGAACCGGGATACCTAACTGGCGCCAAAATGGTGTTATTTTGCCTGCCATGGTAACCCGGCTATTGTTTTTTATTTATTAATAAATTGTTTAATTACTTTTATTTTCTGTTTTTTAATTATATAAACTGCTTTGTTCTATAGTTATGATTCAAACTTTTATTTATTTATAGTTATTTCCTTTTCAAAATGATAGCAAATAATTGAAAAATATATAAGTAACTGGTATTCGAAAGCGAGATTTCTGTCAAATTGGCGTCATAGAAAAATCAACCCCCATGCGTATATGACATCTGTGCAAAAATTACTTCTGTTTCTTTATAAAAATGGGTAAATAGCTTTTTTTATATTAAATTGTCGGCACAGATGTCATATACGCCCATATTGGTGCGATTTTTTTTTATGCCGATGTCATATACGCACCGGGTACTTAACTGGCACCAAAATGTCGTTATTTTGCTTGTAATGGTAACCCGAATGTTGTTTATGCTGTTGATGTTTTCGCCAAATTGGCGTCGGAAAAAAATTGTGCCAATATATGATATCTGTGCCAAATTGTATACATATGGAAAAAATTGCATGTGAGTATGAAGCAGTAAATAAATTGCCAGAAAATACGTTGGCAAACTTCTATCTCGCCAAGAAACTTTTCTCCGAAGTATTGTATGTAAGCAATGATTGCTAGAAATGCATTTTTAATTATGATATGCGCTTTTATGTTTTACTACATTTATGCATACTATACTGTGTGTATAAATGCTACAGTTCATAGGCAGGGCTACACAAAAGAATTCGTAAGGGTTACTGAGTATGAGAGTAAATTGCTTAAAGGTGGTTTTTAAAGGAGTTATGCATTTTTACGCTGAACTGCATTTAGTTTCCTAAGAAATATTTGTAGAATATAGATAAAATGATATAAATTGTCACGCAAAGAATTGGATACATAACCGTCTATGAATGATAATATCTGGAAATGTGATTTCAGTAGTTTTAAGAGTAGTTTAAATTAAATTTTAGCTAAATAGTGGCATATAATAATGGTACTATTGGCTATGGACGGTAACTGCTGAAATCAATTTTTAATTTTTTTATGCGTTTTCTAAAATGTTTACTTAGTTATCTTGGTACTTCTTAGTTATCCCGTCGACCAAATTACTGTCGCCAAATTGTAAGATTAATTGCCAACATTGGTTGCCATTAATTAATTAATTGTAAGATTAAATGCCAATAATGGCCAATAAAACCATTAATTCGACGTTTTATTTGTATTTTTATTAATGTTTTACTACTGATTTGGCGATTTATATAATTTAGCGAAATTGGTCGACGGGATATCTAAGAAGTAACGTTATCTTATTTACCTTATTTTCCTAAATAACGAAGTTTTGTTAAAGCATTCAGGATGTGTTGGAAAGTGTTTCATATTCTATGCTTAACGCATGATTTTTTTTTCTTTCTTTAGTCTTATTTTGCATTTATTTTATTCTTAATTTTTTAGTCTTATACTGCTTTATAGAAACTTTGGCACAGTTGTCATATACGTTATCATATATTGGCACGATTTTTTTCCGACGCCAATTTGGCGAAAACATCAACAGCATAAACAACAACATCCGGATTACCATATCAAGCAAAATTACGACACTTTGGCGCCAGTTAAGTACCCATTGTGTATATGACATTGGCGTCAGAAAAAAATCGTGCCAAAATGGGGCGTATATGACATCTGTGCCGAAATTTTAATATTTAATGTTTAAACTCTTCGCTCCACTCCCATTGCATATAGTACAAACTATAACGCGGATAGCGCAAAATAATAGACAGTTTGGTACTTTTCCACTGTAGGGGCTTTGGCATTTTTTAAAAAAGCTTGGTGTAATTTAGGCATCAGAAAGTGAGATTTGGGTACTTTACTGTTATGCGGCCACCATTGTCGCCAAGCGTAATAGTTGGCGCAAAATCGTGAATTGAAGCATTTGAAAAATAAAATTAATTGGTGCATTGTCGATACTAAAGTGAGCATTTAAAAATATAACATTTGAAAATTCCAGACTTTTACAAACTATTTCATCAAATCACAAATATATACTTAAAATAAGTGAACAAATAACTGCTATAAAATAAAGCAATAAAATAAAACTCATATTAAACTGCTGGCATAAAATTGCAAATATCTTTTAGCATTTTGAAATAATTGGCGCATTAGCATACATTTTGGCATGGTGTCCGTATAACGGAAAAATATCGAGATTTGTTGTCAAATCATATAAACAGCTATGAAAACAAATTTAATGAGCGTTTTTGTTTGTTTTATATGTATATTATTGATGTTTTTATGTACAAATTACATCTGTTTCTGTATAAAATTAAAGAAACGGCTTTTTTTATATTAAATTATAAATATCGAAAAAAATGCGTGTGTATATAAAATGAAACAGTGAATAGGTTCCTGGAAAATATGTTACCAAATTTCCTTTTTCGCCAAGGCACCTATACTGGAAAAGTACCTAAAGCACATTAAAATCGCGCAGTTAGGAGCTCACACTGTGTACCGTTGTCTATTGGCGGTTATTTTATTAGTAGCATCGGGAGGAAGATGTAAAGATGTACTTTAAATTCTCACCTATAAATTTCGAAAAAATATCTTAAAAGAGTGGAGTTTAAATTAAATTTCGGTGACCTCCATTATGAAAGATTAATGGTTTTAAATGCGAATTTCGACAAATTAGCCAGCTATCGATAAGTTGGATAACATTTGGCGCTACTGTAGTAACCTTGCATTAATATTTTTCAACAATTACTCATTTCAATGAGGCGGTCCTACCGGAATAGTGAGACAGAGACTTGGATTTTATATAAATAGATAATTAAATATGCATAATAAAGATGATGTACATTTTTCTTGAATTATTCAATGAAACTTTCTTCTTAAAAATACCCTATTAAATTACATCAAAATCATAAAGTAAGGAATTTTTATTTCAGGTTTAGCTAGTCTTAATAACCAAAAAATGCTTGATTAATACATACATATATTTGGTAAAAAGATTGTGATTACCAGTAATATCAGCAATATCTAGATTTTTTTCAGAAAATAAATTTATATTTCCTTCATGAAAAAACATGAGTTTAATCATATTATGGAGAATTACATATTAAAATACGTACAGAATGATATAAAGCTAAAAAATTCTGTAATTTTGTCATTACATCTAAACTGAAAGTTTCATTGTTTACATCTGTGATAATGTGCGGATTTCAGGCATTTGTGGATTTTAGGGTTGCGGATTTGAGGGAGTCTACTGTATTAGTAAAGTAAAATTATGTATGTATTATCTGTACTAGCAATTTTTGTCAAATACACTTTTTTGCATTATCCAGATCATCAAAAATAATTTCCAAATTAGCTTGTTGCCAAAATGCTGATGCAAAAGCATACTGTATTTAATTTTCTTTTTTCAGTGCTTGTGTAATAGTACAGAAGTCTGTCCAGACTTTTCTCACAGGGTCTTTTTCTGGTGAAATTATATATATATATATATAAAAAAAAAAAAAAAAAAAAAAAAAAAAAAATGTAAAAAAATATAATCATAATTTTCTGAATCTGAAATTAATATTATATCCAGATTCCTGTTTTGTGACACAACACATATGGTTGAATTTTACTTACAAGGAAGGTCTCCTTACTGGGCATACTCAGAATATTTGGAAAAAAAATACCAATTAAACTACTTATGTATGTAATAAAGGATCAGTCAAATTTAGTAGCGGAATTACAGTAGAAAGTCTGTAAAAAAATAAAATACTTTCGAGTATTTGGCGCGAAAAGACGAAAGCGTCACGCGATTTGGCAAGCAGTACTTTTCCTCGCCAAAAGCAAAAGATTTTAATGCATCTGAAAATTGTTTGTTAATTCATTTTTAGAATGCGTGTAAAAGTATTTAATAATGAATTTAAACATAAACAATAAGAAAGTTTAATAAATACATTTTTTCGCATTGCATATTTATGTTGCATGTTATTTAATTGTATTACTTTAAAAGCAACTTCATAGATAAAAATACTTTCATATATTTAAGCGTACTCCAAAATAAAGGCAAGATTCATTTAGCAGTTATTCATCTCTATATCAAAGAATTCGTCGTTTCCATAGCAACAAAATTGATTCAACAGCGTTCAACTGGACTTAATTTTGAGATATTGAAACAATTTTAATTTATTTTAATTTTGTTTTAATTCATAAAATTTGATATTTAACTTTCATTATAAATATATATATATATATATATATATATATATATATATGACAAAACTATAGTTAAATCAAACTAAAACTAACAAAACTAAAATTATTTACATTAAATTTATTTAAACAAGTTCAATATGAAACATTTTTATTTTAAAGAGTATTCGGCATGAAAAAGTATTTTTTGAAATTTTATTTCATTGCCAACCGATGATAAATCGCCAAATAAATGAAATTTTCATTATTTTTTTACAAACGTTCTATCGAGGTTCCGCCAAAAAAAATTTTATGAGCATATATACCCACATGAGAAGAACACTCTGTAATTTTTTCAGATTTTTCTGAATATGCCCGTATGGAGACCTTCCTTGTTAAAAATGATTAAATTTGTTTTAAAGATTGAAAAGTTTTGTGAAATGTCTATTTTTAAGACAAAAAACTTTAAGTGCCCTGTTTTAAGATGAGAATTTTTGTGATGAGACTTGTTTTAAGATAAAAATAATCATGAAGTGTCCTGATTTAAAATGAAGACAATTGTGAAGGGTCCTTAAAAGAACCCAAGAAGTTCTTCCAAAACAGATGCAATGTAAAAACATTTTTATGCTTAATTTTTTTTTGTAAACTTCCTTTTAATGTTTAAATATTTATCATTCACAGATTTACAATTGTTTTTTGTGTGTGGCAGTATTGACTTTACAGCAACTTTTTGTTTTATTTGTCTTCTAAGCAGTGATGTACCCATGTATTTATTTTTAAGGGTAAATACTCATTTTGTCTATTAAAAAAATATATAAACCTGTGGCTATACGACCCATGAAGGATCACGGCCTACAATGCCCATCCTTGACTTTGGACCCAGAAGTCCTATACAGCATATGCGTTGGCCAGGTGGTCAGCTTAACGCAGGACCCTCGGTGTTTAGTTCCCAAGCTAGTGTGGTATTCATTTTATAGACCCGAAGGGATGAAAGGCTGAGTGAACCTGCCCAGCCAGGGCCCTTGCTGAGGTTTTTTTTCTTTGACAATTTATACATTAAAATGGTTCATCGTTTTTTGGCTGACTGTATCTCCTTGTATCATTAGATTTAAAAGAACTGTTGCAAAATAAAGAGAAATAATGACAGATATATATATTTTTTTTTTCAAATACTAGGGGGCTCGGCCCCCTACGAGCTACGCTCGCCAACCCCCGTCCAGACACTGCAGACTCTAAATGCACGCTAATTTGATCGGCTTTAAAAAGATTTCGAAAGATTGAATTATAATTTAAAAAACAGTGGCGATCTCCCTATAAACGAATTTCTATTCATTTCTCTTTGATTGGGGAATTTTAACGCCAAATCCGCTGCGGTACTACTTGATTATCCTGTCGACCAATTTCGCCAAATTATATAAATCGCCAAACCACTCGCCAAATTATACAAATTGATATAATTTTTATTTTAAATAACGAAAGAACAAATAAATTCGTACAACATTAATAAAAACACAAATAAAACGTCGAAATAAAAATAACTTGATGACGTATACACGTGTAACAACATTTCAAAATAAGCTAATATAAAAGGAATTAAGTAAAGAGTCTTTGTCTCCTGGTATTTTTTAACAAAGCGAAAAGAAAGTTCTTTTAAATGAGACATTTTAAATTAATTCTCAAAATATCAAATAAATGTCTAGTGTAATTTCTAAATTTAAACTCTTTTGCAATATTATTTTGTGTTCATTTTATGTAATAACTATAATGTGACGTAAATATGACGTAATTTCTCCTAAAACTTCTATTTACTAAACTTCTTCTCCTAAAATTTATTATTTTACAATATCCTTTCTCTTTTAAAATTCACGTGTATACTTTTTATGACGTAATTTTTAATAAGTTCCTGCTTTTTATACGTAATTATTTAATTCTAATTTGAAAGTGTTTTTCCTGTTTATAATAGTCACGTGTAAATAAATTTTTAATTTGAAGCAAACATTATTGCTTGCGCTTTTTATACAGTTGGCAACAGTTTAAATTAGTACAATTTTCTGAAATCTGTAAAAAATATCTCTAGAAATGCTGAAAATTTGAATTTAAAATAGAAATAAAACCTGAAAAAATGAGTCAAAATAAAAAAAATAATGCAATCTGCACTCCGGCAAATTCTAACGCATAAAATGATCTAAAAAAGATTACACTGCCATGTATAGTTTTTGCTGCTATAAAACTTTTTTAGTGGAACGATTTTGTCCAACTTTAGCATTAAATAATTCTTAAAATAATTCTTCGATTTGAAAACTGTCTCCATCAGCGTGTTTATCAAACATTTCTGTATAAAACCACCGATTTTCATATTTTTGTATGCATTATTTTTGTTAATATTAACGAAGAAAGGCCTCCAGTCACAAAAAAATCAAAACCGGCGGCGGCGGTGACAGCGGTAGTTACTTTTTTTTAGAATAGAGAGAAAGATACAGGAAGTAGATATTATATAACAATATAATATGTTAATTTTTTTATATATTAAATGAATGTGAAGTTCATTTGATTGAAAAGATTCAATTAGTTCTACAATTGTTTTAAAAATAGAGACCATTTTTTTTTTTTTCAATATGAATCCAAAATACATTACCTAAAAATTTTCTCTTTAGCTGATGAGCTTCTTCACTAACTACCTTTATTTTTAATATAAACTTATTATCTTTTATGCTTTTAATCCTTTATATCTCTTTGGGATAATAGTTTCCCACCAGAGGTTAATTTTCTCACTATTGCTTTCTAAAGGATTAATGTGCCTTATTGGTTCTTTTGTGCCTGTTAACATATCCCAGCATTCATACTCATTTTTAGGTGCGTTCGTAATTATATAAATACGTAGCAGCTATAGTCGTCGTTCAGTCCGTCCGTCCGTCCGTCTGTCCGCATGTAACAGAGCAAAAACTACCCAACCGAATGGTCTGAAATTTTTAATGTATGATTGTGGCAAAATTTTGTCGAGCCATTTCAAATTTTATGAAAATCGGATGCATATTTTAATTACAGGGACAGTCAAAAGTTTTTCTTTACATTACGGCCAATGGGAAAAATTATTGCAAATGCATTTTAATGATGTTACAGCCTTTCGAATGGTCTGAAATTTTAAATATATAATTGTTTCAAAATTTTGTCGAGCCATTTGAAATTTTAGGAAAATCGGATGCATAGTTTAATTACAGGGACAGTCAAAAGTTTTCCATTACATTACGGGGAATGGGAAAAAAATTATTGCAAGTGCATTTTAATGATGTTATAGACTATGCACTTATGAAGTTAAAAAAATATATACATTCAGTAAAATATGGGCTACAAAAAATAATTATAAAACTAGTTATAGTACGAACGCACCTCATTTGCCACGTTTGACGAGCAATTTCTGACTTGTTCAATATGTCTGAGTACTGTTATAGTCTAGTTTTGTCCGCTGTTGGAACATGAACAGTGCCATTTTACTGCTTTTGGAATAAATTATTGTTCCTCCTTTTAACGTGTGACAATTGACATGATGTGTTGGATTGGCTTCTTTTTACTGCATATTTAAGAAGTGTCTTTCTTTGGTATTATATAAAACTTTAGAAGTTTTTGTACCTTTGATGTTCTAAATATATTTTGAAAAAAAATCCTCACTTAAATACAAACATTAAAAGTAGCCTGAGCATTAAAGGTTTAAGACAATGCAAATACCTTTCTCATTTAGTTTTTCCTGGCAATTTCAAGGAATCTTTACTTTTTTCATCTAGAATTTGACCGAACCTTGCATGTAAACGGTTGCTTTGTTTGATACTGCTCACTATATCAATGACATTTGTTTTTAAAAAAATGCTTAATTGACTGGCATTTTAAAATATCAGATTGTAAATGTGAAAGATGAGCAAGGTTACTCAATCTCACAACATGCAGGTATTTTTCTTTATTTAATGTGAAAGCTGCTATCATATTTGAAGCATTATAAACTATGATTTCAAATTTTTTAAAAATCAAGATTATGTTTCTGCAGTGCAGTATGAAAATACCCAATTTTTGGGTATTTACCCCAGGTCCCCACCCTTAACACTGTTTGTAAGTACATCTAGGAAAATACACAACCGATAAAAATAAGTATGCATTTCTAAATTTCATCTGTCTATGTTATAAAAATATCTAAAGCACGAATGTGTCTGTCGGTAATGCTATTTTCAGAAGTAACAATGGATGTTGAACATGCATTATCATTTTGATTACACATATATTCTCTCCTTAAATATCATGCAATTTCAATTTTTAACCCCATTGAATATGATAATAAACATACTTTCAAATAAAAGTTGTTCAAAAACTATAACTTAACGTTTTCTGATGAATTTTTGAATAATTCTCAAGCATGATTTTATATACATAAATATATGACTTTAATAAAACATGCAAACTAAGGGGAATGTTACTGGTTATTGCTCAAGCTTAGTGATTTGTGATTTTTAATCATTTGTGATTGCTGATGACTTTTAAAAATGCAGAAGTTTTTCTGTATAATTGAATGCTATTTTAAAGTTTTATGTTTTGTAATTGAATGATATGAATTTTTTTTCATATTTAAAATTTAGTCTAGTTTTCATTTTAAAAAATTTCTTAATTTTTAGTAATTTGGTTTTAAGAAATCAATGTTTGCCTGATTTAATGTGCTTTTGACCTTTCAAAGAACTATTTTGTTTTCTAGAATCAGTATCATTAACTAATTTTAAATTTAGTTTATTGGTAAACTTTATTTATAGTGTATTTAGAAAATTCACAAATCTTTTAAATGATCAGTATTATTTCATTTACATTTTTATATCTTAAAATTGTAAGTGATTTTTATTTTCATTTATTTGTACTCACAGTTTCCTCAGTTTTAGCACTGTTTACAGTTATGCTTTATAATAGTGAAGGTATTTAATTATTTTTTTAACTTTATCTTCTTATTATTATTGTTTTTACAGATGCTAGAATATTATGAGCAGTATGATGAACTAGAAGAAATTTTAAAGAAATATGTTGAAGTTAATCCCAAGCATCTTAATGCATATGTATATTTTTGTGTACATTTACACAAACACGGTGCTGAGCCAGAAATATTTATTCAGTATGCAAAGGTATGCTTGTATTTTCTATTTACATGTAAAACAAATTAAATATGGGGGAAAAAACTGTGGATTAAGGGGGAAATAAAGGTGTTCCTCATTTAGCATGTTACTATTTAACAAGTTTCTTTGAAAAATGTATTGTTATAAATATGCAACTGTCAAATATTCGTTTATTTATTTATTTTTGAGTTTCTGTAATATTGTTAGTATACTTCAACAGGGTTCATACTTATCAGGGGATTATGAGATTCAGGGGAAAATCAGGGGATAAATTGTAGGTTGTAAAAGTCAGGGGAATCTCAGGGGATAATGAAAAAATTTCCCAAATCAGGAAATGACTTGCTTGCTACTCTGGGAAATTGAGGGCAATTGCTGCTGTTCATGTGCTTTATGATAGCACATCTGTCGACATCCATTCAATCACTAGACACACCTTCTAACATTGTGAGGAACTTAAGAAAAATAAAGGACATTTTAAAATTGATATTGGCATTTAAAGCCTTCATATTATTCATAATGTTTTTCAAAGAAGTGGTCAAATCATAAAGTGAAAATAAATTATTAAATTCTTGCAGCAAGCTACCAAGTTTTTAAGGGCAGCCCTACAAGGCATACAGACTTCATCTCTGTCTTGCACAAATTAATGTTTTTCCTTTAAAGTTCTGTTCATATTGTTTATATAGGTGATGTATAAACTTTATTTTTGAGATTACCTTGTTTTTATTTTATTTTGAGGAGGTGGGAGTGCCTTACTCTTGATACTGGTTTACAAAATGTCTTCAATTGTTGACATAGAAAAATTGCACATCCCGAAAAATACATCAGGGGATTTTTTCTTGGAAAATGAGTATGAACCTTGTTCAAAAATCTGATATTTTATGGAAAAATCCAATTTTTAATATTATTTTTCTCATTTTGGCTAAAAATATCGGATTATTGCATGTACAATACTTCTCATTGCACATGTTATTGTTTCTAATTATTACAGAACTACTACCTTATGTATGCAACATACTCAAGTAGAGAATATTTTAAGAAATTAAGTTTCTTCCAAATTTCTGTTGCAATTTATTAATCTTTGGTAATTAAATCAAGTATTTACTGTAATTTTGCTTAAATGAGAAATTTTAAGTAATATTAACTTAACTGTCTATATCTTAAAATCTAACTAATATAACATTTTCATTTCCTACAGGTGATAGGCTAAACATTTCAATTTCATTAAAATCTACAAATCAAACAAATAGTAAAAAAAACAAAATAAGAAATAGATTTGGGTAATATCTTTTATGAATATATATATATATATATGTATATATAATAACTATTTCATCCTGAACTTTCCAACTTTCTTCTTTTTTAATGAAACTAAGAGATCATGTGATTAACTCCAATTACCAAGGCATTTAATTACAATCCAAATTTTTTATATTTTTTATTTATTTATTTATTTGTGTGTGTGTGTAGGTTATATATAAATTCATATTAATGGCACATACGTTTTCGTATTTATCTTTTAATATTGCTGAAATAAGCAATAAACATAAAAACATATTTTTTAAACTGCACTGTCGCCTGGGAGCTATTGACAAATCTGTAAATGATTTATCAGCTGTTTCAACGTATGATCATGCATTCTGCACCTTCCCCTCTCCTTAATCAGTGCACCATTCTCAGAATAGTACCAACAGCTAAGAGAAAATACACACACACATACACACACATACAAAAAAAAAAATGAATACCTTTTTGAAAAGAAGAATTTCACTGATAATTCATTTCATGAGTGAACTTAGGAAGAAAAATTGCAATTAAAACAATTAAGAAGACCCATCCTTGATTTAAATATTACACAAAAAGCAGGAAGTGGGAAAAAAATTAAATTGTGTGTAGGACAGAGAATTTAATATGAAAGTGATAATACTTGCTAAGACATAATTGCTAAGGATAGGAAAAAAAATTCTGATTTAGACAGCTGTCTTGTTAACAGATATGATTAATTTATATGGTTATTCTTTATAGTGTGCTGTGAAATGTTTCTGTTTTCAAAAGTTTTACTATGTTTTTAGATCTATTGTTTGGATTGGTTTCAGTGTCAGGAATACTCTTTTCTGTTGGCATATGATTAATTAGATGTGTTAAATAATATTTTCAAAAATATAATTAGTTTGTAGTGCCCTCATTATTTTTTCAACCAGCTGCCACTGATAATATGTGAAATGATTATCTAAAAACTAGGGTGTCAACAATTTAAATCAGAACGATTAAATCGTGATTTTAATCAACTGATTTTTTAAAAAAAAATCATTGATTAAAATCATAAATTTTAAAATGACATACAAAAGCATTAAAATCTAAGATGAACATAATTTCGAAAGTTTCTACAGGTATTTTGACTTATGAATAAACAAAAGAAAAGCTTTAAATAATTGTTTCTAAGCTTATTCCTGAGTATTGTAAAAAAATAAGTACAATAAGTTTGTAAATAGCATAGTTTTTATCTGACATAAAAAGCATTTCATTTAAAAATATTTAAATCTAATATAATTTGTAATGTCATAATATTTTTAAGTAATCAAATTATTCATTCTTTTATATAAAATAAGCATAGCAAGTATAGTAAGTTTCTGCAAGTAAAAGAATAAAATAGCGAGAATTTTATTTTCTCATTCTACTTTTGAGATAATAAATTTATTTCAAATATTGGAGTTAAGAATGACATCTGCTCAACAGTTATCATAAAAGAATGTATAAAAGAAAAAGAATTGGTATAAAAATGTTAAGAACGGCAAGAGCTTTTCAGTGTTGTTTAACTTTGTAACTCATATACAACAAACAAAAAATAGTTAGGGATTGAAAAGGCAGCAAAAAGCTAATAATTCCCACTGAGAGGTAGTAATGCTATTATTGAATAATTTTAGTGTTTCAGATATAACTAGCTATTCTTATATTTACTCCATATATGAATGGGTTTAAATCATTTTTAATTTCTTTAGTTAGCATACACATACATGTGTGTAAGGTTAGATTTAGGTGATTAACAGTACAAATGCAAAATAAGCTGCAAATAATGTGTTAGTTTTATTATTTGGGCTACTAACTAATGAAATTAATTATTTGCAATTGTTATTAATTATGTAATTACTTACTATTTCCTCTAGGCCATTTTTTAAGGGCCCATTTTGAAATTGCCAAAATGTGCGCTGCCTTTTAAAAAAATATTGAAATTAACCTGTAGCTGTAACCAGGGATTTCTTTAAAAAAAAAACTTCCCCATTCCACAGTATTTCTAAATCCATGTGCCCAAGACCTTGCAAAAATGATAGAACTTTGTTTCTTTAGAAAAAATGGGATATTAATAAAACCTGTTATTTAATTGTACTTTTCAATCTAATTCATAAAATTATTAAAAATTAATGACACTTTATTTATTGTACTAAAAAATTAGATATACTATATATATTTTTTCTTATATCGTTACTAAACACATTACTGATATATTTCCTTATGAAATAGTGCCCTTTTTTCGAACTAGCATCCTGTCCCTTTTTCTTTCTAGAATGAATAACTAAATTATTAATTATCATTTTAGTAATTAAAGCATAAAAATGTATATTATGTTCCTAATTAGAGAGTTAATTGTTTAATTATTAATTTAAGTAGTGTTAACAAAAAAATATCAAATGCAATTATTAATAATTTTAATAAATGTAAACATCGGTAGTATTTAACATATTTTTACAGAATTATTATAAAATATTAATGTATATAATGTTATTGTATGCTACTAACTAATGAAACTACTAATTTACAATTTCTATAATTATTAACTATTAATTATAATTTTATTTATCAACGTGTAAAAAAAAACATAGATTACGGTTGCAATTAGATGTTTAATTGTTTTGGAAACAAAACTCTTGGTAGCTATTCAGTATTTGACCGTTTGGAAAAAAATCATAAAAATCGGATTTAAATAAAAAAAATCTGATTTAGAAAAAAAAAATCAGATTTTTTTAATTTATTTTTTTAATCATGATTTTTTTACACCCTACTAAAAACTATGTCATCATTGGTTATAAGCTTGAAATAAAAAATAATTATTAAAAAATATTACATTCCTGTTATTCCTTATTATATTCTTACATAAAAATATATAAATGAAATGATAGTCATTGTATTTCTAAGTGCAATTTATTATTATTTCTTAAGTAAACTTATTATTATTATTATTATTTTTTTTTTTAACACATAGATTTTAGCTAATCTCTGTCCATCTGATGAAAGAGTGCTTTTGTTAGTTCAGAAGTGGGATGAATTGGGTAAATATTTTTCTTCTTTTGGTGGTACATATACTTATTAATATTATTTTTTAAAAATATGCAAGTATTATGTTCCAGGTGCAATTTGTGATTTTCCTTATCCCTAGAGAAAATCGTGTAAAATCTAAAATTATAATAAATCTAAGAAAAAAAAAAAAAAAAGTCTTCTAGAAATGTAGCTAATTTATTTATTCTCGAAACAACATATTGCTTAAAAACTTTTTTCAGTAATCTATTGTTAGTTTTCTCATCATTTGTAAAATTGTAACTGCTATTTATTTTTACTTGAGATATTATTCATTATTGAATTCCTACAGTATGTGAAAAACCCTGTACTCTTTTTCTTTTTTTTTTAATGTTTTAATTTTTTTAATTTCACTCCTGTGGATTAAGCAGTCATTTGACTGCTCTCTCATAACATTCTATAGAAATTACTCATATTTTTTGTAAAGTTGAAGAAACTAGTTAGTCATTTCACTCAATTAATGCAGTTTATAATACTCTTCTTTGCATGCGTCATATGTTGCTGTTTTTCGAGCTACATGTACCGTTCCAATGTCTTTTGTTTTTTCAATGTGATGATCATTTTGGGATAAAAAAAAGTGGGTGTTGCCATTCGAAAATTTCGAACTTTTTTCATTGTAACCATAACTGTGCACGCTTCATTGCTCTTGGTCAAGTACATACCTACAAATAACTATATGACTATCTCACATTTCATTTCAGTTAGTTGAACAGAGTGGTCACTAGAAATTTGTATATCGGCAAAGTTTCTTTATGGCCATCCTGTATATATGGTGTTGATTCCCTTGTTTATGTGAAAACTGAGATCTGCAAGATTTTATCCAATATTTCAATATGGAGGGAGGGATTTTTTTTTTTTTTTTTTTTTTTTTAAGTAACACAATGTCTTGCACTTGTCTGTAAAATCCTCATGAATTGAATTGAGGGTAGTGCATTGTAGTGAAAGAAATTAGAATGTGTTTTTGTAGATTATTAGGGTTGTCAAATTTATCTCATTAAAATAAGGAAGATTTTTTTATTGATACTAGCTTGTTTTTGTTTTATCAAATTACCGTTATGTTCCACTACTGAACTATGTTGAATGTGCCGATATTGTTTTCTTTAAAGGATTTTTTATTAAAAACAAACCAGTCTTTGTTATAATTGTTATTTTTCAGCTGTACTTGTATTACATTATTCTTACAACACATTTTAATTAATTTTGAAGTCATATTTTTGTGGTTAAAAAATGCATCAAAAATGAAGTTTTGTAGGTAATTTGAAAAAGTAAACTGATAAAAATTCTTAAAATTATAAAATCAAATATGTTAAAAACCCAGAAGAAATTGTCATGAGAAAGGTTTAAGCATACAACTTACAATAATCCTGAAAAACATACATTTTGTAAAGAAAATGCACAATCTGGCAACCATAAGATGTATGCATGTACTTTTCAGAATTTCAAAACAATTTAAGAATTATTATATACAATTTGAAGTTTTAAGTTTTTATCATGTAAGTGAATATTTTCCCCATTAATAGCTGAGCAAACCATAGGAATATTTATTAATTTTTTTTTTCCTTACAGGTAAAAATTTGAAGAAATGTTTGAAGATTTTGTTTGCATTCTTAGATTATCCTATTAATGGACGCAGAATATTGGGATGGCATTTATTATCTGCACATTTACATACAGCTATTTCAAGGTTTGATATGTGTACCACATTAAAATATGTAAATAAGCTTTTTTTTAATTATTTAACTGTTTTTACTTTATCAGTTAAAATATCAGTATAAGCTGTCCACAAGACTTTTGCACATGCATGACATAATTACTTGTCTCTCATTTTATTACGATGCAGCTTTAATATTGTTTGTCATATTTTTTTTATCTTTCTTCTACATAAAATGTAATAAAACTTGCTAAGACAGAATTGCAAAAGTCCAAAAAAAGTTCTGTCTCAGATTTCTGCAAAAAAGGGAGATAGAACACTTTAAAAGAGGAATTCAGATGATTTATTACTTCAAAATACAAATAGGACAGAAAATCGTTTAAAAAAACTTAAGAAATTTATGTATTACAAAAGTAGTTGTATTCCCAACTGAGTGAAAATGTGTCCAAGCCATGACTCAGACCCAGAACCTTTTGGCTTTAAGTTCCAACGCTCTTCCAATTGAGCTATCTATACATACCAGCCTGCACAATTCACCTAGACAACGATTTGGTAATGACATGTGTTCTGTTATTTTAAAAAGCTTGACCGAATACAACACAGTCAAAGGAACTCCAATAAACTATGGATACGTAATTACACTTTTTAATTATTTTAACACAATCAAACTGATTGGTAAATAAATCATACAAGTAAGTAGTATTTTTTTTTTCCAACTGAGTCACATTTTCACTCAGTATCTACTACTTGTGTTATTTATTTACCAATTGCAGTGAAACCTCCTTGTGCGACCACCTCCCTGAACAACCATTTTTTCACAGAACGAAATTTACTCCCATAAGCTCATTACTAATTTTACCTCCATTCAGAGATCATCTCAATTGAATTCCCTCCATGAGCGACCCATTTCTTTGAAGAAAATGAAAGAAATTCCGTCTTTCCTGGTCGCTTGAAGAAGGTTTTTTTAGAAAAATAATTCCAGAGAGCTCATTATTCATCAAACTTCTAAACTAAGTTTAGAATTTTTCTTTATTCCGGTAACTTTTAAGTGTTTTAAACCCCTTTGTGCCTTTTTAGACAATGAATTTATCTCTGATGACAAATTAAAAACTCCCCTGACCTATTCTGTCAGGAAACTCTCAAAGAAATAAATTAATGAAATCGTCATTATTTGTTCCCGTCCAAAAAAAAAAAAAATTGCATTTATTTACTGAACTTCCATAGGGCTTGGAAATAAAAGTTATAAAACATAAAACCGTAATTTCAAAGCAAACATCAATGTATTCATTTTTTAAACTCTTCAGTAATTAACTTTTGTTTTGATACTTAAATTTTCATATTTTTTCCTAATATGAAAAATAAATATTAGTAACATTAATTGTTACCTTTTTTCAATAATTAAAATCTGGATTTAAACATGACCTCCTTTAAGAGACCACCTCTTGGATCGACCAATTTTTATTGGAACGGAACGTGGTCGCTTTAGGGAGGTTTTACTGTAGCTTGTGTTAAAAAAATTAAAAAGTGTAATTAGGTATCCATAGTTTATTAGAGTTCCTTTAACTGTGACTTATTATGTCGAGTTGTTTAAAATAACAGACCAGATATCAATTTATCAAATGGTTGCCTGAGTGAATTGTGTTTTCTGGAATGTTGTCCAGATAATTCAATGGGAAAAGCATTGGAAATTAATCCCCTCACTGACAATCCCGTGTTAATACGTTCACTAATCTCCAGGTTTCACTGCAATACAAGCAATATTTAAAGTAATATAGTTCTATTGATTTAGTGTATTTTTAATACATTGAACAATGATTAATACTTCCAAGGATTGTATTGATATTCGTTATTAAGTTTTTTTTATAAAAAGTTGAAAGAATCATCTTTTTTCAGCATTTAAAACAAAATGCAGAGAAAACAACATTACAAATTTGCCCTTTTCCAAGACTGTCAGAGGGTTAAAACCAATGGCTCTGGGTTCGAGTCTCAGCCTGTTCACAATTTCACCCAGTTTCAAGAACTACTACTTGGGTGATTTATTTAACAATCAGTTTGTGTTAAAATAATTAAAAAATGTAATTTATGGATGTTAAAATTTGTGTATGTGAAGGGAGGGTGGGGGGGGGGGGGGGGGCAAAGAAGGAATGTGAAATTTTGAGAGTAAAAGGGGAGAATTTAATATATTTTCTTTCTTTCTTTTTTTTATGAAAAAGCAGAAATCAGCTGAAATATGAAAGACTCTTGTCGTTTACCATTGATACCTTTCTGCCAACTTTGCAGTGTTGAAACTTGAAACCTGCAATAAGGGTGGTAGGATCAATGTTCCAGGATCAGGCAGCTTGCTGGATAAGGGATTGATTACCACTGGGAGTTACTACTGCAGATGCACTGGCAATCGTTAGAACAAAAATCAATTACTAAAAAAGCATAATTTTTCCCGCCATATGCAAAAAGAGTTACTGCTGCACAGCACTGTTTTAAAAAAAAGGGGGGGGGGGTATTTTTTCATCCTCTCAACAATACAATTTGTAAAAATAAAAAATAAAGCCTTTGTGCAAGAATATTAAGAAGCAGAAAACCGTTTAAAAATGCACAAATAATACATAAAAAGCAGCAAACAGCTGTTTCGAATCTGCTACGAGCTTCTTCTTCAGTGCAAGATAGAGCAAGGCACAGTGTGCTAGAAAAAGCAAGGCTGGGCAAAATATCTTAACAAGGTTTGATTTTAATGTTATTTTTTCTCCTGTTAATAAAATCTCTTTTTCAAATCTCAAACACCCCATTGATAACATACACCTAGATAATTGCGGTATTTACCAAATCTCTTGCCAGTGTGGTCTTTCTTATATTGGCCAGACTAAATGTGTTCTTAGATTTAGTTTAAAAGAGCATGAAGGTTATGTTAAAAATCAGGAGCTTAAATGTTCTTCTATTGCTCAACATTGTTGGTCTTTTCAACATAGGTTCAATTTTTCCTCAGTCATCATTATCCAAAAGTGTTCTTCTAACATTGATCTTGATTTTGGAGAAGCTCACCACATCATTAAAAATTATCACTCTTTAGTCAATGACTTATCTAGTACTCCTGATTTTCCAAGTATTTGGAAAGCATTAATTTAGTTTCCCTCTTTTTTGGTTTCTTTTTCTCTTGTTCTCCGGTAGGTGCCGCTGCTCGTTCACTCAGTCGTTTCATCTTCTTCTCTCTCATTGGATGTTTTTGGCACACTCGCTACCCGTATCGGGTACATAATTCTCTGTCATTTTGCCCAGCCTTGCTTTTTCTAGCATGCTGTGCCTTGCTCTATCTTGCACTGAAGAAGAATCTCATAGCAGATTCGAAACAGCTGTTTGCTGCTTTTTATGTATTATTTGTGCATTTTTAAGCATTGGTTTTCTGCTCCTTAATACAATTTGCTTCCCAAATTTTTTCTCTTCTGAGACATTGTTGCCATGTCACTGTGATTTTATCACAAAGTCAGAAGGTTAAAGTAATTCAAGATTTGTTATTATTTATTTGGAATGATCATAAATATATTATTAAATTATAATTTTTAACCGAGTAAAAAAAAAAAAAAACTTTTATATATTAGTAGATACTAGCCAACTAGAAAAGTCAGGGAAATTTGAAAATTCTGAGAAAGAGTTACAAAAATTTGAAACTTCTGAGAAAAAAAAAAATAGGAAAAGTTTTCTTATTATAAAATTAAGGATTTTAAATTGCAGTGCCAGTAAAATCAAATTTTGCTCTTTTAAGTACTGTAAAGAATATTTCAACCTGTCCTGCAAATAATTTTGTCTACACCTTTTCAATCCTTCCTTCAACTCCAGCTTCAGAGGAACTTTGTACTGAATGTTGTAGGATTGATTAGACATTTCAGTCTGTTTACTATTTTTTTTTTTTTTTTTTTGAATGGAACATTTATTAGCTTAATTTATTGAATATTTATTATTTGTATTAAAATATGTAGAAGCAATCTGTATTTAACTGTGACTGATGTGATAAAGAATTTCATCCTGATTGGACAAAATGTTTAGCATGTAAAATGTTCAACCAATTTGTAAATTTTGCAAACATTTGTTTAACAATTCAGTAGTTGTTACTTCAGAATCAGTTGTGAAAGTTTCACTCTCATATTCACAACTTATAAGAGTTTTTTTGTGCAACATCACAAAATCTCGATACCTGGAAATTTTTTTTTGTAGAACCTGGAAAAGTCAGGGAAATTTGTTGCTGATCTGGAATAGACACCCTGGTAGATAGAAAAAAACCCCTAGGTATTTAAGAAATTAAAATTTAGTTAACTGTTTAATCTTGCATACATCTCACATCGATATTAATATTAGTTTTAATTGGAAGGGAATCAGGAGAACTATATACAGTAGACTCTCTCAAATCTGCACAGCTTGGGACCAGAGGTTGTGCGGATTTTAGAATTTTGTGGATTTCTGGTTATTGATTTGTTTACATTTTTTGAGATATTAATTTGATTGGAAGTTAAGCAAGGAAAATTTTAATGAATGCTTACAATAAAGTGAAACATTAAAATAAGTAAAATATTAAATTATTACCAATGAAATCGATTCAATTTGATTCCAAAAGTCCTATGCTGCCATCTAGTGGTAAAGCGATTGTAAGATCGATACGTCATTATGCTATTATCAGTATATATAGCTTATTGCACTCTCTTAACTTTTTTTTATTGTTATTTAGAGTCTTGAATGCTTTTCTTATACTGCTTTGTATGTTTAGAAATAAATTTGTCTATAATTAAAAAAAAAATTCTGCGAATAATAATTTTAAAATAGCGTTCCGGTTTGTGGATTTTTCCACTTCAAATCCTGGAATTTTTTATATAGATATGCTAATTTATATCAAAATCAAAAGTAATGTAAATTTATTTAGTAATAAATCAGCTGTAATAACCAAAAGAGAATGATTAACAAAAAAATTAGTAAAAAAAATTGCGGTAGTCGCTGATTTCGGTGCCATCTTGAATTTTGTTACTGCAACTTAACTGTAAATAACTGTAAATTTCATTGTTTACATCTAAAAAAATACGCGGATGTTAGGCATTCGCAGATTTAAGGGAGTCTTCTGTAATACAAAACTTATTCAAAATATTATGACAAAAATTGGATGAAAGAAGTAATTTATATATGCATCAAAAATTAGTTTTTAATAGAACCAAATATGCTTAAAATCTTTGAGCTGAATTGCCATTTTGTTAAATTATAAAACTAATATATTTATATGTGTATTCAGTTTTTTGTTAAAATTAGTATTATTTTAGATTTTATTAATTATAGGAAAGAATCAAGTTTAATAGAACTTATTAACTCATTTTGGAAAAGAAGAAGCAGTTCATGGAGTTTTATGCATTTCAAGTTGTCTAACATAAGCACCGAGCCATTTGAACTTATTAAAAAAAAAGTGGAAGTGTTGACTGTTATTCAACCTGGTAAGTTTAAAATCCTTCATGGTGTCAGTTAACTTCTATTTTATAAAAATTTGATTTTTACATAAATATTGTTGATGGACGTATCTATCTTTATCTACTGTTAAATAATAATAAAAAAATCTTTCTACAGAAAATACTATAAAGATTAACAATTTACTGTAGTAATGTAAGGTACATAAAAAATAAGATCGCTGTAATTTAAATTCGAATTAATGCAAGTATAAAAAAAAGTACCAATTTAGTGTACATAAAGTTTGTTATAATTGTATGTGGCGTATTTTTCCACAAGGTCTTTTTGCATGTTAAAAATTGCACTAAGTTTAATTTTTCAAATGGGTAATATATCTTTTCTTAAATCTTCATAGAATTACAAAATAAAATGTGTTAGGGGTTAATCCATAAATTTAGAAAACTAAGCAAAAACTAAAATATTTTGTTAACGATACATTAATTTTGAACATTTAATGTATGGTTTCTGTATGTAAAAGTTGCATAATATTCAGATGATCATGTGCATTTGCATTTATAAATCATTCCCCACCCAATTATCACCAAAATAAGCATACATTTGGCTTATAAAATGATTTTTTTTTTTTTTTATGTTATCCCCTAAAAGCAAATGTTTCAAATCTTTTATATAAATTGAAGTGATAGAAAACCTTTTCAAAACGACAATATTAATCTATAGGATATGTTGATAAAACTGTCATCATATTTAGAATGAAATGTTTTTATTTATAAGATTTAAATATTTTACCACTGTTAGGCAAAGAGGCATGAGTTCTACAGACTTTTCCATTCACAATTCCTGTTTTCCAATTTGTATTTATTTATTTTTTTACGGTGGGGCAACAATGTTTTGTTAAATTAAAAAGACTTTTAACGCATTGACGATGAACAATCCTATGCATAATTTTTAATCTTTCAGCCCCAGTATTTCAAAAAAGAAATTTTTTTCTTAGTTTAATCTAAAAAATTCTGTAAATAAATAAGGTAGAATTTTCTATTCTGAAATTCTGGTAGGGAAAAATCAAAGATTCTGATCTCCTTCCTATACATCACCTATTTTAATGCTCATCATGAAGGGGTTAATGCTTATTTCATTTACTGGTGTGATTTCTTCAAAAAATATTTATCTTTAAAGTGCTATTGGATTTCTGTATTTGCAGCCTTTTTTTTTTATTTTTTTTTTCCCTTAGTCTCTTTAAAAAAGGCAACAACACTTGTGAAATCCAATGGAAAACAGTTGATATTGAAGTACCTCTTACTACTGAATATATGTGATACCAATATATATTTTTAAAATAGTTTTTGCAATAATTAAACTATAAATTGATCATTTGGCAAGAAATAAAAACAAAAATTACTATAGCTACATGATTCAACGAAGAATTTGGGATTTCTTTTAAATGAATGTTACTGAAAAGCAACTTTTTTCCAGAAAAATAAAATGATTATTATATATCAAATAGAATATATATAGATAATTATAATAGTATAAAAAATTATTGAACTCTTTACCCATATTTGAATTATGTGATTCTATATTTCAGATTTAAAAAAAAAAATTGACTTAGCTGTTCTTTGTGAATTTGATTTAACATCTGATATACATTTGTTTGCATCAAAGCTTGAGTTTGAATTTTTCGAACTGAGCTTAATAATTCAATTTCCTTTGTTTTCTTTAAAGAAAATTTTTAATATGACTATTAAGTAGAAAAAGAAAATACATATTCATAATTATAAAATAAATTTACTTTTATATAAATATGCTTTTGAAATGAAAACCTTATATCACAAAATTGTGTGAGAAAGAAAACACAATCATTATTCTGTGGTACAGAGATAATGCTATTTTCCAATGCAGAATGTCCTGGATCAAAGCCCAAAGGTAGCAAATCTATAAATAAATCTGTACTGCATTAAATTAAATATGTTATTACAAGCCATTATTTTTCAATTAAGAGTGCAGTGATGTTTGATTTATCCAAAATCTCTTTGGCACAAGACAGCTGTAGGTGAGAGATGATGAGTAGTGAATGTGTACAAATCTAACATAGTTTATAATACATGTTTCTAAGTAGCATCATAATTTTTCTATTGCTTGCAAAAAATAAAATATTTTGTGGAAAATTGTAAAAAAGGTTTATTTTGTATTAAATACACTGAGTCTGTCTTATTAAAAAGAGGATCTACTTTTGTAAAAAGGAAGAAAGAAATACCCAGTTTTTTAGAAGCGTCTGGCTCACAGGGACTCAGAATTCCAAAATCCTTGCAACATCACTGAAAATTACTAATGCTGCTGTATTTAAATGTATTGTCTTTTCCACTTTCTCAATTTATGCTGCAAAAGACATTGCATATAAAAATTTTAAAGCAAGTAGTTTGATAGAAAAATGTGTGATAACCAATAACAATGCTGAAGCAAAATGTTTTTAATCAAAAAAATATTTTAAGTGATATTTTATATTGAAATAGGTCAAGACAGTTCGGTTACTTATCACATATATGGCTTGTTATTTTTGAGAACATTGAAGGTTGTATACTACTTAAAAAAAAAAAAAAAAAAACACTGTATTTCATGTGCATGGGGTTCCATTAATTATGTCACGCTTCAAGAGGGATAAGGGGAGTCCATAGTGTTATCAAATCTAAAGTAATGAAATATTAACAATATTAAAGACTGGTATGAAAGTCCATGTGTTCACCATGATTAATGTATTACAGATAGTGAAGAATGTGAGTTTTTAAAGTTGATTTTAATTTGTTGCACATTTGTAAAAAAAAGCTCAAATAAATAAATTGCAGGGGGACCAGAAATAACATAACAGTCTAATTTGACTTAATTAATGAAAACACAAAAACTTTTTCACAAACAAATACTTTATTTATTAACAACAATGTATAGAGAAATAAATCACTTTCCCTCAAAGTGTCCTCCTTTTGCTTTGATGCAGAGATGCAAACATTCGATAAAATTTTCAGCAATTGCCTGCAGCTCAATCGGAGTGATTTGCTTCTATTCCCGAATCAATGAACACTTTAGAGCTTACAGACTTTTGTGAGACTTTTCACAAGATCTTGCCTTTCAAAATCGACCACAAACTGTAATCCAAGGGGTTGAGGTCATACGAGTATGGAGGCTATTCTTTAGCCGAGAACATCAAACACCAGTCCTATGTGGATTTTGCTCGATGAGAAGGTGCGGAATCTTGCTGAAATCCAAACTCCGTTTCCAAAGTGATTTTGATCCCAGGGAAGTTCATCCTCAAGAATCTCTTTTCAGTACACATTTTTATTGATTTTGACTCCAGGATCGCTGAAAATGAAAGGAGTTTTGCTTATTGCACAAATTCCTGCTCATGCCATGACAGATTTGGCCTTTGAACAATGTATAACCATAGAAGATCTGCCTGGAGATGTTGTTGACCAAATTGGATCATTCTGGTAATTGTACGATTTTCCACCGAGAATAGCTTTTCGTCAGAAAACACAATTTGATCCCAGTGTGGAGTTGCAGCTCACTTCAGCAGCTTCCTGCATCTTTCGAGCCGTACTCATTTGTTTTCATCGATGAGAAATTACACTTGTTTGAGCTTGTAAGGATGAAGGTTCAGCTCTTCTTTGGCCATAAATCAAACCGATTCACAAGTCCACAGCCCTTTTTCTGCCTCCTCCTAGTCTGTCTCCTTCATGGCCAAGCTCCTTGAATCTCTTGATTGCTTTGGAAACGGTTGGATGAGGCACTTAAAGAAATTGAGTAACCTCATACACATGCTTTCCTTGACGATGAAGCTCCAAAATTGCGTTCCTTTTGTTTGCCATCCTATTAAAAAAATTAGTTATATAAAAGATCAAATAAGTCAAAAATTTCTCTGAGAATAGAGTTATAACAAAATCATCAACCTTTTCTTCTAGTCAGTGTTACATTATTTCTGGTCATCCTGTAATAATCACAAAGTTGTTTAAATGAAAATTAGTTCTAAATTAACAGTTTAAAAAAATATGACATCACAGAATGAGAGGAGGTATCACTTGAATGTGACAACCTATGCCATACCGAGTGAGTGGAGTAGAAAGACAGGGGCCCAGGCACTCTGGAAACAGGCCAGTTTTTGGATAGTGGATCAGGTTGAGTGACTGCCTGGGGTGGTGAGAACAGAGGTGAAAAATATAGAATATACTTGATTAATACTTAATTTTTAGTATTTGTAGCAATACTGAAAAAAAATCTCATCTGAAGCACATTAGATACTAAAGCTGCCATTGAATTAAAAAAACCACAAAACTTCCATGACATAATTAATAAGGATCGACCAAAATTGAATTTCGGTTATCTTCCTATTTTTGGCCGAAAACGTCAAAGAAAACTTAAGTAATTAATACATACATGAATATACATAATTATTTATACGAGTTTATTAAATATACGTAATTATTAATTAATTATATGTGTGGTCCAAGCTGGCCTCTGACCAAAACTTTTTATTTTCATATAAAATAAAATGTAATTAATTCATCAACAACACAGAATGATTTTCTAATTATATGTATTTCATCTACCGTATATACTCGTGTATAAGTCCAGGAATTTCTGACAATTTTCGGTAAGCAAATTTGGGGGTCGACTTATATGCGAGTCAGTTAAAAAAGCAAAAGAAAAAAAACTTCGAATACTGCAAAAATATAGCATTTTATGTGTATGAATAGAAAAATAATATATAAAATATACAAATAATAATAATTTATCATTTAAAAAAATTTCAATGATTTGTTTTTGTTAACTTACTACCTTTTTGCATTGGCAAGGGAAATCTTTGGTTTGATTTTGTGCAAAATTGAAGCAAAAAGTTAGGTGGGGCTTATACGCGGGTTTTTTATTTTTTCCAGAATTTGCATTCGAAAGTTAAGGGCTCGACTTATATGTGAGTATATACGGTAATTAAAAAACGTTTCAGGCATAGATACCTCGATTTACCTTTTATAATAATTTTTGCAAATGATCATCTGGAAAATAGAACTTTCTCAAAGAGTATTCAAAACACTTCTGTGATTTCAAACTAAATATTTTCTATTACTGTTAAGTCTGCAGCTTTTAATGAACACGTGAAAAGCGTCTTCAAAGTTTAGTCATCTATTCGTTATTCATTATTTGCTTTATAATTTTCACTCACGTCTTGAATCAGTTGCACTGCAAATAAAGGCGTCTTAAATTAAGATACATATGTGACTGAAAAAGAATTTCAGACACTTAAGTGTCTAAATCTGAAAATTCAGTCACAATAGATGTCTTAATTTAAAACACCTAAGTGTCTTATTATGATCATAGTGTACACGAACTGATAAAAGTGTCTAAAAAATCTGCAAGTGTGTAATTTTAAGACACTTTGTAACTCCGCTCCACATTCACCAGGGGGCACTCTCAGTTGCGCATGCGTCTTCCTTTCGAACTCGATGTTCGTTTGTAATTCAAACTGAATGCTTGTTTTTATGTACGCGTACATTTTAACTAATAATTTATTTTGACTTGATTGTTTTTTGCGGAATGTGAAGTTCCAGGATTTAATTTCTAGCGACATAATGGTACTCCGTATTAATATTTATCTATAAAACTAATATAGTGTTCTTCATCTCATCAGATTTGTAAAGAGAACTGTTGTCTGGCGGGCTATGTTTTCAGGATGGAAATTTTCCATTCTTTTAACAGAGCTAGCCGGATGTGCAAGGGGATTTTATTTTTTAAATATCAAAGTCTGCCTAACTAATGGATACTAACGTAGCCTCCAATCCGGACGTCCTCTGGGCGAATGTGCTTTTGGAATAATCAGACCTTTTCCCTGGTAAGTGGGGTCTTAACTATGTATTTAAAACTCTCTGTGATTGTTTTCTCTTTAAATGGAGACCTCACACGAGTGTATAGCTTTATTAGTTCCTGAGTTATGCCAAAATATGTTCAAAGCATTTTGCCTATGGTATTTCCATGTTAAAATTTTATTTTGCTAATATTTAAATTTCTACTCTTTAAATCATCTGCAATCATATTTCTGTATTATTTTCTATCCAATGTTATCTTTAAAATAAATTTTGGTGTGTCTGCATGGTGTATATTAGCGGTTACTGAATTTATTAATTTTACACCTTCCTAAGCCTTTTCTTATGTAGCCATTACTTTAAAAATCACGGTGACATCGCCTGTTGATTGGCTCATACTTCTTAATTACCATCAAGACTACCTTAATAGTATTTTTTTGGTGTAATTATTACTCTGAAGTACCCTTTTTAATTATTTATTTATGTATACAATATTTTTATAAGCATTTATGCGGCAGCATTTGTAATGTTTACATTTCTGATAGCTTTATTATGTGTTATGTACTGGAATTCAAAAGCATTTATAGTAAACATTCCTGTTAATAGCTGCTTTTATTTATTATTTATGCTTTTCTTGTCTAATAAAGTTTTTTTCTGCCTCATAGTGTGTACATCATAAATTTTAAAAAAGAATATAGTTCGAACATCCTTCCATTCATTGATTCCCCCATATATTTAATACAGCGAATTACTTGTGTTCATTTATTTATTTTAAAATGTTTTGACTGATAAAACTCATTAAATCCAGTCATTCTAATTAAAGGATTTCCCTTTGCTATAATTTTAGTGTTTCCGAGTATTTTAGAAATATCTCATTTGCCATACTGAAAATAGTCAACATATAATCTTTTTTAATTTTCAACATCAATGATTCAAAAGTCAAAACCACAGCTTCACGATTTGATTGTTTGAACGGAAATTGACGTCACTAATGTAGACGTTGAAGCAGAAAAAAATTTGTTGATGTCAACAAATCTTACTTAAAGATTTAGAAAAAGGATCTCGCGTTATCTCTAGTCACTTTGTTAAATTTTAATGATTATTTTTAGATTCTTAAATTCATGTAATCATGTTCCGTTAACGTAACTGTAAGAATGCGGTAAAAATATACAGATATATTTCATTTGAAATAATTATATAATATTGATTTTTTGATTATTTTTAGTAAAAAAGTAATTTGAAATTAAAAATGAATACAAAGTAAAAAGGTAGATTTTTATAAAATATTTATTTGCATATAGCTAGATTTTGCACTTAAAATTGACATGCACATTTATCGAATCATAATACAGGGTTGGACTTTTTCCAGAAGGAGGGCCTGATTAAAGCATGGGCAGACCCCCCCCCTACGATTTGATTTGATCCGATCTCAAAATTCGATATGGATTTTTTTTAAAGTTTATATTTTAAATGTGTTTCAACATTGTATTGATTATAATCAGCATTTTGAACTTTAAAAGTAGAATTAGATTAAAAACTAAATAAAAAGAATAAATACAGTAAAAACTCTCAATCGCGTCCACCTCGTGAATTGAACGCGTTTTGGAACGTCGAATTTGCCTGCTATTTGATTGTGTTCGCTTTTATGAGGTAAAAAAAATGTATTTATCTTGAAAAAGGTCAGTGTTCGCTGAAGAAAATTGTCCTATGAAAGTTTTGTTGTAAAATCTCCATAACGGACACTCCTACATAGAGGACACAACTATTTAAGAAGCACATTTTTTATTAACAACATGCACATATTTTATATTTTTTTACCTCAGAAAAACAGACACTTCCGAATGGCGAACAAATTCCACGGTTCTAAGGTGCCTACTATTGAGAGGTTTTACTGTATTGTGACAAATATTTTAATTTTTAATCTTATTCTACTCTATAAATTCAAAATATTGATTATAATCAGTACAATGTCGAAAAAGATTTCAATTATCAGCTTTATGAAAATTGCATACCATATTTTGGAGCCCCTAAAATCAGGCTGTGTGTGTGTGTGGGGGGGGGGGGGGGGGCAGAATAATGGCCATATATTTTTTCAGGATCAATGTGGTCAAACATGGCTACGTATAATGCTTTAAAAAAATGGCTGCGATTCAGACGTTTGAAGTGCCTAAAATTCAGACGCAAAAAGTGTCTGAAAAAATTCAGACATTTTAAAATGTCTGAAAATTGAACACTCCGTTTCAGACACTTAAGTGTCTGAATTTAAGACATTTCGATTTACAGTGTGTGACTTTAGTTTTAATTATAAACAGTAATTTGTATTATAAAGAGGGAAGTTCATACCAATAAATAAAGAAAGTCTCATTTGAGCCGATATAGCTCAAATAAGAGAGTCATGTTGAAAATTTCCGAAAGAAAAAACAAGAATTTTGGAATACAGATAGTTTTGGTTTGGCCAAATTTTCCGCAGCATTTTCGCTGAAACTCTGATTTTAGGCCGAAAACGAAACTGAATTTTCGGTTGATCTCTAATAATTTATAGATGATCCCTAAACTGTAAAATCCTTTTCAACATTGTTCTTTAATAATTCAACAGACATATTAGAATTTTTTTTATATTGAATAAATTTGCAATTCTTTTTATCTGAATGAAAATCAATAAAAAATGTGCAACATATATGCATATATTTATTTTTGTTTTATTTTTTATAGATCATGAATACATTGAAAGTGTAAAGGAAAAGTTCCCAGCTATTAAAGAACATTTATTACAAAATGGAGACTCTTCACCAACAGCTGAAAATTTTAGATCATTATACATATTACATGACAACAGCAGATGTAGCTGACAAGAAATTTTACTTTTTCAAATAACATATAGAAATTTGTGTATAGAAATTATTTAAAAATAAAAATTTTATTAAAAATGAACAATTGCAATTGATACTTCTTGGCTCCAATAGAATGCTTGTTTCAAATACCAACTATGTAATTTTATACAAAATGAAAAGTTTTTTTAAATATTGTGAAGGCATAGTTTAATACATTGATAAAATTGTGGCACTTTCAGGTAATGAATCACGCAGCAAACCAGAAGTTTGTAAGGCAAGATTCACAAAAGTATTAAATTTGTAAAATGGTAAAATAATGAAATTGGCAATGTGACACTATTACTCATTGTAGATACCAATAATATTGGCTTTTTGTTGCCATAGGTCTCTGTATACAGAAGGTTGATTTTCACAGTTAATTTCAGTGTATAAATTCTGTATTTCTTGTAACAATTTTTATTCTATTCGATAGCTTTCACTCTTGGCTATAGCTCTGGCCTGCATTTTCTATTAGAATGTTTCTTAGAACTAAAAACCTAAACCAGCAACGCTACAATCCATTAAGAATCATGCAGGCAAGTTTTATGCGGAAATCTGCTTTTTTGAAAGCCTTTCTGGCTGTTTCTTAGATCGATGCAAATCCTTCGAGAAATTGAGGGATTTGGGAGAAGGGTATGCTGATATCAAATTCTTTCACTATCGTTGACAGTCAGTGGCAATAATTGCCTACGACTCCGCTGTGTACATTCATAGTGTTTCATCTGGAGGTGGAGCTACTATGTAGTGCATTCCAGAGAACTGAAAATCTAGGTCATTTTCTCATTAAAAATCGGCAATTGGTTGTGAAAAAAATCGCAAATTTCTTCAAACAGTTGCAGAAATTCATCGCAAAATAAAAGTGTCAATTTCGTCAAGAGGTCGGGTAAAAAATCACAAAAATAAAATTCCATTCGTCAGACAATCGCAAATAATTTCAGCGCACAGTCGCAGAATAAATTCGCAAGTTTTGTCAATCATCTGGGGGAAAATCTCAACTTTTCTCAAACAGTTGCAGGAATTAACTGCTAATTTCATCAAACGATCACAAAATAAAATCACAAATTTTGTCGAACGATCACGGAATAGAATTGCGAATTTCATCAGGCGATTTGAGGGATAAATTGCAAATTTCATCAAGAGGTCGCATAAAAAATCACAAAATTTGTCAAACAATTGCAGAAAGAAATCATAAATTTCGTTAAACAATCTTGGAATAAAATCACAAATTTAGTCAATTACCCAAGGAAAAAAAAAATCGCGATTTTTGCCAATTGGTCGTGAAAAAAAATCGTGAATTTTATTTAATGATTGCGGAATAAAATCACTAATTTTGTTTAAAACAATCACTAATTTCATCTAGCAAATACAAAAACTAATTAGGAATCTTGTTGAACAATTGCAGAAATAAAATCATGAATTTGGTCAAACAATCACAAATTTTATGAAATGGTCGCGTAAAAAAAATCTCTGTTTTCGTAGTTAGTCACAGAAAAAGCTGTAAATTTGAATCAAGTTATGGTTTTCTGTACATATAAAAATGATAAGTATTTGATATTCACATTATTTTCGTCTGATCAGAAAACATGAGAACCAAACTCAGCATTCAGGTTAAAGAATGTTAATCTATTGTAAAAAACTGTACATGTTAACAGGTACTGATTTTCTTCAACTCAACTATGTAATATATTTATAACAGAAAATACTATAAAACATTTTAACATAAGAAATTTGTCAATGTACTTATTTTATATTCAATAGAAATATAGTTCATAAAATTTAGGCATAAATGTTGTGAAAAATGTTCCAAATTTTACTTTCACTCATAATTTTCTCTTTTTTTCTTCTTTTCTGGGTGGCATCCCTGTAATAAATAAAAATTATTAATATGTGTAATTTATCATTTTTTAATTTTATGTTTTATATGCTTGCATTAATCTCTTTTAAAATAACTATAATGTATAACTTATGTCATGCAGAGTTCAGCTTTTTTCCAAATTGCACTTTCGTGCCTGATCATGGCCTACAGTCCCAGACCTGTGTTCTAGACCATGAGCTCTAAGGTGCTATACAGCATATATCCCGGCCAGGTGATCAGCCAAATGTGTGACCCTGAGTATTTAGTCCTACCCTTTGTTTTAAAAAATAGCATTCTTTTTGCTGTTCATTCCTCTCAGTGAAAATTTTTTTACAATTTTTGCCTTAAAAAATTTGTTTGCATTGTAAAAACTGGCTCACTGTTAAAGAGTGCCTTCACTTTTAATATTAAAAGGGCTTTTAAAAATCAAAAGAATACTTTTAAAATAAAAAAGTACCTTTAATTAACGTGCAGTGTGCCTTTAAAAATGTAAAAGGTGCCCTTTTCTGTTCAGCAGTACCCTGGATTTTTTTTTTTTTTTTAAACCTGCGGCGAAATTCGGAATAATTTATATACATTTTATCACAGTTTTATGGAAACATATTTATATTTCAGTCGTTTGAAAGTTTCAACTATGTTTATAATATTACTAGCTGATCCGCCAGGCATTGGTCCATGATAATAGCCTTAACTATACCTAAAATAAGTGTTAAATGATCTTATATTTTTAAACGGAAAGCTAAGTAAAAACTACTTGCATGAATTGTTCTTTTCATTTTTTCCCTCTCAACTACCACTGACATATATTTCTTATTATACAAACTCTTTGAAAATTTTATGAATTATAAATATGTTTCCATAACCTGTGTATAATTTTCATACTGAAATTTTAATATTAAGTTGTAAAAAGTTTTTTATCGCATCATAATCCTATAAGAAAAAAAGGAATTTGCAAAAAGTGACTTTCAGGAATGAATCTTTGTCAGAAAGTTTTTGTATTTTTTTTTAAACAGATTGCACTGCTGGAAAAAAAAAAAAATGAATGTATATGTGGTTCTGCATTTTTTCTTTTCTTCATATTTTGATTTTCCAGCCAATGCGTAATTTTAAAATATGCCGAAGAAAAAGGGAGAGAGGTTGTACATTAAATGTTTTTTTTTTTTTTTTTAAATAGTCATTGTTTAAGCTCTTAGAATGTCCAAATATTATGTTTCTTCAGCTTATGAAAAGAAAAAAAAAATACTGATATTTAGTGGTAAAAGCGCTTGTAAGACTTTTTTTTTTTTTTTTACATTGAGTCATTTAAAATATAAAAAAATACAGTGAAACCTCTCTAAGGAGACCACCCATTAAACCATAAAGAACTTGTCTTTCACAGAGGTGGTCTCTGAATAGAGGTAATGGGTAAAGCAAAGTTTCATGAAATACATGCTACAAAAAAAATTATTATTGAATGTAGTTTATTATATTTCATGTCTACACAGTTTTAAAGAAGAAATTAATTGTTTTCTTTGATATAACAATTTCTCATTAACAATTTTTGTTTCTAAACATTCTTTGATCTAAAGATATATATAAATATTATACAGACATACATACAATAAACCCAACTGGAGTGAAAAATTAGCCAGAGCCAGGAATTGAACCTGGGACCACAGTATACAAAACTGCTGCTCTAACCACTGAGCTACTCCGGCCGATACCTAAGTCTGCAATTTCTCACTAATAAACCATGTTGGGGAAATCACCAGCCATCTATACGACAGCCTTGGATGACCGGACAATGATGAATAGATTTTACTATTACATCGATTACATATATATTGTAGTATGTGTGTTTTATTATATTCTTTGATCTCTTTAAACAAATTATTTATTTTATTATCATCTCTAACAGGTATTGAACTTTCTATCAATCTATTGATTTCAACAAGTGTTTCTTGACATAAAATAGAAACTTTAACCTCTTCAGTCCTGAGTACCCAAATGGGTGATTCTTTTCTTTATAAAAACTAAACTGGTTGATTTTTTTTTCGTTTTGACACCACTTCTACATAGCTGAATGTTTTTGCTTTAAAACGAAACTAATAAATGGCAGCACCAATGCTGATTTCCTCATAAAATAAATTTACCTGGGTACCTAAAATACGCAAAAAAAAGAGTATGCAAAATGCTTTCAAGACAGTGCAGCCAAGAAAGTAGGTAATTTTCATAATTATTTAACTTAAAAACTTTACAATAAAAAAAATTGAGGTTTTGTAGATTATTCACTTATTTAGAGGCCTTAATTTTTTTATTGTGTGAATTTTGGTTACTGGTAATTAAATTGATTTTTTTTTTTAGGGGGGGGGGGGGGAGGGCTAGTAATTTTTTATTTGTATCTGTGAACCCAAATTACTAGCCCCTTCAAGTATCAATTTCAGAAAAATATTTTATATCTATAGTGTCATTTTGTTTGTGCAAAAGCAATGAATGAGTATTTGCAGTGTTATTTTAACTTCTGGTCTCAAGAGGTTAACTGGCAGAAGCTCATCGTCTGAATCAGAAGGAGCTCCTAAAATAGATTTTAAAAAAATCTTGATTGTAGTATCATTCATTTTTATAAATGATTGTAGAATTTATTTTTTTATATAAAAATTTTAATCTTAACTTTGTCGAGGTTTTCTATAATACCTTTCTCCCAGCCTTCAGATAAAACATCATAACACTCAAGAATTTCCTCATATTCATGATTTAGGCTCATAATCAACTTTATCTGCGTTTGATAGCTGAATCACTTCATCTTCTAAGGCACTGATATCATCAATGGATTTTTCTATGGATATGTTGTTTAGTCCACAAGTACTGAACCAATTGACAATTGTTTGTATCTTTATGTTATCCAATGTACATTTTATCCATCGAATAGCATCAAGTACAATGATGGATTTAACAATGTCAGACGCATTTTTGGTCTCATCTATTAGTGAAAGGAGCTTTCATAAACAAAATGTCTGTATTCCAGCTTGAAACAAGGAATAATTCTCTGATCTAATGACTGAATTTTAGGTGTGTTAGGATGGAGAAATTAAAGTTTCTCACTTTTCAGCTGTGCATCATACAAGTGACATGGAGCATTATCCAAAATAAGGATAATGTTTTTACCCTGTTTGGTCATCTTTTTGTCAAAGTCATGTAATTTTCAAAAATGGTATCTGTCATCGACGCCTTTCTGTTAGATTTCCAAATCACACCTATTTTTGTCGCATCAACATATTTAAAGCAATAAGGCTTTTGAGCCTTCCATATTATGATGACCTTGATTCGCCTTGACTAAGAAAGTAGACTCAGCTGAGCGTGTTTCCCGGAGAAAAGTGGAATTTCGAGGTTTTTCCATTCAAAGAAAGTAATCCTACTTTTCGACTGAAAAGTGGTCTTTCAGGGAGGGAGACGGGAAAGAGTGGTCCTTTAATGGAGGAACATTAACATTGAGCCTATAGCAAAAAATTATAGACCATAAATAAACGGTCTTTATGAGAGGTGGTCTCCTTATAGGGGTGGTCTTTCAGGGAGGTTTCACTGTATTTCTTAATGTGCAAAATCTTTGAAATTTTTATTGGTTATCAATATACCGGTTTTGAAGCTGTGTAAAAAAATATTCATATTAGTTCCCTTTTTTCTTTTTTCTGCATCTGGTCCTTTAACATTAAAAAAATATATAATAATTATTGTCTGACATTTTTACCAATTATTAAAGCCACGTGTGTTAACATTCTGAGTGAAAATTTTGTAAGATTTATTATTATTATTTTTTAATTACTTCTAGTCATCCAAACATTACAAGATTTTTATAGGCAATGCAAATCAAGTGTACTAAGAATAAGAATGTGTAAAAAGATTTTGTTAAAATATCGACGTTTAGTTACTGAATATGTAAAAAGATTTTGTTAAAATACAGACATTTAGTTACTTTTAGCATTAAAAAAAGAGCATCTCCGACAAGCACAAAGTGACTTCCAGTCATGAATTTTTTTGAAAGCATTAAGATTCATATTTTTGAAAATGAATTGTACCTTCATAGAGATGAAGGTGCCTGCTTTAAGGGGGTATTTTTTGTTCATCCATATATCTGAAACTAAGCCCAATGCAAGCTTTGATAAAAGAAAAGAAGAAAAAAACCCCTGCAAAATCAAACTTTCTTCTATTTTTTTTTTTAAAGGGTTAAAATTCATATCTTTTTATGTGGATTGCACTGTTTGAAAGTAAAAAGTATGCCATTTAAGCATGTATTTTTATTTTTTCCGTATTTCGATAAGATCTTAAAAAAAAAAAGAGTGCTTCGGAACCGGCCTTCAGAACTTTATTGCTAGCAATCTTTCAGAACGGTCGCTGACTGCCATTTTGAGAAAAAGAATGTCTTTTTGATGAGTGTTTGTTGTGGTTTTAAATTACTATCTGGGCTAATTATCAAAAAAGGAAAAATCTGAACCTACCTTGGACTAGTGATGGGCGTTTCTGGAAAAATTGAGTAATGATCAACATTGCACAAAATAGCATAAATTCTAGTATTGGATGTTCTAGAATTAATATTTCGTACTCACATAGATAAACTTAAAAGCAGTAATTCCAAAACTTAGTGATCAATTGGCAGGAAATTTGATCACAAATCATGATAACGAGGATAGATCGATACTTCTGGCACTAATTTCATTGCAATATACAAAGGGCGTTCCATAAAATCAAGAAATATAATTATAGCAAAAAATACATCATTCTTTTTCAAAATACCTTCCCTCAGATGACATCCAATGGTTCCATCGTTCAACCCACTTTTAGGTTTTACCCACAAGTAGAGAAGCCTTTTTCTGGAAGCTGCTTAAAAGAACACTGCACTGCTGAAATAACTGCAGAATCTGTATTGAATTTTCTGCCACGGCACTTCTCCTTCGTCAGAAATCACATGGTGCGAGATCTGGACTGTGAGGGGGATGTGGCATGATTTTAATATTGCATTTACTAAAATATTGCTGAACAGAAGTAGCGACATGTGGGCGAGCATTATCGTGATGTAATATCCAATTTCCTACCAGTTCATGACGCTTTCTCGATATGTGGTGTTGATAATTTTCAAAACTGAAACATAACATTCACCATTCACAGTAGTTTTTGGGAGCACAGCATGCTGATAGATTACACCTTTATGATCAAAGAAAATAATCATCTTCATCATGACCTTTCCAGCAGATTTGGTTTGTTGAATTTTTTTCAAAGGCAGATAATCAGTGTTTTTCCATACACTTGTTACTTGGTAAGGAGATCAAAATGATGCATCCAAGTTTCATCACCTGTTATTACAGTCTTAAGGTAATTCGGATCCTTTTGAAGCATCTGCTTTAATATTTCGATCATTCACAACACTTTCTGGTCGGCCAGTTCTGCAAACAAACGTTTTTTTTTTAAATCACCATGCCATCTAAAAATCGTAAGGCAAATTAAAAACAGTTCTTTAAATAAGCATGAAACTAGGAAAATAAAACCGTCCACTTCGTTTAGAATATTTATAAACGTACAGTTAACAGTTTGAAAAAAATCACCTAGTTTTATTTTTTTAGTTTTGCGATGTTGCCACTACATAAAAAAAATCTCTCATTTTTTATGGAATGCCTTATTGTTTCAATTTTACTATTTTAGTGGCGGAGCTGCTGTCAAATTTCGTATAAGGGTCTTTTTCTTTCCAGGTTAAATTGTTATAATCTTAGTTATTTGGATTACTAGATTATTAAGCTGTATTTCTCAAGTGCGTCCACTCTCCCCTTCTTCCCTCCCCCCCCCCAATCTTAACTTTCTTAGTTATGGACCGATTTCATTGGGAACTTTTTTGACGTTCTTCCCAAGTAGGTTTAGAGCCGCGTTACTCGTTGTTCTAGAACCATGAGCTCTAAACCAACAATGGAATGTTTGAACTGAAAAAAATCGTAAATTTTGATTATTGTTCATAAATAGTGGTCACCAAGAGTTGCATATATAATACCAATGTTTAGTTGGTAACTTGGGAAAAACATCTAAAAAGGTCGCTTCTAAACTAAAAATGTAACATTTAACCTAGAAAAAAAAGGCCCTTAAAATTTGACAGCATATCTGCAGCTAAAATAGTAAAATCGAAAGAATAAGTGTATATTGATTGCTATGAAATTGGTGTCAGAAATACCAATCTACCCCCATTAGACCCTGACGGCAATAGATAAAAATGGACGATACTACCCATAATAAGTTATCAACCGCAATGACAATTTGAAAGAAATTAAAAATGAACAATACTAACCTAGAGACATCAATTAAAAAATTTATAGCATCGATAAAATAGAGTTGTCCATAGTATCGATAAAATCAATAAAAAATATCGACATCGACCACCACTGCCTTGGACAATCATCATCCAAATTTTCAAACCTCAGCATGCAGTAAATTTTCCTAGCTATCGAAGACACGCACAAACTCTTTTTTTTTTTTTTTTTTATTAGTATAGATATAAATGGATTAAAATCATAGTGGTATATCACATTTTCTTAAATGTTCAAAAACAAAGGATTTATTTGAAACATTATAATGCATAACGATGTGGTAAAAAATCAAGTACTATCTAACAGGCATTTTTTGTAGAACTGTGACATACTGTTCTGTTCTTCCTGTTAATAGCTTTATATACTGTCATGCATTTAGTGCTGATTAACAAAATTAGCTACTAACATGACTTTAACAAGTTGATATATTAACCATTATTTGTCAACCAATATGTGCAACTGTCCATTTTAAACTTTAAAAAATCCTACTCCATACTGAACTTCTATAAAACACTAACAATCTTACTAAATTGGAAAACAATCATTTTTGTACTGCAAAATGTAAACTATTTTATTGCCTCTTATTAACCAACTTTGTGATTATACAAGATTTGTATATAAACAGGAGTGGGGAAATGCTCATTTTACTCACCATTGGCGAGTGAATTTTCTGACGGGGGGAGTGAATTTTTAGTTAGCATATTTCTATAGTTTGAAGTTTTAGAAGACTAACTTTATTTTTTTTAACTAGTTAGCTATGTTTAGCAACTTTCCAAATTACTGTGATGTAAACAAGTTCTATTCTATATTAAACTTTCCTTTCTTGTACATATTTCTTAATTGTATATAAAAAAATTATGAAAACATTATAGTAATAGTAAGCAAATATTTTTGCAGTTGCGTAAATTAAATTTTGTTTTAGTTTTGCATGGGAAACAAAATGGCGGCCATTGATTATTGAAGATCAATGAAAGTATTTTCAATAAGGGGTTACCATAGGGGGGACCCTATTATGTCGCCAAATACAGCCAAGTTTCTTGCCAACTTGGCGATATATTGCTAAATTTGGCAGCCAAAATGAGTTGCCAAAAGTGACACCAACTTGGCGATATCTCTAATATTTCGCCAAATTCCCATAGAGTTCCATTGTAAACCTACTTGCTTATAGAAAATCAACAAATTGAGACATTTTAATGCAACAAAAACTAATATTAGCTTAAGGGATTATATTAAATTTTTCTTTGATGACCTAAGTAGGAATTGACTTTAAAAACAAAATTTTTATATTACTTGTTTTCTTGTTAAGTTTGTTCTCATTTCAATCTCATTAGAATCAGAAAATGGTGTGTTTATCTTTCTGACTGTTTTCTTGTCTTTTATAAAAATTTGCCAATCATCATGAATTTTGAACATACGGTATTAACTAGTGCTACACAATACTGCACTGTTATTTTTTAAATAGTCGTCAAATTGTGTATAATTTTTCTACAGGGGCACATAAAATAAAGTTATATATAATTGTTTACTAAGCAACAACAGGATTAATGTGAATGTAGATAACAATAAAAAGTTGCCATGAAAACATAGTGTTGTGCCAGACCATGAAAACAATCATTAGCAAAAGAAGTATTATGTTTATAAGAAGATTAAAAAATGATGCTCAACACATTCCATACCCATAGGTTTAACATTGGAAATCTGACTGACTGACATCTTAAAGAGATTTGTGACTAGCATTTAGTTTAGTGAATTAGGATTAATACTCTAATGTGCATATAGCTCTAATGGCTAAGTAAGCTTAGAAAAGAAACAAACAATCAATAACAAATTATTCTTTATTTGTTAAAAGGTACAAAAGATTTTTGTAAAAAGATAAACAAAAAGAAAGAAGATGGACGGATTTCCTTACTATCACCACAATACAAAATATTATAATTTTTAAATGCAACAGAGATAATACAAATATAACAGATTGGACTCTGAAAAGAAAATATTCTTTAAAATGTTATAAAATTGTTATCACAGACACATTTGTGAGATTCTCTTAAAATTTAACATGTGGATATATTATATAGAGTTGCGATTCTTTGTATTTTTAAATTTAGGTCATACTGTTTAATGAAACATTGTACATTAGGTAAAAATAAAATGTTATGATCAGGTGGCAACTCTGATTATGTATATTAATTAGCAGATTATGTATATTAATTTTAATCTACTTTTAAACTCATACTCATCAAGTTAAGGAACAGAATTAAAAAATACAATATTATACAGTAGCAGTAAAATATACAATGATTTACAGCAAAAAATTTTCACAAATATATAATTTTATATAAAAAAAAAAGTGTGCATATACAGCATACCATTTGAGAAACTTTTCATTTATTAAAGAATAGCTACCTGATGATCCTTCATAACTTGCTATGCAATGTTAGTTACACATATTTTTTATAATAAAATATGATGTGCTATGTTATTATCCTGCATTTATTTTTTTACAAATATTAATTAATACATAGTGATGGGCATACATCTATCTATATCTAAAGTTATGTACTATCTTTACATATTATGTAAAAAAAAAAAAAAAAGTTTTATTTTTATGACTTTTGAGAATAATAAGCCATTCACTAATGTTAATAAAATTAAAATCAATTTGCATTAATGTATTAAATTAATACATTTTTCTTATTTGTGAATTTCCATAGTATTTAGTAAAAAGCATTTTTTTCTCATTAAACGGTATATATCAAGAGACTTGTACATATCACTAGCAAGATTTTATGCATTTCTATTTAGTACCATACGCCATCCCTATAACTAAAAAGTATCCAATTTGACATAGGAAGTTATTTTTTGTGCAAATATATAATACACAGTTTATATTTTTATAGTACATCTAATTCATTTGCTGACAAACAAATCTTACAAATAGACAAAACATTCAGTGAGCTGTAACTCCTTTGCAGAGTCTTTTATAGAATATTTTATCACCGGTAATCCCAAAAAGAAATTTTTGTTATGTAATCACTGAAATTCTGGGATTAAATAAAGCAAAAATTTCCATTTAAAATTACTGGTAGGAATCATGAATGATTTTGAGCACTCTTTACATCATGTATGTGCAATACTTGTCCAAATGAATTAATATTTACTGGCATATTTTTAAGTTTCTTTAGTTTGGTTTATTTTGATACAAGAATGTTTTACATAATCATTAAAAAATAAATTTTTCCTCTTTTTTTAAAAAAACCTAAAAATATATAAAAGATTAAACAGGGTTGCCATGCCACCGGGAAAACGCAGGGAATTTTGAAAAATTCCTAAAAAATCTGGAAAATACAGGGATTTTTTTTTTTTTGGTATTTTCAAACAGATATTTTTTCTCAGCTTTCAAAAAAAAATTTGCTCCGCAGAAGGGAAAAAACAGCGCGGAAATTCAGTTTCAATGAAACTTCGCAAAAGTACATTTCTACCTACACCCCTTTTCTTGTGTATGGCTGAATCCACAAAGTGCCTGCGCTCATCCCATCCATCTGCAATTGCATGTAACGTTATTTCTCCTTGTTTTCTCCCTTCAGCGCAAAGCCCTTTTAGCGTGCATGCATCTGGTGCTGTCAATGCAAAACAATGTTGATGCGACCGGCACAAATGTTGGAGTTCTGTTTTGTTTTAGCTTATGTTTTTCTTATAATGTGTTCTTTAAAGTGCATATTTCATACAGATTGGATGGATTCACATATATATCCTTATTTTTCCGGTTGGATTGCAGAAGTTGAAAAAAAAAAACCATTTGCTGCATATTGAAAACTTTGCAAGAGGATTTTTAGCCTGAGCAACATGGGAAAGCAAGTTGTTACAAGTCATGCAAAGAATAAAAAACTAACTTCTCTATCAACTTCATCTGAAATGTTTGATTTTGTATCCAAAGAAAGTGTTAAGACAGAAGATAACACTTTGGTTTCTTCAGAAATGTCAGTGTCTGTTACTAATGAAAATAAAAAAGGCCTATCCCATTTAGTGATGCAGGAAAATACAAAAGCCGAAATTGTGTGGGCGATGAAGCTTGTTGCATCACATTATTCATTTAATTCGTTCAATGATGTATCTGAGATATTTTGTTATATGTTTCTCTTGAAACTCTTTGAAATTTTTAAAGAAGCCATTTTTTATTTGGACATAAAATTGTTTTTGCAAATTAGCATGGATAGGCCAAATGTAAACTTGAAATTCTTAAAGCGTATAAAAGAGGAAATTTTATAGCAAAATGATTGTGACATTTTAGATATAGGAACTTGTGCCCTTGATGTATGGCCACAAATATACTAAATGGAAACTAGGTGTTATATTAAGATCTCTTTATTTGATGTTTAAAGATAGTCCAGCTAGACGAACTAATTTCATTGAAATTGTTGGCAGTTGTGAATTTCCTCTAAAATTCTGTGCTATTTCGATGGGTTGAAAATGCTAGTGTAAGTGAGTGAGCTCTACAAGTTTTAGACAACATAAAAAAAAGTATGTGGAAAAAACAACTTTTCAAGGAACTTTTACATGTGACATTGTAATGGATGCATGCCATGCTAAATTGGTTCTTGCAAAATTTAGCTTTTCATATATCGCTAATATCCTTGAACCTTTTCTTAAAAAATTCCAAACATCTAATCCCATGATATCTTTCTTACATGAAATTCTTTTTTTGTCTTCTTAGGCAGTTGATGAAAAATATTGTGAAAAACAATGTTATTGAAGAAGCAAACTCATTACAGAAGTTATTTTCGATTGATCTGAAAGATTCTAAAAATCTGAGACTTCGAAAAAATACTAACATTATAAAAGCAAGATATTTAAATATCAGTGGAGCTTCTGAATCCCAAAAAGCAGATTTTTTAGCAGAATGTTTTCACTTTGTAAGTGTACTACAGAAAAAATATTTGAAAGAATGTCAAAAAATTTCAATTTTTGTATTCAAAAGGACAGATTTCATCTGGATGTTCAGAGCAAGCAAAAATCCAGTTTGAAGTGTTTTTAGAAAAACTTAAAAATGATTACAAAGAACAGTTGGATTGTTTTACTGAGGATGTTCAATTGGATGATTTTTACTTGTCTTTGTTAAAACTTGAAGAATTTGCAGATTTATGGGTCATAGTGAAATTAGTGCTTATTTTATCTCCTAATAATACAGCCGTGGAAAGCAGATTCAGTATGAACAAAGATATGCTTGTTGAAAATCTAAAAGAATTTTTAATTGATTTAAGAACAGTGTATGATGCTGTGAATTTCTATGGAGGTGTTGTAAATGTGCCACTGATGAAAGATATACTTCAATATGCAAAATTATCGTGCACGAGATACCATGAAACTTTGGAAAAACAAAGTCAGATTAAAGAAAAGGAAAAAGAAAGCAGCAAACGAAAAGTATCACAACAAATTGTGGCAGAACAAAAAAAGAAACTAATAACTGAAAAATCTGTAAAAGTTGCAGAAATTAATGCTCAAATAAGTGAATTACCAAAAAAGAATAATTAACAGCTAATATACATTATAATATTTTTTAAAGTAAAAAATAAATCTGTGTTGTGTATGAAAGTTGTCTTATATCTTATGTCCTGGGTCCATATTTTAATGTGAATATTAATTTGAATGCATAAAGTAAGTAGCTTTTTCTTTTTTCAATTTCTGCAATTTTTGTAATATGAGATAATCGGTTTTTAGGTAAGATTCTTTAAAATTTTATATTCTTTAAATTATTAGATACAAAATTTTTACATATTCTAACATTCATTTACAAATATTTCAAAGTATTTTTTAGCAGAATGTTTGAGTATTGCTTTACTGTTTTTATTATTATTAATGTAAAATGCGGGATTTAATAATAAGTGTAACAACTTTAAACAGTTTTTTCATTTGTTCATATTATATAATATATTCTATTTGGTCAATTAATTGGGTAATGGTAAATTATGAGATGACTAATTGGTATACATACACACATACATTTTTGCACACTCAGCATAGTAATAAACACATTGTAGTACAGGGAAAACACAGGGAATTTTTTTTTCAAGATTAGAGTGGCAACCCTGTTAAATAAAGATTTCAATTATTAATTAATTCATTTATTGAATAATGTTAAAATACAACATTATTTAATAAATGTATATGAAAGACAATAAATAATCAATTGATCTATAGAATTATTTTTATTTAAAATGGAAAACAAAAATGCATTTAGGCACTGGAAATTCAAATTACACTAATAAATAATGAGAGAAATTGGACAGAGTTCTTGTTATCATATCCACATAAATCAACAAATTTAATATGATTTCCTTAGAATTAACAATGCATTTTTCTGTAAATGAAATAAATAAAATGTTGCTTATCGATACAATTTTTGCATTATAATTGGCTCTGTGATTTTTAAAAATAAAAATTGATCAAGATTTCTAATTATGTATTCTCCCCCCCCCCCCCCCAGGTAAATGAATATTTCAAAACATTGCAAATACATAGAATAAAATGAAAGAAAATTCTTCATATATACATTGATGGCAAAAACAATTAACAAAATGCATTGTTGATTTCAAATATCTACAAAATGTGATTTTGTTACTTATTTTCCATGATAGTATGTGTCATTTTCATAAATCTATAAATAAATATCAATATTTGCTTTAGGCGAATTAGACACATATAATTAAAATGAGTGTGATAAATTTGTCATTTATTTAAAAACAATATGGGACAACATGATTGTAAGAACCATGAATAATTTGCTTTAGTAAAAAACAAGTAAAAAATTAAAAATGGGTAAGGTTTTAATAAGATAAAGATTTCTAATTTAATTTGATTTGATATATTGTGTATTATAATTACAAAAATATAAATCTGTCACAGCACTTCTAGAAATGTGTTTTCCCTTTTTCTGGGATAATATAAATGCATAAGGTATGAATACCTTAGTATTTTTAACAAATACCATAAATAATTAAAACTGTATTTAAAAAATACAATATAAAAACTTAATTGCATAGTTCAAGAAAAAAAAAGCATTTATCAGCATTTCACTCATTAACTATCTCCTTAACCCCTACAGAAAAAACACTGCATCAAAAAAAGGTTCATAATAACACCCTTAAAATCTTGGCTGCATATTATAAACCAAATTGCTGGCACGGCGTCTGTGTTCTCGGGCTCTTTTGCAGTCTGCAAAAAAGTAACAAGCAGAAAACATGTGGAAAAACATGGAAACAACAGCAAGCCCATATGCCCAAGAGAGATGGTTAAAAGATGGATATTGTAGCCATGAACGATCATAACACATGCCTCCAAATACACTAACACCAAGAAACATGAGGGCAGCTATGGAAAAAAGAAAAGAATATCTGGTGAATACAAAATTTTGTTTACGAAACATATAAGAATATTATTTCATTTTGCTAAACTTACAATACTTCCTTTGTTATAGGAGCTTTGCCACCTTTTAAAAATGCCATTGTTTTAGTTAGGGCTTAATAAATTGAAATTTGTTTCCAAATGATATAAACAGCTAAGAAAACAAAACAAATATATGATGTCAAAAATCATATATTAATAATCTCCCCTTTCCTTTATTAAATCATAAAATTTTCCCTTTTTCATTTTATTTTAACTTCCAACTATATTCAAATCATTAAAGGATATCTTAATAAACCTTTAGCATAACCGCTTTTTATTTAAATACAGTCCCTATCTTTAAAATTTGCAATAGTCATAAAACCCTTCCAAAGTTAGCCGTTATAGAACCATATGCCAAGTTTTGATTTAGATTCATTTTAACTGAACTTTTTCATGACCATATATGGTTATTGATAATTAGCTGCTAGATCCGGGCAGTTTGCAAACTAAGCATAAAGTATAATCATATCCTTATTTGGTTCACAGGTCTGCGATCGAAATTCCAAAGTTATCTTCAGGAGCCCCATTGTATTGTCTGTGTACAGCTTTATAAAATTCTTATGGGATTTTGAAATGAATTCAAAGCTAAAAGCCAATTCTTATATGAAAATCTTCCTATCAGAAAAATGTTATTTGGCTAGTTGTAACCTTCTGGCGAATTATTTGGCGAGAATGTAATTAAGGAGAAACGTGCAATGTATCTGACATTCGCTCCTTTGCTACCGCCTATGTAACATGCATCTCTTCGCTTCCTCACCTCGAATAAATATTTTTGCTTCTACGAACCTGAACTCCGCCTTTTATATATACCTAAATGTATAACGCAATATCTATACGGATCAACAACACCTTTACATGATGGATCATTATGTTTGTTTATTTAGGCATTAAAAAAGAAATTGCAACTAACTATGCATATCAGACAAACTAATCTAAAACATCTGAATAACAAACACATTGCGAGCGCAGAATTTTCTGTTATGGAGCTTTTACTGTTACTTCTGTTTGTATGCATATATTAAAAAAATTATTCCTGTATATAAAAGTATATAAACCCGTAATCCTCATGACTGAGTCTCAGGGATTCCCTAGGCATATACTTCACAATGGACAAAAAAATTAATGGTACAAGTCAGGTGTTAAATAAATTATGTAAACATCAAATAAGCTATGCTTTTGTATGAAACAGTGAATAGGTTGCCAAAAAGTACCTTTGATTTTTTTTTTCTTTCACCAAGGCACATGTAAAAGGTAAGTACTAGTAATTCATAAGTACATTAATAAAACTTTTCATTCTTCAACTCTCAGAGTGCTCATGTAATCATCTGTTGCCTAAAATAAAATAGTTATTGACCAACAAAATGAGATTTGCAAGCAGGGTGAGGGGGGACAACCAATTGAATTTTAGGGCTGGATGATGCTATCATTTCTGCTTTGCTTTTGTAAGAAGTTATGATTTAGTTATTTATTATACTAAGTAACAAATAAAACAACAATTAGAGTTTTAAAATTTGTATACTGGTAAAGACATTGTAGGGAGTGGACATTTTAGAGGGAAAATTAAATGATTGATTTACTTATTGTTTCTACAAAGCAAGTAAAAGAACAGATTAATCTTAAAAACACATTAAAGAGTTTGGAAGGTTTTAAACTTTGCATGCTGTGGGATCGATGAAGCAGTAAAAATTTCAGAGGAATGGAAGGAGTTTTAAAACGTCAGGAAATCTACTAAAACATGGAAGAAAAACAAAGCATTGGGACATTTTATTTATTTATTGGGGAGAAGAGGAGGGGGGGTGGAGACATGCAAAGTTTTAGTTTAATTTTAGAAGCACCCAAACAGAATTTTACTAAAATATAAATAATAGACTTTTAGTCATGACGAGTCAGTATGTTTTGGTTAAAAGGAGAAGGAAAACTCTAAACAATCGTTACTGGTATGTATTATTTTCTAAAACCTTATCTCTGCATCAAAAAATATTAAAACATTTAGCTATAAGGTACAAAATTATAGTATACCAGTGAAATTAGAAATAAAACATAACAGCCATTTATTTAGAGCAAACATTAGTTAACATATTCACGCTGAAAGTGTCTATTAAAAAAAGAGAGAGAGATTAGTGAAGTCTATATGCCTCTTCCTTGTTTACTTTCTTCTATACACATAAGAAAAAAAGTAATAGAATTGTGAGATTTTCAGACTTCTGATTTTTGATGGATGACGATGGATTAGGATGTCTAAACATGATTCGACACTTTTCGAAAAATGTCTCTGTATGTAACAAATTTTGTGGCCACTCAAGAAATAATGGACAGAATTTAATCAAACTTTAGATTAAGCAATATCTTGACATAAACTGGTGCTGATTAGATTTGGGCTGGATTGCCAACATGCTTCAGTCCCATATATTCATAAAATAATATATAACACTAGCTGTTTAACCCGTTCTATGCACGGGAGTTCATGAATTTAATTCTAAAACCAAAATTAAAAATAACTATTCGATTTAGTAAAATATTTTTCTACTACTGTGCCTTTTTAAAAATGAAATTTAATTTATCATGTTACTATGGAAGCAGACAATAAAACAATATCTTTGGAATAAGGGAATAAATAGAATAAAAAGTTTTGTTGATGTTTGTGATAAAATGTGTTTCTTTATTTTTAAAAACTTGTAATTATTAAGCGCAATTAAATAATCTCTAATAATTTGCATGTGAGGTAAAAGAATTATCATAATACCTGCTGGAGCTTTTTAGTATTGCAGCGTGGCATACATAATATGTATATCTCTAATTATTTGCATGTGATGTAAAAGAATTATCATAATATCCGCAACAGCTTTTTAGTATTGCAGCATGGTGTACGTAATATGCATATCTTACACTGGTTAAAGAACTTGTGCGATTACGGGTTGAACATAAAAGAAAGGATTTTATTGTGAATTTTTAATTTTAGGTAGCTGTTATAACAAAAAATGTTTAAATCTGATAGGAAATTGCTGTTAAATTGGTAATTTTTTATTAATTAAAGTATAAATTATTTCGATTAAGGATTGCTTTAGTTGCCTTGGCTGTATTTTAATACACATGTACATAACATTTCACAATTCTGGCTTCCAAACTGTGGATTTGTATAGCATTACAGACAGACAGACAAATTTTCATTCTTATATATTAGATATTGTTGCTAGAATCACTTATTTTTGATGCCAACTTTTAGATGCGGACCCAATTATGGAATATTAGCCCCATGCTTTTGTGATCAATATTAAAGTTGTATCTTATTTTCTATTGTGTAGAAATATACAAAATTTTATGTGTGAGTTTAATGATTAAAAATGTATGTGCTGATCTAATTTTAAATTTTAATAGACAACAGGAGGTGCTGTTGTTTTGTTCTTCCTTTAATTCAATGATCACTGTAACTTGATGTTAAATTTGAAAAAATGCATCATGCTTTATATTCATAATGGTTGATGCTATTATAAATTAATTAGAATGGTATATAAGAAAGTTTTGTGATAGCAACAGCATACTAGTTTTCATTTTTACAGGCTTTTAGTTGCAGTATATGAGTATGTCCACTAGAATTGAAACTTTTTGCTGAGTTTTTTTTAAACTAAAATATAAGTGAGATACATGAATTTAAGCCTAAAGAATTGGTGTATATGAATTTGCAAGTTTTAATTTCATAAAAACAAGTCTATAGTAAAAAATATGCTGGAAATTGACAGTATTAAACTTCATTTATATTTGAACTTAAAATATCACTTATTGAATTATATGATTTTTTTACTTTTGTCCATTAAATGAGATTATTATTATGTATTCAAAATAACAAACTATTATATTTGTCAGCTCTAAATAGTTAAAATATTTTAGAAATTTAAATACAATTTTGACTGTATTTAATAGTTGATATTTAAATGTCACAAGAGTAACAAAAAACATACAAAAAATTCGATTTTATAAAAACTACTTTTACTCAAAACTTCTAACTTTCTGATTTGGTAAAACAAGACATATTTTACATAATATTTTATTTATGTTATCCATGGAGTAGGATCTGGGGTGTTGTCACAAGAGTAACACACAACATTTCTGTTAATAGTTTGACATAAAGTTGTACTTAAAAAAAAAAACTTCATGTTTAGTTGTTTCTTTCTTTATTAGAACGCTTCTTGAAATAGTCTGTAGCCATAACTAACTGTATTCTGTAAATTTCAAGCAAATTAAATTACCTTCATTAAAGTTTTTTAAATTAATTTATTTTTTATTAATATTTAACATTATAAATCATCACAAAAGATTACAGATAGATTAAAACAACTCGTGTCAGTTTTGTGTGTTTTCTTTTGGTCTGAAACACGTAGTCTTTGATCAGATATTTTTACAAGCTTTGTAAAGCTCCTACCACTAAATTTTCGTGTACTTTCTATAAGTATTCTTATAGTAATTCTTTCAAACTTTTTCAGAAACCCTCATGTGATATATCATGAGAAAGCCCTCGGACCACTCTTTCATATTATGAACCTTTAATCCTTTAACTCAAATTTGTCCCCCCCCCCCCCCAGGTGGTCAATTTTCTAGCTCAGCTCCTAATTAAGCTACAGCGAGGTTCAACCTCATTTGAAGGCTTGACCAAGGTGAAACTTCTCATGGGCCTTCAATTGGTGGGGTCTATTTTTGATCCCAGACTATTAGGGGGCATTTCCTCCATGGGGATGGGGGCAGAAATGGATTTTTTCATGTGACATATCATTTTAAAGCTTTTGGCCTGTGCATTACTAAGCACCCACTCCCCGCCATGTACGCTAATGGTGCCTGGTGCGTGTAAAATCCATCATGGGGGCAAAGTCCTCCAATTTCTCTATGAAAAATATATTCTAAAATAAACTATGAAAAATATATTCAAAATATAAAATATATTTCTCTATGCACCTCTGGAGGTGCTTAGCTAGGTGAAGGTCTTGTCACCATAACATGTATATATATATATATATATAAGTGAAGTGGATCTTCCAACTATATCGTTAGTTAGGCATAAAAAAATAACAAAACTATCATTAATCGTAAGCAACATCTGCTATTTACAGTAATAGAAGCCTTTTGTTTGTTTGAAGTAGTTTTCCAGATAGAAGTTGGAAAATTATCATTTGCAGCTTTAAGGCCTAGATTCATAAAATCATATAAAAATATTTCTCAAAATATTTGCATTTGTAGCTGCCATGAAAACTTTAAAGCAATTCATAAGGCGGTAATAGTGTACTTCCCGTATACAACATTTCTGTAAAGGATTTCATTGTTCTTGCCTGCTGGGATACATCATCATTTGAATGTATGAATTCAGAATGTCTGATCTTTTCAAAGATACTATCAAAGGATTATTTGAAACTGAAGTCCATAATCCACAACTGTTGATAAATTACTCTCAATGGAAAAACATTGATAAGCATTTTGAAAAATTAACAGTTGAAAAATCCGCTTCTGATTGTTTGCAAAATTTCTGAAAGCAACTATATCCATTTCTGCTGTACATATTTATCTAAATTGTACACAGGCTTATTTTGATACTGCCAAACAAAAAAAAATAATAACCAGTTCTGAAAGAATCGTCATGCAGGTAGATTTTGCTGAGAACTATACCTGTTTATATTAAGACAAAATTCAGCCTGCACACTGGTGAAATTCGCAAGTGAATTTATTGCCGTTATTAGGTATGATAACCAATAAAGTAAAAACTTATGCAATTGTTTAAGACAATGTAACTCATGATCGATTTTCTATAAATACTTTTCTGCATACAACTTTAACAGAAGAAAATGTATTTGTTCAAAGTATATGCTTCTGTTTTTCCTGATGGTAGTTCTAGCCAATCTAAACAAAAATATAACTTTGACTTATATGACAGCAATAAATCAATCTCAATTAATTAATTTGACATTTTTTACAACAGCTCATGGTAAGGGTGCTGTTGTAAAACTATATCTGTGGAATGAAGTGTGTACTATAAATTTATCAGGAATAATGTTGAATTTGTCAAATTTGATCGTGCCAAAACAAAAAGTAGGCATAAGAAAATCGAAAATAATCCAAACAAGGTGGTTTATGACTTTGAGAGAAACCACCAACATTGAAGGGAAATCAACAAATACATTTTCTTTTTGTTGAAGCTATAAAGAATGCCAGTATCTACTACAAACCATACCCACAACTTGATTCATAAAAAGAATTTGTTTCATTAAGTAAATAATGATGTAAGAGAAGTTGCATTGCAAGAAATATTACTGATAATAAAGATAATGATTTATTCAGTTTAGTAGCAGAAACTGAAAAGTTATAATGTGGCCAAAGGGTGATTATAAAATGATTTAAAGTTTTGTGGTATTATTACTGAAGTACTAAATAATGATTATCAAATAAAATGCTTAGTGCCAACAAAAGTAAAGGGAATTTCTCAAGTTTGAATCTGATGTCCATATTATTTTGTTTAAAGAAGAAAAAAAAATGTGGCTAACATTATGTTTCCAAATTAATAAACTATTTTTTTTTTTTTTTTTTTTTTTTTTTTTTTTTTTTTTTTACATTCCTTTAATGTTGTTTTGAACTTTTAACAGCATTAAAAAATAGTTTTGTATCAAAAATCAATTTGTTAAAACACATTTTAAAGGGTTTTTCTAGTGTTGAAAATGAATGTTTGCAGAAATTCCATTATAGATAGAGTGTCACAAGAGTAACACTTATCATTTTACAAAATCAAATGTAATTAATTCATGTGTTATCGGATGAATTCAATGATTACTCTACTGTAATCTGTAAATTTTAGTTCTATATTCTTATATAATTGACAGTATCATACAGACATCAAACATAATTTTTGAATATTGCATTTTCCAGCAGTCACAAGAGTAACAAAAACCTGATTTATTACCTAGACAAGTAAAATGCTTTTTGTTAAAAATTAGATATATTTTATGAAGTAGAACACATGTGTTTTTTAAGTGGCTATATTAGTTTTATCCTAAATATGTTTTGTAATAAAAGAATTTAGAAGTATTTATAGAAATTTGCTTTGATGGTCACAAGTCTAACATTGGACGTACCCCATATGCTAAATAGAAAATGATGATTTAATTTTTTCATTCTCAAAATCAAAATATATAATGACTTGATTATTTATTTATTATTATTGAGACAAAAAATATTATTTATACATGATATACATTACATGAATAAACAAGAAAGACATATACAATATAAAAAAACACAACACATAAGATTTTTTGTACTTTTCGGTTAGCCGGGCGCCAGTGTTATACATACATATTTATATACATACATATATGTATATATACATATATATAATATATATGTGTATATACATATATGTATGGCGCCCGGCTAACCGAAAAGTACCGATTTTTTATTAAAAATAATAGTAAAGCCTCAATTCAACAACAAATGCTATTACTACTCAAAGAATGATGATTTTATGTTCAGCCATAACTAAGCCATTCTGTTATATGAAGGGGATAATGATTTTATAAATAGCTGAACTAAGAACTATAGGAAATTGATGATTATATATGTTAGCAATAGATTAATCATGAAACACTGATTCTAAAATCATTTCTTGACCTCCTGACATACCTTTTTTTCCTTTTTCAACATGTGTTTTTATTTTTTTGTAACTGTTTTTAAATTACTTACAGATCTACATTCAACAATCAATTACAAAAATTAATAAAAAAAAACTGTGTTAGAGATGCTTTGCAAAGTTAAGAAAAAAAAAATAGTATAATTTATCTCTAAACAGTATACAGTGAAATACGTTTAACACGAAAACGCTTAATATGAAAAATTGGTTAACACGAAATGATATAGCGGTCCCGACAGTATACTATGCAATTTAATAGATTTTTTTTCTTTTAACACGAAATAAAAATCGTTTAACACGAAAAAATTTCGCTTTCGATCTAGTTAATTTGAGTTAAAATTGATGAATTTTGTGTTAAAACAATTGAATTTTTGGTGGAAATAAGTGAATTTCGTGTTTTTGTAAATTAGTTTGTGTTTTATGAGTACAATGGCTACGAAATAAGTGCGAAAACAAACTGCTATTTCGCTTTAAATGAAAATGAAGCTGCTTAATTCAGTTGATATAAAGAAGGATGAAAACAGAAATCTGCAAAGGGTTTGGCATTGCCATTTCTACTTTATCAACATTAATAAAAAACAGTGATCCCATTACGTTAAAATTTGAGCGCAGTATGTTTAAGTCAGAGAGAAAATGTATGAGAACTGCTAAGCACGAAGATTTAGAGACAGCTTTGCTTATTTGGTTCAAACAAGCTAGATATCAGAATGCTGATAAAGACACTTAAAAAAAAGATATCTGATTTTTTTCCCCAAAAAACAATATATATTTTTTACTTGCTTTTTATCCTAATGGATGCAACTTACTAGTAGTTTTGAAATAAAATTTGATGCCGTCCAAAATATTTGTGAGTTTTGTTCTTTCTTTACAAATCTTTTAACGCGAAATTCTTTTAACACAAAACAAAATTTCGGTCCCCTCAGTTTCGTGTTAAACGTTTTTCACTGTATTATGAAACAAAATCAAAGTTAACTTGGAATTTGGGATAGTAATACAGTACTCTCTCTCAAATCTGCAACCCTAAAATTTGCAAATGCCTAAAGTCCGCACATCATTGCAGTTGTAAACAATGAAATTCTCAGTTCAGATGTAGGGGCAAAATTACTGAATTTTTTAGTTTAATATAATTCTGTATGTATTTTAATATGTAATTCTTGATAACATGGCTGAACTTGTGGTTTTTCATGAGGAAGTATAAATTTATTCTGAAAAAAATCAAGATATGCTGATATAACTGGTAATCACAATCTTTTTACCAAATATATTTAATGTATTAATCATAGGATGTGAAAAAATCCTGTTTTTTTTTTTTTTTTTTTTTTTTTTTTTTTTAATAAAAAAAATGTGATTTTTTTTATTTAAATCAGATTTTTTTGATTTAAATCGGATTTTTATGATTTTTTTCCCAACGTTAAATTACTGAATAGGTACCATGAGTTTTAGGTTTCCAAAAGAATTAAACCTCTAATTGCTAACATAATCTATGTTTTTACACTTTAATTAATAAAATTTAATTATTAGTTAGTAATTACAGAAATTACAAAAACTGCAAATTAGTAGTTTCATTATTTAGTAGAATACAATAAAGTTATACACATTAATATTTTGTAATAATTATATAAAACTATATGAAATACTAGTGATATTTACATTTATTAAAATTATCAATAACTGTATTTAAAATTAAACTGTTAACATTACTTAAGATTTAATTAGGTATATAACATAGATTTTTATGCTTTAATTACTAAAACGATAATTTAGTATTTAGTATTCATTCTAGAAGGAAAAGGGGCAGGATGCTATTTCCAAAAAAAAGGGCATTATTTCATAAGGAAATATATCAGTAATGTGTTTAGTAACAATAAGAAAAAAAAGTATATAATTTTTTAATATGATAAAATAAAAAATCTCTAATTTTTAATAATATTATAAATTACAAATTGAAAAATACAATTAAATAACATGTTTCAATAATATCCTGTTTTTTTCCTCAAGAAATAAAGTTTTATCATTTTTGTAAGGTCTTCAGCAGACGTATTTTGAAATACTGCGGTATGGAGAAGTTTTTTTACAAAAAATCTCTGGCTACAACTACAGGTAAATTTGACTTTTTAAAAATAGCTGGGTGCATTTTGTCAATCTCAAAAGGGGCAAGGTGCGGCACCCTTTAACCCCTTTGGGACGATCGTCTTTTACAGAATTTTTAATCTTTAATCACCGGTTTTATAAAACAGAAATTTTTGGCTAGTTGAATCAGGAAAATGCTCTGATTAAATAAGGCAAAATTTACAATAAAATTTTACTGGTGAGAATAATCACCGATTCTGAGCACCTTACACGGCACAAATACCGGTCGCTCGTCCCCAAGGGGTTAAAAATGGCCTAGAAGAAACAGTAATTAATTACAGAATTAATAAAAACTGCAAATAAGTAATTTTATTAGTTAGTAGCACAAATAAAAAAATTAACAAATATTACTGGCATCTTGTTTTGCATTTGTACTAAGAAAAATTACTGTTAATCGTCTAGTAAATCTTAACTTACACGATGTATGTGTATGCTAACCAAATAAGTTATCAAAATGAGTTACGACCATTCACACAAAAATACAGAGTAAATATATGAATTGCCAGTTATATCTGAAATCTTCAAAATATTAAACCACAGCACTATTACCTCTTAGTGGGTATCTTTTGCTGTGTTTAACATTTTTATACCTATTAGTTCTTTTTCTGTTATATATTCTTTTACAACAGCTGTTGAGCAGATGTTATTCTTCCATTTCCTTTAGCTCCAATATTTAGTATAAATTTATTAATGCAAAAGTAGAATGAGAAAATAAGATTATGGTTATTTACATTCTTACTTTGCAGAAATTTGTTATATTTGCCATGCTTATTTTATACTAGAATATAGCCCATCAGAATGACGTGTTTGCATTTTCAAAAAAATTATATAGCATTGCATTATAAAAAGAATTGTGAAGTAATAAATTTTGTCTTGTCTGATTAATAGGGTCAGGTGGGGTAAAGTAAAAACAGCCCATTTTTCATTGAAATTTAATTGGCAAGAAAATTATTAATTGAATTGGTAAAATACTGATATAAAGTATGCAAATGAACTTCACTCCCAAAATTTGAAGAAATATTTCACAAAAACATTCAAATTAGTACTAATAATGTTATTTTAAAACATATTGTCAATTAACTATTTTATCTGATGGTATGTGGTAAAATAAAAGACAATTCCAACAGAAGGTTTATTTGTTTTTATTAATTGCCAAAATAATAATTATATAACTTAAATTTTAAAAAGTTGAACAGAGAAAATCCCGATTTTTTTTAAACATGCATAAAAGAAACCTGTAATAAATTTTGATAATTAAAAATCATCTTTTATCGCATAAGTAAATCGCAACTGTTAATTACATTAACAATTTATTTTCCCAAATTCTGTTATTAAATTACAAATTTATTTTCCCTACAAAATACAAAATTTTATTTATTATAATAATGCATTGATATATATACATATACCGGGTGTCCCAAAAAGGACTGACTGATTTTAAAATTCAATAACTTCCAAACGGTGACAGATATTAAAAAAATTCTTGCAGGAGGGTTATGCATAAAGTCAAAAGTTTTATTACAGTGATTTTCGATTTTAGTTCGAATTACAAACAATAGATGGCGCTGCGATCAATAGAGGCTAAATTCAGGCTCGATTTCTGGTACTTCGTGGCCCGGATAATACATTTCCATCTCCTTTTTCTGCATGGAACAACAGAAAGGACCCAAAATCGAGCCTGTATTTAGCGACTATTGCTTACAGCGCCATCTATTGTTTGTAATTTGAACTAAAATCGAAAATTACTGTAATAAAACTTTTGACTTTATGCATAACCCTCCTGCAAGAATTTTTTAAATATCTGTCACCGTTTGGAAGTTATTGAATTTTAAAATCAGTCAGTCCTTTTTGGGACACCCGGTATATATATGTAATACACGGCATTACATATTTCTGATATTCTAATTTCATTTTATAAGAAATATTCATTTTCCCCCCCAATGTCTTCAGAATTCAAAAAACATTTTAAAAAGAGAATTTCTTTTTTTTAACTACCGACAGATGGCGCAACAGAGCATATAAACGTTTGTTTTAATATTTTAAAAGTTCAAGACGAATGAATCAATTGTTTGTTTACTTTCATATAGGGATAGATAAAGCTACCAATCTAATTTTAACTCAAGTTATCGCAGCTGAATATTAGATAATTGAATGTAATCTCTTATAAATATTAATTTATTCTGAATAATCTGTCTAAAAATGTAACTTTTGCGAATAGTGGAAAAGAAAGCACGTTTTACTCAACGTTTTAAGATTGAAAATCAAATCAACATTCACTCGTGTGTCATGATGTCACATGTACAACACAAATTCCAAATCCAGAAGCAGTTGAATGACTCTTTGAGCGAATCATTAAAAAATGCGGTCGACATCCGATTTTGCTCTTAAAATATTTGTAAAACCATAATAAAGCTTTTAAATAATTTGAAATACGTTTGTTTTTAGAAAGGAAACAGTTAATCCGGTACAAAATAATTCACGGGAATGAATCACCGAATATAGCTATATTCACTGAACACCATAAAGTGTTCTCATTGGTCAGAAAATAGATAGCCTTGAAAAACAGAGGTAATTTTTCGCGATATTTTTAACCGTGTATACTGAATTCAAACTGTAAATAAATGTAAACAAAAGTGAAAAACGTATTTCAAAATATTAATATGCTTTTGCAAAATATTTTAAGAGCATTTAATGAACAGCTGAAAGAGTCATTCATTTGTTTTTGGATTTGTAATTTGTGCTTATGAATGGCAACGGTAATTGCTTGTATACATCGGAACCCTGTTGTTGGTATCTGGTTATTTTTAAATTAGATCTTAAAGCGTTATAATTGTATACTTTTTGAAGGTTTGAGAAAAATTGAAGAAGAATATGTTACACAACAAATAGATAGACAGATTAAATAAGGCAGTCGGCATATACGGCATTGGAATACTTAAGCCTAACGTGGCCGCGTTTGGATTATCAGGAAACGGATGAGTTCAACCCCGGAAGCGTTATACATTTTGTGTCATTCTATGTATAATAAAAGAATGAATAATTTGATTACTTAAAGGGAATTATGACATCGACATCGCAAATTATATTAGATATAAATATAATTTCAGGCCTAGAAGTGACTTTTTTCAAAAATATTATAGGAAATATAGGAATTTTTTCAAGAAAATATAGGAATTTTTATTTATAAGTAAACACACCTACACATGTTTTAATACACTTCCATATGTAATATCACAGAAGTCAAAACATAAGACTATATCATGAGTAAACTATTTAAAGTTCACTCTCCTGACTATTTCAGGAATTTTTAACACTCTTCAGGAGTAAAATATTAGTTTCAGGAGTTGTATGCAATAATTTTTTCAAGCTATATTTTTAAATACTTTTTACGATTTTTTTTCTGAATCATCACCCCTTATAGCATTTGTATTTATCAATATAAAGCAAGGGTGATTCTGAGTAAAAAAAAAATTCTCAAATTCACAGCAAATTTTCTGAAACGTTACAGCAGAGGGGGGAAGGGAGAAATCCACTCCCGGTACTAACTATTATGTGTTTTTTCTGCGGCCCTTCGACGAAATTTGAGATTTTCATGATCTTTCGACGAAATTTGCATTTTTTTAATGATCTTTCGACGCAATTTGTGTTTTTTTACAGATCTTTTGACGAAATTTGCTGTTTTTTACCGATCTTTTGACGAAATTTGCAGTTGTTAACCAATCTTTTGATGCAATTTGCGGTTTTAAATGATCTTTCGATGAAATTTGCATTTTTAGCGATCTTACGATGAAATTTGCCATTTTTTCGTGATCTTTTGGTGAAATATGTGTTTCTTTTAGTGATCTTTTAAGGAAATCTGTGGTTTTTTTAGCGATCTTTGTGGGTTTTTTAGCAATTTTTTAACGAAATCTGTGGTTTTTTTAGCAATCTTTTAACGAAATCTGTTGTTTTTCGCGATCTTTTGACGAAATTTGCATGTTTTCTGTGATTCCTTGTCGAAATTTGCGTGTTTTCTGCAGTTCTTTGACAAAATTTGTGTTTTTTATGCGGTTCTTTGACGAAATTTGCGTTTTTTCCCTGATTGTTCGACGAAATTGGCGATTTTTCTGCAAACAATTGAATTTTTTTTTTTCTGCGATCATTTGTCAAAATTCGCGATATGTTTTGTCCGAATTTTCGTATCGGTGACCAATTTTTTAAACTTTTCGGAAATGAATGCCTTATATTTTCGGAATTTTTGCAACAGAATCACCTCTAATACAAACATAATTGAAATAAAAATTATTTAATTTACTTTTATTTTTTTTAATATAAATGATTTTTTTGTAGTAAATTTATATAAAATGAATGACATTTGTTTTATCTCTATGAGCAAGGGTGATTCTGAGTTTAAAAAAAAAAAATCTGAAATTCACAGCAAATTTTGTGAAAGGTTACATCAGAGGAGGGGGTGGGGAAATGTTTTTTTTTTCTCGATCCTTTGATGAAATAAGTGGTTTTTTTCGCGACCCTTTGACGAAAAAACGTATTTTGCGACCCTTTAAGGAAAAAAGCGTATTTTGCTATCCTTTGACGATATAAGCAGTTTTTTTCGCGACCCTTTGACGAAAAAAGCGTATTTTGCGACCCTTTGACGAAATTGATAAGAGTAAATACCTTATTTCCTGTCTTGACACTGTCCAGATATATATAGATCTCCTCTGCATTCCACTATATTAATTTAACACTTAAAGTATTTCTTTTATTAAAATATTTCTTTTATTAAAATATTTCCTTTATTAAAATATTTCTTTTATTAACAATTTAAAGTCATTTCACTTACCTTTTTATTCATTTCTGTTATTCTATCTTTAATTCCTTTTTACGATGTTTACCTTTCTTTGCCGTTCGTATTCACGTTTTTCAGCTGTCTGCTTCCATGCAAACATGAGCACGCATTTCGTTTGAATGACAATCATAAATTATAGTTTTACGATCGCCGCCAGATGGCGTCGCTCGTTTGAGTCTACGACACATCGGCTCTGCGTTCTTTTGTCATGATTTCATTCTGGAACCGTCTGCAGTTGCTCCTTGCATTGCGTAATGAGGCGTTATTCGAACGCCCGGCTGATATAAATTGAAATAAGTTTTCTTCCCTTTCCTCTCTCTCTGTGTTTGTCTACGTGTTTCGTCTCGTCCTTTTACTAACAGTGTTGGTTTTCCACGACGTTTCAATAGTGCTATATTATGGCTGGAGATGTCTTCTTGAAGTGCTGTGTGCTTTTAATAAGTTGATGTTTTTACTTTCTACTTCATCGTTCGTCGGCCATTTTATAAGTTGATTGTTATGAGTTCGATAGTATTGGACTTCGACTCTGCTCTTTAAAGGTGGACTCTGCGTATATCGTGTTTAAATGAATACACTGATGTGTGAGTCAAGATGGCTTTTGTTATGATGAAGTTCAGAGATGTTTTACTCACTACTTGTTACCGGCATCTATCTTTTGACGTTTCTCCTAATGGTTATTTACAACGTATCTTCATCTATAGAGAAGTATTTTTCCTGGAGTTGTTTCGGCACGGATATATGATTCACGGTATTTCAGTTTAATTTATCGGCATGTTAGATGTTTGTGAACAACATGGAACTTTGAGGAGGACCGGTTACTCTGTGATTATTTTCATTTCTTTATTGCTGTGAGGTCAGTTTTCTTTTATTGTCAATTGGTTTTCTGGATATGTGTTTATATTTATTTTGACAGCTTAAATGTGTTTATTGAATTTAAAGATTTGATTTATTGTTTGAACTATATTTAAACTTATTTTATATTTTAGTTAATAAACGTTAGTTTGTTTTTAAACTTACTTTGTTTTTATTTCGCCACCATACATTTCTTTTATTTTCATAACTATTTAATACTTTATCGGGACTATTAGCGTAAGCTTTCATCGTGCTTTTAATGAAACTCTGCTAATTTAATCCTTGTCATTAATTTAATGACATCAGAAATAAGCGTTTTTTCACGATCCTTTGACAAAAATAATGTTTGTTTTTTTTTGCGCCCCTTTGACGAAAAATGAGTTTTTTTTGCGACCCTTTGACGAAATTTGCAGTTTTATGCGATTTTTCGATGAAATTCGCGCTTTTTCCACGATCTTTTGATGAAAGTTGCATTTTTCCCGTGATCCTTTAACGAAAATCATTTTTTTGCGCGATTCTTTGAAGAAAATCATGTTTTTATGCGATTTTTTGATGAAATTTGCTTTTTTTCTGTGTCCTTTTATCAAAATTGACGTTTATTTCTGCTAACAATTGACAAAATCGATTTTTTCCGTCAACCATTTGTCAAATTCCCTATCTTTTTTATGTCTGATTTTTCAGACTATGATCGATTTTTTTTACATTTCGGAACCGAATGCCTAGAATTTTCAGAACTGAAACACTTCTGCCCTATAGAGCAAAAAATTCGTGATAGATATAATTGTGAAATTATGCGACCGATTGACTAATTATGCGATCGATTGACAAAACTCCAGATTTTTATCAATGACCGATCGAGAAATTTCGCAATTTTTTGCCGCGACTGAGTAAAGAAATTCTCGATTTTTTGCCACAAATGATTGACAAAATTCGTAATTTTTCTCAAAGACCAATAGTCAAAATCTGCATTTTTTATTTCAACAGCTGATTGACATTCTTTTGATATACATCGATGAAATTTGCGCCTTATTTTCGCATCCGATTGAAGAAACTCCCAATGTCAAACTTTTTTGGAAACAAACTGACAAATTCGCATTTTTTTAATAATAATTATAATATTTTATTTTTTAGCGACTGATTGAAGAAATTCACATTATTATTATTTTTTTTTTACTGCGAGAGATTGCCGAAAATTACGATTTTTATCAAAAAACGATCGACAAATTTTGCAATATATTTCAAAGACAGACATAAAAAATGAATGATTTTTTGGCACAACTGATTGAAAAAATTCACGATTTTTCGCCACGACTGATTGAAGGAATGCATCGGTTTTTGCTGCGATTCACTGACAAAAGCCACGATTTTTTTAAGCGAGTGACTGCCGAAATTTTCGATTTTTGACAAAATTTGGGATTTTTTAAATGGGTGACTGAAGAAATTCATGATTTAAAAAGAATGATTCACAGAATTCGGCAAAATTTTAAAAACATATTCGCGGAAAAACCACATCCGGATTGCGGAACTTCGCGGCCTAAATAAAAAATAATCTTGAGAGTAGAGGGTTGAAAAATATAGGAAAAAAATAGGAAATATAGGAAAAATAGGAACTTTTTCAAATTTAAAGGAATTATAGGAAATATAGGAGCGCTGCGAGACCTGTAATTTTTAAATGAAATGCTTTTTATGCTTTTACAAACTTACTGTAACTTAATGTTTTACAAGACTCAGGAATTAAGCTTAGAAACAATTATTTAAAGCTTTTTTTTATCATTTATTCATTAAGCAAAATATCTGTAGGAACTTTCCAAATTATATTAATCTTAGATTTTAATACTTTTATGTAATTTTAAACATTTAGAAAATTTTTGATTTTAATCAATGATTTTTTTTTAAAATCAGTTGATTAAAATCATAATTTAATCACTGATTTAAATCAACTGATTAAAACCGTTGACACCCTAATTAATCAAGCTTTTTTGGTTATTAAGACTGGCTAAATTAAATTTCTTTAGTTTATGATTTTGATGTGAATTAATAGGGTACCTTTATGAGGAAAGTTTCATTGAATAATTCAAGAAAAATATATCTAATCTTTATTATGCATATTTAATTATACATTATTTATTATTTACTTGACCTTTACTTTTAATAATTTACTCATTTTTAAAATTATCTTACTTTTATCATTTTAGTTTATTACTTTACTTATTTTAATATTTTATTACATTGCAAGCATTCATTATAATTTTGATTGCATTATTACATTCAAATTACTGTTTAAAAAATGTAAACAAAGCAATGACCAAAATCTGCAAAATTCAAAAATACGCACAACTTCTGGTCCCAAGCTGTGTGGGTTTGAGGAAGTCTACTGTATACTATAAAAAATTATCGAGTTTCAGAAAAATCAAAATACAAATAATAAGTTACATAAAAACACACACACACACAAATGCCGAATTAAAATGATTAAGAGTATCATATTTTGTGATTTGAAATTTTAGTATAATTTTTTACTTACCTGCAATAGTTTCAAGAATACATGCAGCTCCAATAATAAATACTTCAAATTTTATGAGAAAACGCATGAGAACAACACTTATGAAGGAGAGAGAAAGCAAAGAAAATATAAGGCCTAATGACATAACTGCTTGCACAAATATAAGCCAAGCTAAAAGAAAGAAAAGAGCAAGTATATAATAACACATAAAACATTTTGTTATTATTAAATGTAGTCATATATTTTATAGAGTGGGATGCAAAACTACAAAATGTATCATGCTCGCACAGTGTCATCCATTTATACAACAATATATTTCAATTACATTGATATTTAAACTAGGGATTGACCGAAGCAGCAATTTTGCCGAATACCGAAGCTTCGGTCGAATTGTATACCGAAGCTTCGGTATTCGGCAACCAAATACTTGAAACTTTTTAATATGCATTTTTGCATATATTAGCTTTTTTAATAAGCTTTAATTGAAATTAAATTCTCAATAATTTAATTCAGTTACATTTTTATTCAAAAATCTAATTACACAAAAAATTTAATGACTTCTTTCCACTCACAAATTCATTAATCCATCACTTATTTTTTATTATTTTATCACTAGTCAATACCCAAAAATAACTTATGAAAATATTAAACTATACTGGGTATTATTAAGGATAAGGATTGTCAGAAAAACAAAAGTTCATTCAAATAATAAGAAACAATGTTGTCATTAAGCTGATTTACTGATTGTCTAAGTCTAATTATAAACATATTGAATAATGAATAGGAATGTTCCCAAAATACAAAAGGTATTGGATCAATTTTTACATTTAACTATTTTCTGTCAAATTATTGATAGAATATTTATATTTTGATGAATATTTTAATATTGTGGTGGTGAAGATAAGAAATTTGAGCGAATTTTGATATAATGATTATAAAAGCTATAGGATTGTCATAAGGGTATACTTTGATGTGTGTATTTTCTTTAATTTACACCTTAGATATACAGATATGAACTCTGATATACTTATTTGATGTGTATATTAAAGAAAATACACATTAAATAAATTTAAATACTAAAGTAGAAGTAAATAAAATTAAATGATAAGGGAAAGATGTGCATCTTCCTTACATTTTCTTTCTCTGTTGTAGACAACTGTTTTGATTTCGCACCTATGCACACTATTTTAGGAAGGAAAAAGTTTTTTTTAAATAAAAAATGGCCTTTGACTTGTTTTTTGTAGTGCAGCTGAACTCTGAACTCATGCACGTAATATTGAAACTCATTGTTTAGCCTATTCTACTTCTAAATAAAAGATAATTCTTCTACTTCTAAGAAAATACTTATCTGCAATTATTCAGCCGAAGCCGAATATTCGGTTTACATGCCGAACCACCGAATACCGAATCAACTATTCAGTATTCGGTCAATCCCTAATTTAAACATAACATTCAAAATGGAAAAGACAAGCCATGTATACAAGAAGTTTAGTGCTCTATTAAATTCTGCTTTCATCTGCAAATAATTTATTATATTCCATAATTTAATGAGTTAACTAATATTGGAAATAGGGAGTATACTGGCTCTAAATGTGAACAGTGGGCTTATGAATAGCATGGCCAGATCTTAGTTGTTCAGTTTCATTCTCTATAACCTAATAGTGTTCAACATTTAAGTTTAAATAAATCATGAAAAACTTTATCACACAGTTTTCTGGTAAATTCGAGTTTGAATAAAATCTGTTTTCAAAAGGTGTAAATGGAAATAAACTAAGATAGGATAAAAGTAATCCTGTAAACAATAATTTATTTTTTAATTACATTCAAATCTTTGACTTATATTAATCTATAAAAAAAACTTCATTAAATTTATATAATTTCTCTTTTCCTGGTAGGGAAAAAGGGACATATGTGAATAACATCCATTTCATCTAATTAACACCAGATAAAAATCTTTTTTAAATTGTCAATAGGTGATTCTTTATCATTAGGCAGAAATATTTTAAAAATTACTTGCCTATTATCCTTAAATAGGTTAAACAAAAAAAAAAATCAATACAAATGAAATTGTTACCATAACACAAGCTCTAATGGGCATTTATATCTTTTTATAGAATCTAAACAATCAATTGATACAGATAAGTATAGTTTTAAAGCTAATAAAGAAAAAATGAAAAATGATCACTCTTCTGTATCAACTTCTGAAGAAAGACAATAGCCTAGCTGTAAATGATTACCCATGAAGAAAAAAAAGAAAAGTAAAATATTTCAAATAACCATTCTTTCGGATAAAAAGAGGAGGAGGAGAGAAAGACAAACAAGTTGAAAACTAGTTTTACCAGATCAAGAAATTCAGTACCAAAAGAGTCCTATAAAACATAAAAAAAGAAAAAATGCTCTAAAGAAAAAGAGAGGAATTTCCTATGACTTTTAAGTAAATAATTTTAAAACAGCCCAGTTAAAATCATGCAGGGATTTTTGCTCATATGATTTTCATTGATTTATTTTTCATGATTTTTTTTTTTGTTCATATGAACATACAAGCATACGTGTTCAAATTGATATAGTATTTATTTTCTTGATTCTACATGCTAAAATTATACTTAGTGAAAAATTATTTTTTAAATTAGATTTGATGCCTGACAACACTTTTAACAAAGATTATGAAAGTACAAGGGGTACAGTTTGCTCAAGTTATCAACCTGGATGATAATTAAATGGAGGGAAATACATATGTATTGATAAGGTATTCAGTCATTAAACTATACTGCTGTATGCCTTTAGGAAGGCTTTTCTAGAAGGCAGTTGCTTGATTTCTAAATTACAAGTAATTTACAAATTAATTTCTGCAGAAAGAAAAGTCTCTAAAAATATTACACAGTTACTTTCACTTGAGTCATACATTATTTAATCTGTAAATTTTAACATCAAGTTTATGAAAAGAAAAACCATTGAACAACAGCATTGAGAAGATAACTGAATTCCTTTTCAATCTCAAAAAATGTATTTTAGTTATTGAGTTTAAAGGAATAGTGATATGCTTTTTTAGGTTAGCTAAATTTGTAAGCAAAAGTGGTACAAAAATTGCTTTTTCGACATAAATTGAATTACTGAATGGAGACAGAGAACTATAATTTTCAAAGTAACTGGATTTCTAATTTGATGATATTACAGGTGGGGATGATGATATTACAGGTATATACAGTTTTTTTGGGAATGAGTAATATGTAAAATAATTTCAATCACAGAAATTTAATCTTAACTCATATGTACAATTTTTTAAAAAAAGGAAGAATATTGCACAATTATATGTGTCTTTTCACACATACACAAATTTAAAGATAACAATTGAAGTTTTATCTACACTGAAGTCATGCAGGCACAGGCATATATTCAAAATTTTCTTTCTTGGGGGGGCTTATTCTTGAAAAATTCTCCAGTACACCAGTAAAAAGAAGCAATTAGTAAGTGGATTAGGAAACAGCTTGGCTAGATTTCTAACATGTACTTCTAAATGGAGATTTAAAATGTGTATTAAAATGTAAATATTATAAACTGTCCAGGATGAATTTTTTGTTTGTTTGTTTAATTTTTAATACTAGAAAACAAGCTGAATTAAATAATGAAACAAATTTATATTCCCCTGCTCTAACTAGGTCTAAATCCATGTCATTTTCTGAATAATGAAACAGATTTATATTCCCCTGCTCTAACTAGGTCTAAATTCATGTTATTTTCTCAAAAGATGAAGAACTATTATTCCAATGCTTTTGAAAAAGATTTTGCTGCCTTTTAAAAGAAATGTTTACTAAATTTTACTTCTTAACAAATTCAACTGTTATTAACAATTATTATTAATTTCAACTATACAAAATTTTATGAAGAATAGCTATCATTCTTGACAAATAAAAACTTTTGTTGAAGAAAGAAATATATGCAGTGCTTCTAAACGTTTGAATATTATTCGAAAGAGTAAATAACAAAACCATAAGTTCAAAAATACCTTAAATTGCTTTCTCAACCAATAAAATATGCTAAATTTCATTTTAAAATACAAATATATCTTTATATTATATATATATAAACTTTCTGCACAATTAAACCATTTAAACAGATGAAAACTGACCAAAATAGATGCAATAACCAGTTACAAACAAAAGATACAAAAATCCAGCTAAATAATGTAGAACTATTAAGTGACGTATGAAAAAACAAATGAAAGATCAATTTGATGGATGTAGAAGAAAGCTTATAATTATATCTCACTTCTTCAGGGGTACATGAAATACAAATATAAGCAATAAACAGTCGATTTCTGTAAAATAATCAAGCTATAAGCTGAAAAATTAATTATTTTATGTACCCAATCGACTGTAAACCAAGAAGTATAAAAACAATGTAAAATAAGAATCACATAGATTGAAAGCACTAAGAAAATTATTTGAATATACTTGTTAACATATTTAAACCTACCCCCTAAAAAAACATTGAAGGAACCTTACAAAAAAAAAAAAAAAAAAAAAACTTATGTGTGCAACAAAGATATATATACCTAATTAAATTTTTTAAGTGGATTTTACATTTTTTAGGTGTGAAATATGTTTGTAGAGACATTAAAAATATCTCTCATTAGAGATATCAATAATCATCAATATTTTAAAATCTTTCTCACATTTTTTGGAACCATTAAAATAAATTACCATTTAAATAAATATAGTGACATTATTTTATTTTCATATGAAGAGCAATAACATAACTAAATGAGCCCCTCAAATCATCTTAATGCACGGTTTAAACTGTGTTACTTTTTTTTCCGCTAAAACAAACTGGTTTAAAAACCATCTAGAACTGGCCAAAATTAGTTTTAACCACTCAAAATTGATCAAAACTCTATTGAAATAACTTGCGTTTAGATAAATTGCACAAATTGTATATTTATGTGAATATTAATGTCACATTGTAATAGTATTATACAGAGGGTGTTCACACATTTTTGTAACGATAATCCTATAGATTTATTCAATTTCATCGATGCTAGATTCTCTTTAGTTTCGTGTCTGCCCCAGAGTCGGTGGCTCCAAATATTCCATCCTGTACTGCAGTTGTAGACTTGCCAACACATGATAGAGAGAAGTGGTTCAGTTGGTAGAACGTTGATGTGCTATACCGATGACCCAGGTTCCAGTCCCGGTTTGGACACTTTTTCGCTCTAGTGGCTGTACGTCTTTTAAGGAATTAAAATTTTAAATATTTTGAAACGATTTTGACTTTCTCTATGATTTAAATTTAACTGAAAAAGAAGAAAAAAACCCATGTGCTATCAATTTGAAATACAGTTTAATTATAATCTGTATCATTAAAAATACTCTTTGCTTTAAAATGTTGCTCAAAAATAAACAATGGATTGAAGGTTATGTATTTGAGCTTTACGAAGAGAAATACTCTTATTTTATTATTTAAAAAAAGGTGTGAAAAGTATGATTTTAATATTTCTACAAAATAAGTGACATAAGTTAATAAAAAGGAAAGGAACATCAAAGTTTATATTTGACTGAGAAAAGGATAAAAAAAAAATGCATATCTAACAAAGTATATTCACCGCTTATGATATCTAAAGTTGCACCTCATGTCTTAAAAGAAAATCCAATTCCCCCAAAGAACTATTGCAAAATCTTTGAACATTTCTATAGGAACTGTAAACAAAATTATTAAATCTGATTTAAAGCTAATCAAAACAAAAAACAGTGTTCAGCGCCTTTTATTTGTTACTAAAAGGTACTTTACATGTCTTCGCTAATGCGAAAACATAGCATAAGACCATATGCAGATTGTTGTAAAAAAAAAATTTTAGGCATATAAAAAATGGAGATATGTAATTACAATTGATGAGGCTTCTATATATTTATATAATTGCAACAGAAAAAGGTTGATTTACTATCAAAAAAGAGGGGGAGGAAAACCCAAGATGCTGGTTTAGAGAAAACAAGAATAGTTTTGCTAAAAGTTCTAAGGTTATTGCTGGATTAATTTATAAAGGAAAACTGAAAATAAGGAAAGCACAAAAAATGTTTTCAAAGAAACAAAATAAAAGTAATCTAAATTACAATTAAAATTAAAAAATAATTACATTAACATATAAATCTTAGACTTGAGAGCAGAATCCTTTGATTTGGATATTTGGAATATTTTTATTAAAATTGATTGCTTATAGCATGTCTCTTGTACTAATTGCTCCTGTATATTGACATGATTTGCTGGTTATGGAAGTAGCTTGTTTGCTACATTATTAAAATCAATTCTTCAGCTCGAAAATATCAGTACCTCATTTGAAATTTTTTCACTCTCCTGATTGTGCTAGTCATCATTATCACTTCCATTAAACATATCATTTGTCATTGTCTGTGCCACAAATCTCACTGCCAATCATCCGATGACTTACAGTAAAATTGTCATCAGCATTTAGACAAACTCCCACTGACTCTTGTTCCATCAATTGAGCTTCTGAACATGAAATTCCTTTAGCTTAGTCCAGAAGATCTTTAATAATTTCCTTCTCCTTGGAATTTTTAAATTCTTCAACTTCAGGCTCATTCACACTATAAAAATAAAACATTGCAGATGACCACAAATTGTATCACTCCTGGACCCAGTAGCAGAAATTTATGGTTGTGTCTGCGACAGCAATTTAGTGGGATGAAAATTGTCTGCGGGAGTAGCGTGTTACATTTTCTTATGTACAAACATTATGAGTGTTAAAATAAACAGCGTTCTTACTGATGAATACCAGGGGTGATTCTGAGTAGAAAAAAAAAAAAAAAAAAAAATCTGAAATTCACAGCAAATTTTCCGAAAGGTTATAATAGAGAGGGGGCAGTGAGCGAAAATCAACTACCGGCACTAATTATGTGTTTTCTTCGCGATCTTTTGACGAAATTTGCCGTTTTTTTCCCGATATTTTGACGAAATCTGCTGTTTTTTCGCGATCTTTTGACGAAATCTGCTGTTTTTTCACGATCTTATGAGGATATTTCTCGTTTTTTTTCGAGATCTTTCGACGAAATTTAACGTTTTTTCGCGATCTTTTGACAAAAATGAGCTTTTTTTCGCGATCGTTTACGAAATATGCGTTTTTTCCTCGATTCTTTGACAAACTTCGTGTTTTTTTCGCGATTCTCTGACAGAAATTTGCGTTTTTTCGGGGCCCCTGGAACGAAATTCACGTTTTTCCTGAGATCTTTTGACGAAATTCACGTTTTTCCCGGGATCTTTTGACGAAATTCACGTTTTTCCAGGGATCTTTTGACGAAATTCGCGTTTTTACAGCGATACTTTGGCAGAAATTTGCGTTTTTCGCGATCTTTTGACGAAATTCCGCAAATTTAATTCTGATCTTTTGACATAAATCTTCTTTTTTTCATGATCCTTTGACAGTAATCTGCGTTTTTCGCAATCGTTTTACAAAAATTTGCGTTTTTTCGCGATCGTTTTACAGAAATTAGCGTTTTTCGTGATCGTTTTACAGAAATTTGCGTTTTTTCGTGATCGTTTTACAGAAATTTGCATTTTTTTCACGATCGTTTTACAGAAATTTGCGTTTTTTCGCGATCGTTTTACAAAAATTTGCGTTTTTCCGTGACTGTCTGACTAAATTCGTGTTTTTTCCTCGATCCTTTGATGAAATTCAAGTTTCTTCGGCGATTTGAGGCAGAAATTTGCATTTTTCTCGCGCCCCTGGAACGAAATTCACGTTTTTTTGGGGACTTTTGGATAAAATTCAAGTTTGTACAGAGATCTTCTGGCAGAAATTTACGTTTTTTGAGATCTTTTGACGAAATTTCGCATTATTTCCGTTATCCTTTGACATAAAGTTGCGTTTTTTCGCGATCCTTTGACATAAATTTGCGTTTTTTCACAATCGTTTGACTAAATTTGCGTTTTCCCCCACAATCGTTTGACTAAATTTGCCTTCTTTCCGCGATCCTTTTACTAAAGGCCCCACCAGTGGCTGAGAGGTTCTGCTCTCGAAACTGGTAGACGGGAAGTGCTGGGTTCGATCCCAATCGCGCCCGTCGGCCTAATCGTTCGGAGTTTTCATGGTTTTCTTCGAACCATGGATTTCCATGCGTTAATACGGCTTAGGTTCCCTTAGAAAGACCCCCACGAAGGGCACTCCCCCTCGGGCCTATATCCCTAGTGTAGATAATCGGCCGTCACAAAATCAACCAACCAACCAACCTTTTACTAAATTCGCATTCTGCCCGCGATCCTTTGACGAAATTCGTGTTTTTTCCGCGATCCTGTGGCAGAAATTTGTATTTTTTCCGCAACCTTGGGACGAAATTCATGTTTTTTCCCGGGCTCTTTTGACGAAATTCTCGTTTTTATAGCGACCCTTCGGCTATAAATTACCGATATTTTGTGCGAACGATTGTCGAAATTGATATTTTTCGGCGACCATTTGTCGAATTTGCGATATTTTTTGTCATAATTTTCCTACTTTTTTTTTTTTTTTTTTTTTTTTTTTTTTTAGGAAATACTTTTTTTTTCCAAGTTGGCAAATTTGTCTGCAAGGTCCAAAATAAATCTGCGACGCACGTCTCGCACTTTCTGCTACCGGGCTCCTGGATGAGTTTATCTGTCTGCTGTATCCCATGTTTGACGAAAAATACATCTTTAGCTTTTACATTTTTTGAAATGAAACAAATTATTTTTCGGTTTCCATTTTACATTATGGTTTTCGGAGCATTCTGGATATGGGGTTTCCGGATAACGGATCCCATACTGTATATTCGATTTAGATTACCTCTAAAAAAATAAAATCTGCAAAACTTTTGCGCAGAATGTTAACAAGCGGGAGGGTTTGACTCATGTTTTTACAGCTAAACATCCTTATTTGTACACAGTTTATAATTATTGGTCATCACTGACTCAAGACCTGAGTGCAAAAGTTTAAAAAGCTAGCAATACACACATGATTAAACTTTGAAGATGCTTTCCACATGCTCATTAAAAGCTGCAGATTTAACAACAACAAAAAATATTTCATTTGAAACAGAAAAAGTGTTTCAAATGCTCTCTAGAAAAGGTGTAGTAAAACAGAAAGATCATTTACAAAAATCATTATAAAAGATAAATCAAGATATGTACACCTAAAACATTTTTTAATTAGATTAAATTCAGATAATTAGAAAATCATCCTGTGTTGTAGATGAATTAATTATATTTTATTTTATGTTAAAATAAAAAGTTTTAGTCAGAGGCACATAGAGTCAACTTATGCCCCAGAGATAAATTTTCCAAACAGAGGTGCCATTTCAAAACTTTCTTAGGAGGTTCAGGGGGAAAAGTTTCTTTGGGAGAAGTGAGCAAATATTTATTTTGATCTTGTTGTGCAAGTCTGAGAAAAAATTGATACATTTTTATTCTTACATATACTTTTTAAATTAGCTAAAGTAGTACTCAATATTGTTAAATATGTCTCACTGTGAGAATGTTAAAATTTAAGTATATACAGTAGACTCCCTTAAATCCACATATTTTTTCGGATATAAACACTGAAACTTACAGTTAAGTTGCAGGAATAAAATTCAAGATGGTGCTCAAATCAGCAGTGATTGCAATGCTTTTTTTTTACTAATTTTTTTTTTTTTTAATCATGCTCTTTTGGATATTACAGCTGATTAATTACTAAATAAAATTATGTTACTTTTCATAAGTGTAAACTGTAGCCAAATTGTTTATTTTTCTTGTATTCATTTCCCTGTGTTTCAATTTTTATTTTTATTTTGTCAATATTACATATGCTTTTTAATATTAATTCTGGTTAATATGACCAAACTCAAGCTTTTTTATGCCACTAATATCAATGGCGATCACGATCTTTTTCCAATACATTCTTTAATCAATCAAGCATTTTTGTTTATTAAATCTGGATAAATAACACACAAAATTTCGTTATTTTACAATTGTGATGTAAATAGATGCTTTCAGTCATGACATTTTGCTTGGAAACTGACTCCAAACAAATGGTTGCTATGTTTTAATTTCTTATTGAATATAAATCGTAGAAAATGTTACCACTGCATATAAATTATTAAAATACTTAGCTATGAGATATAGCAATAGACTTAGACATAGGGGATTCAAAGAACCAAGAACTGCGACCAGAGGTCTATTGTACTAACCCCAGAAAGTAGTCTTAAAAAAGGCCAGTATAGCTGAAGCAAAATTCAGCAGACATCTCAAAGGAATGTCACAAAGCTACCAGGGCTTAATTAAATGGTGTCCGATGTGTTTAAACCCGTGAGTAGAAAACCCCTCGCACTCATAAAGAACATGCACAGCTGTTCCTTCCTTATAAAGGCAACCCCTACATGTTGGGTCATTCTTTACACTAATAACAGTAAAGTGCTACAGGGTTTGTTGATGTATATCAATGGATATATATATCTTGATACATATCTGATATTTATTTTCAAAATATCAAGATTTTTGACATTTTCATATTATTTGATATTTATTTTCAAAATATCAATGTGTGTAATATTTTCTATATTTTATATTTAATTTCAAAATATCAAGATGTGTGATATTTTCTATATTTGATATTTATTTTCAAAATATCACTGTGCAAGATATTTTTGCTATTTTCAGTCAAAACAAGCGTAAATGAAATTTCCAGCTGTTATTGATTGTGTTCTTCTGTAAATAAAGAACTTTTGTCTCTGATAGGGACGTTTTTAGCCGAAGAAGAAAACAAACATCTTTTCCAAGCTTTATGTTTGATTTTTTTTACTTTTAACTGTAGGATTATGAAGGACATAATTAATTCAGAACAGCCACTGGAAGCTAAACTAATTTAGATACTCAGTTATATACAGTTTCATTAGAAAATGATCTGTTCTGGTATTGATTTAGCCCAGTTTAAAATCTACATCATCTCTATAATAATAGCCTAAGTAATGTGACTGTCATCAACAGTTCCGGATTGACCGCTTCACTTTTAATGCGCCAAACAGCCAATTTGGTAATTTAATGTTAGCCGGATGCAGGTGATAAATCGCCAAATATTGTTCCATCGCCATCATATCATCATTATAATAGTCAATTTCATGCGACTGTCATAAACAATGGACTTTATGCAGGTGACACCAGACGCCAGAGCTGGCGGTATGTCGATCTGTTATTCGAGCTACTGCACCGCCAGAATGCCAGTGTGCGCAGGCGCAAACCCCACCAGCAGACGACTTTACCCTTAATCCAGGTTGAGTGCATACATTTTAACTGAAAATTTGCAAACTTAGAGAATTTTCTCGCATGCAGAACAACATTTTGAATTTCTATTACAATATATTAAGTATATTCTGCTACAACAAAGAATTTTTTTGCGGTATTTTTAAACAAACAAGCATTAATAACTCACACTCCATAGACTGCTATGCTAAACACCGCCAGCAGATGATTTTTTGCCTCGACCTCAGCCGCGTGCATAAGGTCCATTTTTCGTGAGATAAATAAAAACAAAGCTTTGATGTTGAAATTAAATGTCATGGTTTATAGCATTATTTATTACTTTTTTTTTCTTTTCTTTTCTCTCCCTCTTCCTCTCTTTCTTTCTTTTTTTTTTTTTTTAATAAAGAAAAAACAATATCCCCCCTTTTTTTAAAAAAAAAAGAAATAAGTGAAAATTGAGAGTCATAAATTTTGAATATTTCAGTTTTAAATTAAAGTTTTGTATTTTAAATAAAATGAGTGAAAGTATTATATTTTAAATGAAATTAATGAAATAAGAAAAAATACGACAGGTACAATGTTTGGCGATTTATCACCTGCACTTGACTAACATAAAAATACCAAGTTCATGATTTATGTATCAGAATCTTCCGATCTGGCGAAGGATTGAGCAAGTAAATAAAATCATGAATAAAAGTAACATGATACAATACTTAGCATAGATTTAAAGGAGACCAAACTGGTCGCCAAGGGCGGCTAGTGTTAAGGAATAAAAAATAAGAAACTTACATTTATATTAAAAATTTTCAATTAAAAAAAAAATATTTTGCATTTATAAAATTTTGTTTTATAAATTTCTTGTTAGTTGATATTGAATCCTATAGCTTTTTTTTATGTAAGTGTATAAAGCAAATTGTTTCTGTTTTCAATTAGTTGATCTTCAATTTTGTTCTAAGTGAAAAAAAGAAAAATGCGTTTTTAGTATATTGTTTAAGTTTCCATGTTAAGTGCAACATGTTTTAGTTTCTAATTTATATTATGCTTGAAAATATTTATTATCAGCAGTCAGTTGACTATTTTGAAAATATCGGATATTTTTTAAAATATTATATTTACGAACCCTGGGTGCTATATAGCTATAAGATATAACTATAATATACAAACAAAATAAAAAATTCAACATAGCAATCATTCGTTTGGAGTCAGTTTCCAGCCAAAACATCATGGCTGACGCCACAACTGAAAGCGTCTGTTATATTCTTATCTAAGATAAAAATATGGCGCAACAGTAGCGTTTACACAATAACTGTAACTTTCAAAGGCATATTGTTTATGTTTACTTTTTTGTATTCGTTTCGGTTTTAATCTGTAATAATTTTTACTTTTCATGATTTTGTACATAATTCTGCCTAATATGGCTGATTTCAATATTTCTAATATAAAAAGACAGGTAAATAAAACACGTTAGTTTGACAATAATCTAAAAACTTGAGATCATAAAAAAGCTTAATTCTGCTTTTAAATCTATATTTTACATAATTGTGCAAACATTCAAACCGTGTTTTCTCACAAAAAAATAAAAAATGAGTTATTGTTATTTTTAACTCTGTGTTAAATTGCACAGAAATAAATGGTATTTTTTACAAAAAAAAATTTTTCTTCGATTATACATCAATTTAAAAACTTGACGTTTCAATCAAAGAGTATTTCCTCCAAAGCCTGCATTCAATCAAGCAGTGATTTCTCCAGTCTGCCAATCACAGTTGTCACTTAATGTGTACTTTTGAAACCTACCATACATATCACAATTGAAACAGATTGTTTTAGAAAAAAATAAGAGAATTGTTAAAGTTAAAGGCTTCCAGAATTATAGATTTCAAGATCTAAATGAAGAATATGATGTAAATCTTCTTAAAAAGGGAGTTACTGTTGCCTTGTTCAAAGGGTTGTTTTAGAATATCTTCCTCTTAGCCACGCCATACCAGTTGAAAAGAACAAAGATGTTAAAAAACTTTTGAAGGTAATGTATAGTGAACAGTGGCAAAATCAACCTGATGATATATTCAAATGATACAACCACATTATCCATGATTGATAAGCCTACAATAAAGAAGAGGGGGATGTGTATAACTGTCTAGATGAAGATATTGGTTTTAAAATTTGAAGTGGATTTCTGGCAAACGAGTATTTATTTAGTAAATATTTAATGAATACTACTAGGTACCATAATCTGTCATTTTATTTTAACAATAATCAACTGAAATTCGGTATTTATTCAAATAAAATAATGCTATTGTATTATTTGTGAGTTAGAACTTATTTCAGTCAAAAAGCGTTTTATCCACTTGTCAAACAATTAAAACATGTTTTCTGCTCTGAATTCGGTCAAAACGTGATTTCTCCAAATATTAAATGAATTTTATTAATTTGTTTTATGTTTAATATCTTAGGTATGCTTGCAATTCTTTCTAATAAACAGTAATAAAAATACACAATAAAAATGAGAATTAAATACAAGTTATTTTCTTATTTATCAGTTTTTTTTTTTTAAATTTGTATCTAAAGGAGAAAGCATGGTTTGCATGTTTGCTCCACAATTATTTTACGTAATTATTAATTATTAAATTATTTTAATATTTTACATAATTATTTTATTAATTTACTTTATTGTAAATGTTCATTATAATTTTCAATGCTTAACTACATTCGAATTACTGTTTAAAAAATGTAAACAAAACAGTGATCAGAAATCCACACAACCCCTGGTTCCAAGATGTGCAGGTTTGAGCGAGTCTACTGTATCTATATTTAAATCTCTATTAAACTAATAATAACTTATAAAATGATTATTATTATTTTTAAACATATTCAATGATACTTCCCTAAAATCGAACTTTTAAGTAGTTTATTTCAATTAATTTAAATGCAAAATATTAAAGAACTGAAAATATGTGCATATTTAAAACTAAATATTCGACATTGAATTTGCTCTCTATTTTTTAACTATACTGTTAATTATTAATAAATACTTATGATTATTGGTTGTCATAAAATAATACAATATAAAAGCTATATTATTATTTATGTTTTGTTTTTGATTGAAACTTATACAAACACATACATATGAGGACGTAAGTTTCAAAACTCGTATTATCCAGAAAATCAAATTTTGGGAAATCATGAAAAATCTTGAACTGCATACATTGGATTTCAGTATAAACCAAGATTTTAAAATGTCAGAAATATAGGATAAAACTGGGGTTTTTTTGCCGATTGTGGAGTTTTCTTTTCAGTACAGGTTTACCAATAAACAGATTAAGAGAAAATAAATAAGATTATTTTTTTTTTTCGATAAGGTGAGTTTTGAAACTCATGTCCTCATATATATACTGTTTCTATATACATATAATTAATTAATAATTATGTATATTTATGTATGTATTAATTACTTAAAAAATTTTTGGGACAGTTTCGTTTTCAGCTGAAACTGGGAAGATTACCGAAATTTGTTTTCGGTCGAACACTAATTTTACATATTAAATGTCCTAAGTACAAAAAAGTTTTCTTACACTTACAGAAGGTGCCTTTACTATTCAATATTTTTTCACGAATTTTTAATATGGATTTTAAAATTACACGTCGGTTTGGGAAACAAAATACAAAGAAAAGAAAAATACCAAACCACATGTACATTCATTTCTCTTTCCAATGGTGCAATCAGTTTAAAAAAAATAAGAATATTAACCCTATTGAAAAAATTAATTTCCAAAAGCCACTTTAAGGTAATTTTGTTTTTTTTCCCATAGAATTTCGATGTGAAATAAAGGAAAAAATGTAAGAAGAAAACAGTGCTTTTTACAACTAAATATCAATATTTTAGCATAAAAAATACACAAGCTTTGAAATCATTATATTTATAACACATAAAAGTTTCAAAGAGTCTGTAGAATAAGAAATACATGTATATATAATATTTTTAAGTTTAAATGTGTAGGTATTTAAAAGTAGTCAATGACACACATACACACACACACAAAAAAAAAAAAAAAAAAAAAAAAAAAAAAAAATTGCAAGTTTTTTTTTACTTACATTTTTGTTTAAAAATATAAAATCATTCAACATTTATTTTAGGTATATTTAAGGTATATCATGGGCCCGGGCAACACCGGACGGATCACTTTGTAATTAATAGTTCAATAATTATTAAATATAGATGAAATCTTTTTTGCCTTATTTAAGAGTATTTTCAACAGAAACATACATTTCATAAATCTTATTTATTTATTTATTTTTTTTTTAAGTGTAACTAATACATTATTATATTTTATAGGCAGTAATGAAAAATATTGATTTGTAATTTCATAATGTAACTGATGAATGATTTTGCAAATTCTTCATCAGTGGAAAGATTAATTTCCAAGTCCAGAATAGTCTATGAGATTTTCTCAGCTTAATTATAGCAAAACTTGTTACTTGAATTCATTCTTTGTGAAGTTCTAAATAAATGTTTATGTTTTTAAGGCGATTAAGTTTCATTCACTTTTTATATAAAATAAGATATGATACCAAATTATTACAAATATTTCATTATTTATGATAATTGCTTTCCTTTAGAAATTTTTGTGCTTTTAATTTCAAAAACATCCTTTTTTTAAATTGTGCGAAAGATTTCTATTAAACTACTTAATATTTTAAAATATGAATTTTACGGATTTACAGATTATATCTGTATCTTAAGACTAAATAATCCTTTTTTTTTATAATTTCAGTTTTGGAAAAAAAGATATCCCACCCCTCCAAAAATAAATAATTAATTAATTAATTTTAAAAATAATACGATGCTTTTAACCTTATTTTTAAAATAGAAATTTTGCTAAAATATACATAAATTACGGTTCAATCCTAAGATAAATAAGTATCTGTGATATTTTCAAGATTGCATTAAAAAATATTGACTAGTTCTTTTGAAATCTTGTGCTATATATTCTAATAATACAATAATTTCTAATGTAATAAATTCAAATAATGTAATAATTTCTAATTCTAAACATTTAAAATGTAAATATAATCAAACATTTGTGAAATAAAATTATGCATGCCAAGAAAAAAATCCGAGATGGCAGATGCGATAATATATGACATCTGTTCCAAATAATTGATAAATAATTATTTTGACAAACTCTGCCAAATATTCACTAAATTTATGATTTAATGGAATAAATTTTAATTTCTTTTCCCACTCAAAATAAGTTTCGACCAGGTTGGTTAAAAATTTTTTTGGTACTTTTCGGTTAGCCGAGAGCCAGCGTTATACCGGGTGTCCCAAAAAGGACTGACTGATTTTAAAATTCAATAACTTCCAAGCGGTGACAGATATTAAAAAAATTCTTGCAGGAGGGTTATGCATAAAGTCAAAAGTTTTATTATAGTGATTTTCGATTTTAGTTCGAATTACAAACAATAGATGGCGCTGTAAGCAATAGTCGCTAAATACAGGCTCGAATTTTGGTCCTTTCTGTTGTTCCATGCAGAAAAAGGAGATGGAAATGTATTATCCGGGCCACGAAGTACCAAAAATCGAGCCTGAATTTAGCCTCTATTGATCGCAGCGCCATCTATTGTTTGTAATTCGAACTAAAATCGAAATTCACTGTAAAAAAACTTTTGACTTTATGCATAACCCTCCTGCAAGAATTTTTTTAATATCTGTCACCGTTTGGAAGTTATTGAATTTTAAAATCAGTCAGTCCTTTTTGGGACACCCGGTATATGCATACATATATACACATATACAGTAGAACCTTGATTATCCGAAGTAATTGGGACCGACCACCTTTCGGAAAATCGGGATTTTTGGATAATCAAGAATGCTCCAATTTTAAGATTAAGGGCAAATATGTGCGCTATTTCTTATTATGGTAACAAATGCTTAATAAAATAAATCAATAGCAAAATAAGAACAAGAATAAACTACCTGAACTTTAATTTTTAAATTAAGTACCTTTTATGTATTTCACAAGGGTTTGAAAAAAGTTGTTTTGTTGCAGTTTTCGATTGCCTTTACTTTGCAGCTCTATCATGAAGTTTTTTTAATACTATTGGTTCACCAGTATCACAGTCATTCTGCTGCTTTCTGCATAAAACTTTTTCATTTTTTCAACATCTCTCTTCATTAAAGGTCAAAATTAGCACCAGCCACCGTCCACAGGGCCAGTAAATGAGAAAAAGTGGCTAGTGCAAAACTGTCTATCAGCTGCCACTTTTTTACAAGGGGAGAATAAAATTTTCTTGCATTTCATCAAGGATTCTGCTTTTTTTGGTTCTAATATATTTATATTAATATATTTATTTGGGCTATTCAGTTTTAGATTAATACTTATAGAAACTTTACTGTTTGGTATTTTTAAATAAAAAAGTGGCCACTAGTTTAAAAAAAAGTGGTCACTTAAAAAACTAGTCCTACCGGCCAGTGGCCGCTAATGAAATTTCCCAGTTTTGACCTATACTCTTCATAATACTAACCGCAGCAATACCAATGCCGTATTCTGAAGCTTATTTTGTCATACTCTCACCCGATTCTACATAGATTTATGATTTGAATTTTCTCTTCTATACTTAAAGTAACAAGTTCTTTTTTATTCTTACTCTAGTAAAAATTTCATACGGAAGCTGAAGTTAAATTCAAAGAAATTCTACGAAAGGGAATCCAAAATATTTATCTGTGTATATTATTACTCGTTCGGAAAAGACGCTTGCACACAAAGAATGTGATAGTTGAAAAAAAAAAAAAAAATTTTAAATAGATTTCGGTTAATCGAGAGTTTCGGTTAAAAGAGTTTCGGATAAAAGAGGTTCTACTGTATTTACATATACATATGTTTCAAATTTATGAAGACATCGCAAATGAAAATGCAACTAGACGCAGAAGATGGTGATGAAGCTGGTGATACAGAAAGCGAGACACCACCTCCTTCTTACTCAGATGCGAATTCTGCACTGGATATTCTTCGCCAGTACATTGTTTCATCAAATTGGAAGATGACTCATTCAACCTTCTTGAAAAGCTTGAAGAAAGGGTACTTAAAACTAGACCACCATTGAAACAATCTACATTTTTTGATTTTTTAAAAACTTAATTTGTTTAATTAAATGTATAATAAATATTTTTATTGTACTGTAAGTAACATTGTTTAATTAAATATAAATATTTTTATTGTACTTTAAGTAACGTTGTATGCTGTAATCTTGTTCTTGTATGCAGTATAATTAATGCAATTTGTATTTGTGCAATAAAAATATGTAGTATATCTGTATCAATAAAAATAAAAGAAAGAAAGAAAACATAAAATAAATTTAAATAAATAAATAAAACATTTCTAAATACGCCAATATATTGAGAGCCCTAAGCCTGTAAACTGAGAAGGGAAATGTTTTTCAAATATTATTTTTCCAGAAATTCTGTTTAAGGATGATCTCTATTTAAGGATGATTTTTCGAGATTCCTTGAAAGTTGTTAAACAGAGAGCCAACTGTATATGTGCATATATATACATGCATACATACATATCTATGTATATATAACACTGGCGATCGGCTAACCGTAAAATACCAAAAACTTTTTTTATATACACCTGTAAAGTGGGCAGTGTGTCCCGGAAGCGGGGTACACTGGTCCACCCACTGGGACACAGTGCTCCACCATTAGTTATTGTCTAAAATACAATATAAATCTATTTACATTTAATCTAATTCTTTTTTATTTCCCCTTTACCTCAAAATAATATAATAATACAAATTTGCAAGTAGCATTTTGAAACAAAAAACATAAAACTTAGGAATTATCAAAAAATGTATTATATTTTGAAAATAACAATATAAGATATAGGAGTGATTACAAATAAGCTATTAATTAAGTACAAAAAAATCAGCAAGCATTAAGACAAATATGATGATGAAAAAATTATTAGAAGCTCAAAATAGTCAGTATAAAATAGTTCATTATGAGCTAACCATGTGCTCTGAAGCTGTAAATAACCAGTCCAGAGATGTCATCTATTACTTATTAGGCTACAGTTATATTTTTCAAAGACAGTAAATACAAAATGTCAAAACAAAATATTTCTTACTATGCTAACTCTACAATGCATGTTTTTCATTTCTTTCCTTCTCTCCCCCCCCCCCTCCCACACACACAAAACTGCTATATTGAACAAGAAAACTTATTTTAAAAATCACACGTGAATTGTTATCCATAATTTAGGAGAAAACTAAAGTGCCAGAGTCAGATAGCTACATTATAATCTGAACAACATATAACATGACATTTAAAGTATGCCAAATAGCTACTCTATGCATTGTAGGGTTAAATAAATTGTCATTTTTCTTTGTTTACTTTATTTTATAATTAAATAACTATTTTAAAACAATATTTCTTTATAGAGAATAAGCAATTATTAAATATTTTGAAAATTCTTCATTACAGGAGCTGTATTCAATGTGGACCACTGTATCCCATGTTGAAGTTGAATACATACTCATAAAAATATTATTTAAAGTTTTCTTTTAAGCATATAAACTTTTTAATTAAATAAAGACCAGTGTCTAAGCTTTTCAAAAAGTTGTTTTATCTTATTTATCAATAACCTTTAATTACTTAATAAAGAAAAGTATGATAATGAAAAATTTTACTTTTAGGAGCTCAAAACATCCAGTCAGGATAAAAGGGTTCATTCTGAGCTAACGATGTGTTCTGAAGGCTATAAGTAATCAATCCAGTGCTGTTATCAATTAGCCTAAAAGAAAAGCTTTAAAAATAAGTAAAATATAAGGGATGGTCCACTGTACCCCGCTCTCCCCTTACTTAGATCGAAGCTTCGGTATTCGGTGAAATTTCAGCTTTGGTCAATCCCTAGCTTTAACATAAATCATAAATGTTTTGACTCTTTAAATACATTTGGACTGCCTGTACAGTTCATAATTTTTTTTTTTTTTTTTAAGAAGAAAATGGCCTTTTATTTTATACTTAAAAATAAAATATAAACATTTAACCACAATATTTTCATTTATGACTTTAAACATGTTTAGTTCCACTTCAAAAATACTACTTATGAATAGAGTCTGTACTCTGTATCTGTAGGATAAAAAAAAAATTAATGATGCTTTGTTGATGTTCTCTCCCCAGCAGAAAATCTACTCACCAGTAATGAGTAAATCAGTATAATTCCCCCATCCCTACCTCTATGCCATACATTTACATACAAAATTGAATTTGCCTCATAGAAAAGGTAGATGTACTTCAGAAATAATACTTAAATAAATAAAAAATATTTACCAGGCTGCATCCAGTCCCTAATATTTTGATATTTATAACTAAACACCCAATGGCATCCATCAAATAGTTCATCATATTGATAAGAAGGATGTCTGTAATTTCTGAAGCAGAAATTCCACAGACCCATCCGCACAAATTCAGCATAAGTCTCAGGGTATGATTCCAACCAATATGGGCTGCAGAATGAAATGAAAAGAATCAAGGTTGCTAGGAATGCTAAAATGCCTCCTATTAATAGATACCATGATGATCTAGCTTTTGGAGGAGCTTCTGCCATGATAAGAAATCTATGAATTAAAAAAAGAAAATTTAGAAATAATCACTATTGCTAAGACTAAGAAAGAACAAAATGTAGCACTTTTTAACTACTAAAGTTTATAACCCCTGCTTTCCAAACTGCATCCAAAAATTAAGATGTTTCAGTCTCATAGCTTTGACTTGGACTCGTGCCAAAAATCAACAACTTTTCAAAATTTGCATAGTGGCATGCAAACAGAGTCAGATAATATAGACGAACACGCGAACGGCGTTCACAGAAAATTTTCACAGTTTGCAGACAGTTTTGATGGGATTTTTTTTTACAAATTCAGGGTTCCTACACAATTCTGGTAAAAAAATTCCTGGACTTTACCCTGATTTTATTCAAAAATTTCCCTAACCTTTCTAAGTAAAAATTCGGCTTATATATTGTTATAAAACCCTCCACAATGGACTTTAATTTAGATAAATGCTAGAAAAAATTATGTGCTGTATGAATTTCCGATTTTTTCATTGTTTTTCATGTTGTTATAGAGTTTGCATAAATTTTATATAAAAATTTTAGATTGGATGAATAATTAATTCAAAATTTCTTCATTTACGACGATAATAGAAATTCTGATAGAAGTAATACATCAAAAATTCCCTCACCTCTTCAAATATTTAAAAAATTCCCTGACTTTTTGCCTAAATTTTCGAATTCCCTGACCCATAGGAACCCTGAAATTTCTTTATAAAAAAAAATGTATATCAAGACTCCAGGCGGAGAATCGGTGCAATGCATGTCACAGACTCTTGAGAAGGTCTGCAGACTATTTTTCAACTGGAGAAAAAAAAAAAGTGTTTTTTAAATTTTTAAGAAAGAGTCACAATATTAAGAAATGGTTTGTCTCAAAAACAGTAGATAAACTGATGAGTAACAATTTATCTCTTCCATTCAAGGACTAATATCCTTTTTATTTTAACATTCATTTATTCGTATTTCAGTTACCGTATATATACTTGCGTATAAGTCGACCCCTAACTTTTTACTTAAATTTTGCACAAAATGAAACCAAAGATTTCACTTGCCAATGCGAAAAGGTAATAAGTAAACAAAAACAAATCATTGAATTTTTTTAAATGATAATTTATTATTATTTGTATATTTTATGTATTATTTTTTTATAAATACACATAAAAAGCCATAATTTTGCAGTATTCGAAGTTTTTGGTTTTTCTTTTTTAACTGACTCGCGTATAAGTCGACCCCCCAAATTTGCTTACTGAAAATTGTCAGAAATTCCTCGACTTATACGCGAGTATGTACAGTATTTTGTAGATCAATAAAATAACAGTTTTGTTGAGCAATCATAAATTGATATCTTTATATAAGTTAATGATTAAAATATTTCACATTTTAATAAATATATTTTTTAAATTTTTCCTTAGTTTTTCTTTCATTCATTAGTTGTCTGTATTAAACATACCATTCAATACTACATTTCTTGACTGAATTTTAATAATGCTTGTAAATTAATATTTTTCTTTTAGTGGTGTTGCTTAGTAGCACTCCACTCGCATATAACTTTTCATTTTTGCTGTTAGCAGCAATATAAGACTTTTGAGGGGCGCAGCGTTTTTTTGCAGAAAAATTTTTTAAGACATTATTAGAGTTCGCAGACAGTTTTACATTTTATCTAAATCTGCATGCAAACGCGTCATTCCCAAAAAAAGTGTAAAAACTATGTCCAAGAAGTTAATAATTTTTATTTAAATAATAATATGCTTTTGAAAAATAGCTGCCATTATTTCTTAATCTTCATCTTATTGTTCTTAGTTAAAAATATTTTACAAGTTTAAAAATGAATTACAATAATTTACAAAAAATAATGTTTATAAACTTGGCAGAGAAAACAAGCTGTCCCAGGCTCAAATTTAGAACATTTGAATATGTTTATAATGAACTGGTTGTTAGCTATAATAGTAAGTTAAATACTATATAATGGAACATCTAATTAAAAAAATTACTAACAAAACACATTTTTAAGTTTATTTTTATTTTTAGAGATATAAATTTTTATGTGTGTGTCCCAAATTTTATTCAACTCCATCAAGTCCACTCTGTTACATGGAGTTTTAACATAAAAAATGAAAATATATTAAAGTGAGCAATAGTACTGAACTCTCTAAAGGGCATGTGTTCACTTCGTCAGCGAAATTAGATTGAATCTTCATGAACAAAAAATAAGATGGCTTTTATGTGTATGGATTACCGAAATGTAAATAGTAAATGTCCACTCTGTTACATTTTTTTTTATAAATCTAATAACTACTTTTTAATACAATAAACCATTAGGAAGAAGATCATTATTAATAGCTGTTAAATATTCCTTAGTTTTTTTACTGAGCATGAAATTTTAAGCTACAATTCTTCTTTTTGAGTTAGTTGTCCACTCTGTTACATTGTCCACTCTGTTACACATACTGTGTAACAGAGTGGACCAGTATTGTAACAGAGTGGACAATTTGTAACAGACATGCTATTTCTTTTACTAAACAAATATTTTACTATTATAATTTATATTTTTACTTTTAAAAGTATTATATACATTTAATCTAATACTCGAATATCAAATATAACTTTTTAGATAATGGCAAAAGATACTAATACAGAACGTCAATGTCATTAACGACGACGTCAAAAATTAGACGCTCAGGGAGAGTAAGAAAATTTTTATAAATGACAGAAAAGCTATTGCAGATACAAAAACAATCCACAATGTAAAACAAAATTGCATTTAAAAAAAAAAAAAAGTAGAGATGATGTCAGCAGGACAACAGCTGGGAGAAATGGAACAGTAACTAAAAAGCAGGATAAAAAGCGGAAAGCTATTTACTTAATACACTTTATAACCTCCATAAAAGGTATATAAGAGAGGAGGGAGAAAAATTTAGCTATCAGACATTTTCTAGATATCGTTTGCTTAATGTTGTATTCCCAAAAATAAGACAAATACTTGTTTAGGTTTACAGTATTGTAATATCCACACAAATCAATGACTTTATTTAAGAAAGGAATGATTGACTGTGCAGACTGAGAAAAATCAGCTAAGGATATGTCTGTAAATCAACTCAAAAATTGTACCAATACTCTCTGTATTGGTCTCGGTATTGGACTATAATATGATTTTGGAATGGCCAGAGTGGATCAGGAAAAAAGAATAAATTCTTAAGACTTGATGAACAAGAAATATTAAAACAATAACAAAGATAGTGAAGCAGACAAAGATGAATCAAATTGGTGAGCTTGTTAATGCGTTTAAAAAATATATCAAACTTTTCAAAAAACATATCTTTAACATTCAATACCGAACGTGCCTGAAGAACTTGGGAGAAGATGAAGCTGCACTTCATCTAGATTTCAGTGAGAACTTCAAAAGCAAATTGGACTAGGAATTAGAGTCACCATTTTAGAGGCTCTCGAAAGCAAGCATGCTTACATACCAGGTTCTTTACATGAAATCGCAAGAGAAACCAATGGCATTTTGTTCTATTTCATCTAAAGATAAAAATAAGCACTCAACGATTAAACTTTAAAAACTGGCGATTAAAAATATGGGTACTACTTGCGGATTCGCCTGGAGTCCACCATCTTGTTTCTTTGTTGATCATCGCCGATTTTAAATTTCTTTATTTGGATTTATTTATTTATTTTTGTTGTTGTTTATGTTATGTTTGTTGTTGTTTATGTTGTTTAAATTAAGCATAAAGTGGTTATAAATGACCAGCAAAGAAACAAGATGGCGGACTCCGGGCGAATTCGCAAGTAGTTCCAAAATATGGAAAGAGCCGGTTAAATTCAGGATTTTCTGATTTGATCTTCCCCATTCCCTTTACCTCAGACATTTCTGATTTCATATTGCACTGGCAATTCGACTATCTTTTTATTCTCATACACATACTTGCTAGTCGGTGGATAAACATACCTATTTTATTATATTGTCAGATCTTAATTCTATACAAATTATTAAAAAAAAAGGTACTTATGTAGTTAGCTGTGTAAGCATGTTGTATATAACTTTGCTGCTTACTTATTTTAAAATAGATGGGAAATTAGTATCTCAAGTTTATTCAAAATGATATAAATAAAAATATTTTATTTAGTATATAAATTATTTGTTTACTGTAAACTCATTATATATTTTTTAAATTAATATTCAGTGACATAAATGTACTTACTGGCTACTAAAGAAATTATTCTCACTAGCCAGTAACTGGTTACTATAAAACAAAACCTACCGGCCAGTCGATACTAAGCAAAATTACTTATTTTCATCCTTAGTCTCATCTTTTTAGCGCATGGCCTAGCAGTCATTTGGGACCACTTGGAACAAGTATTGAAAATGTCTAGCGATAATTACAAGATCAACATAGTTCACTTTTTTTCAGATGGACCTTTTAAACAGTACAAACACACCCAAAAAATTTCTACCTATTTAATAAACATGTTGATAAATTTAAATTTCAGTAGAGCACACAGAATTGTTTTGAATCAGGCAATGGCACGGCAGCCGCTAATGGGGTAGGAGGAATGCTAAAGAGCATGGCAGATATTAATGATTTTTTTAGAGAACTAAAAGACATCATCAATGTGAAATTGTATCTTATTTCAGAGATAGATAAGATGAATAGAGCTATTCCAAATAAAATTCCCATTCTTAAAGGAACATTGGTTGTTCAGCAGTTGGTGACAACAGATAATGGATTATTTAGGTAGAAAAGTGTATCTTGTTTTTGCCGAAAAAATAGTCCGTCCTTTAAATCTACGCTTTAAAGTAATACAACTGTCAAATAACATCCAATCTAGCTTCTCATAAAAAATATTCATAAAATACTCAAAGCATCAGATGTTTATTCTTCTGACTCGGACTCAAATGGAACCTCCACAAACGAAGAGTGTGAAGTGAAAGTTGATGATTCCATGCAAAAAGTTTTGCCGGATAATATAAAAACTGGGAAATACATGTTGGCTGCATTTAAAACAGATGAAGCTATGTGTAATTTGAAATACAAGTATGTTGCAGTTATTCAAGAAATAGAAGATGAAGATGGAGAAGTAAAAGTAATGTATTTAAAGACTATTAAGGATTGTGGGGGGTTATTTTGAGCTGATGAAAACAATATTTCATACATTCGTTTAGAAGAAATCATAACAATTCTTCCTGAACTCAAATGCAAGTTGTAGGTGGTCATCTGTACTATTAATTTCCAAATAACGTAGATGCATAGGCGTAGAGTTTTCAAAATTATTGGGGGGGCTCAGCCAGTGTCGGAGACAAAAGGGGCTCTACACCCCCTGGAACAGGGAATTAATTTACTAAATAATGAATACAAAAATAGTAAAACCTGTTAAGACAAAATTACAAATAACCGCTCAAAGTTTTCGTTTTATACAGGTTTTTGTCTACCTTAGCAGGTAAAAATTCAGGGTTCCTTTCGATGGGATCATGAAATGTTTGCCATTAGACAAGATTTCATTACAGACAGGTTCCATTTACACAAGCTAGCCTTATATCCATACTGTAAAACCTTTCTAAAAGCAATCGTAAGCGACCGAAACAATATTCCGTTTAAGACAGGTTTCTGGCCCATTAAGTAAAATTGTACGGCAATCTTTCCTTCTGGAGCATGAAAAGTTTCCATTTAAGACAGGATTATGCTATAGACAGGTTTCGTTTTGACAGGTTTTACTCTACGTATATCCTAAATATCTATATATCTAATAATAAAAAATAAGATCGCTGTTTATGTGTGTTTGTTGCCAATGGCTAGGAAAATCTACTGCCCGTAGAGGTCTGAAAATTTATATGAGAATAGTTCAATTAGACGCCCCTGAGGCTCACATTTTTAATTTTTTGACAATTGACCGAGATATTAATTAAAAACTCATAAAAAAGAGATCTTTTTTTGAAAATTGGCGGAGGCGCGCGCGTGCATAACCAGAACCTGCTTTTCAAGCGGAAAGAAAGGAAGAACTAAATACGTTTTTTTTTCTTTTTAAGCAAAAAAAAAAAAAAAAAGGGGGTCTGAACTCTTTGAAAATTTTTTTCAAAAAGGGATTTCTCAGTCGGCTTTTTCTTTCTTTCGCGAACACTTGCTCAGGTCTCAATTTTAGAGGTACCTATTCACAAAAAATACATTATTTAAAGCTAAGAGCTTCTTCTCGTCACCGGTGCTATCGGTTTTCTAAAAGACTAATTTTAATTATTTAAACAAATTCGCGACCGCGGGTCACTTCGCGCCTCACCGTGACGACACTATCTTTTTTCCAAAATCTTTTTAGAGCATTTCGACAGACTGGATTGTACAGCTATTACAAAAATTCCGTAATGCTCAAACGAGTATAAGTATTTAAAAAAAAAAAAAAATCTTCGAAAATTTCGACGAAAAAGCTAAAAAACAGTTTCGCTTGGCTTCGCCACGTGTTTTCACTATTAAATATGCATATTTTTCATGAAATTTTATAGAGTACTCGGATACAGCTATGTTTATAACATATTAAAATTTCGGACAGTTCGAACGACGAAACTATTTTTTTGTTGTTGTTGTTATGTTGAAGAATCCGACGCGAAAACAAGAAAAACTAGTCGGATGTGACAATCCTAAAATTTTCTTTATCTAATACATGTTAATACTTCAAAATTCGTTATCACAATGCCAAAATTAAACGACAATCTATGCTCATCTCCATCATAAGGATTCTAAAGATACATGTTCATTAAATTGTATGCATTTAAAAAGGAGATATAAGGATCGCATCTTTGAAACAAACAAGTGTATTTTGGCATCCACCTTCTTAGATGTCTGCAAGAAAAATTCCCACCTCAAAGAGCATAAAAGCGACACCTGTCGCGCTGTATACACCTAAACCTAAAAAAAGATCTATTCATGTGAAAGTGTAACAAAATATGAAGTCTGATTAAATTCCGAGTATTAGTTTTTGAGACAGAACAATTGCGGAAATCGTGAAAAACGGAGTATAGCAGCGCCACCTATTTCGCAATTTATAGCAAAACGTAATAAAGAACAATATATATCAACGTGTAACAGAATTTGATGAAAATTTCTGCATTAGTTTGTATGAGAGAGCTATTACGAAAATCATGAAAAATTCTGTATCGCATCGCCACCTGTTGGCCAATTTACACCAAAAAGTAGTCAGCACCATTTTATATCACGGACTAACCTAATCTGAAGTTTGATGAAAATACGAGCATTAGTTCTTGAGAAGGAGCTATTGCGGAAATCATGAAAAAGGCAGCATAGCAGCGATACCTGTTGGACGATTTACACGAAAACGTAATCAGCACGAAATAATATCAAGATATAACTGAATATGAAGTTTGATGAAAATCTGATCATTAATTCTTGAGATATAGCTATTGTGGAAATCGTAAATAATGCATCATAGCAGCGCCACCTATTGAGCAATTTACACCAAAAATTAATCAGCACGAAATAATATCATGGACTAACCGAATCTGATTTTTTTTAGAAAATATGTGCATTAGTTCTTGAGATATAGGGAGATTTGCATCAACAAGTATTCAGCACCAATTTCTATCAGGGACTAATTGAACCTAAAGTTTTATTAAATTCCGTTCATTGAGATAGATCGCCCAAAAAATTTGTGTCACATACAGACAAACTCACAGATTCACAGATAGATATTTTTAAAAACAGGTTTTTCGGGATCTGTGACTGCTAAAAAGTGTAGATCCGTCGAAAATCTGAATTCGAAAATTTTCTTGAATCCAATACTTTCTTCTTGCAAAGATAGATGAAAGTAAAAAGGGAAAAGAAAACATATTTCTTTTAAAAGTAGATATTAATATTTTTTTCATGAAATTTTAACACGGGTGAGAAACGGTTATATTTATAACGATAAAAGTTTGAAAGAGTTCGGCCCAAAAGGAACTATTAAAAAAAAAAAAAAAAATTATGAAACCACCGTACGTTAAAAACAGAAAATGACTTCTTATGAGCGCTTTTACCATTAAAAGTCAATATTTTTTGGAGATTTTTTTCATTTAAAAATATAAATTCAGACAAAATCAGATTAAAGGTATAAAATCACACAAATTTGTGCTTTATTAAAGGTTATTATCGCAGGCCCCGGCAATGCTAGCTGGTTAGCTAGTCTATAATAATAAGAAAAGAAGTTTCTCGGTCTGTCGGATAGGTGCAGATTCCCAAAAATTTTAAGGAGCCAGAGGCGCCTAAACCCCAAAAATCCATTCGCCACTTTGGCTTCTAACCAAAATCTAGTGGCCATATCGTGAAACAAACTCATAAAACATTAGTGTTTATATAGAAAAAACTTAACAAAAAAACTCAGAAATTCAAAATGAAAAATAGTTTAATTAATAAATACACTTGTAAAACAAAACACAGGCTAGATACAACAAATGTGTATATTTAATTTAATCCTAAAATTCATGAAACTTTCATATTAAAAAATATAATATAAAATGGAAAAATGCAGCGCGAACCCGACTCGATGCAAGACTCTACACTCCAGATCTAGATGAATAAGATAGTGATGATAAGGGAAATTACAGAGGGGCTAAATTCACAAAACTCGTGATAAAAATTCCTTCTACGAAAATATCGCACTTGCAAAAAACATTTACACAGCAAGAATATACCTCGCGTTAAGTATTTATTCGTGGCGAGTTTCTTTTTCTTTTTGTTCTTTTTTCTTCAGAGTTCGGAACCCTCTATCCTCGCGACTTCATGATCCAAAGCCTTTAAATAATTTCCATCGCATCGGAAGCTTTGGACTGTTTCGTGAGCCGATCTTTAGTAAAGGAGTATTGATTTCGACTCTGGATTGCGGACGAAACCTTCTAAGAAATGCTAATTTTCGCTGCTGTCCAAAGGAGAAGCTTTACCATTAGCGCGCTCATGTGCCGAGCTTCGCAGCTGCTAAGCTTTGTAGTAGAGCGGACATGCGCAGAATTATATTCGAAGAAAGCAGTACATCACAGGGGCACGTTCACGACGGTAACTGAGATCATAAAAATTCCCTGACTTTTTATCAAGGTCATACTTGATTTCAGCCAGTGAAAAGAGTAGGTACTTTTCTATTTGCAAAGAAAAAATATCAAAATTGCGCGACGGGGATTGGGAACACTGAAAATTGATCTCTGACGACTAAGACACTGAGAGTTAGTCGCCACAGCAAAAAATTTAGTCGCCACGTGGCGACTAACGACAGTAAATCTGCACCTATACTATCGGGTATGTTCTGAAAAAACCGCTGCACGCAGAGCTACAAAATTTGGTATGAAGGATTTAGTTATGGACCACAAAGTCCGATTCCGGACTTTTTGGTTAGACTTTTTCAATATAATTTTTAATGCAATTTTTAACGTTTTTTCACGGTACGAGGCAATTTTTCTTTAAATTATTAAAATACATCCAATTTTAATCTTTTAGCGCATGATATAGTAAATTTTGTCCTCTATTCAAAAAAGTTTATTCGGAATTCGTACAGCTATTTTTGAATTTTTCGAAAATATTTGCATGCTATTTTTAGCATTATTGCGTGTTTCGCAGCGATTTTTTTATATTAATAAAAGGAATTCGGTTTCGAAGCATTATAAAATAAATTTTGTCCTCCGAAATTTTTGAATTTTTAATGCGAGATTTTGCGATTTTTCGCAACGAGTTTTGACACTCGTGAAAGAATTCCGGTTAAAATGTTTTAGAGAATTTACAGTAATTCTTGGCCTTTGCGACTTTTGGAATTTTTAGCACTTCTTAATGTAATTTTCAGCGGGTTTTTGCGTTCCGCAGTGACTTTTTACATTGGTAAAAGGAATTTGGTTTTAAACTTTTAGCCTAATGTAGTAAATTTTGTTCACTTTGAGCGATTTTTATTTCGATTTTTTAGCATTACGTGGAGATTTTTTGACATTCGTGAAAGAATTCTCGTTAACGTTTTTGGTTCACTATAGCAAATTTCAGATTACAAAAATCTCAGCGATTTTTGAATTTTTAATGCTCTTTTTTGCGTTTTTTCCTATTCCGTAGCGATTTTTGGCTTTCATAATATTTTTCCTGTTTCAAACTTTCAGCCTAATATAAAAAAATTTCTCCTCCGCGACTTCTGAAAAAAAAATTCCGCATTTCAACACGATTTTTAGCGTTTTTTACGCGTTCGGTGCCTTTTTTTTTTTTTTTTTTTTTTGCATTTATGAAAGAAATTTGTTTTAAACTTGTAACATGCTGTAGTAATTTTTTCCTATTTTCCTACTCTTGTAAAAGGAATCTTGTTTTAATCTTTTAGCCCATAATAACAAAATTTTGTCATCTGCAATTTTTGAATTTTTAGCGATTTTTAGAGTTTTTTCGCGATTTGCTACAATTTTTCCAAATTAGTAAAAGGAATTCGGTTATTTTCTAGTCCAAAATAGTAATTTTTTTTTTTTTTCATTTAAATTTATTTGGAATTCGTGCAGCTTCTTTTTTTTAATTTTTCGCGATTTTTTATTACGATTTTTTGAGTTTTTTCGTGTTTCGAACTATTTTTCCACCGGCCCGACGATGCCGGTTATGTCAGCTAATTAGTGCATAAATGTATAATATAAATACTACAGGGTTCCGCACGAGAAAGCGGCCCTACTGCGTTTGCCATGAATGCGCTATTCATATGATACTTCATATGATACTTTCATATGATACTTTCATATGAACATCGAAAAGTTTGACAATATCACGAAAATCGAATCAAATGTCAATCCGAAACGGCACGGGGAAAAAAAATGGAGTTTAGTCCTGACCCGGGTTTACAGAAATTTTTTTGACCCGGTCCCTACACAGCCTGATATTAATGAAAGAAAATGGGCCTGAGACTCATGAATTGGGCTTCTTGCTCGGCCCGAATAAGAACAACTGAATACGTACTGTTTATTATGTTACCGAATCCTTTGTGAATCGTCATTTACTACAGAGAGACAGCTTGATAGGTTTGGACTCTTTTAATAAATATGAGCTTTATGCATGATTTAGAGACAAAGAATTTCGCCCTTTATATTCTATGCTTTCGAGACACTGGTGATTATTCCTGGGTTCTAGTTTCATCATTTGCAACAAAACTTAACTCCTCTTCCCCATCCCTCCCGAGTTCTTCAAAGCTCGTAAATTGGAGCCACTTTCTTTGTAGGTTCGGAAAACGGTGAACCATCTTATCTGTGCTTTAATCAGATCATATCGGACACCATTTGCTGTCCGTTAAAAACGTTAATTAATTGTCCAATGTCCTAATCAGAAAAAGAAATTCTTCCCATAGAAAGTGTGCCCAATGTCCAAAGAAGGAAGACCTACCATGGAGAGGGCTTATTTTTTTACGCCACGTTACAATTTTCCAATTGTTTTACTTATTTACAAAGAATAAAAGTACACAGCCAATTTAAAGAACGAACAATTATCCATCGAAAATATTATACGCTAAAAACTTTTGTAAATTATATGAAATTCCAAAATCTGAGTTTTTTTTCTATGTCAGTTAGCGTAAAATATATAGCCCACCTGAAAAAATTATTGGAGGGGCTCGAGCCCCACGGGCCCATATAACTCTACGCCTATGCGTAGATGTATTCAAGAAAGCACAAGTTTCATGTAAATCTTCTTAGATGGCAAATAAAATATTAGGTGGAAGGTAAGGATGTTTTTATTTATTTATAGTATATAATACTGTTGATATTTTCCTAAGAAAATACAGTTGTCCACTCTGTTACATTACAGATTTTTTTAATTCTAGGATAAAATTGCTTAAATAATGTGAAGTAAAGGTATCCTCCTATTATTTTAGAAACTGTGCTACATGTTTTAACATATAAAAATAATATTTTCTAAATTAGCACAACACTTAAATAAACTTTTATCCAGTATTATTCCAAAATTTGTAACAGAGTAGACTGCAATATCATTAAAAAACATACAATTTAAGATTTCTTGTAATTTTTTTATATGTACAAGAAATATACAGTGCTTGCAAAGATATAAAGTCAAAAAGCTTAAATTGCACTGAATAATTTACACAGGAAAACAAATTTTATTGATGTAACAGAGTGGACAAAATCTTTCATTTCTCATCACAAAACCTTATAAAAATACAATATAAATTTTTTTACAAAGTTAAAATTTATAGCACGATAAAGTTCAGAGTCTTGGCTATCACTGAAGCATAAAGTTATTGTGAAAATATAATTTTAGAAAAAAAAGTTTCAAAAGATCAAATTTACATTTTTTTTGGGAATGACCCAAACACACAGTGTAAGTGAAATGAGTGTCCAAGTTTTACTTAGGCAGTGAAAAATACGTAACTTAAAAAAAAAAAAAAAAAATTATTTAAAATTGAAGGTAACATTTTATTGAAGTTAAATAAAACTATTATAAACTTTGAAGAAATTACCTCTTTTGCATTTGGTTTGATTTCAATAGGACAACTTTGATTACAGCATTTTGATTACCTTGAAAATCCGGCATTCTCGGGACCGAGACTAAGCTGGACTTTTGAAAATTCCGGATTTCCGAAAGATTATCATAAGTATTTCTGATATTCTTCATGGTGCCTTTATTCGTAACTTAATTCATAACCAAGTGACTTATGTAAGAAAAAGGAAAAAAAAAAAAAAAAAAAAAAAAATGAATTGAAATTTTTTATATGATAAAACAAAATTCTAATAAACAGTGAAGTCATTTCTTCTCGTGTAATTTTTGAAACATCAATGACAATTTTATTTGCTACTATTTTTTAGGCTGTTCTTTAACAAGTTTTTCTTGGATTTTATACATATGAGGAATATCAATTTCAGAAATACAACCTTGTTTCTGTAAAGCAGATATTAATTTTCCAGACAAATTTATGTATTTTTCAAGTGACATCTTTTCTTCTGCTGGCTCCTTATCCTCGTTCTTGTGGTCTGCTACCAGGTTACCAGCAGTTCTATTAAACATAGTGTGAGCTAGCCCTCTGTCTGCTAATCCATCGCTTTTAATTTCGAAGTTTTTCATTCGTAAACAATTGCTTTTTTTTTTCCTTTCTCCCGCTAGTTATAAAGTGTAAAAAAAAGGGGGAGAGGGAGATGACTTTGATGCTAGATTTTTTAAGTTGTCGGATTTTCGAGGTCACACTGTATTACTACGGTGAAATACGTTTAACACGACAACACTTAACATGAAAAATCGGTTAACATCAAATGATATAGTGGTCCGGACAGTATACTATGCAATTTAATACATTTTTCAATACTTTTCGGTTAGCCGGGCGCCAGTGTTATATGTACATATGTATATATATCTATATATACATATATATGTATATATATAGATATACATACACATGTATATATAACACTGGCGGCCGACTAACCGAAAAGTACCCATTTTTCTTCTTTTAACATGAAAGACTTCATGTGAATGTAGATTCGGACAATGAATCTGACAACGCAATCAACAGTGCAGTTCCTGTCCCCTCTACTTTAGAAATGCAGAAAATAATTACAAGTGTGTGCAGTTATTTAGATGCGCTTTCGAATGGAAAGATGAATAAAGCAATAGATAATCTCAAACAATTTGTGGACAATATGTTGCTGAAACAGACACTTCAGAAAAAGATATCTAATTTTTTCCCACAAAACAATAATTTTTTACATGCTTTTTATTTTAATGGATGCAAATCACTAGTAGTTTCACAGGAAATCGAAATAAAATATGACGACATCGAAAATATTGGTGAATTTTGTTCATTTTTTACGAATCTTTTAACACGAAATTCTTTTAACGTGAAAATTTTTTTCGATCCCCTCAGTTTCGTGTTAAACGTATTTCACTGTGTTTACATCCCGAAATCATAATTTTCTATGATCAAGATGGTCATTTTACACTAATTATTCATAAAACTTTTTCGGTAAGGAAAAATCCATATTTCTAGAGTGATGCACTGCGTATGACGATTAAAAATATTTTGGTTAATTTTGTTATGATTTTGTCTCATTAGGTTCATTTTGTCTTGAAAATATATTATAAAGCAAAAATTCAGATTATTACTAAAATCTGTCTCAGTGTGTGCAAATTAATATCGTTCTTGATTCATTGTACTAAGATTATTTATTGTAGTGAAACCATGATAATTATGAAAGTAAGTACCCAAAATTTCCAATTCTCTTATAGATATGTTTAGCACTTATATTTAAGTTCCATTTACATTTATAGGAATCTTGGAGAAAGTTCCATTATCAGAGGCCCTATTAACGGATCCCATTTTTTTTATATATATATACGAGAGAATTTCTTTTTAAACACGAATACATTTCAAAAAAAATTACATGGTAAATGAAGAAATTAATTATAAACGTTAATTGTAGCAATAAACATACAATTGTACCTACATTACAGGACACGCCTAAGTTTCAAAAGATTCACATTACATATAAATAAACAATAAACAAAAGATACGGTTAATACATTATCTGTTTACAGTTAAAATGAAATCAGTACAGCGAAATAGTGGTCAGGATCGACATAAATTATTCGCTGTTAGCGAAACTAGATTGACCAATCAGAAGCCTGCATTCTGTGCTTCTGGCTCGTTCTGATTGCCCCAGCGAAAAGACTATCTGGATCCCGGTTACAATGTAAATTCTCGGTTTAGGAAAATCACGTGGAAGCACATTACACTGTTTTTTTTTATAACTTATTCAAAATTATTTTTTTTATACTTAAGCGCTCGAATACGCTATCTGGTGGAGAAAAGATATAACTTCTCGTTTCAGGAAAATCCCTTGCAAGAACATTGCATTTAAGATTCCCCCGCGGATTTCCACCTTCCATACCTCGAAAATTTCTGTTTTCTTCTTTTACCCCCCCCCCCCCCTCACACATTTTAAAATTTTCGATTTTTTTTTTTTTTTGCCCATCAATTTCTCTGCAATGAAAATAAATAATTATATAAAATATTTCTTACCCACAAAACTTAAAACATTAAAAAAAAATTCTTATTTTTGTGGCCCAATTCTTAAGTTCTAGCAAAATATATCTTACCTCACCCGCCCACCTACCCCCCCCCCCTCCCCAAAAAAAAGAGCGTAGTTTAAAATCTTCGATAAATATTTTTTTTCTACCATTTGTTTCTTTGCAATGACAACAAATAACCGTACAAAATTTTTCTTACCCACAGAACTTTAAACATTTATTTTCAGAGACCCGGAGCTGGAGCCCGGAGCCGTGTTTTCCCTGGAGCTGGAGCTCTAAATTTTCCCCTGCTCCAAGGCTCCTTTAGTTTTTAATATTCTTTTAAATCTTTTTTTTTTTTTCAGTCTTTTAAATTTCCAGGCTTAAAATATTTTAATTACATCATTATTCAGTATTTTAATCATATCATTTTTTACGTTCTTTTTTTATTAGAGATGGAAAACGTCTCAAAACATGGTAACACTACTTTACTTCTACTTGAACTAAGTGACAACACTATTTGAAAAATATGGTCGCCTGTTGTTGACATACCGGGTGACCCAAAAGTGACTTATGGATTTTAAAATTCAATAACTGGCAAACGGGGACAGATATTAACAAAATTCTTGCAGGAGTATTATGTAAGATGTCAGGAGTTTTTATGCTGCGATTCTCAGTTTTAGTTACAAATAACATCGATAGATGGCGCTCCAAGCAATAACCGCTAAATCCAGGCTTGATTTTTCGGCCTTTCTCTTCTTCCATGCGAAAAAAGGAGATTAAAATATACTGGATGGATCCCGAAGTACCAAAAATCGGGTCTGCACTGAGCACCTATTGCTCTCAGCGCCATCTCTTGTTTGAAATTCGAACTAAAATCAAGAATCACAGTAAAAAAATTCCTGACATCAGACATAACCCTCCTGCAAGGATTTTTTTAATATGTCACCGTTAGCAAGTTTTTTAATTTTAAAATCCATTAGTCACTTTTAGGACACCCGGTATGTAGATATACAATTTTGGTTGTTTGAAAAGTGTAGAAGAAATTTAAGATTTTTGTGTTTAAAATTCCATCAAACTTTCTATTTTAAAAGCAAAAGCTAAAAGATGTCATATTTTCTGAACAAGCATTTCAAGTTTGATGAGAAGAAAAATGCATTTTATCATATCTTTAATGATGATAAAGGAAGAAAGAATTTGCGAGCAAAAAAATAAATGTATAAATTAAAATCTGCAACTCAGAAGTTCGAAGTTGGAGCCGGAGCCGGAGCCACAGTATTTTATCTAGGAGCGGAGCTGGAGCTGGAACATCAAAAATTGTTCGGCTCCGGGTCACTGTTTATTTTTATTATTATTATTATTTTGCCCAAATTGTTAAGTTGTAGCACAAATGAATATATTATACCCCACCCCCCCCCCCCTCTAAAAAAAAAAAGAACGCAGCTTACCATCTTTGATTTTTTTTCTGCCCATTCGCTTCTTCAATAAATAATCATCTAAAATTTACCTTATCCACACAAAACTTAAAACATTTAAAACAATTTTTTCAGCCCTATTTGTTAAGTTGTAGCAAAACTAAATGTAAAACTTACCTTACACCCCCCCCCCCCACACACACACACACACAGACACACACATTCCCCAACCACAAAAAAAAGGTTAAAATTTTTAGAAGTTCCAACATTTTTATATTATTATACTCTATTTGTTATTTCGAATCATTGGTATTAATGACCCCCAACCAGCAAAAATGAGGAATACGTGGAAATAATGCAAAAAATCCATTGCTTTAGTAATCTTTAAAAAGAACATAATTTTTTGCATTTAACTTTCAAAACTTTCTTTAAAATGAGATATTTTATTAATATTTTTTTGCATGTAAGTATATGCGATCAATTTTTGCTATTGTTTACTTAAGACCAATGTCAGACGGGCGTCTTTTTTGCTTAAGTATTATCCATTCACAATGCTATAACATTGTGAATGGATAATACTTAAGTAAAAAAGCAGCAAAAAAGACGCCCGTCTGACATTGGTCTAAATTAAATAGCAAGAATTTTTCTCCTAAAAAAATAAAAATAAATAAATACATGCATTAATAATACACATTCTTAAGATTTTTTTTTCTTTTTTTAGCCATGCATTATACTCAGCAAATGTAGATGGAAACATTAATTACTTTACCAAGGTCAATATTCTGAATAAATATTTATTTATTAAACAAGGTTAATGACTAATTATTAGAAAATGACAATTTCAAAGTTTCTTACAACCGTAAAATGCTTTAAACGCTTAAAAATAAATATATTAAATTCTTCTTTAAAAAAAAATCTTTTCAGCAAATCTTAACTTTTTTTCTATATAATTTTCGGAACAATACGTTTTCACAATAATATATATTTTCATAATAATATGTAGACTTTGTACGCGCGTGACATTTTAATAAAAAACAGAAATACTAGAAAAGAAATTTTTTTACTAAATGAACTAAACGTTGCATCGAAGTTGTACTAAATAGTTTTAAAAGTATCTAACAAATTACAAAATGGATGCAAATATCCATATAGGATATTCCAATAGGGCAGAGCTTGCAATGATTCCCACAAGCATTGGGGTATGTGATTGGCTTTTGGAGAACGCTTGTGGGGAAAATCGAGAAGCTGATTAGCTATAATCCATCGTGACGTTGTATGACGTCGGAAATGCTTGTCGTCCATTCTAAGCAACCATATGCTTATATTTAATTACAACAAACAGGATGAAAACACCACAATACTCGGATAACCACTATGCTACTGTGGTATCACAAGTTCCACTCTTTTTCTGCCACTCTAATGGATGTTGTCACTGAGCCGCTGCAGAATCAAGAAGTAATGGGGAATAACACTGAGTGGTTAATCTAGTTCTTTTTACTATATATATGATCAATCTTCCCCTGTGGAAAGCCTTGAATACGAAAAACAAGTTGTTTTACCCTCTTTTGCGTCCGCCATATCTGACTTTGACCGATAGCAGCCCAATCAGAAGCCACCAGGAAGAGCTTCAAGTGACGTCATTCATGTTTACTCGAGGCTAACTAAGGCTCCTATAATACAAGCTGACTCACGCCGCCATTTAATTGCCGGTAGAAGAACGTTTGGCCGCGTGGGCAACAATCGCTCATTGGTCTAAGTGGGAAACAAAATGCTTGACGATTCAGCCTGTATTATAGGAGCCCTAAGGCTAACGAAAAAGAAAGGCTACCGCAGTGCTTTACGCGTACCTTTTTTTACAGACCGCTGGAGTCACGTGATGCTCCAATGCACCAAATACAGATATACAAAACGTCACTCTAGCGGTCTGTAAAAAGACATGTGGAATGCACCGCAGCAGCCTGTCTTTTTCGTTAGCCCCGTGCCTACTCCTTTCTTTTCATAGCCTCCATGGGCCGCACAGTGGGACGTTTTGACGATCTAGGTGGACAAAATTATTTTGTTGAAGTTTAATTAGTTTTTTTTTCTTTAATGCATCACTAATAAAATACTCAAACAATGACAAATATTTGGTTATTTAACAACAATGTCTTAAAATAAAAGTACAGGGTGCCCACTAAAGTCCGTTCCCAACCCTTAACCCCTTAAGACTGCATCCATATTCATAAACGTGGTATCTAGGCATAATAAAGAGGCTATGCGCTACTAGATGAGACCGCTTACAGCGCCACCTGCTGCAAAATGGCGGCATTAGCGTTCCTATCGCGAAAGCGGTTGGAAATATGGGATAAAAGTGAATGACAAATTTGTAGAGCATCATAGACTTAGTTCGAAAGGACATCTTGTGAACATGAATGCTAAATGAATCTCGTTCTGAACATGAATCTAGTTTCCGAGATTGGAATACTAACTCAGCAGTTTTGCACCGGGTGGCGCTGGAAGCGGTCTCATCTGGTAGCGCATAGTCACTTTACTATACCTAGACACCATATTTATGGCTATAGCTGAAACCGTTTGGCAATTAAGAGCGTGGGAAGGACTTTAGTGGGCACCCTGCATAATGCATTACAAATAATCCGTTAAACATCCTTATTTTACAATTCAGTAAAAAACAATTTAATGCACACATGTAAGTTAACATTCATTTCTTCTTTGCATTTTGTCTACCCAGAATTGCTCGAAAAATTTGTGTAGTCATCCTGAAAAAAAAAAAAAACTTTAATGTTTTGTGACACCCTGTAAAACATATAAATGCTATCAAAACTATTTTCGGTTGAAAAAATGCTGTGTGTGAATAAATAACCTATATAAATTTTATTCAATTTCAAATAAACTTTCTGCTCATAGACGGTAATGCATCTGAAATTTTATGTGTCCCTGTAAAAGAAATACAATACAACTGCTACGCATTTTCTTTTCAATTTAAAAAATGCTATTGCGCATCTCAATAACCTACAGTAATTTTGTTGAAATTTAATTAAAATTTCTGCTTTTTAGCAACAATCTTTCCGCGATATTTTGTGTGGCCCTGTAACAAATGCATAATTTCTACGTTCGTGAAATTATAATTTAATAAAATTGTCATCGGAAGAAAACATGCGGGCAAAGTTTCAGCTCAATTAGATAATTGAAAGTGGTTTAAAATTATCTTGCAAAATTTGAACGAATATTTTATGTGGCCCAGTAAAAAAAGCGTAACTGCTATGTTACATAAATTATAATAATATTGCATTGTCATCAGAACTACATATCCTGAGCAAAGTTTCAGCTCAATCAGATTATTGAAATTGGTTTAAAATTAACTTGCAAGTTTTAATCTAAATTTTTGTGAAGCCCTGTTGAAGAAGTATTCTAAACAAACTTCGACGTTCTTTAAATTTTGATAATATTGTATTGTCATTCAAATTACACGTGTATTCACTGTTTCGGCTCAATAGGATAATTAAAAGTCGTTTAAATTTGACTAGCAAGATTTGAACTAAACATACATACATGCACTGCAAGTTAATACGATGTTTGTTTATTAATAAGAACTTAATGATCTGCAGCTATCTGCAGGAATTTTTTTAATTTTTCAATACTTTAGGAATGTCACTTTGATTTTAAAAAATGCTTATTGCTGAATAATGCTGAATAATTTGTTAAAAGTGAAGATGAAATTTGTAAACAACATAATAAAGTATCATCCAGAATTTCAACCTTTTAAAAAAGCGGTAAAGCGAGTTTAATATCGCTTATTGTCAAACAAAAATGGGTTAATCTGACCGTGACAAATCTGTGAAATTAGATCAGCAAATTCGTGCTTTCAAATAACACTGAATAGTCACAACGTGCTTTCAAATAACACTGAATAGTCACAACGTGCTTTCAAACTTAGAGGAAGCTAGTGCAACTTTTGAAACTCCCTCAAACCAACTGCGCAAATGGCTTCTTTACGGTCATAATAAATCGACAAAACTCGTACGAATCTCGAAAATACAGACATTCAGCTACCAGTACACGCGGTTTTGTCAAATTCCGAGATAATCGGAAAAATGAATTTTGTCCACCTAGATCATCAAAACGTCCCACTGTGGGCCGGCTTGGGTTAAAATATTTCGGGCTCGGTTAGGAATATGGACGACAAAAAATAGTTCGTTGAGCCGCGACCAACGACATACAAGTTTAAAACGTTACAAGGAGCTGATCATCTTTACACGGTAATTGGTACAAGGCCCATCGTTTTGTGTTAATATGAATCGTAACATGTGAATATGTTTTAATATAAATCGATTTTTTAGGAACTTTAAATATGTAAATCGAAAATTACAAAGCAATCCTCCAAGTTATTTTTGAGTTAGGCTGAAAAAAGCATCTGCATTGCAAACTGTTTTGCAACGATTACAAACAGGCGCGGATCTATGGAAGGGGGGGGGGGCGATCGCCCACCTCAAAATATAAATCTAACGCTTATCGCGAATTTCGGCAAATGGTCGCCGAAAAACATCACTTTCGTCAATCGTTCGCAGAAAAAATCGACAATTTCGTCAAAGGATCGTGCATAAAACACGAATTTCGTCAAAGAATCGCGGGAAAATGCGAATTTAGTCAAAGAATCACGGAAAAACGCGAATTTCGTCAAAGAATCGCGGAAAAAACGCGAATTTCGTCCAAAAAATCGAGAAAAAAACGCACATTTCGTCAAAGAACCACGAAAAAAAACCCCGCAAATTTCGTCAAAGGATCGCGGCAAATAATGCAAATTTCGTCGAAGGATCGCAGAAAAAAAACGCTAATTTCACTATAGAATCGCGAAAAAGCGTAAATTTCGACAAGAGATCTCGGAAAAAATGCGAATTTCGTTAAAGGATCGCGAAAAAAAATACGCTAATTTCACCAAAGAATTGCGGAAGAACGTGAATTTCGTTAAAGGGCCGCGGAAAAAACGCATAATTCCCCAGGCGCAGATCACGTGGGGGGTGGAGGGAATGATAGTCCCCCCCCAAATATAAATCCAACGCTGTTAACGTAAGTTTTCGCGGAATAGATAGACAAGCAAACGGAAACCAAACACTTTCCGGGTGTCAATGGTAAGCCTCACTGACGTTTCGGCAATTAATGAGCAAAAAAGGATTATGTCCCGTCAAAAGCATATGGAGCCATAATTTTTGACACTATGGGATGAGGCGGGGGACGATGCCACTTCGTGTACCTTTTGTTGAATCTCTACAACAGAAAATTGGCACCATTATGCGGATCCCTTTAAAGCGTGGTAACTTTTTTATTCTTTCAAAGAAGCTGCAAATTTAATTTCTGTATAATGATATTTTTGAGGAGTGCTCTATTGCTTTAGAAAAGAATGGGATTCATAGCAATTTCCAAAGAAAGAAAGAAACAAGAAAAATCCTTTGAAAAATTCAAGCATATTAATGTTTTCCGAAGAAAGCCACTAAAGTGTAAATAAGTTGGAAATTGCACGTCAAACGTGCAAATGAGGTGCGTTCGTACTATAACTAGTTTTATAAATATTTTTTACGCCGCATATTGTACTGAATGCATATTTTAGTGCCCTTCATAAGTGCATATGAATTTCATTCTGTTCGAAAGGCTGTAACATCATTAAAATGCACTTGCAATAATATTTTCCCATTGGCCGTAATGTAATGGAAAACTTTTGACTGTCCCTTTAATTAAACTATACATCCGATTTTCATAAAATTTGAAATGACTCGACAAAATTTTGCAACAATTATGTATTTAAAAATTCATAGCATTCGGTTGGGTAGTTCTTGCTCTGTTATATGCGGACGGATAGACAGGCAGACAGACGAACGACTATTACATTTTACGCTACGTATTTATATAATTACGAACGCACCTAAAAAGGTACTGTTATTGCCATCCATAGTGACAAATTTCAAGGGTTATTTGATGAATGAACAAAAAAGGAATTTTCGCAAATTTTTAAAAAGTCGAAATATTGCGAAAATCTGCTACTGTAAAATAGACGTAACTTTTTTTGCATAATAATTTATTCATCTTTTTGCTTATACTATGCATTTTTACAGTTAAACATGCAAAATATTGAGTATTTAAAATCCTCTCAATTTTTTTCCATGTGTGGAAGTTTCTATGAACCGCTCATGCTCTGCTTCGCGCTTTTCCTGTTATCTTCTTTATGGGGTTTATCTCGCTATCCTCTTTTATTTTGGCGGTTGATAAGGCTGTGAAATTTGTCGCAGATGTATTTAAAACATTTACACCTTCTTTTTGTAAGAGTTTTAACAAATTGCTTTGAGAGATTTTCGCTATTTTTTTACTTTTTAACATTGAAATTTGCGATTTGCGAAAAATCCTGGCGTGATGATTACAAATAAAGGTCATTTTCGGATTCAACGGTAAAAATACATAAAAATGAATTATCAAAAGTTAAAAACACAATTATCGCAGGCTTATGTTGCTAACGTTATCAAAACTCTGCTATAGTTAAAAAAATAATAATAAGATAAATAATTACCATAGTACAAGAGTAAAAATAAAGAGAAAAGCAGTCGGATGTGGCAATCCCGAAACTTTTTTCTATCTCATACATGTTAATACTTCTTGGAAAATGCAGCATAGCAGTGCCACCGGTTAGATGTTGTACACCAAAATCTAATCAGTAACAACTTATGTCAACTTCTAATTGAATTTGAAGTTTGATGAAAATTCATGCATCAGTTCTTGAGATACAGCTATAGCGGAAATCGTGAAAAGATCTGCATAGCAGTGGCACCTGTTGGACAATTTACAGCAAAAACATATCAGGTAATGAATAATCTTCATGATATTCACGAGTTTCACGTTATTCTTAATTTAAATCAAAGTTGGGAGAGCTTAGATGAAGAATTCACGATTCGTGTAAAATTATATTTAAGCCATCAAGCATATTTCACTACTGAAAGTGGCGCAGTTGTTGTTGAATATAAATAAGCACATGATGATTAAAAACTTTCAAAATTTTATTTTACACTTTTAACTATATACAATATTTACAACGAAAACATTTGAGTTCTTTAAGTACATATAAATTCCTCGCTGGGAATCCAAGATAATTAATTTATGAAATCAAGATATTTTATTTTCTTTGTTCCTTCTAGAACTTATGATTCTAAAAATAAAGTTTCAGCAACTATTTTCTTCTAAAAAAAGCCAAGAGAAACAATGCAGTTTACATACTGCGTTCAAGTTTTACATATTCGAAAATAAATTTCCCTTTTTAAAATCAAAACATCATTTCTTCTATTTGAAGACCATGACAAAAAACACGCAAAACTACTCTATACGCAGACTACCTGCTGCGTCCAACTTTCATCATTACTACATCAAAACTAAACTAAAAAGACAAGAGAAAAAATGTTTTTTAATATTAATTCTTTAGTTAGGTCATGGGATCACTGGCGCCTAATCAGTCTGGCTGAGAGAGGCTCGCTCAAGAGAGTTGCGAAATAATCCACATCAGGATCAATTTATATCAGGGACTAATTGAATCTGAAGTTTCATGAAAATTCGTGCATTAGTTCTTGGGATATAGCTATTGTGGAAATCATGAATAATGCAGCATAGCAGCGCCATCTTTTGGGCGATTTACATCAAAAAGTAATCAGCATCAATTTACACCAAGGACTAACTGAATCTAAAGTTTTATTAAATTCTTTTTATTAGTTCTTGAGATAGAGCGCCTACAAAATTTGTGTCACAGACAGACATTTTGTAAAAACATGTTTTTCGGGATCTCTGACCTCTAAAATGAGTAAATCCGTCGAAAACCGGAATTCGAAAATTTCCACGAATACAATACTTTCTTCTTGTAAAGATAGAAGAAAGTAAAAATAAGACATTTAATAAATAAATTATGTTATAACGTTTTTAATTTTTCGACCTAATAAGTTACAATAAGCCATATTTTGAGGAGAGAGGGGGATTATAGAATAAGAGGGTTGGTTAACCGAGTGTTTCGGTTAACTCGACGTCGGATAATTGAGAGCCTATATTTCTAAATCGCATTATTTATTTCATATTCATTTAATAATTAACTGCAAGGAATGATTTAACCAACATAAATTATGACTACGTCCATTATATGTCACTCAATATCGCCCCCCCCCCCCCAAAAAAAAAAGATTCTCTGGGTCCGCCCTTGATTTTACAAATGAATTAACATTAGCAAGTCTAAACTTTTAATTTTCATAAAACCTAAAGTGCTGAATCGAATGATTTCCTGTTTGGTATCCTAACATATTCCAACATGCCATCGACAGGCATGAAAGTGTGTAAAGAACACAAAGTCTAAAAATACGCCTAAGCTAAAATTTTAGTAAAAAAAAAAGTGCGCGAAACCATATTTTGCACAAAACAAGCATGAAATTCTTCCGCGGATCTGCGATTTTCCGCTTTTTTGTCATTTTCTGCTTTTTCTCAGTTTTTTTTTTTTTTTTTTTTTTTCGTTTCATGCAAAAGAGATTCTGTTCCGAATTATCTGAAAAATTAAGGCATTCGATTCCGAAAAACTTAAAAAATCGATCAATCCGAAAATTCAGATGTAAAAAAATATCGCGAATTTCGACAATTTGTCGCTGTAAAAAATCAATTTCATGAAAGAATCACAAAAAAAACCCGCAAATTTTGTCAAAGGGCTCGGAAAAAATGCGAATTTCGTCAAATGGCTGCAGAAAAAACACGAAATTTCGTTAAAGAGCAGCGGAAAAAACGCGAATTTCGTCAAAGAGCGATGTAAGAAAACGCGAATTTCGTCAAATGGACGCGGAAAAATCGCGCATTTCGTCAAAGGATCGCAGAAAAAACATGAATTTCGTCAAATGATTGCAAAAAAACCCGAATTTCGTCAAAAGATCGCAGAAAAACGCGATTTTCATCAAAGGATTGCTGAAAAACGCAAAATTCGTGAAAGGGCCGCAGAAAAAACACGAATTTCGTGAAAGGATAGCGGAAAAAACCGCGAATCGCCAAAGAGCTAAAAAAAAGCGAATTTTGTCAAAGGATCGCAAAAAGCGAATTTTGTCAAAGGATCGCGAATTCCGTGAAAGGATCGCGGAAAAACGCGAATTTCTTTAAAGGATCGCGTATAAAATGCAAATTTCGCCAAAGGGTCGCGGTGAAAACGCGAATTCTGTCGAAAGAGCGCGGAAAAACAGCAAATTCCGTCAAAGAATAGCAAAGAAAATGCGAATTTTCGTCAAAGAATCACACAAATTGTCAGGATTTTTCAGATAGGCGAAATTTATGAGTGTGCAATGGTGGCGAGATATGTCTTGTTTGGAGCATTTTTTTCATTACCAGAAATAAACTAGTATGTTGTGGTCATCACAAAACTTTCTTCTATATAAATCACGTCAATTAAATCCTTTAAATAGTACAAGAAATAACAACGATTTAGCACCAATTCATATCAAAGTATATCTGAATTTGAAGTTGGATGAAAATTCGTGCATTAGTTCTTGAGATAGAGCTATAGCGGAAATTCTGAAAAAATGTAGCATAGCAGCGCCACCTGTTGAGCGATTTACACTAAAAGTAAACAGCACTAAACTATACTAAGGTATACCTGAATCTGAAGTTTGTTGAAAATCCAAGCATTAGTTCTTGAGATAAAGCTATTGCGGAAATCGCAAAAAATACAGCATAGCAGCGCCACCTGTGGAGCGATTTACACCAAAAAATAAACAGCACTAATTTATACGTCAATTCATGTCAAGGACTAACTAAATCTGAAGTTTGATGAAAATCCGTGCAATAGTTCTTGAGATACAGCTCTTGTGGAAATCGTGAAAAATGCAGCACAGCAGCGCCACCTATTGGGCGATTTACACCAAAAATTAAACAGCACTAATTTATATCAGGGACTAACTGAATCTGAAGTTTGATGAAAATTCGTGCATTTTTTCTTGAGTTAGAGCTATTGCGATAATCATGAACAATGCAGCATACCAGCGCCACCTGTTGGGCGATTTTCACAAAAAAGTAATCAGCACCAAACTATATCTTGGACTAACTGAATCTGAAGTTTATCAAAATCCGTGCAGTAGTTCTTGAGATATAGCTATTGCAGAAATCGTGAAAAATGCCGCATAGCAGCGCCACCTGTTGGGCGATTTTCACCAAAAACTAATCAGGTCCAGTTTATATCAAGGTCTAACTAAATATGAAGTTTTGTGAAATTCCGTGCATTATTTCTTGAGATAGAGTGCCCACAAAATTTTTGTCACATACAGACTCACAGACAGAGTGACAGAGTGACGGAGTGACAGAGTGACAGACAGACTTACAGACAGACATTTTCTAAAAACCATCAAATCGTGTTCTGGGCATTCTAAAACGTATAAATCCGTTGAAAACCGGAAGTCGAAAATTTTCACGAATCCAATACTTTCTTCTTGTAAAGATAGAAGAAAGTAAAAAGGGCAAAAGTCGGATTTTTTTTTTTTTTTTTTTTTTTTTTTTTTTTTTACAGATGAAAATCAAAAATTTACGAAAAGTCGGAAGAAGCTCATCCTGCATCGAAAAAGTCAGTGTCAAAATTAGGCATTCCTATTGAAAGTTTGGTACAGCTTCAGAATGACTGTGAGTCTCTAAGTTGATTTTCTTAAACATAAATTGAAATAAGACATAATTTTCAGTCGAATGGCTATTTCAGTTTTTTTCCGTTGCAATTTAAAAATTAAAATGCATGGGGAGTTCCCTTTTTCTCCGACTGTGTTATTTTACATCTAAAATTCTTCTTAAAAGATTTCGCATATATTTTTATGCAAAAATATAGGTGTTTTTCAGTTTTTTATGTATTCAAGCCGTAGTGTTTGAATTACCAATATCAGTGATAAACACAAGTACATAGAAAAGCAGATTCAATAAAAAAAAACCAATTTTAAAAATACATAAAATATGCTTTAAAAATATCATAATCTAACAAACCAGCGAGTAAGAATCTTACGCGTTTGGACAAATTTTAACTTTAAAATTTTACATAAATCCAATACCACTCCAAAAATTTTCTACCGTCCTACTTTGCTTCCCCCAGCACACAGAGTATAAGATCTTTCAAATTCTTTCATTTTTTACCATTGCCTGCTTTGTTTCTTATTTTCTTGTAACAATAATTAATCAGTCATCTAATTGCCAATCCTTCCCTCGAAATTTACTGTTCTCTTTTACCGCCACTCGTACTGTGCGCAGAAAGTTAAAAATCTTTAAAACTCTCTCATTTTTATATTTTTTCCGTCTGTAGTGACAATAAATAAATAATAATTTAAATTACCCCTTCACATCAAATTTTCTGATTATTCATCTTTGTCCCCAACCCCACCAAGTTAAATCTGTAAAACACCTTACTTAAAAAAAAAAAAAAAAAAAAAAAAAAAAAAAAACGTATTTTTTGTACTTTGTTGTAACAAATAAATAATCACATAAATCACCTGTCCTTCAAAAATTCTGCTTCACTTATTGCCTCTCCCCTAGGGGACAAAGTTTAAAACGTTTCAAATTGAATTTTTTTTTGCAATCACTTCATTTATACCTTAGTCTATAAAAAATGCAAAATTTGTTATCACCATAACGTCCAAAATACTAAACCAATTCGAATCTATATGAGACAGTGATTCATCTTGTAAGAATCTCAAATGAGTTCGTTAACCAAATATGTAGCTTTTATAGTTTGCTTACAGGGACACACAAAAGCAAAACACATGCAGACTTTGTCATGATGATAATGTGTAAAATAATGAACCCCTTTGAATCTAAATGAGAGATTATATTGATCTTGCAAGTATCTCGGATGAGTTCACCAATCACTTATGTAGTTCGTTTATAAGAACATACAAAAGAAAAAACAGCAAAATTTGTCATCATGATAAAGCTTGAAATACTGAACCAATTCGAATAATTGGGCGAATTTAATTGCGGCAGTGTATCGATCTTACAAGCATCTTGAATGAATTAGCATTTTTAATACATCCATTATCCTCATATCCATTCAATTAGATATACTAAGCATAATTGAAAATTTGCCACAAATTACCCTTTGCCAAAATAGCGCACTTAGAAGGAATGAGATAATTTTGTTTGTGCTAAATCTGATGTATGTACCTTAAAATAAAATTAAATAAACAAATGAACTTTCCCGACTGAGCCGGAAGGACTTGTTTTCCTTTTCTGCACTTTTTTTTAAAAACTTGTAGGAAATAGATTTTAAAAAACAGTGTTTCATCTACGACTTCGCTTGTGAAGTATGCTCATAGATATCGCTACTTTTCGGTTCATTATTCCCACCAGACTTCAAAAGACTGTCATTTAATATCATCTTGTTTTAAATCCGAGAGATGGCAGCATCATAACTATTAGAGACTGGTTTTTTTTATAGACTGATCTGTGAGACAAAGATAAAATTGCCGATTCATCAACTTTGCATTGTGTGTATGACTCTGAACTTAAACCCTGTAGTTAACTTTTTAAATACCCGCAGATGGGGCGTTGGTCTTAGTACCATATGGATGTATTTTAACATGGTCCTTTCAATTTATTTGGAAGCACAAAATTTGCTCCTATGCATGTACGCCCATGTAAAATATAACATTAAACCAAATTTTTCATTTAACGCTTAATCTCATTTAACCTAGAATTTGTGTAATAATAATAATCAGTTTGTATTTTAACAAATAAAGACACACTATACACAAAATAAATATTATTTCAGCATTTTCATAGCCGACCTCCTGTAATCACGAAGAAAATCGGATAAATCTTTTCATTTTCTGCTTATAGCATATACTCTCTGATTTTTTTTTTTATGACTACAATACTGGTAATTATACAAAAGTGTAGTTAAACAGATTCAATGGATGCGTATAAAGAATGTGATTTTCAAAATTTGCATAAGAAAAAAAAAAAAAAAAAAAAAAAAAAAAAAGATCTAAACTAATTTGCAGTAAAAGTAGAAAATATAAATAAATTAAACATTTTAAATTTAATTTCTCCACTTTTCCTCTTTTTATCTTCTTTAACCCTCGAAGTACTAAGATAGGGTGCTATCGGGATCTATAAAAAATGCAAAATTTGTTATCACCATAACGTCCAAAATACTAAACCAATTCGAATCTATATGAGACAGTGATTCATCTTGTAAGAATCTCAAATGAGTTCGTTAACCAAATATATAGCTTTTATAGTTTCCTTACAGGGACACACAAAAGCAAAACACATGCAGACTTTGTCATCCCTCCATCTGGACATTTGGAGGTTTTTTTTTTTTCATTTAGAATACGTATTCTAAAATTATTTTCTAGGAATTCTCCTATAAAGGTTTCTTTCATAATTTTGTCTACTTAGTAAGTTTTGCACAGTTAAATTTTTTTGTTTATTTGTAGAAATTGCGAATGTAGCCACATTGACCCCATCTTAGGCAATCAGGGAATAAACGGAAGCTTTCGATCATTTATCACATTTCAAGAGAAAAACAGAAAAATTTTGGCAGCCTGTCAAATGTAGTTCACTAAATGGTGCTGTGGGCACAGCGTTTCCATGCAAGCGAGTGTAGGTGCCTCCACTATTTCGTTATTTCTTGTTCTTGTGTTCAGTTGTGTGTAAATTTTGCTGTTCAACAAAATGAATTGTTACAGTTTGTCTATTGAAAAGGCCCATCTTAGGCATTTACATAATATTTTGATCTTAGCACTCCGAGGGTTGAAAACAGAGAAAAAGTATAGAAATTAGGTTGATTTCAATTTAAAATTCAAATAAAATCATGGAATGTTAAAGGGATAGAATTATTAGCAATATCAATTTTTTCTTCAATTTTCAATACAGCACAGTTATTAACTTATAAAATTGAGCCTCTGTAAACCACATAAAAACAAAGTAATAGAGCGTATTTATCAAGCTTAATAAAACTAATTTCCAGAGTATTTTAATCATTAAATTTTATTCCTAACTTTAATGCAATTTCTTTAGATTAATTTAATATTATATATATTATATATATATATATGCAGGATTTGAAAAATATAAAATTAAAAAATAAACCAGAAAGGAAATTTTGTTTGTTTTTCTATCGATCCTCAAAGCATTAGTGTTAACTGAAGGAACTGTACAAAAATCTATCAGCACTGTAAAGTGCTTGGCAATTGGTGCGGAAGCACTGCCCACATCACCCTTTATGTCAGCCAAAGTTTAATTTTATAATAGCAAGAATCGAGTGAAAATGAAATACGATTAAATTATAGGAAATATTCATATAGTGTTAATTTTTTAAATCAAAATTTTCCCATCACAATTAAAAACACTTGCAAAAAGATAGCTTAAGACAAAACAAATTATTCAGCATAAATTTTTTTTTTAAGGTCCAAAATACATATTATATACTGCTACTACATTCTAGGGAAGGTTGTAATAGATGGCTTGGCACTTTGAGGAAGGTTAATTATGTATTTATCCATTTATACTACTTATTCATAGTACGATTTATTTAGATACTAACATATGGAACTGGATAGCTGTCTGTTATAGAAAAACTTCCAATCCTCACAACCCCCTCTACTAGTTCTGCAAAACTCATAAATTGGAACTATTTTTTAATCAAACTAGGGGGCTCTGCCCCTACGAGCTACGCTCGCCAACCCCCCCGTTCAGGCACACCAAAATCCAAAAAGCACGCTAATTTGATCGACTTTAAAAATATTGAATTAAAAAAAAAAAAAAAAAAAAAAAACCAGTAGCGATCTCTCTGTAAACGGGTTTCCATCCGTTTTCCTTGGATTGGGGATTTTTAAGGCCAAATATGCTGCTGTTAAGAGATACAATGGCTGTTTTCGTATTTAATTAAAAAAATTAGTTAAATATTTGAAAATAAGCTAATGTAAAATGAATTAAGTAAACAGTGTCATTGTCTCCCGGTATTTTTTAACAGCGCTATAAGATAGTTTTTTTAAATAATTCATTTTAAATGTATCGTTTCAAATCTGACTAATTTACATCAAAGTTTTATTTCTCTTATTAATATCCACGTGAAAATACTTTTGTTGTTAGAAGGAAATATTATTTGCGCTGTCTTCGAATTCACGATAATAGTTGAAAAGATTATCTCAAAATATCTCGTGCAAATATATTTTTCAATTTAAATTGTTTTGCTATATTTTTTGCCATTTTAAATATGACGTAATTTCCTCAAATTACAAGTTTTAACGCATAATAATGATTTTTTTTTTTTTTTTTTTTTAATTTTAAGATTTTGTTTCTCTTTTAAAATTCAAGTATAAATATGGTTCAGCACAGATGTCATATACGCCCCATATTGGCGCATTTTTTTTCTGACGTCAATTTCATATACGCAACGGGTACTTAACTGGTGCGAAAGTGTCGTTATTTTGCTTGATATGGTAACCCGGATGTTGTTGTTTATGCTATTGATGTTTTTGCCAAATTGGCGTCGGAAAAAAATTGTGCCAATTTTAACATGTAATCATTTAATTCTAATTTCAAAGGTTTTTTTTCTGTTTGTAATAGTCACGTGTAAATAAATTTTTAATTTGAAGTAAACATTATTGTTTGCGCTGTTTATACAACTGGCAACAGTTTAAATGAATAACATTTTCTAAAATTTGTAAAAAATATATCTCGAAATGCTGAAAACTTGAATTTAAAATTGAAATAAAACCTCAAAAAATGAGTCAAATAAGAAAAATAAATGCAATCTGCACACCGGGAACTTATAACATATAAAATGATCTAAAAATGATTAAATTCTCATGTATAGTTTTTGCTCCAATAAAACTTTTTGAATGGAACGATTTTGTCCAACTTTGGCATTAAATATATCTTAAAATAATTCTTCGATTTGAAAACTGTCTGCATCAGCGTGTTTATCAAACATTTCTCTATAACACCACTGATTTTCATATTTTTGTATGCAACAGTTTTTTTAATATTAACGATGAAAGGCCATTCTTAAGCATTCAAATTGGATGCCGATCTCCCCGGAATATCTACGCAGATTTTCATTGGTCCATTTCCAAATCAAAACTTTTTTTCAATTCCTACTATTAGCTCACACTCTCCCTATATTTATTTATTTATATATTTATCTTGTTCAAATTTTCAATCGTTAATAAAATACTCATTATTCATCCTATCAAGTTGAAATAAATTTTTTAAAACTTGTACTGGATGACAATTGATGTTAATACAGTTTTTTCAAATATTAATTAATTAATTAAATTTTAATTAATTAATTTTAGTTTTGCATGGGAAACAAAATGGCGGCCATTGGTTATTGAAGGTCAATGAAAGTATTTTCAATAAGGGGTTACCATAGGGGGGACCCTGTTCTGTCGCCAAATACCGCCAAGTTTGTCGCCAACATGGCGATATATCGCCAAATTTGCCGACCAAAATAAGTCGCCAAAAGTGACGCCAACTTTGCGATATCTCTAATATTTTGCCAAATTCCCATAGAGTTCCATTGTAAACCTACTTGCTTATGGAAAATCAACAAATTGAGATATTTTAATGCAACAAAAACTAATATTAGCTTAAGGGATTATATTAAATTTTTCTTTGATGACCTAAGTAGGAATTGACTTTAAAAACAAAATTTTTATATTACTTGTTTATATATAGAAGGATGTAGTATCGCCTACACATATTATCTGTATATTATTGTAACATGATCTGGCATTACTTCAAATCATAAAAATAAAATAATAATAAATAAATGATGTTCTTAAAATTTCAGGAGATGTCTTCTTTTTTAAATACTTTCAGAATCAGAAAACAAATTATGAATAATTATTTAATGTTTTTTTTCTTTACAGATTATTTATTATTATCATTTGAAAATTTTTTGTTCATTTTTAAATCCTTCCATCATTTTTTAACCTCTTTCCAACACTTTAACATTTGAAATAAGATTCAGTTATAACTTTAGAAATTTGCCTAAACACTTTGTTTATACTGTAAACCCTCGATTTAACGGACCTCGGTTCAACGGACTTCGGATTCAACAGACTAATAAAAAAAAAAAATAAAATAAAATAAAATAAAAATTAAACAAAAATTAAAACAAGTGGGTAAGTGTGATTGCAGATCGCACAGAGGGTTTCGTTTAATATCCCTTTTAAAACACTTTGTCCTTAAATTAACAAATCAAAATCGTTAATTTAAAATTATTCCCCTCTCCCTAACCTGAAATTCAACGCCCGTATTTCAAATTTTTATATTTGACAAATGTCAAATATTTATTTATCACTATTATTTACTGGAAGCCTCCATGATAAAACAGCTTCTAAAACGATGAAACACACTTCGAAAAAAAAAAAA